>OX451738.1:1185653341-1186253341 GCA_948472305.1 Vicia faba
ACCTTAAAAACATATGTTTATCTGGGTGAAGAAATACTCCCAACTATCTCTTATTTCATTCCACCTATTTCTCCATCTGCAATTCACATAAGGGTATTCTCGACTATAATAATTAATGTTGCATTGATCTTTGAAACGGACAACTAAATAAGAACAGTTTTTTCTACCAAAGTGATAGTTAAACAGAAACGATTTGGGTACTTCTTAGCGGTACCATTCCATTATTATGTTGACCAAACTACTTGACTTTCTTAAAACATACTTGTGTATTCAACTTGTGGTTATTTTTTTTTTTGCAGATTGACTGTGACAAAACTTTCATGGTGACTTTGAAACACGATGATAAGTTGCAGGATGGATCAGAATGTGCTTTTCAGGTATTAGGAAGTTGGCTATCTACTTTATCCCGAGTAGTTTATGATCTTCGCATTACCTGATGTTAGTCTTGGAAAAACTTTATCATTTTATTAATTATATGTTCTTTTTCATTATTTAGTGTGCTCTTCTATACACAACTGTGTATGGCCAAAGAAGAATACGAGTCATAACTTTATCTCTGCCTGTCACAAGTATGCTTAGTAATCTGTTCCGCGCAGCTGACTTGGATACTCAATTTTGCTGTTTCTTAAAGCAAGGTATCTCATTTATCATCAATGTGCATCGCCGTTGTGATTATTCTGTTTTTGACTATTGTTTCTTTCGACTATATGTTAACTGGTAGCAACTCTATTAAATTTTGTTCTCATTATATATCATACCTATTGTTTCTGTGGTGTTTTTACCCTGTTCATATTTTAGAGCATATGTTTGTAGGTATAATTTTGGATAAAAGAATTTTAAAACCTCTTTTTTTTTGTGTGTAGCTGCTAGTGAGATCCCTTCAAAGCCACTTCCTCTTGTTCGGGAACAAGTGACAAACCTTTGCACCAATGCACTATATTCATATCGTAAATTTTGCGCTACGGTGTCGTCATCTGGGCAACTAATTCTTCCGGAGGCCCTAAAGCTTTTGCCCCTGTACACACTTGGTATGTGGTGATTTATAATGCATCTTCGGCAGAAATTTTATGACGAACAATGATATGAAAATTAAGGTTTTATTTCTTAGAGTTTATTTGTGTTGTCCAAGTAATATTTATTAGTTGATATATTTTTTTCTACCTTGCCTTTAATCAATTTATTTGTTTGTTTTTGCTTCTTCACTTCTGCATTTTATGCTAGTTCCTTATTTCAGTCCTTCTGTTTTGACGCAATGTCTTGTATTAGCTGGAATTTGAGGATGATTGTGAAAGCTGATATTCATTTGCTTATCTTGTTAATGGTCAAAATCCATATTGTTGAATCCCGAATGTTTGGTGTTTGGGTATATGTGTTTCAGAAGGCCAGTTAGAATTGGGTGCTAATTTTACTTTTCATTTCTTTTTCAGCTTTAACTAAGAGTACAGGGTTGAGAACAGATGGAAAGATAGATGAACGGTCATTTTGGATAAATTATGTGTCCTCTCTATCTGCTCCATTGGCAATACCGCTTGTGTATCCTAGGATGGTGGCTATCCATGACCTTGACTCCAAGGTGTCCATTAATTAATCAATGTTTGATATACACACACACATATACAATTTTGATGTTCCATATGAATATATGATACAATATTTATGTTAATTGTGTTTTATCAAGTGCTTATTCAGATACCAAAATTTGATGATGTATCCTATTTTGAAGATGATGCTTAATTTTATAAATGAGTCTAGTACATGTTACTATTTGGTTAGGAAAACATATGTCTGCATAGTAAGGCATGTAATGGAAAGGTTAAATGGTTGATTTTTTGTGACAAACAAGATCACATGTTTAACACTAGTGTTCATTAAGCCTGATCTCTTTCTTGAAACACTAATATCATTTTGCAAATTGCAGGAAGAGGAAGAATCTGTTGTTCCTTCCTTCCTACCTCTTTCTAGTGAACACATTAGTGATGATGGAATATATCTTCTTGAGAATGGTCATGATTGTTTAATATATGCTGGAGAGTCCGTGAATCCAGACATTGTGCGGAAACTGTTTGGTGTTTCTACAGTTGATGAAATTCCTACTCATGTAATTTCCTCAATCCTTAAATCATGAGCCTGGTTCTTTTTAGATTACTTCGTCGATTTTTTCTAGTATTATGTTGTTCAGAACTGGCAATGCAAAGTTGACAATTGTGGCTGGGTTTGGATTAATTTTTAACTTATCGGAACATTTCAATTTTTATCAAGTCATGGTTCTCTACTTACAAAATAGTGTTTACAACTTATAGGGGTTTATTGTAAAAAAATAGAGCATTTGAAAAGAACTTATTCGAGAAGCTTTGTTTTAATAAACCATAGTTATTGCAATGTTTTTATGAAATGTTTATCCAAAGTGACTCTTTTGTTTTCTCAGTTTGTATTGCAACAATTTGACAATCCACTGTCAAAGAAGTTGAATGAAGTGGTGAATGAGATTCGGCGGCAAAGATTTTGCTACCTCCGGTAAGATAACTGTTTTGACAATTATAGCATATCGTGAATCCTGTTGAGTAATCTTCCATGTCATTTACTGACTAAACAATGTGTAAATTTTAATTTTTTTAATTCAATCTGGCAGGCTTAAGCTCTGCAGGAAAGGTGATCCATCAGGTCAGTGCATTAAAATGATTGCTTAAACTCTTTTGCTTACCAAATGATGGATTTTTAATTATTGGCACAAACATTAAAATTAATTTAAAAAATGAAACCACCTGACATCATTACCTAACCCTATCTGCATATTTTCATGTTTTAACCCCACCTTTTTAAATAGTTGAATATTTTTAGGCTTTGTATTTGTGCTTATTATCTGATAATATTTGCTTCTTGAATCAATACTTATGTTTTCTTGAAAAGGATTCTACTTGATAAATAGCTGGGGGTTGACATGTGGCTATATTCTTTTCTCTTCACATTGATTTCACTATTAGATGCTACCAAATTGTGTCACTTTTCTTACCATTGTTCCTATTCAGCTTTTGATATGCATCAAACATACAAGAGAATATGAAGATTTAGTTGATTTGCTAGACTTGGTTAGAATATGAAGATTTTTGATTGATGAAAGAAAACTGTTGATAACTGTTCTGTTCTTTTCAACTAATTGTTCTGTTCTTTTCCACTAAACTTATCTTACTTGCGATCAATCAGGAATGTTATTCTTCTCGTATATGATAGAAGACAAGAGCGCAGGTGGCTTCTCCTATGTAGAGTTTCTTATCCATGTTCATAGGCAAATTCAGAATAAAATGGCATCGTAATGAGTATATATGCCAGCTTCAATTTTGCAAGCTTTTGGATCTAAACGATAGAGTCAACCCCAAGTCCCCAATGGTGGGTGTGAGAGAGTGCGTATTTATGAGCATTCTTAGTTTACTTGCGTTTGTCAGGAAAATCAGACAACACAAGATTTTGTTATTTATGTTAATTGATGTACATGTACTATAAGTTAATTGTTCGTGATAGTTGGACCTCTTTTCTTCTTTTGGGGTTGACACATCAAATTTTATGAGCAATTGTGTTTTTATGTGGAATATTATATGATAATGGTTTTTTCATTTTAATAAATTTGAAGATTTAGAAGAGGGAAAATAAAAACCAAATTTTACTTAGATGAATAGATTGTCAATTGATACCATAAACACGCACTTGTATTTGTGGAAGGAAACATAGAATCAATCCAGTTATGAAAAATATTATATTGGTGATTGTAGTATAGTGCAGAGAGTTCTTGAGAGAAGAGAACAGAATTTGTGCTCACATTCCTTCATTTTCCCTTGTATCACCTACTACTCTGCTCGTTTTCAGCAAGCCCCTTTCTTCCTTCCTCTTGACTAACTTATTTCTTGGAGCTACAGCCATATGTTTCAAGTGGATTGTTCAATAAACTCCAAAACTCACTTGCATACTTTGGCAAAATTTCAAAAATACTTTTAGACTTTGAATTTTAAAATTCGGATGCACCTGGAATACACAACAAGCCTTGAAATATTTTAAAGTAAACGTTAAAAAAAGAGTTTAAACTTGGACTCCTGACGCTTTCCACCACATAATTCATGCTTTCCATCACATAATACCTAAAATCAAGCTCATGTGACGTTCAAGTGCCCGTTCAAATATTAAAATTCGAATTCTTCCTTGATATTACTAACAAATGAATTCCTTGATATTACTAACAAATTGCAAACTCATAATAATGTGAAGGAGTTGTTATGGAGTTTGAAATCCGGAATGACCCTATTATTACCATAAATATTTGTTATCACATACATAATACCAAACATTACATATATTTTTATTAAGATAAAACTAATATGACATTTTATGATCAAGAGATGGTTGAAGATGTTTTAACAATTTTATAGTATTGTTGGTCAATCTTGCCATTGTTACACCCACTTCGATATAACTTTTTGTTGCATAAGAGTGAAATGTACTCCACATATATTTTAAATCTTAATTCGTCTTAAGCTCAAATTTGTCCAACTTTTCATTTTCTTCGTTGTCAAGTGAGGGTGAACGATACTCGATCTTAATCACCATTCGATTTTCTGAGTAGTGCAAGTGATTAGCCAATTTGGATTTTAGATCTACAAGACGGGTGTTCTCTGTGACCCTAAATTCAAAAAAAGGATTCACATCGTTGAAGTAACAAATGCGAGATGCAAAAATTTAGATATTGCGAGATATTTTTGGTAGCAACATATGAAATATATTTATACAACTTTTAGATGCAATATTATGTCTAAGGGGACATTCTGAAAAATGAAATATGGATTCTATGAAATACAAATAAGGTGTTTATGAATATTGAAATTTAGATTTACCCTTTTACGTATGAAATAATATAAAAATATGATTTATTCGGATATTAAAATTTAGATTCACCCATTACAAAAGTTGGTTTTGCTTGCAGACAAACAAAATATTTTTTTAACTGAGAAAATTAGTCCAATTTTTATATAAATAGATATACAATAAAATACATCAAAATGTTCGAATTATATTGTTGGAAATGATAATCCAACATTCCATACAAAAAAGGTGTCATCAACTAAATGCATTGTAAAACAAAACTAAAATGCATCATCGCCTAGATCTGTATCTATGGGTGATTCCGCCTTTACTTTTTCTGATTTGTTTATCTTTCAATTTTGCTCAACTTGGTAAACTCTTCTATCCAACTAAAAAAATCATTTGGCAAAGTTTCACATTCTTTTTGGAATGAGATGTCCACTCAGAAGATGTTCGTGGTATAAGACATCTCGATTTCAAATAATTTTGAATAAAATATTGTGATTTTAAAAGTCAACCAATACACATAATGCGTCTAAATAAATTTTAAGGTGGACCACTTCGAAGTGGAAAAAATGTTTCTGAGAAACTATATATTGTCAGATCGATACACATCCGGTTATATACATTTGTTATAAGATGACCCATTTCAGTGAAGCACGCCCATTTTAATGATACACATTCGATAACTCCAATTACCGTCACCCTTAACACATATAATCCAATCAATGTATTTGTGCATAAAATCGACAATTCTTCAATGTGTATCATTTTTGACAAATACGGTGAATTTGGTAAAGACGGAGAAAATAATAGTTTACTGATGCAGACACCTTTGATAGAACTTTATTTGGATGGTGAAATTGAAGAGTTAAAAAAATGTGTGTCAACAACATGTCCGAAATAGGACGAAGACCGTTTATTTAAATTGTTACTCAGTGTTTGTTTGACCTTCTTAGGAGTACTATTTGTTTTTACGAATTCCGTCGATGATTTCAAATATGTTGTTTCTAGATATGCAATCTTTCTCAGATGCTCTTTATATGAAGTTTCATGTTATCATCAAATTTCTAAAATCTCTCTTGAATGAACTCCCATTCCGTCATAATAAATACATTCTATATACTCTCTTTTACCATACCATCATCATCAAATCAAAGTTTTTCCTAGTGCGAGTAAATCTCATCCATATGTATGAGGCCTATCAAATTTTATCATTTTTAAAAATTAAACAAGCACACAGAAGACCATACATCCTTTTAAGTGTACAAACACACTTTGGGCTATCTCAACCTGTTTTCTCCGCTCGCTTAGCTTCATAGTAAATAAAATTAAATCATGTTCAAGATATATTCTGATCAATTATGAATAAAGATTTTTGTCTATGCCGTGTTCTAATATTGTGATACTTAAACCAAATGACTTTTGGATCTCCTTATGTTGATTTTGAATTATTTTGTTCACTAATTCCCAATCCGTAAACAAACCCCCTTTACAATTTCCCAATCAGTTCTTAAATGTGGCATGAATAGATTTAACTCTATTAATTGTAGTATTTTCAAAGTGTTTAACCTGATCAATCCAAGAACAAATAACTTTCTTCTTCACATGGTCTAAAATTGTCCTTTCAAGATATTTCAAAAAATTTGGATGCGCCACACACCCCTTTCTGAATAATATGGAAGATGTGACATATAACTCTTTTGTAGGAGAATTCATTATATCATTTGAGACATCTATTATACTTTTCAATATCACACCAGGCACTCTTGATTTATTTGATCCTTACCGCATACTTAAGTCTACGTCTCACATTTTTTATCATATGATACATACACAATAAAACATATGACATAGGAAGCACCTTTGCAACTGAATTCATCATTGCGGTGTCACAATCAGTGAAAATTACATGTGTTTTTTTCTTCTTTTCGACATAGTCTGACGCACTTCTAAAACTCACGTAACAATGTCTTCTTTTTCACATTCCAAAAATGCAAAGTCAACTTAATGAGTCATATCTGAAGAAGTAACACCAATAATTTCTAAATCTGGTAACTTGTACTTGTTGGTCTTACATGTTGAATCAATTATGAGCATAGTATAAAATGTGTTGAACAACTTGATGGAATCAAGATAAGACCAAAAATATATCTTGAACGATTTTTCCATCCTCACACACTATATACCTAGATACATAACAATCATCATCTAAAAACTTCAATAATTGGTGAATTTCAGATCTTGTACTTCTTATTGGCTTATTGTTTCAGGTGCGAACATTTTACACTTGCCTAATATTTACGACACTTTTAGGTTTTTTTCTTTTTCAAAGGGGATAATATGTTTTTGGGCTGAACCATGTTCAATGTCATGTCAAAGACAAGTTTTTTCTCTTTAGAATTTAGATAACATACAATCGAATGACCGACTAACTTGTGACACAAAAATGGTTATGTATACCACAAATCACATTATATGCCCATATATTATTCGCCTTGTGGTATCCGCACAACTTAAAAAGACTCTCACATTTCTTCGATCTGGTGTTTCTGTGTTTCAACTTTCGTATAGGTTCTCTATAATTGCCACTTCTTTTGCATCTCATCGTCACAATTGTATGTCTTCTATCAGAACCAAAATTAATCTCCCAATTACAATGTTGGACCCCAATTTGGCAATCTCTGTACGGATTCATTGAAACATATGTTCACGGATAGCAAACACCAATGTACTTGTAAATTATTTTCCAACATATACATGGACATCACCCTATTTAATATCCATAGATACAGTAGCCTCAGAGACAGTATCGTGGTGTATCATAACTGCAACCAATCATAGCAGAAGACACTTCTAATTGAATATCAGAATATTTAATATTTCAATTTCTGGACACATTGTAACATAATCTGAATTCAAAATTCGAACGCATCGTACATATTTTAACAGAATAAACTAAGTGATCTAAAGCAATGATAAATGTAATATATGTATATTATTTGAAATTCCATCTTCTTTTATTCATTTTGATAAGTATAAAAGAATGTTGTTTTAAAATAAAAAATCTTGAATGAGATTGAAAGGAGATTTTTGTAAGATTTTTCAAAAAAAATGATATTATGATATGAAGAACATGAAGATTGGTATAATGCAAAGTGACAACCAAATTGGTTTTCTCGTTTGGAGTTTCAAATATTATAATCCGGAATATGTCAGGAGAATAAATTTGGTACATATATATTTGATAAAAATGAATATGCCTCAGTGATAAAGTGATTTTATTGAAATTCGAACAATGCGAAAAAACATTTTAAAATTTCTATAATGTGTTGATCACTATATGATGCTGGAAACAATACCCGTGTCTCAATTTTCTCAACATAGTCTAATGAGCTTAACAAACTCCATCTCCATTAAATTTGAACACAAAAAGTAGTATAGAAATGCAATAATTTTTACAACTATAAAAAACAATCGGAAGATTCGTACGATTAACCCTTTTTTTTCACATAAATTTGTTTAGGAAATCTTTAACTTATAATTTCTAATCAATTTTCTTTTATAATTTTCTTAACTAAAGCCCTTATATCACTTAGCATGATTTTTTTATTACAGCTATCAAGGTCTTGTTTTTGTCTCATAGGAGGTGATCGTACCTTGATCAGAATGGATTGTCAAAGTCTACGAACTATGAATTGAGCATCAGCTGAAGATGGAGTACTTGTAAGACACTTCGATGCTAAACTAAGATTCAGGAAGAGTGCTAGCAAGTATGAGAGTATGTGAGCTAAAGAATCAATATCTGGCCCTCTCAAGAGAGAGGGTATTTATAACCCCCAACGCTGGACCAAGATCTCAAATATTGGGCCACAATGAGGCCCAACAATGAAGACTGCCAGGGCTTACATGTGTATGAAGTCTAACACGTAGACTCCCCCTGGTCAACTGCTCCGAGAGAACAGGTGCTGAACCCGTGATTCCCAGAGAGCAGTTATAATGACGATGACACGAACACATAGGTCACGTTCCCCAACAGACACGTGGGGAGTTGCCCAATGATCTCCAACTTGGGCTGCTTGTCTTTGGGCCTTATGCAATGATGTTGGATTGGGCCTTATGCAAGGATGTTGGATTGGGCCTCCCCAATGGTGGGGCAAGCGCTGGCCCAGTCCAGTCAGGAGCCCCCAAGTTGTTGCTCTTAAGAGAAAGGGTGATGACTTAAGTTCATTTTCATGGTCGGGGAGAATTTGCTTGAGAAGCCCGACGTAACCCCCGCGTCAGGGACAATCAGTTTGACTGTGTCGGGGACCTCGTAAACACGTGAGCTGTGAGGTCAACTAGGTCAGTTGTTCGTCTGGCGCCCGTCGGGGTCATATAGGCCACAAGGAGCTTTCTCAGACTCCTCTTCGACGTGTCCGTCCTCAAGGTGTCACTATGATGTCGAGCGTTATTTCCTCCTCGTGAGGTGGAACACGATGAATATGCCCGTACGCATGTTTTAGTCACGGTGTCGAGCATTTCATCGTGCAAGACGTCTTCATCATACCTGAGCACGACGTTTTGTGTGAAAGTCGGGGACATGTTCGTCTTTTGAGAATGGGCACGTGGCTGGTTGTTGTGCCACATGACTATTATTTTGGGGTGCCATCTTTTCAAGGAGAGTCCAAAAGGCCCAAACTAATGATGACTTTTTATGATAAACCTCGTGAGGTGTGATCCACCTATAGAAAGGGGACCCCAGGGTTTCATTTATTATTTCTCAAGTTCTCTTCTGCAATCTTCCTGCCCACACGTGAATCCTCTCCTCTCAACTTCTCCTTAGAGTTCTTCAAGGCATTCTTATCTAAGTAAGTCATATCCTCCTAACAACACGTTTCCTTTAGAATTTTTAGATTAAACGCTTAGTTTTCATCTTGATTGGAAGAATCTTGGATGAACATTCATGGGTTCTGCGATGAACATCCATGAATGTCCATTGAAGTTCATGATAGATAGATGAACTTCATAATGTTGGGAACCTTTCCCCAAATAGTGGGTGTTGATTCGGGTACCTTGCTCATTTGACTAGATGTTCCCCAATAGAAGCATGGTTTATTTTAGTGTGCAGTCAAGGGCTTGGGTCGAAGTCCGTTCCTCGATGGCTTCACTGCCCTTTCACTTGATTTACGGTGGAAGGGTGAATTTGATGATGTCGGAATCACTGTTTTCCCCTGCTTTTCAGGTATAATGGCACATTCAGTTGGGGAGGATATCTTGCCCGCCAATCATGAAGATGAAGTCAACGTCGAGGAGGACCCTTTAGCCTGGGTCACACCCGAGCCTAGAAATAAGAGGCCGTGCTTTTCGCACGATGCGACGAACGCGTTCAGCTTTCCGAAAGTTCGAGCTAAGGGCCCCCGCCAACTAGATTCTCTAAATTCCTCATCATAATAGGAGGATATGCTCGACATATCTGGGCAAGCGTTTCCCCATGTACGAATTTGCATTTAAAGAGGCGGGGATGCATTTTCCCTTCAATGACTTTCAAGTGGGGGTTTTCTAGTGGCTACAATTGGCACCTTCCCAACTTCACCCGAATGCGCATGCGTTCATGCGGGCGTTCAAGATCGTTTGCTAATATCTACAAGTAGGAGCTATGCTGCCCCTCTTCTTCCGCATCTTCCACTTATAAAGGCAGTCCATTGGAGGGGGGCAAGCATGAGTGTCTTTCAAACAGTTTGGAAAACTCTTTCGGCCTTATTTGAAGTCTGTTCGTCATTTCGAGGAGAGGTAATTTGTCGTGAAGCCTCTGACGGACACGACCATATATTCCCTATACAATCATGTGGATGAGATGGAGGATGGATGACCCGTTGCCCGATTCATGGCCATATTTCCGCTCGAATGGCAATGAAACATTTTGAGCAAAAGCCCGAATATTATGCGGTAAAGCTTGAGGACTTAGACGCCCAAGACCAACTCTCCTATGAGAAGATGACGGCCTATGTTAAGAGTTTATCCCCAGCGAGGTGTGTGGACGTGAATAATAACCTCCTCTTCAACGACAACAAGGAGTATCTCCTCGTTAATAGGTTTATCAACACGAAGGCTTTGCTCGAATATTCTTCAGACGAATAAGCCACGAGGCTTTTAGGTAGGGAATGTGGCCACAATGTTATTTTTGTTTGGCCTTTATGCAGGGATATGCCCGCGATAATATCTTTGTTTAGCCCGTGACTGACAGTTTCCTGTTGATTGCAGGTCGGATGGTGTCCCTCTCCGAGCGTCTATTAAAGCTGAGACCCAAGAACGCTTCCACCTCGGGGCCAAAGAACAGGGTCGCCCAACTCTAAGAGAAGACCAAATCCGTTGCCCGTGCAAGCGGTTCCCCTTCTTCATCAAAGACCTAGGTTCTCCCCAACGATCCCACAACAAAAAGGAAGCGCGCAAAGGATGCTGAGTGCGTCGTGCTCGAAAGTGATAAGGGGCCCGGGGGAGTCTTCATGTTGCCTCCCTGTTACCTAAACCGTGACATCTTTAGCGGGGAGAGCTCTTTAGGTGTTCACGAGGAAGAAAGGGGGGCGATCCTGTCCGAAGATAAGGAAACATGACAGAGGAATTTGTCGGAGGATGTGGCCGCTGTGATGAGGGTGCTTGAGACAACCTTAATGCTAAATGACGAGGTTACGTGCTCTCAGGCCACCCTCGACAAGGCGTATGCCAAAATCCACAAGCTGAAGGGCGTAAATGAGAAGCTGAAGGGCGACATCCTCAACCACGAGACAAAGTTTGAGGACCAGGTTTAACTCCTCAAGGATCTGAACGAGCTGCGTCCCTAAATCGATGCTGCAACTAAAGAAAACGAGCGTTCGTTCGCCAGGATAAAGGATATGGAAGGGATCATGGCCCCGACTGAAGAAGAGAATGATGAGGAAAAATCCATGGCGACAAAGGGAGACCTAATCGCGCGTATCCGGGTGCTCGAGCAAGATGTCGCAGTCACCCTCGGTTATGGATTCAACACATCCGTGGAGAAGCTGGAAATTTTGAACCCGGGGGTCGAATTGGTGGTTGAAGGTGTGAGGCCATTTAATCAAGTGGTTGATGGAACAATCTTCTATCCTCCCGATGATAGTACTGCAAGGGATAACAACTAGGAGGATGAGATCTGAAATGTTTTGGGCATGGACGCCTATTTTTGTTTAGTTTGGATTTGTGGCCTTTGTGCCTGTACTTTGTAATTATTTAAACAACGTCGGCCTTCGTGGTCGGCATTTATGAATGCTTTCATTTTTCCTTTATGTCTATTTATTTATAAATACTTGCTTGTCGTTGTGCTTGGCTTGCTTATTTTATGAAAGTTGGTATTTCTATGGCTGGAGATTTGTGCTCGACCTTGGTTGTGGTCAACACATGTCAGATGTGTTGAGGGAATGGAGTAGGGATCTGCAGAACAAGCTCAAGATCGTGGTCGAGATCTTGAGCTCATGGTGTGAATTTCCCATTGCGAGTTGGGAGTTCTTCCTATTGGGTACTTTGATAGCAGAGCTCGATTGAGGTGTCCCTGTCGAGCTAAGGTCTTGCTCGAGAAATGAACAACAACCCACCTTTTATTGATGTTTGGAGGCCATGTCCGTACCTTAACATGCCTACGTGGTCGAGCTTGTCCCGTTGTCGGTTGGAGAGGACTGGTCGACTGTTAATGCATGTAGCAGGATGAGGACTTAGCTGTAACATTATTTCAGTTTCATAGCGTTCCATGGTCGAGGTAATGGTTCTCCATTTAAGTGTTCGAGGTAGTATGCCCCGATGCCCGTAGCTTTATGGACGCGATGCGGTCCTTCCCAATTCGCGGCAAGCTTCCCCTCATGAGAATCTTTCTAATTCCCCCGCAAGACTAGGTTGCTGAGCTGAAACTCACGCTTTATGACTTTGTTTTCATGGTGAATGGCTATCTGTTATTTTAGTGTGGCCTCGCAAAGAGATGCTCCTGATCGAATTTCCTCGACTAGGTCGAACTCTTCTCTTAGAGCCTCGTCGTTTAGTTCCTCGTCTAGAGGAACTTCAGTTCATCTAGATGGCTCCATTATTTCTACAGGGATGAACGCCTCGGTGCCATAGGTTAGCCTGAATGGGGTCTCGCCCGTCGTCGAGTGGGATGGCGTTCGGTATGCCCATAGGACACTATGCAGTTCTTAGATCCAACCCCTTTTTTCCTCGCCCAACCTGCGCTTGAGTCCTCACAGGATGAATCTGTTCGCGGCCCCGACTTGCCCGTTAGTTTGGGGGTGTTCGACTGAGGTGAATTGCTTCTTGGTGCCGAGTTTGGAGACGAAGTTTTGGAAACCTTGATCGGTGAACTACGTCCCATTGTCAGTGACGAGCGCTTGTGGTATCTCAAATCGGGCAAGCACGTTTTGCTTGTAGAAACAGAGGATATTGTGTGATGTGATTTTATCCAGAGCTTCGACTTCTATCCATTTCATGAAATAGTCGACGACCATGATCAACAATTTATTTTGATACGACCCTTGCACGAAAGGTCTGAGGATATGCATTCCCCACCAGGCGAACGACCACGGGGAGAACAGTGTTTTGAGCTCGTGCGAGGGTGTGAGGTGCACGTCTGCACGCTTTTGACACTTGTTGCATTTCTTGACGTGCTCCTTTGCATCCTGCTGCATAGTCGGCCAATAATAGCCTGCTCGCAACCCCTTTTGTGCCAGGGACCTTCCGCCCATATGTTGGTCGTTGATTCCTTCGTGGATTTCTCGTAGTATCTCGAGGATTGTGGATTCCTCGACACATTTTAGGAGCAGGGTAGAGAATCCACGGCGGAAAATTTTGTGCTCGAGTACCACATACAAACATGCTCGCCATTTGGTCGCAGATGCCTTCTTTTGGTCAACAGGAAGTTCCCCTTTTGTCAGAAAGTTAAATATCGGGGTCATCCAACATGAGCTGTCCCCGATGGCATTCACCTCTGGCGGTAAAGTGGATTTTTCAATACTCGGGCGAGAAAGGGATTCTTGGATGACAGATTTGTTCCCACCTTTCTTCTTTGTGTTTGCGAGCTTTGAGAGTATGTCTTCCCGTGTGTTCTTTTCACGAGGCACATGCTTGATCTCTACCCGGTCAAACTTATATGTTCTCTGACTAGGTCCAGGTATTCGAAGAGGCTGTTGTTCTTATCCTGGTATCCCTCTTGTACCTGGGATGCGACGAGTTGGAATTCTGTGAAATTTGTATTTCTCGGGCACCCAACTCGTCGGCTAGCCTTAATCCTGCGATCAGGGCCTCGTATTCAGCCCGATTGTTCGACGTTGGAAAAGAAAGGGTGAGAAAGTGCTCGATCACGACACCTTCCTCGTTCTCGAGGAGGATTCCCGCTCTGCTCCTTGTCGAGATGGAAGCTCCATCCACAAAGATGGTCTACTTATGATTCTTACCTATGGGGGGATTGTGAGCAGTCATCTCTGCGACGAAGTCAGCCAGTGCTTGGGCTTTGAGGGTCTTCCGAGAGCACCAAGGACCATTTCAACATTCAACTGATCATATCTGGTCGACATAGGAGCTGTCTCACGGGTTGGTCTGTTTGTACGATGGTCATGTATGCCAGGAAGTAATGTCTAAGTCTCCTCTCCGTGTTGACGAGGTCCAAGGCCACTTTCTCAATCTGTTGATACCTAACCTCGGGCCCTTGTAGCGCTTTGCTTGTGAAGTACATTGGATTTTGCACGTCTGGAGTCTCCTGAACGAGGGCCATGCTTATGGACTCGACGGGAATGGCTAGGTAAAGGAACGTGGTTTCCCCATTCTCAGGTCACGACAACGCAGGCGGTTGCGAAAGGCTTTGATTGAGATGAAGGAGGGCTTGCTCGCATTCCTTGATCCACTTGAAAGCTGTCTCTTTGCGCAGAAGTTTGAAAAATGGTAGAGCGTGTTACACGGGCTTTGCCACGAACCGAGAGAGCGAGGTGAGCATGCCATTTAGGACTTGTATGGATTTCTTTGAGCTAGGTGTAGGAAGCTCGAAGAATGCCCAACACTTGCCAAGGTTGGCTTCAATTCCCCGTTCAGTCAGATAAAAACTGAGGAATTTGCCTGCCTTAACCCCAAAGGTGCATTTCTCGGGGTTGAATCTCATTCTGCATTGTCTCGCTTGGGAAAAGACATTTTTGAGGTGGGCAGCATGGTCGGTATCTATTCTAGATTTGACGATCATGTCGTTCATGTATACCTCGATCATATCAACGATCTCGACACGGAAGACTCTGTTCATCATCCGCAGGTATGTTGCCCTTGCATTTTTTAGGCCGAAGGGAATTACATTGTAGTAGTAGTTACCCGAGCTGGCCATGAAAGCAGTGCAATGCTTGTCGCTCATCGCTATTGGGATTTGGTTATAGCCCGAGTAGGCGTCTGTAATACGGTGGGAGAAATGACTTTTAGGTTTTGTGTTTTATTGCAAATGTTGCAGATAGCAAGAGTCGCCACTGACTTTTCTTTTATCCAATAAAGGAAAGGGTGAAAAGAACAGGAAATACCTTTTGATATTTTTCTGAGTAAGGGGGTAGATTATGCAAAGGGAAGGTGTTATCACCCTTTTCATCCGTAGTTATCTACGAGCTCTTAATTTCTAGCTCACTTTTGAAATGCTTTGTGTTTGTGTATGTTTGCGAATATTTTAAAAAATGCCTAAGTGCGACAATTTTGCAATGATTCTCGTATCGTTGAGAATGTATACAAAATGTTTGTTTTGGAAATATTTATTGGATGAAAGTGTTTATGTTGGAAAGTGTTTTGAAAATTCCAATGTAAGACAATTTGCTTTATAATAACCCTTATATCAGTCCTCAAGAGTGTTTATAAAGTAGCCGTTTTGAAAGTGTGAAGTGTAAAGATTGTTTTAGTTTGTGAGCAAGCGATTATGAGCGATCTACCTACTCAAAAAAAGTCTTTGTTATTTTCCTCCTCCTTTAGATAGTGCTACCCTACTATCATTGGATGTGAGGGACACGTGTGGATCATTGTACAATCATAGAAGGCAACTTATAGGATACTTTAGAAATTGTCGTAATGGACTAAGATTGTTTACCGAAGGCAGCATCGAAGGGTCATCAAGAGACTGCGATCTTTTAATCGAGGGTTTTTGATAAAGCATCCTATGTTTGAGGGAAATGATTGTTTTTATCCGAGGCAACAAGTGAGGGTAACCCTAGAGGTGCGCGTGTGTGAAGTGTTTTGACTTCAAGTATTTATCTTTGAGATTAGGTTTTCTAATGATTGATTTTAATCTTGCCATACAAACCCTAATTACTAACGGTAATAAGGAAAGCGGTAAATTGCGGAAATTAAATGTCCTACGCTATTACAACGCTTCGGGAATGAGGGTACAAATTTATGAATGGGAAAAAATATTGGAAAATACTAATGCGAAAATAAAGTGCGCAAAGGTGGTGAAAAGGGGAAAGATGTTTAAGAAACCCTAAAATATTTCTAAGTGTTTAAGAAAATATTATGTTGTTTTTGTTTAGAAAAATATTTGATAGTGCAAAATAATAACAAAACCTAATTCTAATTATTTTACAAATTAATTAACAAAATAAAACAAAGTGATTAAGTTAAATTAATTTTTATTTATAAACATTAAATTAATTAATCAAAACTTAAAATATAAATTTTTGTGATTTTATTTATTTTTTATGATTAAATAAAAATGATTTTAGAAAAGAAAAAGTTAATTAAAATAAAAAAAAAGTAAAATGGGCCTGGGTGTAAACAAGTAATAAAGGGGGTGAGAAGAAGAAAAAATGAAAGGCTCAAACTGGACAAAGCCCAGGTTTGTGCTGGATCCAGTGGAGGTGACCTTCAAGAGGTGCATCATGGGGCTTGCGCTTGGTGCGTTCAATCTGCCTTTGATGAGATCTAATGGTTGTAACATGAAGATGCATGGTGCGTGTATATGCCTGACTTACACTGAATCTGTAGAGAAAATGTTAGAAAATAAAATGCTAGAGGCAGGGATCGATCCCCTGCCCTGGTACACCAATGCCTTACACACACACACACACACACACACTTGCTATTGGGGTGTCTGTTTCATCCGGTTATGAAACAACACCCATTAAATATATTATAAAATGAGTTTGAGAAATTTGAAATGGCCAGCTCACCCTTCTTCTTCCTCTTGCGCGCCTTACAGTAACAACAACAACAATGTTCCATTTTTTATTTTGTAAAATGCTCATTTCTCAACCAAATTGAAAACTTCCAAAACCAAACTTGCTTGATTTTTCTCAAGGAATGCAACCATATAAATTATGAAAGCTATATGATAAAGATGAGCACGAACTTTGTTTTGTACCAAACTGAAAACCTAATATTTCAGAAAACTCAATTCCAAAATTCTCATCATACAGTCAACATAAATTAAAACTAAGGACATGGTTAGCTTCATAGACATGATATCTACATTTTATCTTTAGAATTTGAAAGCAAATGATGCATGAGTCAAGATATCAAAGTTTAGAAAACTTACCTCTTGAAGTGAAAACTCACAATGCATATGGATGCTTCCAGGTGCAAGTAAATGATTGATTAAGCTTCCTTGGACCTCCCTGAAGTTGTTCCAATCCTTACTTTGTGCTGAAAGTGTTTGAAATTCTCTAGCAAAGTCAAGTTGTAGGCCACGGTTTTGGAGTTTAGAGGATGGTGATGATGATGTTACAGAAGTGTAACAATGGTATGGATGAGTTATATATGATGTATAAATGATGTTTGAATGATAAAAACAGAAAACGCACGAGTGGATTGAGAGTTGGGTGTTGGAAGCTTCAAATGTGCAACAATGGAGTTTTCTAAGTGATTTTGAGTTTGAGAGTGTTTGAGGGCTTGTGAAATCATGCTTTTGCTTGCAAATGACCTCTTTATTTATAGGCGAGAGGTTTGACATCTTGGAGTAAACAAAATCTTGAGATAACAAGTTATGGCTTGGTTGGAAGTGAACTTTGAAGTTTCTTGCAAAATTATGGTTCCAATGCATTTGTACCTTGTATCATAGAGTTGTTGGATACTTTAAGCAAGCTTATCTGATTTTTTAAGTTGAGTGTGTGCAAAGGAAACAAGTGAGAGGCTCAAGGAGAGTTGACAATTGCATAAATCATGCTTTACTAGAATGGAAGTGTGATCTTTTTCCCAAAAATGGAATGATGCATTGGACAATGCTTGAATCAAATGTACCATAGCTCAAAATCTTGTGTAATTTTCTGATTAGAGATAAATTTAAAAGTTTGTAGGCCTTCAAAGGGAGATTACAAGGCATGGCTATGATACTTTATTATGAGTTCATCACAAAAATGACCTATAATTCAAGTTTGACATTCCATCTTCATCTCTTCGAAACTTCTAGCCCAAGCATGATAAACTTGTGTTCTTGGACATTTCGGAAAGCTTGAAACATTGCATACAACTTTCATGTTGATAACTTTGGATAAATCAATGGGAACTTGGTGGAAATTGGCCAAGAAGTTGGGATAAAAAACTGATCAAAACTTGTTAAATTTTTTTCTAAGTGTTGGATAAAAATAAGCAGAACTTCATGGGCCCATATTTCTTAATTTAAGCACCTTTTAAGGATCAACCTTCATTGACAAAGTTGTAGGATTCATTAATCCCTACAACTTTCATGTTGAAAGTTTTCCTTGAATCAACTTGGATCTTAGTGAAAAATGATCATGAAGTAGTGACTTTGTTAAGGACAAAACACTTAGAATTTTTTCTAAGTGTTGGTAAATTTGCCAATTTTTGAGTTTTTGTTGAATTTTTGATTCTTGATGACAAAATTTGATAGTTTTGAATGTTTTGATTATTCTTGATTTTTGAATTCCAATGTTGACCAAAAAGTCAAAGTTTGACTTTTGTGTGACTGTTGACTTTTCATCAATTGATTCAATTCTTCAACTATCAATCACATGTATCTCTGGAAATATCTTGAGCCATGTAATTAGGTCAAGATGTTGTATTTGAGCTCTTGAGATCATGCTTTAAACCATTAGGTCATGCACTAATCCAAAAGTCAATGATCAGTCATCTTCACTCAAAACCCTAATTTTACAATTTTTTAACTTTGATGATTTGAGGGCTTTCCTTGAGGAATCATGATCAACCCTTGATCAAATGATGAATATCACATCAAAATTTTGATGTTGACAAAAAATCTTGAAGTTTGGTTGTATGTTGACCATAATTCACTTTTTGTCCAATACAATTGATTTTCAATCATCTGAGCTATTGACTGAGCAAACATGTGAGGCAAGACTTGAAACTTAACATAAGCATTATTGAGGAACTATGATGAACCATGGAAGTCATTTTAGACCTATGCAAACCAATCTTCCATGTGAAGCATAAAACCCTAGTTAAAGACCCTTGCTTAGGAGGAGGTTTGACCAGTCAACTCTTGAGTGACTTTGAGTATTTGAGACCTTTGTGAGTATGTTTTAAAAAAAATGAGAGGGTAAATTTTGGGGTACAACAACTGCTCCTGTTCAATCTTATTAAACCTGAAGAGTCATATTGGCGTATCCTCCATTCATGACTTGAAGGTAGAAGATGATTGAACACTTAAGTGCCCAGAAATTTGCACTCGCATGTGCTCGAAGTAATGTCGTTGGTTGATACTGGGAATGGGCTTAAAGATTCTATTTGGAGAGGTGATGGAGAATTATTGGGGATGGGCTTATAGATGACATCCAAAATAATTGTTGATTAGACTAAGTCTACGCTCGACTTCAACTGGAAGAAGTATCAGAATAAATCTACGCTTGATTTAATCTTAGTCAGAAAATGTCTACTGGAAGATGTATCAGAATAAATATACGCTTGATTTAATTTGAGCCAGAAGATGTCTGCATCCGGCTTTAACTGGGAGAAGCATCAGAATAAATCTATGGTCGATTTAATCTGAGCTAGAAAGCGTCTACTGGAAGAAGTATCTGAATAAATCTACGCTTGATTTAATCTGAGCTAGAAGATGTCTGCGCCTGTCTTTAACTAGGAGAAGTATCAGAATAAATCTATGGTTGATTTAATCTGAGCCAGAAAATGTCTACTGGAAGAAGTATCAGAATGAATCTATAGTCGATTTAATCTGATCCAGAAGATGTCTATGCCTGTCTTTAACTAGAAGAAGTATCAGAATAAATCTATGGTCAATTTAATATGAGTCAGAAAATGTCTACTGGAAGAAGTATCAGAATAAATCTATGGTCGATTTAATATGAGCCAGAAGATGTCTATGCCCGTCTTTAACTGGAAAAAGTATCAGAATAAATATACACTCGATTTAATCTGAGCCAGAAAAGGTCTTTTTGTCTTTGACTGGAAGAAGTATCAGAATAAATCTATGCTTGATTTAATCTGAGACAAAAGATGTTTACGTCCGTCTTTAATTGGAAGAAGTATTAGAATAAATCTATGGTCGATTTAATCTGAGCTAGAAAACTTCTACTGGAATAAGTATCAGAATAAATCTATGGTCAATTTAATCTGAGCCAGAAGATGTAAGTGTCCATCTTTAACGGGAAGAAGTATCAGAATAAATCTATGGTCGATTTAATCTGAGCCAGAAAAATGTCTACTGGAGGAAGTATCCGAATAAATCTATGGTTGATTTAATCCGAGCCAGAAAATTGTCTACTGGAAGAAGTATCAGAATAAATCTATGATCGATTTAATCTGATCCAGAAGATGTCTACATCTGTCTTTAACTGTGAGAAGTATCAGAATAAATCTACACTCAATTTAATCTGAGCCAAAAGAGGTCTTTTTGAGGAAACTTCTTAAATAGCCCTTTGTCAGATGTAGCCTTTGAGAGGGCTGTCGGGTCATATAAGTAGTTAATGATGTTTGTCTATTGCTTGAGCTTTCTTGAAAATATAAAGAGTTAGCTGTATGCAATGTCATGATGTATGAAATGCATTGCATAATGATGTTCTCAAAATAAATGAGACTGTGCTATATGCGTTTCGTATGCATATGCTATGATATGGGTAAATGATATATGAATGTGAAATGTTATTGGAAATGTATCAATAGTTCCGTATGATATCTTTCTAGGAAAAATGAATCCCTGACTGGTGCTGGGGATGAAGAACATGTGTAGTCTTTAACCTTGTCTAGAATGCTTCTGCTGGGGATTCATACTTGCTGTTTAAGGAAACTCCGCTGGGGAATGTTGACTTCTGTTTGAGGAGAAGAGTTTAGGAACATTAGTCGTTCATCACTCTAATGAGTAGTTTAATTCTTATATACCCTGACTGGGGATAAAATAGAAGGATAACCTTCCGACTCATCTGGGGAATTTGATTATTATATATCCTGACTGGGGATGAAAGAGATGGATAAACTTCTAACTTGTCTGGGGAATTTGATTCTTATATATCCTGACTGGGGATAAAAGGGATGGATAACCTTCCGACTCATCTGGGGAGGATACAGTTGACTGATATCTGGTTTGGTTCCAGGTTTCGTACCAACTCTCTAGGGATAAAGGCGACTTCACCGGGGAGAGGAATTTTGTTGGTGATTCGTAGCCATTTGAGGGAAAGACTCAAACTGGGGAGACTGTAATTTGTTGAGGAAATAAACCCTGTTGGGGAAATAAACCCTGTTGACAGAGAAATATTCTGCTGAGGAAACAAACTCTGGTGGAGAGAAGAAATTTGCAGGGAGTTTATAGTTTTGGAGGAATAAATTCCGCTAGGGAAGAGAACTTCCATGGATTATACTGATTGGAACTACGTATGTGGGTGATATTGCTGGGAAACATATCATATTCTTTTATCTTCTAGAGAAATCTGTTGGGGAAATTGCCGAGAATGTATCTTCATTGAAAATAAGTTTGTGAAGATTACTCTGTGGGGATAATCTCATGGAAGTGGCTTTGTGGGGATTTGTGGATAGCTTGAATGTTATCTCAACTCCTAGAGTCTTGAGTAAATGCTTATTCTTGTTCGTATGCATATATTTGTTAACAGTTAATCATGTTCATATGCATATGTTCATTCAATTTTAGTCATTGGACATTTTCGCAAACAAAACAGAAAAAATTAAAAAACCAAATGTTTGAATTTTAGGGTGTATTTGTATTGATAATTTGCCATAAACAAGCGATTTTGTACAAAGAGACACAAATCCTAGTAAGAGGAAATTTTCGTGAAATGAAAAGAGTACAAAGTGAAAATAAAACATATAGCTATGTGGAAATGATCTCGTTGGGTTCCAACTCCGCTATTGCCCCTATGTCTTCGAACATCTCATCCCTTGCTATCGAAAGAAGTTGATTGAACAGATATATACCATTTGAACTTTTTACTTTGGTAACAAGGCTTGTAGTAAGTGATCCAATGGGACATAGTCGTATTCTTTTAATCCCTAAAGTTTTCTGGACCGCCCTTTCGGGTTTTTAGTCCACCGGGATACCTTTTCTTGCCCAAGCCGCCTTTTCAGTTTTTTGAATTGCTGGGTGTATAATCTTTTATATATATCCCTAATTTTTGCCCGAACGCTTTTGGTTTGCCGAGATGCCCTTATTTTTTCCTAGGCCAGTCAACCTAGCATGATGTTTTCATGCGTAGTATCTTTTGACTATGTCCACGTTCACAGGATGCAAAAAATCTTCACCATCCATGGTGGTTAGTATCATAGCACCGCCTGAAATACCTTTTTGACCACAAATGGCCCTTCGTAGGTGGGAGTCCATTTTCCCCTGGGATCACCTTTCGGTAGAATGATTCATTTTATTACCAAGTCACCAGCCGAATATACCAAATGCTTGATTTTCTTGTTAAATGCCTTGATCACACGTTTATGATACATCTGACCGTGACAGACAACCACAAGCCTCTTTTCGTCAATCAGATTCAACTGGTCTAGCCTGGTCTAAATCCACCCATTTTCGTCTAAGTTTGCATCTTTGATAATCCTCAGAGGAGGAATCTGAACTTCGACAGGTAGGACAACTTCCATACCATAGACCAGAGAGAATGGGGTTGCCCCAGTTGATGTCGTGCTGTAGTGACATAGACATGAAGAGAAAATGGTAACATCTCGTGCCAATGTTTGTAGGTCACAACCATTTTCTGTATAATCTTCTTGATATTCTTGTTGGCGGCTTCCACTGCGCCATTCATCTTTGTTCGATATAAAGAAGAGTTGTGGTGCTTGACCTTGAACTGTGTGAAGAGTTCAGTGATCATAGTGTTGTTGAGTGTTGTACCCCAAAATTTTCCCTTCCATTTTATTCAAGGCATGCTCATTGAGGTCCTCAATTACTCAAGAAGTTTCAAATGATTTTCATGGCACCTATACGCCTCAGCATAATGGCACAACCGAAAAAAAAGAAGAAGTGTACATAACAAGGTGTAGGTCGAAAGCTGAAAATATCCCTAAGAGCTTTTGGGTCAAAGCAGCTTTGACAATAATATGTAGTCTAATTTGATGCCCAACGAAGCACTAGGATCGAAGGAAGAATGGTTCGAAAGAAAGCGTGAGGAGGATTTTATGAAGTTTTCTATTGGAAGAGCTAGTAAAGAGCGTCATCAAAGGGTTCGTTTTTGAACCATGGAAATGTAAGCTATTTGAAGTACTACAAGGAAGGCACACTTCGACTGACACGTTGGTTGAATTAAGGTTTTGAAAAGAATAAGATGTTTAATTCGAAAGATTTGATCTTATGGTTCGAAGGACATACAACCTTCAAAGATGGCGTGCTCGAAGGACAATTAGAGACGAATCAACCAAATATGAGTCATCTTAGAGTTTTGGGATCAATGTGTTTCAGGCATGTGCCTGAACAGACAAGGAAGAAGTTGGGTGATTGAAAGTAAAGTCTTGATGCTCATAGGTTATCCTTCGATTGGCGCATACAAGATGTATTATCCAATCGAAGGTGAGATAGTGAGCAATAAATATATTCTTGTAGACAAAAGCAAAGGTTGAAATGGGAGTCGAAGACACAGTCACAATTATGTTCGAAGGAAAGAACAAAACGAAGCTTCGACAGGCCAAGATAAAGAGGTGTTCGAATCAAAGCTTAGGAGAATTCTAAAGGATCAAGATGTGAAAAGTTGAAACGAACACCTAATGGGATGAAACCTGTCCAAGTTCACTCAAAGCCCAAAATGGTAGAAAATCATCAAAAATGGCAACTTTTTAAATATTTCGATTTTGCTTTCAAAGCCATGGTCAATGGCTGATTCATGCCATTTTCGTTCACCACCACACCCCTATAAATATAAGACAGACATTGCCCATCAACACACACACATTGCCTATACACAAGAGATTGCCTATACACAATAGATTTCCTATACACAAGAGATTTCATATACACAAAATATTGCCTATCAAAGCTCCATACACAAGAAGATGCCTCAGATAACCATATCAAATTCTCAAAATACATCAAAGCTGTCAAAATCGAAACACACTTTGCAGGTTCCTCCAGTCTAAACGAATAACAGCTCTTCTCCAAGCCTGAAGTACGCCCAAAAGTCACGCACCAAGCCCACCAGTCCTTGGTAAAATTATGGATCATAACCCTTCGAATACAATTTAAATTGGTTCTATATGCATGTTTATATTATTATTGATCATTCATGCGAATATAAGTGTTGGAAGTACAGGATGCCATTTTTAGGGCTTCGAAGCAGCCAAGCTTCGAACTAGGTGATATAGGGACCTTTCGCCAATTTTAACCCCAGATTTGGATTCCGGGGATGGTCTCACGTAGGGTAGGATCTTTGGATTTGCTTTGATCCAGTATTTGATAAAGTTTGCAGGTGTGTGTGCAGGGGAAGGACCTGGGTTCGACACCCAGGTCCTGCATTCTATTTTATTTTTTAAACTATTTCCTTGCAGATCTGGCGCTTTAAGGCCAAACGCACACACTATATACCATCATATCAGATGCATCTTATCTAGATCCAACACCATGAGCGCACAACCTCATCATGGACCCTCAAAGGCCAGTAGCACCAGATCCAATGTCAGCCTAGGCTATCTCCTGATTTAGGTCTAATAAATTCAGATCTCACCCCCTCTTTCAGCTTTAACACCAGGCCCATTTACATTATTGTTATTTTTATTATTCGTTTCTTTTAATTATTTATTTCATTTAATCAGTAAATTAATCATAAAAATACAAAAAAAATTAGAATTAGGTCCTTATTTTTTACCTTCTTTAGACAATTACTTTTCTTCCTTTTTCTAGATTAATTTATATTTAAATTAAACATTTTCTCAAAATAAAACAAAATGACAAAAATAATGTTCTTTTACTTAGAAACACTTTAGGGTTGTAGACGTCTTTACTAATTCGCGTGTATTTATTATTTTAGCATTATTATTTTTATTATTATTGTACCTGCTTCCTGGTTGTAATAGTTTACAGTAGGACTTTTATTTTTCTGCTTTATTCCCCAGTTTGGACATGTAATAACCCCCCTCCCCGAAGCCTTGTAATAGTTAGATTTACATTTTCACACTTTTTATTACTGTAAATTATTAACTGTCTAGATGCATGGCTAACTAGGATTGTATGAAAAGAACAAACGAAACGCTAGAAAACCTAATGCGAAGACAAAAATAACTGAAAACAATCCAACTGCACATGCGCACCTCTAGGATACCCCACTTTGGTTGCCTTCATAAAAACAGTCACAACTCTCGAAGCGTCAGAGATTTTAGTGGCTACCCTCTGGTTTAAAGATCATATGTCCCTCGATGACCCTCTCGATGTTGCCTCGATAGAATGATCTTAAAAATTTAGGGTAGTTACTAAAGTTTCTTTACCAGTTGCTTTTGTGACTATAAACGTCCCTTCAAATGTCCCTCAAACATCCAACGACTAGGGCTACCTACTCACTAATAGTAAGATAGCACTGTCTAAAGGAAAAGAGGAAAATAATAATCCTTTCGAGTAAAGTAGGTAGCTGTTAGATGCTTTCTCAAAACAAAACAAATTTTTACACTTGCACAAAACAACTTTCAAAATCATTTTCAAAACGCTTTATCAATACTCTTGAGGAATGATACAAGATTTATCATAAAACAAGCTGCCTTACTATTGGAATTTCAAAAATACTTTTCTAAACACACAAAACACAAGGTATTTCAAAATGAGCTAAGCATCTAAGAGCCCCTAGAAAACTACGGATGGAAAGGGTGCTAACACCTTCCCTTTCCATAATCTACCCCCTTACTCAGAAAACTCTCGAAAGGTCTTTTTATATTCTTTTCACCCTTTCCTTGGTCGGATAAAAGAAAAGTCAGTGGCGACTCTTGCTTACTGCAACATTTGTAAACAAAAACGCAAAACCAGTACAACAGTCGGTTCTCCCACCGTATCATAGAACTGGCGACTTTGTTGGGGATGAATAAAAAGTGGGGTTACCTTAGAGCTTATTTTATTTTTTAAATTGCTTTACATTGTGTGTTTGTATGCTTTATCTTTGAGGGCTTGTTTGGGTTGTTACTAAAAGATCCTACACCCGGATCAGGGGAACCTTTTAGGTAAGCAACAATAGATCGTGGAGACTTTACGCTGTAAACAGATATGGTTGAAGCAATGGATACATTAGTGTGACACATTTATTGGTACCCGTATCCTTTGTGTTAAATCGTGGAGAATAAGGGGCCGCTGTGTGGTGTCATAAAGCACTAACGAATCTTAGAACCTTAATTGAACAAACTTGGACATTAGAAAGTAGTGAGATAGCCGACCTCAGTATAAAGCTGATGATTGGTTGATACTCGATGCTACACTCATTGAGATCATACTTTCGAGATATTTTGACCGCGAGAAAAGATCACCTGAGCTGAAACTATGCTTGATAAAGAAAGATTAGTGATATTGAGACTCCTTAGAACTCGGTTACTATTACTAGGATAGGTTGAGCTAACTGAAACTTCAAGAGGGTACTTACCTTTAAACCTCATGCAAGCCTTTGAACCTAAGGCTACTGGTGTGACTTGTTTGATTTCATTATCTAACAATATGAGTTCCTTACAGGACTTGTTTATAGTCATTATCCAATAACATGGACTTCTTTCAAGATTCACTTGTCTTCATCACCTTACACTTTTGTTTGGTGCATAGCATACACATCACGACATCATGCCATAACATCTCCTTAACGATTTCAAGGATCTCAAGGGTCTGTGATGTAGGATATGATGAGCTAGACGTCTAGCAAGGGGAAAGGGGATTTATTTTCCTCTAGCCAATGCCGTCAAAAGACCAAAATACGATAACTTGAGTCAGAAGCTATGACCCACTCGACATGGTGAGCTTGATTCTTGTAGAAGGAGATTCAACGATACGAAGTTCCTCCATCAAAGTTGCAGTCAAAATGCAACTTCTGACATTTTCTTGTGTTTACCCCACGAGATCCTTGAGAACATTGCATCTACACATCATACATCATATCATGACATGTTTCCCCCATGCAGGTTTTCTCATGCGCTTGCTGTTTATTTCAGTAAAAATGGCTATCGAGCAGACTGTCCAAGATCTTCAAACTCAATATGCTCAATTTAAGGAAATGTTCCTGAATCTATCCAAGAGGCAATAAGAATTGAAAGCACTCATCGCTGGGAACACGGCCAAGAAAAATCCTGAGGACAACAAGGATGACCAGTTGGAACAACTGCAAGCTGAGATGGAAAGGATGAGAATCCAGATGAGTGGTTAGATGGATCTTATCCAATGTTTAGCTCGGGAACAAGAAGAGTTAAGGATTCTCATCAGCAAGCTTCATCAAGACAGATACGACCGTCTGGGGCAAAATACTAGAGCTTGGGGCCTAATCAATGAACGATCTCTCTTGGCAGATAGGGAATTGGGTGACATGTTCATGCGGGGGCATGTTGAAAATAAACTCAGGAGCAGTTGAATTCATGGGACTGCATCTTCAAGTACTCATAAGAGACCATACCATGGAAAGAAGGAGTCTAGTATTGTGTACAACCAGAAGGGACGAAATAAGAGGAATCACAACCAATCTGTGGGGGTAGTGCGAATCTCTGATCCATCACCAATGCAGTAACAACGACAAGGCAACCAGTGTGAGCAGGACACGCCCAAAAGGCAATTCAACAAAATCAACATGTCCTTGGCTCAAGTATTGCAACACATGTTGAAAATGGAGTTGATTACATTGAGAGATCCTCCTCGGAATCCCAATACCTCTGCTCCTAGCTATCATCCTGATGTAATGTGTGCATACCATTCCAATAGTCCTAAACATGATAAGAATGACTGCTGGGCATTGAAAAATAAGATTCAGGACTTGATCGGAAAAGGGGTGCTGGAGTTCACACAAGATGGTCAGACTGAATTCTTCTGCCATCCCTCAAAGGCACACCATCGGAAGTGACAAATTCAGGAGAAAGGCTTTCTTGTTCATTAGAATTTTCAAATTGTAATTTTCTTTTGATTGTTCGAACACTTATTTATGTTAAACTTTGTTGTTTCATTAATGCATTGCATATCTTTGTCTTGAATTAATCCATTCGTTTTCACTATGCTGAAACTATACCTTTATTTCCTTTTTGTGATATTTGACTCTCGATTAAAAGCTGTAAGCCTTTAGAGGGAGGATGACGAAAAAGATACCTTAATCTTTACAATATTCTTTTGAACAGACCTTGCTGACGATTGTTGTACCCCATACTCCTAGAGATCCTCAATTTGCTCAAGGTTGCCCAAGAGTTGACCATACAAACTCTCTCCTAAGGCAATGTATCTTAAACTAGGGTTTCCATTTTCATCAAGATGGGTGAACTCCAAAGACCTCAGATGCTCTACATGGTCCTAATATGTTCTCAATACCTTCCATGTCAAATTTCAAGCCTTGCACAAGAAGTTTGCTCCGTTAACTGCTCAGATGCTTGAGAATCGACTATATTAAGTCAAAAGTCAACTGTGGCCCACATATAGTAAAACTTCAAGATTTTTGGTCAACATAAAATTTTTGAAGTTATATCCATCATTTGATCAAGGGTTGATCATGATTCCTCAAGGAATGTCCTAAATTCATCAAAACCCAAAAGTTGCTAAATTAGGGTTTCTTAGGAAAAGTCAACCAAACTTTGACACGACATAACTTCCTCATAATTTATCAGAAATTTTCCATACAAGGCTCATTTTGAATAGAATACAATTCCCTACAATTCATCTTCATCCCTCAAGTTCAAAATATGCACTCACAAAAATATATGAATTTCCACATTATAGGTCCTTTTGAAAAGTCAACAAAAACACTTTTTGGGTCAAAGCTTCTTACATGAACATGGAAGACTCAATTGAGATAATACCAAAAGGTTTGTTTAGGGGACATCCTAAGCTTTCTAAAGAGTAAAATAACACATCTCTAGGGTTAAAATTGGAAGATATATGCCTTGTCAAAGTTGACTTTTTTTTTGCAAAATTGCCAAAAGTCAAAAGTGCTCAAAAATGCATTTTTTTTGCCAAATGGGCCTAACTTTTAAAGCTTGCACCTCAGTCATGACATGGTCCACGACCCAAATGTTCACTCACATGCTATTTGCTTCATTATTTATTTTATTTTGATTTTTTATTTATTAAAAATTGAATTAAATCAAATAATTGGTAAATAATAGCAAAGATTTGTTTTGATTGGATTTTTGGACAGAATCACAAGCTCATTATGCTGGCATATCAGAATCAAATCATATCAAAGATAATTGGCACAAGAATGGCATGATTACGCCAAATTTGGAAGGAGATCATACCACATGAAAACCAAATCAAATCTCCATAAATTTCAAGATACAAGCTGTTTTTTGTTTACCTAATACACTCCAGTACATATACATAAGGGAGCCAAGGCAAAAGAAGGGGTGGCAGTCGTGAGAAAGGAAAAACAAAACTCAAAAAATTTGACAAAAAGTTGTGACTCAGTTTCAAGCTTGGAGGCCAATTCAAGCCATTCTAGCGTTGCCAAACAATTCCTGGACCTTCCCAGAAGCTAACCCAATCGATTGCAGGTCCTTTCACGCGTATAAATGCTTGATATATCTCATACGGTTTTCCTACTCTTTTCAAATTGATTACAATTATTCTCGCATCATTAGCATAATTTGATGACATATTTTTGATCATTGATGTATTTCTAACATGTCTGGATTATTTAATTGGACTTTTGATGCACATACTGAGGTTTGCCATTGTTAGGTTTTATTTGGTCGTTTTAGGGTTTTTTCACACAGGTAAAATTGGCCACAGAAAAAGATACTAGGATACCCGTGGCATCAAGATGGTTTGATCCACGTAACTGGAATCCATTTATCACGCGTTATGTTGATTTTTGAAGGTTGCAGGTTTGTAGCTATGGAAGATGTCTGTAGGTATAAGTATTATACCTAAAACGGCGGACTGAGGAAGAAGGTGATAACGTGGCAGCCAACCACTGGGCCATTCAAACTGGCGCGCACTTTTCTGTTTTGTCCACTAACTCACTTTTTAACATATATTATTGATTGTTGTTATTTAATTAACAAAGAATTCACGCATCTCAGTTGGCCAAGGCATACTTGATTTGAGTGGGAGGACCTGGGTTCGATCCCAGGTCCCAACAAATTCCCTTATTTTATTTTCCTTTAACATATCCTGTACATTACTATCTCCAACGTTCACCAAGCACCTCCATCATCCAACAACAAGATCTCATCACATGCCTGATCAATCAGATCCAATGTCGCCACCTGCCAGGGACCATGGTGTTCCATCAAGAAGTCTCCCCACTGGATCACACGCTAGCTGGGCTTCAGCTTGGTGGGCCTGGACATTTTCAGCAACACACCCCCTCCAATTGCTATACATGCCCAATCTAATTTTCTCTATTTCTTTTATTTATTTTATTTGTTTAATTATTTACTTTCACAAATTAATTCTTTTTTTTATTAACTAAAAAAAAACCATCAAATCACAAAAAACACCCAAAAATCTTATTTTTCATAAAAATATTTTATTTTCTTTAATTAATTAATTTAATTCAAATTAGGTTAATTTAATTCCTTTTCATAAATAAAACCAATTAGAAATTAGGGTTTTGTAAATAATTAATTTTCCTTCAAAAATAACTTAAATATTCTTTTTTCTCAAATTAGATTATTTAGGTTTTTTTAATCGTATTCGCATTTAATCCGTCGCGCATATTTTAGTTACCTTTTTGATTATTATTTATGTAACTGCTTCGAGGTTGTAATAGATTTTAATTAGGGTTTTAAATTTCCGCATTTTATTTTCAGTTAAATAATTCTGTATCTGCGAAAGCTGTGTAATAGTTAGGATTTCTATTTCCGCACTTAAATTTCCGCAATTATTAACTGTTAGATGTAAGTTAATAGGATTGTATGGCAAGAATATTTAAAAATTAAAACGGTAGATAACCTAAATGCACAAAGACAAATTAACTGAAAAAAGCTCACTCGCACATGCTCACTCATAGGGTTTACTCCACTTCAGTTGCCTTCGGTTAAGCGGTCATAAAGTATAGGGTTTGTTAGTGGTCTTCCTCTAGCCCCAAAAGATCTCAAATGACCCATTCAGATGTTGCTTCAGAAACATATCTTTAAGGCTTTAGGATGATTACTAACACCTCATAACATTTCTTTTGTGACCGTATCTGTCCCTTCGAACGTCCCTTAAAACTCCAACGACGGTGCTACCTATTCCTTAATAATGGGATAGTGCTGTCTAAAGGGAAATGAACAATCTTTTTCGAGTAGGCAGATTAACTTTTAACTACTTGCTAAAACAACAAAACTTTTCACACCAACACTTTCCTAAACAAAGTTTTCAAAAACAACTCCGTAACACTCTTGAGGACAAAAACAAGGGTTAAAATGAAGTAAAACAAAACTTTTCAAAACAAGCACACACAAGCAATTTTAGAAATGAGCAAGTACTTAAGAGCCCATGGAAAACCATTGATATAAAGGGTACTAACACTTTCCCTTTCTATAATCTACCCCCTCGTACTCAAAAATATTCTCGAAAAAGGTTTTTTCTGTTCTTTTTCCTTTTCCTGATTGGATAAAATAAAAGTCGGCGGCGACTCTTGCTTACCGCGATATTTTGCGAACAAAAAACGTAAAACACAAACTAGTAAAAACAGTCGGTTCTGCCACCGTATCACAGAACTGGCGACTCTGCTGGGGAATAAATAAGTGGGGTATACCTTAGGATATAGATCATTTCAATTTGCTTTCGTGTTTGTTTGCTTTATTCTTAAAAGGTTATTTCTTGGGTTACTATAGATCCTACACCCGGATCTGGGGGCACTTTTTAGGTAAACAACAATAGATCGTGGAGACTGTACAACGTAAATCGATATGGTTTAAGTGATGGCTGTGTTGGTGTGGCACTTTGGTTGGTACCGGTATCCTTTATGGGGAAACGAGGAGAATACGGGGCCGCCGTGTGGTGTCGTGAAGCACTAACGGACCTTAGAACCTTAGTTGAACAAACTTGGCCATTAGAAAGTAGTGAGATAGCCGGCCTCGGTATAGAGCTGAGGATTGGTTGATACTCGATGCTACACTCATTGAGATCAGACTTTCGGGATATTTCGGCCGCAAGAAAAGATTGCTTGAGCTGAGACAATGCCCGATAAAGGATGGTCAGTGATATTGAGATCTCTTAGAACCCGGTTACTTTTTAAGACAAGTTTGAAACCAACTAAACTTTAAGAGGGTTTGACCTTTAACCTCATGCAAGCCTTAAACCTAAGAGCTTGGTGTGATTTGTCTGTATTTACTATACCTGTGGTTTATCATGACATCATGCATCATAACATAGCATCCATTCTTATTGCACTAACCATTTCAAAGACCAAGGGAATTTATCTTTGTTCTGTTTTGCAGATCATGGCTTCCGTTCATAGAAACACTATCCGAATCAACTTTGTGAAGATACATTCCCATCTCAAAGAGCTAGTATCAAGGGTTTCCGAAACTTCTGCGTTCACTAAGAGACATGGTCGACTTCTCAACCTGGTAACTTCAAACTTTAATGAAAAGATGATGAGTGTACTCTTTCAGTTTTTCGATCCCAAGCACCACTGCTTCACCTTTCCAGACTATCAGTTGGTGCCTACCATGGAAGAATTATCTCAGCTGTTGGTGTTGTACCCCAAAATTTTCCCTCCCATATTTCTCAACACATGGCAAGTGAGGTCCCCAAATTGCTCAAGGAAGTTTAAGAGTTGACCAGACAAACTCTCTCCTAAGACAGTCTACCTCAAATTAGGGTTTCCATCTTCATCAAGATGTGCGAACCACAAAGGACCCAAATGCTCACCATTGTCCTAATATGTCCTCAAGATCATACATGTCAAGTTGCAAGCCTTGCAGAAGAGGTTTGCTCAGTCAATTGCTCAAATGCCTGAAAATCAACTGGGCTAGGTCAAAAGTCAACTGTGGCCCATATACAATCAAACTTCAAGATTTTTGGTTAACATCATCATTTTGAAGTATTATTCATCATTTGATCAAGGGTTGATCATGATTCCTCAAGGATTGCTCACAATTCATCAAAACCCAAAAGTTGCTAAATTAGGGTTTTGCAGGAAAAGTCAACTCAACTTTGACCAAGCATAACTTTCTCATACTTTATCAAAAATGACCCATCCAAAGCTCATTTTGAAGAGGATGAAATTCCATACAATTAATCTTCATCTACCAATTTCAGAATATGCACTCAAAAAAGATATGAATTTTGACATTATAGGTCCTTTTGAAAAGTCAACAAAAACACCTTTTAGGTAAAAGATTCATACATGAACATGGAAGACTCAATTGAGTCGAGACCAAAAGGGTTGCTTAGAAGACATCCTAAGCTTTCTAAAAAGTCCAAGAACACCTCTCTAGGGTCAAAATTGAGAGAGTTATGCATTGGCCAAGTTGACCATTTTTGCAAAATTGCCAAAAGTCAAATGTGCTCAAATTTGCATTTTTTGCTAAATGGGCCCAAATTTTTATGCTTGCACCTCAATTATAATGTGGTCAACGACTCAAATACTTATCCACCAATTATTTGCTTCTTTTTTCAATTTATTTTGATTTTTCATTAAATTAAAAAGTGAATTAAATCAAATAAATGATGAAAATTATCAAAGATATGATTTGATTTGTTTTTTTGACAGGTTAGCAACCAATATATGTTGAGCTTGCAAGATCAATTCGAATCAATGGTAATTGGTATAAAAAGAGCATGATTAGGCCAAATTTGAAGGATATCATACACCATGAAAACCAAATAAAATCTTCAAAATTTGTAAAGATACTAGTGGTTTTTACAACCCTAATTCACTCTAGTACATATAGAGAACGCAACCAAGGCAAGAAAAAGAGGTTAGAGGTCGTGCATAGCCAAGAAGAAAAACTGAAAAATTCAAGAAAAGTGGGAATTGGTTTTTAATCCACAAGGCGTTTCAGAGCATTTTAAGATCACCAATCACTTCCTAGACATCCCAGGAAGCTGTTCCAATCATTCCCAGGGTCTGAAGCACTTATAAACTTGTTCCACAACTCACACGGTTTGGTACATTTTCAAATTTGATTTTTTCAATTTACGCATCATTAGCACATTTCATTTATATATTCTTGTTCATCATTGAGTTTGCAAGCTATTGGTATCATTTAATTACATTTTCAGTACAAGAATCAAGATATGCCATTGTTAGGGTTCCTTGGCTCGTTTTAGGGGTTTGCAGTATAGGCAAAATTAGGCATGGATTCTGGTACCATGATACTCGTGAGGATGAGACGAGTTGATTGGTACCCTTACTTTTCATTTATGTTGCGTGTGCTTGATCTTTGAATGTCACAGGTTTGTAGCTACAACAAGGTGTCTGTAGGTAAAATTGTCATAGGCTAAAACGGCAGAGAGAGGAAGAAGAAGCTTGCGTGGCCCAACATCATTGGCTCATTCAAACTGACGCGCGTTTTTCTTTTTGTTTTGACCACTAACTCATGTTTTCTTATATTATGCTTTGTTCTTATTATAATTACAACTAAGCATCACAGCTCAGCTGGCAGCCTCCAACCCCAAGAAAATTCAGCCTCCAACCGCCAGAATTGCTAAATGCTACAGGCCCACTTCTTTTCTTTCTTTCTTATTTTTACTTCTTTTAATATTTTTTCTTTAATTATTTTAATTAACAAATTAATTACTATTTTTTATAAAATCATAAAATCAAGAATTCACAAAAAAAATTAGAATTAGATTTTTTATCAAATTTAATTTTGTTAATATAATTTAATTTAATTTAATTTAGGGCAATTTTAACTTGTTTTTTTATATAAATAAAATTAAATAGAAATTAGGTTAAATTCTTGATTTAATTCTTTTATTTTTTCTCAAATAAATAAAAATACAAAATTATAGGTTTTTAGAGTGAATTAATTTATTTTTCTTAATATAAAATTAATTAGAACTTAGGATTTTCTTTTTAATTTAATTGTTTCATTATTTTCTTAAATAACAAAAACATCTTTTTTTCAATCGCGAATAGGTTTAGTCGAGGGTCAAAACCCTAATTGTCTCACATTTAATTCTCCGCACGCTTGTTATTAATTTTGTCAATATTTTGTAATTGCTCACTGGTTTGTAATAGTTAATTTAGGGCTTTTACTTATCGCTTTTTCCCCGGGTTTTTGGCTATGTAATTAATCCCCCTACCCGAAGCCTTGTAATAGCGTAGATTTACTTTCTCGCATTTTTAATTCCCGCAAATATTTAACTGTCTAGATGTATGCTAATAGGATTGTATGACAAGAATGCATGACAAATTAATACAGTTATAAAACCCTAATGTGCAAAGATAAGTAACTGAAACAAATCACTCGCACATATCACTCTTAGGGTATACTCTCACTTTGGTTGCCTTCGGTAAACGATCATTAAGCATAGGGTGTCTTAGTGGTTGTCCTCCTGTCTAACAAAGATCAAATGTCCCATTCGAATGTTACCTCGGAAATGTTGCCTCGAATATGATCTTAAGACTCTAGGGTTATTACTAAGGTGTCCTAACATTGCTTTAGTGATCGTACATCTCTTTCGAATTGACCCTTACAACTCCAACGACGGCGCTACCTATTTCTCAATAGTAGGGTAGCGCTGTCTAAAGGAAACAAGAATAGAAACAATCTTTTTTCGAGTAGGTAGATGCTAGTAGGTACTTGCTCAAATCAAAACTTTTCACACTTACACTTTTCAAACAAACTTTCAAAACAAACTTCGTCATACCTTTGAGGAATGATACAAGAGTTATCACGAAGTAATACATTTTCAAAACAAAGCACATACACAAGCAATTTTAAAAAAATGAGCAAGTACCTAAGAGCCCATGGAAAACCATGGATAATAAGGGTGCTAACACCTTCCCTTTCTATAATCTACCCCCTGTACTCAGAATATTCTCGAAAAAAGGTTTTTTCTGTTATTTTTCCTTTTCCTGATTGGATAAAATAAAAGTCGGTGGCGACTCTTGCTTACCGCGACATTTTGCGAACATAAAACGCAAAATGCAAACCAGTATTAAATAGTCGGTTCTGCCACCGTATCACAGTTGGATATACCCATTCTTGAACAGTTGCCCTTCATAGGTCTGGAAGAGGTTCCTAAGCCATAAGTCATTGCCTCAGCTTTGCATCTAAAACGGGCTGACGTGGTATCCAATTGGGAAATAAGAAGCGGTGTCAAGGGTTTTCTAGCCAAGTTCCTGATAGACAAGGCCCAACTGTTTTGGGATGATATGGATTTTCAGGCTTTTGAGGAGGTCTTGGCCCTTCTAATCTATGGGTTAGTGCTATTCCCTAATCCAGACTCGTTTATAGATGTGAATTCTATCAAGATCTTCCTCTCTCGCAACCCTGTTCCTACCTTGCTCGGAGATATTTTGCACACTCTCCATACTCGTACCATGAAGAGAAGAGGGGTTCTTATGTGTTGCATGCCATTGCTGTCGAGGTGGTTTATTTCTCACCTCCCTAAGTCCATACTGAAGAATGAAGACGGTTTGGGTTGGTTACAAAGGATAATGTCACTCGCTCACATGGATATTCTCTGGTGTTCCCGATCTATGGAAAACATTGCTATTATTGACCGCTGGGGTAGTTACTTCCACACTCCACCAAATGCTGAAGTATCTAGTAAAAGGGAAGATTGTCATTATGTGGGGTGAAGAGGAGTATATGGTGAGCCACCTCAATTCCTTCCGCTATGTAGAGATGGATGGGGAATTAACAGAAACTCCTTGTCAGAACTTCGAAGAGGTCCCTCAGATCTTGGCATCGACTGAAACTACTACCAGCAGCAAACCCCCTTTGAAGATGGCTTCCCTCAAGGACGCTAGGGCCGTGGTTGAAGAAGGTGGGTGTGCCAATTGGGGTCAGCTCCCTGATTTCACTCATAAAACTGACAAATTTGGTTTGGGCTTTACTACAGGGGCTCAAAGGGCTGTTCGACGCGCTCGGGTTAGAGGACCTCCCTACACATCAGTAATCGGGTAATTAATGCCATTGAGGACAACAATGAGGACTCAAACATTGATAGCTGGATCTACCCAACTACCAACGGTGGATTGAGTAACTGGACGGCTAGGGACTTTATACCAGTTTCTTTTATTCCACAGTAATTGTCTTACTTGTTTTGAGATTTGTAATAAAAAATTTAAAACTTTACAGCCTTGTGTCTTGCTTGAGGCACATGGGTTTTGTTTGTGAGGGCTAGTATTTGTCATGTCATATATAATTAATAAAGCATTGGACGTTTCTTGCATACAAATTTTGCGCTCTCTGTTTTTTATTTTTTGTTTTCACTTTATCAAAACAACTATTCTCTTACACACACTCACGTATCATACTGCAGATCCATATCCACTCTGGATCCCATTGATAACAGCTCTGCTATTGCCAGTTATGACTTCGAAAATCCGATCAACCAAGCCGAAGACGAAGGTGAGGATGATGGTGAGGTGCCTGGAGAACTTGCTATAATATTACAACAGGAAGAAAGGGCCATACAGCCCCATGAAGAGCCGGTTGAGACAATGAGTTTGGGTACCGAGGAAGACATAAAAGAGGTTAAAATAGGTGCAAATCTGGAGCTTAGCGTTAAATAGAGGTTGAAACAGATGTTGCACGACTATGTTGAGATCTTCTCCTGGTCCTATGAAGACATGCTTGGTTTGGACACTGATATTATGGTGCATCGCCTGCCGACTAAAGAAGACTGCCCTCCGGTTAAACAGAAGGTCCACCGTATGCGTCCTGAAATGTCAGAGAAGATCAAGGCAGAGGTCATGAAGCAGTTCGACGCAGGATTCTTAGCTGTAACTTCTTATTCACAGTGGGTTACCAACATCGTTCCGGTACCTAAGAAGGACGGTAAGGTACAAATGTGTGTAGATTACAGAGATCTGAACAGGGCAAGCCCCAAAGATGACTTCCCTCTTCCTCACATTGATGTTCTGGTCGATAACACCATGCAACATAAAATCTTCTCCTTCATGGATGGTTTCTATGGCTACAACCATATCAAGATGGCTCCTGAAGACATGGAGAAGATAACCTTCGTTACACAGTGGGGCACCTTCTACTACAAGGTGATGCCTTTTGGGTTGAAGAATGCCGGGGCAACTTATCAGCGTGCCATGGTCGCTTTGTTCCGTGATATGATTCACCATGAGATCGAAGTTTATGTTGATGACATGATAGCCAGGTCTCAAACCGAGGAAGATCACCTTGATCATCTACAAAAGTTGTTCGACAGGTTGAAGATATATAAGATGAGGTTGAATCCGAACAAGTGCACCTTCGGGGTAAGGTCTGGTAAGCTTCTGGGTTTCATTGTCAGCGACAAAGGCATCCAGGTAGACCCTGCAAAGGTAAGGGCTATACATGAAATGCTAGCTCCCCGTACAGAGAAGGAAGTTAGAGGTTTCTTGGGACGCCTGAATTATATCGCCAGGTTCATTCCACATTTGACTACTACTTGTGAGCCAATCTTCAAGCTTCTGAAGAAAGATCAAGTGGTAAAGTGGAATGATGAATGCCAGATCGCTTTCGAAAGAATCAAGGAATACCTTCAAGAACCACTAATTCTGATGCCTCCAGTTGAAGGAAGACCTTTGATATTATACTTGACAGTGCTAGACAATTCAATGGGGTGTATGCTGGGGCAGCATGACGAGTTTGGTCGAAAAGAGCACGTAATATACTACCTTAGAAATTTTTTTACCGACTGTGAGACACGATACTCGTTGCTCGAGAAAACTTGCTGCGCTTTGGCATGGGCTGCTCGCCGACTGAGACAGTATATGCTGACTCACACTACCTTGTTGATATCAAAGATGGATCCGATCAAGTACATTTTCGAGAAGCTCGCTCTCTCCGAAGGATAGCAAGGTGGAAAATGATCTTAGCTGAGTACGACATACAATATACAAGCCAAAAGGAAATAAAGTGGAGTGTATTGGCTGATCGTTTGGCTCATCAGGCCGTGGATGATTACCAGTCCATGAATTTTGAGTTCCCGGATGAGAATATTATATTGGTGACTGACTATGAAGAACTTGGACCAGATGAAGGACCTGAGGAGGAATCCCGATGGTCTATGTATTTTGATGGAGCTTCAAACGCACTGGGTAATGGCATCGGTGCTGTAATCATATCTCCCTAGGACTATCATACTCCGTTCACTGCCCGATTATGTTTCAACTGTACCAACAACATGGCGGAGTATGAAGCATGCATCATGGGTCTTAGGGCTGCTATCGACCTAAGGATCAAGTTCTTGAGTGTATTCGGGGATTCTGCTTTGGTGATAAGTCAGATCAAAGACGAGTGGGATACGAAGCACCCAAATCTCATCCCGTACAAAGAGTATGTACTGACATTGCTCCCACACTTTGAGGAGGTAACCTTTGAACATTTCCCACGAGAGGAGAACCAGTTAGCGGACGCGCTAGCTACCATGTCTTCTATGTTTAAAGTTAGGTGGGACAATGAAGCTCCCCAAATCACCATTGAGAGGTTGGATGAACCAGCATATTGCTGTGAAATCGATACCGAAGAAGTGGCAGACAAACCCTGGTTTCACGAAGTCAAAAGGTATCTCGAGACTCAAGAGTATCCCGAAGGGGCATCTGTCAATGACAAGAAGTTTCTGAGAAGGTTCGATGCAAAGTTCTTCCTCAGTAATGGAATCCTCTATAAACACAACCATGACTCCACACTACTATAATGTGTAGACAAGATCGAAGCAGAGAGGATTATGACAAATCTACATGAAGGCACCTTCGAAACCCATTCTAGTGGACACACCATGGCTAAGAAGATCCTACGGGCAGGATATTACTGGTCCACTATGGAAGCCGATTGTTATCAGTATTCTCGAACTTGTCATAAATGCCAAATCTACGCTGATAAGGTGCATGTGCCTCCGACCCCCTTAAATGTCTTGACAGCTCCGTGGCCCTTTGCAATGTGGGGCATCGACATGATCAGAGAAATCAGACCTACCACTTCTAATGGGCATCGCTTCATCCTAGTAGCTATTGATTACTTCACGAATCTGATCTATCGATATGGTATGCCAAAAAGAATTATTACTGACAATGGTACGAATCTCAACAACACAATGATCATCGAGCTCTGTAAACAGGTCAAGATACAACATCATAGTTCGTCTCCCTACCGGCCAAAGATGAATGGCGCTGTTGAAGCAACTAACAAGAACATCAAGAAGATTGTACAGAAGATGACAGTGACATACAAAGACTGTCATGAGATGTTACCATTTTCTCTTCATGGGTACCATTCCTCAGCACATACGTCGATAGGGGAAACACCCTACTCTCTGGTATATGGAATGGAGGTAGTCCTACCCATCGAAGTCCAGATACCTTCCCTCAGGATTATGAAGGATGCGGGTTTGAACGAAGACGACTGGATCCGAACCCAACTTGATCAGTTAAATCTAATCGATGAAAAGAGACTTACTGCTATCTGCCATGGTCAGACGTATCAAAAGAGAATCAAGGCTTTTAACAAGAAAGTCAGACGTCAAGAATATCAAGTCGAGGATCTAGTGATCAAACGCACCATACTTCCGTAAGGTGTTCCAAGGGGAAAATGAACCCCCACGTACGAGGGACCATTCGTGGTTAAGAACATTTTCTCGGGTGGAGCTATGATTCTAACCACCATGGACGGTGACGACCTTCCTCACCCTGTCAATACAGACATAATGAAAAGATACTATGCCTAATCAAAAGACCCTCTATGTCGACTGGCCTAGGCAAAAATAAGGGCTTCCCAGCGAACCAAAAGGGTTCGGGCAAAAGTAAGGGATGAAAATGTAAAAATCTGTACACCCGACAAGTCGAAAACCCGAAAGGGAGGCTTAGAAAAAAAAGGTATCTCGGTGGACCGAAAACCCGAAAGGGAGGTCCAGGAAAAAATTAGGGATATAAAGTGTACCACTATGTCTCATTGGATCATCTTGCGACCAGACTTCGTTATCGACTATCAAGCTCAGACGACGCCAACCAATCTGATCAACCTTCAGCCAAGAAGAAAAGTGATGAGACGCTTGAAGATATAAAGGCAATAGAAAATTTGGAACCCAATGGGGGTTATTTCACATAGCTGTTTTTATTTATTTTACATAAATTTGTATAGCTTCCATTTTTTCAGCGGCGTTCTCTTACTAGAGCGTCAGCCTCCTTGTACAAAAACGCCTATTACAGGCCAACTTCAGAAATCAATAGAAATTTATTTTCACAAGAAACTTCGAGTTTGTTTTTATTTTTGTCTTGTTTAGAAAGAACGTCCAATGACTTATTTTTTATATATGCATTTGAAAATCATTGCTGCTCATAAATATTTACATAAGAAACAAAAGACAATTACTCGTAATTCTAGAAACAGGGAAAAAACAAGAAGTGCCAAACCCGATGGTTACTCCGCCCAGCAGGTACCGGGATAGAGTCAGCTTTGGAGCATATTCATCAATACATACACTCCCCACAGAGTGAAATTATTCAAAAGCATTGATGTCAGCTTTCCCGAAACAGGACGTAACCACCCCAGCTGAAGTTCATAATCGCGTGCGAGTCAGTAAATTTCATCCCCCAAGCAGAGTTTATTTCTCTATATACAGAGGCTCAATCCCCGAAAAATTTCATCACTTCAGATACAAAAATAAATTTTCTAAGTTCATTCCCCATAGAGTTTATTCTCAAGAAGCATCTCTTCCTGATAGGATATTTATAAATCTCCAGCAACCGTCAGAGATTTATTTTCCCAGACGCGGGCATACCCTGATAGCATTTCGTGAACATACATCATGACATACACATACATATCATATACATCATAATCTCATTTATTTTGAGAACATCATCTCACCCTGCATTTCATGCATCGCATATAAGTAACCCTGATATCTTTTCAGGAAAAGACGTTTAGCTTCAACAAATCCAGCAGTTATACAAGTCACATTTAGAGACGACTAATGGAAACTCAGTTCCTGAAACCAAACAGGTCAACTAATCTACACTATCACTTTGAAGTAACCCTACTGTTGTACCCCAAAATTTTCCCTCTCATTTTATCAAGATTTCTCATCAACAAGACTCTTTGAACTCAAGACCAAGCTAGGGTTTGCTCTGCTCAAGACATCTCCTTGCATTGTTGACCTAAATTAGGGTTTGAATTTTCATAAGGAATTTTGGACTTCTAATGCTCAATGTGACTTTCATGCTTCACATTGGACTTAAAAGTTTGCTCATACCAAGTTTCAGGCCTTGAATCAAACTTTTGCCCAATCAATTGGACAGTTGACCTAAAAATCAGCTGTATTGGGGAAAAAGTCAACTGTGGCCAATTTACAGTCAAACCTCATAAATTTTGATCCATATTAATATTATAGACTCATATGAACCATTTTATCAAGTTTGGACCACAACTCCTCAAGAAATTTGATCAGATCACGAAAAGGGCAAAATGGTCATTTTTAGGGTTTTGACTGCAGAAGGGCAATTTATGACTTTTCACTTAGCCAATGGCAAATTGGGTTCAAACATGGGTTCAAGGACTAAATGGAATCATCTTGACCTATTCACAAGGTTCAAAAGATCTCAATTGTATTGGATTGACACATGAATTTTCCAGTCAACTGATCAAAAATCAACTGTACACCGAAAAGTCAAACTTTGACTTTTTGGTCAAAATCAAGTGCCAAGGGTCATTTTTCATCAAGATGTGTCAAAACATGAAACTTGTTCATCAAGAAACCTAATTTTGCAAATTAGGGTTTAAGATTGAAAAATTTCATAACTTAGAATTTTTCTAAGTTATGAAATTTTCTTATTTTTTCCCAACTTTGCCCAACATTTTCACCTTGATGAAATTGGATTCAAACAAAACTTCCACCATGAAAGTTGCATTCCTCCAAAAAATCTACAACTTTGAATCACAAAGTTTTCTCAAAAGAAGCTTGGATCTCAAGTTATGATTTTTGGAACAAGGGTCCATGAAACTTTTAACTTAGTGAAATTTTGCCCTAGTTTAGGCAGAATTTTGACCTATCTTCATGGCAATTTTTCACTTAGTTCCACTTGTAATCTGAAAATGAATTTCAAATATGGATTGTATAGCATGTTACAAGATTTCCAAGATGTCCAAGAACTCTCCCAAATCATTTGTGGTTAGGGAGAATCAAAGGTTTGAATTTGGCAAAAACTCACTTTGATCCATGTCATGTTTCATATTGACACAATTTGCAAACTCTATTCCACCTCACTTGTACTTGCTCACAGGCCTCTAAACCCTTCCATACTCAATAATTAAATGCAAACCCAATGGATTGAAGCTTTGTTCTGATCATTAGAGGATTACACAAGAGATTAATCCAAAAATAGCAAAAAGGCAACATTGCCATTTTTGTCAAAACTTGCTTTATGTCAAATTGCATCCCTTGAGCCTTGAACCAAATCTTTGACGGCAAACAATATCCACAAACTTAGGGGGCCAAGATCACCAAGTGCAAGCTGGAAGATAGCCTGTACAGGCTTGTCTTGTATCATTTCTTACTTTTGCTTAAAATACAAGAAAACTTGCAAAAGAGACACAACTTGAGTATCTGATATAACCAACTCTTGCAAGCATTTGAAACAAGTTTTTCACTTTGCCTTGATCCAAAAACACGAATTATTCAACCCTCAAGTCTTCCAAAACACAAAATCACCTTGCTCTTGCAAAACAGGGCAGTTTCTGCACTTTGAGTTGCATAACAAAAACTACTCGTGCATTTTGCCCCAAACCTGTTCCAATACCTTCCATATAACCCACCTGAGCTATCCCAACCATTGGCCATTGACTGTAACTCCATTTGCAAGCTTCACCATTTCTATTTTCAGCTTGTGCAGGTTGACTTCTACAAGCTTGTTCAAGCAAGTCCAAAGCAAACTAAGCATTGGGGAAGGTCAGAGGAAGTTCAGGCAAGCTCCCAAGCATCTCAGGTCTCACTGAAAAGCTCCATATTGCCATACACGGGTCCAACTGAAACATGTATTTTCCAAATTTCTATCTCTCTATTTAGGAATCATTAGGCTTAGGTTTGTGAATAAAAAATGTAGTACTCATGGCCCTTAAGCTGTACATATGCATAGATTTCATTTAAGATAAGTATGCTAAGAGAATTTGATTGATGAACATTCTGAAAAAGTTAGGTTAGAAATTAGGGCCAGAGAGATTCTCTCTGTTCTTTGAGAGTTAGATTAAGTTCTTTATATGATTCGAATCGTCTTGAAAAATGCTATAACTTTGGTGTTATGAGTTTTTACTTTAGAGCACGTATGCAGGAGTTAGACATTTGTACATGGCGCGTGTTTTTTCTGATTCAAAGGTTGAAGATGAAGATCAGTTTGGGCTGGGCTTGGCCTAGACTTGCTTTTGACACCTCCAGTTTGCTGACTGCACCCCCTGGCCTATTTCATTATTATTTGATATTTTTCTATTTTTATTTTTATTTATGACTTTAAAATATTTTTTCTAAACTTCAAAATATTACCAAAAACATTTTATTCAATTTTCACATTTTTATTTTATTTTAATTATTTTTTAGACATAGAAATAATTATTGAATAACATACTTTTATTTTTCTTTAATAAAAAACTTGAAAATAATACATAAAAATATTATATTTTTATTTTTACTATTTTACATACTTAAATAATATTTTTCTAATATATTTTTATTTTTTGACATTTGTATATATTTTATTATTTTATTGTACATAAATAATATAATTAATATATATACTTTCTTAAAGAAAATTAGGGTTTTTACCCTTAATAAAAATAATCCTCTATTTCTATTTTTTTTAATACATTAAATATTATATTTTTACAAACATAAAAATAAACAAAAAACATTTTTGCATATTTATATTATTTTGCACATTTATACTTAATTTGTTTATTTAAATATTGCTTATTTATTATTTGATGCAAAGAATTCAATTTGGATGTAATAGTAAATCTTAGGGTTTTATTTTCTTGCAAATACTCCCCATTCAAAATTGTATCCCCCTCCCCATATCAATGTTGTAATAATCATAGATTTATTTTACGCACTTATAGCTTTCAAGTATGCCATGTTAGAGATTAGGGTTTGTATGCAATATCCAAAATCAAAACAAATAGTTAGACCTAATACAAGACATAAAAGCATGCAAATTGACAACACAATGCACACATGCACCCCTAGGGTTTCATCCACTTGTTGCCTTTGAAATGGCCATGGTATGCATGTTGAGTATCTTGGCAAAACAAAAACAAAACAAAAGATGATAGTCCCTCGATGACGCTATCTTGGTTGCCTATACAAAATGATTTAGTCCCTAAAAAATTTGCTAAGATACTTAGCATAATTGCTATCATGGTCAATACGATGACCCGCACCTGTCCCGTTTAACATCCAAACACAAGGTTGTTTACCAAATACAATGGTAAAACAACACTGTCAAAAGGGTTAAAAATGTGTAGGAAAGATCTTTGAGTAAGATAGGGTAGACAACTCTTAGTTACTTGATCAAAACTTGCAAAAACATCCTTGCTATTTTCAAACACACCTCACAAACAAAATTTCAAAATATTTCCCAAAACAATCTTTCAAACATTGAAACATCTTTTCAAAAGACAAACACCTTTGTATATATTCAAACAAGAATCATTTTAAAGGTTGCCACAATGATGGCCTCTTTTCAAAACATTTTCAAAACCACACACAAAGCACCATTTCAAACAATTGAAAAGCAAAATCAAGTGATCTAAACAAGTAACTAAGAGCCCATGGATAACCATGGATGAAAAGGGTGCTAGCACCTTCCCTTTTCACAATCTACCCCCGAACCCAAGAAAACATCTCAAAGGTATTTCCTGTGCTTTTTGACCTTCCTTTGGATAATATAAAAAGTCGGTGGTGACTCTTGCTAAACTGAAACATTTGCGAACACAAACGCAAAACCTCAAGTCAGTTCTCCCACCGTATCACAGAATTGGTGACTCTGCTTGGGAGTATTTTAAAAGTGGAGTAACCTTAGGGTTTAGATCACCTTTACATGCTTATCTTGTTTGCTTTGATTGCTTTACATTTGGTTCTCTTGTTTGGGTTTGAATCCTCCACCCGGATTTGGGAAACATTCATAGGTAAATAACAATACGTTGTGGAAACTGTGCGGGGTATACCGACATGGTTGAAGCAATAGCTATATTAGTGCGACATATTTGTGGGTACCGGTAGCCTTTGAGTCAATTAAAGAGAATACGGGGCCGCTGAGTGATGTCATGAAACACTAATGGACTTTTAGAACCTTTACTTGACCATCTTGGCCTTTTTAGGGGTAGTGAGATGACCGACTTTGGTGCAGTCCGAAGTTGGTAGATACTCGATACTACACTCATTGAGGATTGTTTTCTTGGAATATTTCGGTCGCCAGTAAAGTGGCTAAACTGAAATAATGAACACAGAAAATAATCCAGTGATATTGAGCTCCTTAGAACCAGGTTACTATTTATAGGACAGGTTGAGCCAACTAACTTCAAGAGGGTACTTACCTATGAAACCCCATGCAAGCCTGAAACTAGGAACTTGTGTGATTTGATTGTACATATACTTATGCATACATCATGAACATCATGAAGCATCATATGCATCCACTAACCATTTCAAGGGTTTGGATTTTCATCTTTGTTCCCGTTTTGTAGGTAATGGAATCACTTCGCAGGAAAATAATCCAGGTCAACCTTGTGAGAATTCCTCATCTACTCAAGGAGCTTACTTCCAAGATTCCAGAGAATTCTCCCTTCAGTGAAAGACATGGTAGACTTCTCAACTTGGTCAACTCCAACATTGAAGAAGACATGGTGAAAGTTCTCTTCCAGTTCTTTGACCCCTTACACCATTGCTTTACATTTCCTGATTACCAACTAGTACCTACTTTGGAGGAATTTTATCTACTCCTGAGGATTCCTATTCTCCATCAACTACCCTACAACGGTACGGAAAGAGAGCCAAAGCCTGAAGATGTTGCTCAAGCCTTACACTTGCAACCATCTGATATCAAGGGTCATTGGGAAACCAGAAGTGGTGTCAAGGGTTTCTTGGCAAAGTTTCTGTTTGAGAAGGCACAAGAATGCTGGAATTCTCTAGATCTGCAAGCTTTTGATGAGATTGTAGCACTTATCATCTATGGGTTGGTCTTGTTCCTAAACTCTGATCAACTTATAGATGTGAATGCTGTCAAGATTTTCATATCTCAGAATCCTGTGCCTACATTACTTGGGGACATCCTCCACTCATTTTACACATGAACAATGAGGAAAAGAGGTGTTCTCATGTGCTTTACTCCTCTTATAGCAAGGTGGTTTATTTCTCACCTTCCCCAATCAGTCTTGAAGAACGGACAAGGCTTGAGGTGGTCACAATGGTTGATGACTCTTACATATTCTGATGTTCATTGGTGTTCTCGGTCCAGAGAAAATGTCATCATCATTGATCATTGTGGGGAATTCCCTAATGTCCCACTACTTGGCATTAGGGGAGGCATTACCTACAACCCCTACTTAGCTCTGAGACAGTTTGGGTATGCCTGAAGAGATGGCCCACATGACATGCTGATTCCAGACTTGGTTTTTGACTTTGACAACGATGCTCAAGGACTCCGACAAAGGTTTATCCGAGCTTGGAGGATGCCCAACAAAGTGGACAGTAAGACACTGGGGCACAAGAATTCCATCCCACTTGAGCCTTACCTCAAGTGGGTACGAACCCGCGCCCAGAGTCTTATGATGCCTTACCCCTACATTCTCCTTGTGATCAAAGAGCCTGTTATGGAAGGAGAGGTTCCATACACCCTCCTACATCCTGACATGCCAACATCATTGGAAGATTTGCAAAAGAGTTGGATACAGCTCAAGGAAGAACGAAACACTTTTGAAGCCAACTTCTACGCTAGTGAGAAGAAGGTTTTGGAACTTACTCGTCGACTCCACGAAGAGCAGACTCTCAACACCTACATCACACCAAAGAGGATGCGCAACGTCTTTTTACATTAGAATTTTGTATTTATTTTGCCCATGTGGCATTTATGTACTAACAAAATTCTTCTTATTAATATGACGTGTGTTCTTTTTATTGGCAACAACTTTGAATTTCTGAATCCTTGAATGCATTACATGAATACATATCATTCATCATATGCATAAACAGGTCTTCACACCAGGTTTCCTTATCTCTCTGCTGTTTATTTCAGTAAGATGGATATAGAGCAGACATTCAAAGATATACAAGCACAGAATTCACAGTTCCAACAACTCCTCATGACCTTGGCAAAGGGTTAAGAGGACCTTAAAGCACTATTAGAGAAGGAAAAGGAAAAAGAAAAAAAGAAAAATAAAAGAGTCGGTGTGGCTACTCTGGGTAGAAGATTTGAGAACCAAGCTAGAAGGGTCCTGGATTTCCCCTCAACATCTGATGAAGGGGTATGTAAAGGAAAGGAAGATGCAGTACCATCTGAGTCTGAAGCTGAAGAAGAAGAAGAAGAGGATGAAGACTATTCTGAGCAGCAGTACCCTCCTGCAGATGACAAGTACAAGAATCTAGAAGAGCGTCTGGCATCCATGGAAGTGCAAAGAGTGTCTGGATTGGACTTCGAAGAGCTAGGGTTGGTTGCTGGGATTGTGATTCCCCCTAAATTCAAGGTGCCTACATTTTCTAAATACGATGGTTTGTCTTGTCCGAAGATGCACCTACGGTCTTACGTCAGAAAGATCCAACCTCATTCTTCTGATAAGGATCTGTGGGTCCACTTTTTTCAAGATAGTATGTCAGGGACACAATTAGATTGGTTTTACCAGCTTGAAAGATCTGATGTGCAAAATTGGGAGGACCTGGCTGCTGCCTTCTACAGACAATATCAATATAATGCAGAGTTAACACCTACTCGTACTCAACTACAGAGTATAGGTATGGTCTCTAATGAAGCCTTTAAGGAGTATGCCCAGAAGTGGAGGGACTTGGCTGGAAGGGTGCAACCACCATTGTCTGAAAGAGAGCTTGTTGATATGTTTTTGGGGACGCTGTCTGGTCCATTCTTTAATCACCTTATAGGGAGTTTGTCGACGGGGTTCACCGAATTAATTCTGATCGGTGAAAGAGTCGAAGCTGGCATCAAGAGCGGTAAAATTCAAAAAGATACATCTGCTTCTGCCGCCGTTAAAAAACCTTTTCCAGCCAAGAAAGAGGTGTCAGCTGTTTACTCTCAAAAAGGTTGAGGAAGAGTAGAGCGCCGGCCAACGGTGGGGGCTGTAATGATTCAAAAGACTACAGCTGATCAGCCTAGAAATGATCAACCCAGGACCAACCAACAAAGAGGGGGAAGGCCTGCTAGGCAGTTCACCAAAATAAACATGACGCCTGCCCAGGTTCTCCCCCATCTCTTGAAGTTAAACCTTACAACCTTGAGAGATCCGCCACAAAATCCGAATATAACTTCTCCTTTTTACCACGCCAATGCTAAATGTGCTTATCATTCAAACAGCATAGGGCATGACACCAACAATTTTTGGGCCCTAAAAAACAAGATCCAGGATTTAATAGATGCCAAGGAGGTGGAATTCGACGCGCCCGAAAAGCCGAATGTGATTTCTGCCCCAATACCAAAGCATGGTTACAGTGCCCATGCTATTGAAGATGATCTGTATGTTACTGCTGTTGGTGACTTAATGACCCCTTTACCAATAATCAAGATGAATCCGTTGAAAGCCGGGATTTTTCCAGGCTGTGAAAAAGATTGTTAACATTATTCGTCCCTACAATCCAACTGTCCGTTATTGAAGTTAGGCATCCAACGCCTAATGGATAATCAAGAGATCCTCTTTGAGAAAACTCATGTTACTCCTGTTACTCCAACTCCTATCAACGATGTTGCTATAATTACCATTTCCGACAATCTTTCCAAGGTCTCCAAAAGACCTGTTAAGATTACACCCGATCCAAAGTTTGTACCTCTGAAGATAACTATGCTGGGGCCTATCCCATACAAGTCCAATAAGACAATAACGTGGAATTATGGAGGAGAGATCTTCTACCACGATGTTAAGCAGATTGAATTAGTGGAAGAGAATTCCGATGAAGAAACTCCTGACATAGGAAATATTGCGGGGACAAGTAAGATCACCCGCATCGGAAGAATCTTCTCTCCGGAGATTGCTCCTCCAAGGGCAATCTTCAGACCCTCAAGTGCTGCTTTGTCGATCAACATCTCTGTGCAAAGTCCAGTTATTGAAGAAATTGTTACTCCCGTAGTTGTACCCCCTGCTGTTGCTGATGATAAAGGTAAGGGGATCCAAGAAGCGCCCGTCAGGACGAGGGCTCAGCCTTTGGTCATCCCTGAGACCACTCAAAAGGAAATGGAGGAGATTTTAAAAATAATTAAGAAAAGCGACTATGATGTCATAGAACAACTGGGGAAAACCCCTTCAAAAATCTCCATGCTGGCCCTATTGCTCTGTTCTGAGGATCATGCCAAAGCCTTGATCAAATTCCTAAAGACGGCGCACGTGCCTCAAGAAACCTCCATAGACCAGTTCCAGGAGTGTGTAGCCAGCCTAACCGCTGACAATGGTCTTGGCTTCTCTGATGCCGATCTAACATCTAAGGGAAGATAGCATATTGATGCGCTGCATGTCTCGATGGAATACAGAGGGACCACACTTGCTCACGTTCTGGTTGATACATGGTCGTCTTTAAATGTCCTTCCAAAGAAAGCATTGGACAAATTGGACTGAGGGTTTGACCCTAAAGCCCAGCAATATCATTGTTAGAGCCTTTGACGATTCTAAGACGATGGTCCACGGGGAGGTGGACATCCCAATTAAGGTGGGAACAAAAATTTTCAACTCTACATTTTATGTGATGGACATCCGTCCTTCATATTCTTGCTTGTTGGGAAGACCTTGGATCCATAATGCTAGGGCAGTCACTTCTTCTCTACACCAAATGCTCAAATACCCAGTCCAGGGTAAAATTATAACAGTTCATGGTGAGGAGGAGTATATGATAAGCCACCTTAACTCTTTCCGCTATGTGGAGTCAGATGGTGAATTCATAGAAACACCTTTCCAACACTTTGAAGAGGTTTCTCCTGAAGTTGCGGCAACTAAGACAATGACTTCTGTACCCATCATTACCAAGCTTGTATCCCGGATGTCATCCCTTAAAGATGCGAAGGCTGTGATCGAGGAAAGAGGAAGCACAATATGGGGTCAGCTACCAGATTTTCCTTTCAAGACAGATAAGTTTGGCTTGGGTTTCACTGCTGCTAGTAAGAAGGCTGTGCGCCGCTCCCGGGATGGAGGGCCACCATTAAAGATCACTCATCACAGAGTTCATGCTTTGGAAGATGTTGAAGATGAGAGCAACTTTGAAGATTGGATTTTCCCAACTATTGAAGGAGGACTGAACAACTGGGAGGCGAAAGACTTTGTTCCCATTACTTTCATAAATCAGTAATTTATTTTTCGAACATTTCTGTTGGTCTGTAATAATTATTAAACAATTCGTACACTCTTTTTGCCTTGTGCCTTACCCGGGGCATATAGGTCCATTTGTAAGGGTTTTGATTCTTCATTTTCTTATGCCATTTATAATGAATCATGGACGTTTTCACATATAAACTTTTGTGTTCATTTTCTTTCTTTTTACATTTTATTTGTTTAAAGGAGGCTATCCCTTACACACACCCACACTCACAAAATGCAGGTACCCATCCACTCCGGATTTCATGGGTAATAATTTTGCTATGGCCTTCAGTGACTCTAAAGATCTGGTCAATCATGCCGAGTACGAAGGTGATGAAGACTGTGAAGTTCCTGGAGAGTTGGCTAGACTTCTACAACAGGAAGAAAGGGCTATTTTGCCCCATGAAGAGCTGTTAGAGACTATCAACTTGGGTACTACCGAAGACAGAAAAGAGGTTAAAGTGGGTGCCAACCTAAAGCCAAATGTCAAAGAGCGCTTAGTTCAACTGTTGAATGAATATGTTGAGATCTTCGTCTGGTCCTATGAAGACATGCCGGGACTCGATACATATATTGTGGTTCACCGTCTCCCTACAAGAGAAGACTGTCCACCAATTAAACAGAAAGTCCTCCGAATGAGGCCCGATATGTCTGAAAATATCAAAGCCGAAGTGATGAAGCAATTCAATGCCGGGTTCCTTGCGGTTACCTCCTATCCATAATGGGTTGCTAACATTGTGCCCGTGCCTAAAAAGGACGGCAAAGTAAGAATCTGCATGTATTACAGAGACTTAAACAGGGCTAGCCTTAAAGATGACTTTCCACTACCGCACATTGACATCTTGGTTGACAATACAGCTCAACACAAGGTATTTTCTTTCATGGATGGATTTTTAGGGTACAACCAGACCAAAATGGACCCCGAAGACATGGAGAAGACTACTTTTGTTACGCAGTGGGGTACCTTCTGCTATAAAGTGATGCCATTCGGACTGAAGAATACCGGGGCAACCTATCAGCGAGCCATGGTAGCTTTGTTTCATGACATGATACATCATGAGATTGAAGTCTACGTAGACGACATGATAGCCCGTTCACAAACATAAGAAGAACACCTCGACCATCTGCAAAAGCTGTTTGTCAGACTAAAGGAGTATAAGCTCAGACTGAACCCTAGCAAGTGCACTTTCAGAGTCAGGTCCAGTAAACTCTTGGGATTCATCGTTAGCAACAAAGGCATTGAGGTTGATCCTGCCAAAGTCAAAGCCATACAAGAAATGCCCGCCCCTCGCACTGAGAAGGAGGTCATAGGTTTCTTGGGACGCCTAAACTACATTGCAAGGCTCATTTCTCACCTAACATCTACCTATGAACTAATCTTCAAGCTGTTGAAGAAAGATCAGGTGGTTAAATGGAATGATGACTGTCAAGTTGCTTTCGATAAAATCAAGGAGTATTTTCTAGAACCTCCTATCTTGATGCCACCCGTCAAAGGAAGGCCGCTAATCATGTATCTGACTGTTTTGGATAACTCAATGGCGTGCGTACTGGGCCAACATGACGAGTCTGGCCGAAAAGAGCATGCCATTTATTACCTTAGCAAAAAGTTTACCGACTGTGAGACTCGCTACTCACTGCTCGAGAAAACTTGCTGCGCTTTGGTATGGGCTGCTCGCCGACTAAGGCAGTATATGTTGACACATACCACTCTGCTGATTTCTAAAATGGATCCAATCAAGTACATCTTCGAAAAGCCTGCTTTATCTGGAAGAATCGCTAGATGGCAAATGATTCTGACTGAGTATGATATCCAGTACAAAACCCAAAAAGCTATAAAGGGGAGTGTACTAGCTGACCATCTAGCTCATCAAGCTGTCGAAGATTACCAATCCATGAAGTTCGACTTCCCCGACAAAGACATTATGACATTGGACAACATTGAAGGTAACAAACCGTATGACGGACCTGAACAAGGATCCCGATGGGCTCTGTACTTTGATGGTGCTTCAAATGCACTTGGAAATGGTATCAGTGTGGTACTTATCTCTCTAGAAGGTTGCCATACACCTTTCACTGCTAAACTCTGCTTCAGCTGCACCAACAATATGGCCGAGTATGAAGCTTGTATCTTTGGTCTCAAGGTTGCGATTGACCTAGGAATCAAATCTTTGGTTGTGTTTGGAGACTCCGCTTTGGTCATCAGTCAGATTAAAGGAGAGTGGGACACTAAACATCCCAATCTCATCCCTCACAAAGAACATGTCCTGACATTGTTACCTCATTTCGAGCAGATTACCTTCGAGCATTTCCCGCGAGAAGAAAATCAGCTAGCGGATGCTCTAGCTACAATGTCATCCATGTTTAAACTTAACTGGGATAATAAGGCTCCCCAAATTACCATTGAGCGGATGGATGAACCTGCACATTGTCACGAGATTAATACCGAAGAAGTAGTGGACCAACCCTGGTTTCACGAGATCAAAAGGTATCTCAAGACTCGAGAATACCCTGAAGGAGCTTCAGTCAATGACAAAAAGTTCTTAAGGAGATTTTCTGCCAAGTTCTTCCTGAGCAATGGTATCCTATACAAGCACAATCATGATTGCGTTCTGCTTCGTTGTGCGGACAAGGTTGAAGCTGAGCAGATCATGACTAAACTACATAATGGTACTTTTGGCACCCACTTGAGCGGACATACGATGGCTAAGAAGATTCTAAGGGTAGGCTACTACTGGTCTACCATGGAAGCTGACTGTCATCAATATTCCCGTACTTGTCACAAATGCCAAATCTATGCGGACAAGGTACATATTCCTCCAGTTCCTCTCAATGTCCTAACAGCTCCTTGGCTATTCGCAATGTGGGGTATCGACATGATTGGAGAGATCAAGCCTACGACATCCAATGGACACCGCTTCATCCTGGTGGCCATTGATTACTTTACCAAGTGGGTCGAAGCAGCTTCCTTCGCCTCCGTTACAAAGAATGTGGTTGCCCACTTCATCAAGCAGAACCACATATTCCGGTATGGTATCCTCGACCGGATCATCACAGACAACGGTACAAACCTGAACAACACTATAATCACCGCTCTGTGCGAGCAGTTCAAGATTCAACATCATAATTCATCTCCCTATCGACCAAAGATGAACGGTGCTGTCGAAGCTGCGAACAAAAATATCAAGAAGATCATTCAAAAGATGACAGTCACCTACAAGGACTGGCATGAGATGTTACCGTTTTCTCTGCACGGATACCGTACCACGACGCGTACTTCAACTGGGGCAACCCCTTTTTCTTTGGTATATGGCATGGAAGCTGTTTTACCTATGGAGGTTCAGATTCCTTCCTTGAGAATTATGAAGGATGTTGGTTTAAGTGAAGACGATTGGATTCAAACCCAACTTGATCAACTTAACCTGATTGACGAGAAGCGACTTACTGCTGTTTGTCATGGTCAGACGTATCAAAAACGGATGATCAAGGCTTTCAACAAGAAAGTCAGACGCCAGGTATATCAAGTCGGAGATCTTGTAATCAAGAGGATCATCTTGCCGCAAAGTGATCCCAGGGGAAAATTGACTCCTACTTATGAAGGACCATTAGTGATCAAAAACATCTTTTCTGGTGGGGCTATGATTTTAACCACCATGGACGACGATGACCTGCCGCACCCTGCAAACGCAGACATAGTCAAAAGATACTACGCATAAACAACCCGACAAGTTGAAAACCCAAAAGGGCAACTTGGGCAAAAAATGGGCATCACGGTGAATCGAAAAACCGAAAGGGTGGTTCAGGCAAAAATTAGGGATAAACAAAAAAATCTGTACACCCGGCAAGTTGAAAACCCGAAAGGGCGACTTGGGCAAAAAAGGGTTTCCCGGTGGATCGAAAACCCGAAAGGGAAATCCAGGCAAAAGTTAGGGAATTAAAGCGTATGACTATGTATCATCGGATCACTCTAAGGATAATCTCTTCACGGACAAGCTCCAAGCTTCCGATTAATCCAATCATCTGCGGACGAAGCAACAAATGGACAAGATACTCAGAGTTATGAAGGCTATAGAAGAATGGGAACCCCATGGAATTGTTACACATAACCATCTTTCTTTGTATAAAATTTTCTCAATTTTATGACAACATTCTCTTACTAGGATGTCTGTTTCCTTTGTACAAAATACTTACACAAAGTTAATACAAAGATACTTCAAAGTGCAGAAAATTGTTTGCCTTTTCTTTCTTTTTTATACTTGTGTTTTATTTGAAAACGTCCAATGGTTCATTAAATGAGCATATGCATTTAAATATAATCGCTGCTTACAAATATAACGAAATGAGAAAGAATAATTACTGATAGGATAAAAGTATAGGAAAATGTCTTTAGGCTATTCCAGGAGAAATCCCCTGCAATACATCATCCAGATCCTCGGTGGAACTAAAGCCTTGAAATACATATCCCCAGTGGAGTTAAGTTTCAAGAATCCCCATCAGAGCTGAGTTTTCAAAATCCCTAGTGGAGAAAAACTTTGAACTACAAACCCTCAGTGAAGGTGAAACCTTCTTCCCCAAACGGAGTCAAACCTTCAACCTTTGAACATCATTGGAGACCATCCAGTTTCCTCCAATTTTCCCAGAGAGTCGCTTTAAAAAGAAAAAAACAGATAATTCCCCAGAGAGTTATTTTAAAACCTTCTTCCTCAACGAAGTCAAGTTTCCATACACGATCAAATCGACACGTCATTAAGATCCCCAGCGGAGATGAAACTTTAGGCTACCAAACCCCAGCGGAAACCATTCAGTTTTCCCCTAATATCCCCAACAGAACAGAGATTCTCATTCTTGAAGTCCCCAGTAGATTGGCATGCAACCCAAACTCCTTATCTCCCCAGCAGTATGGCTTCTCCCCACAGAGGTCGTCAAAGATCTTGAATCTCCAATAACGATCATGGATTTATTTTCCCTGACAACAGTCAAAGATTTTATTATCTCCAGCTATCCAGGATTTATTTTCCTCAGCAAAACAGCTAATCAGGTTACATGCGCATACATTACATTCATATATCATAAACATTGATGAAACACATCTTATTGCATCATACATTTCATGCAACATAACTTTGTGTTTCAGCTAACATTCTACCCTTTTTAGAATGAAATTAATAGCTACCTAAAACAGATATTCAAAGCTCAGAAAACGGCTTAGAGATGCTCCAGATACGGATGCTCTCCTTTTTGTTTATTCAAATCAAGGGGCAGATTCCTGTTCCAAGTTATGAAGCCTGGATTCGACCAGATAATACCTTGATTATACTGAAGCCCGGAGATCGACCGGAAAATAGTTTAACCCCCTGCAAGACACTGTGAAACCTGGATGTTGACCAGATAACAGTAAGGTATCTTGTGAAACTTGGATGTTGACCAAATAACAGTTTACTCGTCCAATTACTTTGAAGCCCGGATTCAACCGGATATTATTAGGCCCCAAAATCAAAGGGAAAACCGGAGGCGACCGGATAACCATTTGATTTCCTTCTGAAGACTGGACGTTGACTAGATAAGAGGTAAAGTATCATGAAGCCTGGATGTTGACCAGATAGCAATACAAGACTATGAAGCCTGGAAGTTGACCAGATAGCAGTTCACTGTCACATCTTCAACCAAGATATGACTCCCCAGTAGAATAACAGACGGCTGAAGTTATATTTCTACCACGATAGAGACCAACATTCCCCAGCGTAGTCCTCCTCAACGACAGGTGTACGGGCCCCCGCAAAGGAATCTCTTATGCAATCAGTTTTCTTGGATGGCATCTTTAAGCCCATCTCCGACAAGATTATGTCACATCTTCCAAATGGCATCGTTAAGCCCATTCCCTCAACTATACTCTGACGAGCGCAAATTTACGGGCACTCTAGTGTCCAATCCTCTTTTACCTTCGAGTCACGAAAGGCAAACTCGCCAATCTAACTCTTCAGGTTCAAGAAGATTTAACAGGGGAAGTTGTTGTACCCCAAAATTTTCCCTCTAATTTTATCAATATTTCTCATCAACAAGACTCTTTGAACTCAAGACCAAGCTAGGGTTTGCTCTGCTCAAGACATCTCCTTGCATTGTTGACCTAAATTAGGGTTTGAATTTTCACAAGGAATTTTAGACTTATAATGCTCAATGTGACTTTCATGCTTCATGTTGGACTTATAAGTTTGCTCATACCAAGTTTCAGGCCTTGAATCAAACTTTTGCCCAGTCAATTGGACAGTTGACCTAAAAATCAACTGTATTGGGGAAAAAGTCAACTGTGGCCAATTTACAGTCAAACCTCATAAATTTTGATCCATATTAATATTATAGACTCATATGAACCATTTGATCAAGTTTGGACCATAACTCCTCAAGAAATTTGATCAGATCACCAAAAGGGCAAAATGGTTATTTTTATGGTTTTGACTACAGAAGGGAAATTTCTGACTTTTCACTTAGCCAATGGAAAATTGGGTTCAAACATGGGTTCAAGGACTAAATGGAATCATCTTGACCTATTCACAAGGTTCAAAAGATCTCAATTGCATTGGATTGACACATGAATTTTCCAGTCAACTGATCAAAAATCAACTGTACACCGAAAAGTCAAACTTTGACTTTTTGGTCAAAATCAAGTGCCAAGGGTCATTTTTCATCAAGATGTGTCAAAACATGAAACTTGTTCATCAAGAAACCTAATTTTGCAAATTAGGGTTTAAGATTAAAAAATTTCATAACTTAGAATTTTTCTAAGTTATGAAATTTTCTTATTTTTTCCCAACTTTGCCCAACATTTTCACCTTAATTCAATTGGATTCAAACAAAACTTCCAACATGAAAGTTGTATTCCTCCACAAAATCTACAACTTTTATTCACAAAGTTATCTCAAAATAAGCTTGGATCTCAAGTTATGATTTTTGGAACAAGGGTCCATGAAACTTTTAACTTAGTGAAATTTTGCCCTAGTTTAGGCAGGGTTTTGACCTATCTTCATGGAAAATTTTCACATAGTTCCACTTGGAATATCAAAATTAATTTCAAAGATGGATTGTAGAGCATGTTACAAGCTTTCCAAGATGTCCAAGAACTCTCCAAAATCATTTGTGGTTAGGGAGAATCGAAGGTTTGAATTTGGAAAAAACTCACTTTGATCCATGGCATGTTTCATATTGACACAATTTACAAACTCTATTCAGCCTCACTTGTACTTGCTCACAGGCCTCTAAAACCTTCCATACTCAATAATTAAATTCAAACCCAATGGATTGAAGCTTTGTTCTGATCATTAGAGGATTACACAAGAGGTTAATCCAAAAATAGCAAAAAGGCAACATTGTCATTTTTGTCAAAACTTGCTTTATGTCAAATTGCATCCCTTGAGCCTTGAACCAAATCTTGGACAACAAACAATATCCACAAAATTAGGGGTCCAAGATCACCAAGTGCAAGCTGGAAGATAGCCTGTACAGGCTTGTGTTGTATCATTTCTTACTTTTGCTTAAAATACAAGAAAACTTGCAAAAGAGACATAACTTGAGTATCTGATATAACCAACTCTTGCAAGCATTTGAAACAAGTTTTTAACTTTTCCTTGAGCCAGAAACACGAATTATTCAACCCTCAAGCCTTCCAAAACACAAAATCACCCTCCTCTTGCAAAACAGGGCAATTTCTGCACTTTGAGTTGCATAACAAAAACTACTCGTGCGTTTTGTCCCAAACCTGTTCCAATACCTTCCATATAACCCACCTGAGCTATCCCAACCATTGGCCATTGAATATAACTCCATTTGCAAGCTTCACCATTTCTGTTTTCAGCTTGTGCATGTTGACTTCTACAAGCTTGTTCAAGCAAGTCCAAAGCAAACTAAGCATTGGGGAAGGTCAGAGGAAGTTCAGGCAAGCTCCCAAGCATCTCAGGTCTTACTGAAAAGCTCCACATTACCATACACGAGTCCAATGGAAACAAGTATTTTCCAACTTTCTTTCTCTCTATTTAGGAATCATTAGGCTTAGGTTTGTGAATAAAAAATGTAGTACTCATGGCCCTTAAGCTGTACATATGCATAGATTTCATTTAAGTTAAGTGTGCTAAGAGAATTTGATTAATGAACATTCTGAAAAAGTTAGGTTAGAAATTAGGGCCAGAGAAATTCTCTCTGGTCTTTGAGAGTTAGATTAAGTTCTTTATATGGTTGGAATCGTCTTGAAAAATGCTATACCTTTGGTGTTATGAGTTTTTGCTTTAGAGCACGTATGCAGGAGTTAGACATTTGTACAGGGCGCGCATTTTTTCTGATTCAAAGGTTGAAGATGAAGATCAGTTTGGGCTGGGCTTGGCCTAGACTTGCTTTTGACACCTCCAGTTTGCTGACTGCACTCCCTGGCCCATTTCATTATTATTTGATATTTTTCTATTTTTATTTTTATTTCTGACTTTAAAATATTTTTTCTAAACTTCAAAAAATTACCAAAAACATTTTATTCAATTTTCACATTTTTATTTTATTTTTATTATTTTTTAGACATAGAAATAATTAGTGAATAACATACTTTTATTTTTCTTAAATAAAAAACTTGAAAATAATACAAAAAAATATTATATTTTTATTTTTACTATTTTACATACTTAAATAATATTTTTCTAATATATTTTTATTTATTGACATTTGTATATATTTTATTATTTTATTGTACATAAATAATATAATTAATATATATACTTTCTTAAAGAAAATTAGGGTTTTTACCCTTAATAAAAATAATCCTCTATTTCTATTTTTTTAATACATTAAATATTATATTTTTACATACATAAAAATAAACAAAAAACGTTTTTGCATATTTATATTATTTTGCACATTTATACTTAATTTGTTTATTTAAATATTGCTTATTTATTATTTGATGCAAAGAATTCAATTTGGATGTAATAGTAAATCTTAGGGTTTTATTTTCTTGCAAATACTCCCCATTCAAAATTGTATCCCCCTTCCCATATCAATGTTGTAATAATCGTAGATTTTTTTACGCAATTATAGCTTTCAAATATGCCATGTTAGAGATTAGGGTTTGTATGCAATATCCAAAATCAAAACAAATAGTTAGACCTAATACAAGACATAAAAGCATGCAAATTGACAACACAATGCACACATGTCCCCTAGGGTTTCATCCACTTGTTGCCTTTGAAATGGCCATGGTATGCATGTTGAGTATCTTGGCAAAACAAAAACAAAACAAAAGATCATAGTCCCTCGATGACGCTATCTTGGTTGCCTATACAAAATGATCTAGTCCCTCAAAAATTTGCTAAGATACTTAGCACAATTGCTATCATGGTCAATACGATGACCCGCGCCTGTCCCGTTTAACATCCAAACACAAGGTTGTTTACCAAATACAATGGTAAAACAACACTGTCAAAAGGGTTAGAAATGTGTAGGAAAGATCTTTGAGTAAGATAGGGTAGACAACTCTTAGTTACTTGATCAAAACTTGCAAAAACATCCTTGCTATTTTCAAACACACCTCACAAACACAATTTCAAAATATTTCCCAAAACAATCTTTCAAAAATTGAAACATCTTTTCCAAAGACAAACACCTTTGTATATATTAAAACAAGAATCATTACAAAGGTTGCCACAACGATGGCCTCTTTTCAAAACATTTTCAAAACCATACACAAAGCACCATTTCAAACAATTGAAAAGCAAAACCAAGTGATCTAAACAAGTAACTAAGAGCCCATGGATAACCATGGATGAAAAGGGTGCTAGCACCTTCCATTTTCATAATCTACCCCCCGAACCCAAGAAAACATCTCAAAGGTCTTTCCTGTGCTTTTTGACCTTTCCTTTGGATAAAATAAAAAGTCGGTGGTGACTCTTGCTAAACCGAAACATCTGCAAACACAAACGCAAAACCTCAAGTCAGTTCTCCCACCGTATCACACCTACTATCCAGGTTCCTTCTCACAACCCTACTATCCAGGATTTCATTTAGAAGTAACCCTACTATCCAGGTTCCTTCCCACAGTCCTACTATCCAGGCTTTCATTTCGAAGTAACCCTATGACCCAAGTTCCTTCTCACAGCCCGACTATCTAGGATTTCATTTCGAAGTAACCCTACTATCCAGGTTCTTTCCCATAACCCTACCATCCAGGCTTTCATTTCGAAGTAACCCTACTATCCAGGTTCCTTCCCACAACCCTACTATCTAGGCTTTCATTTCGAAGTAACCCTACGACCCAGGTTCCTTCTCACAGCCCTACTATCCAGGATTTCATTTCGAAGTAACCCTACTATCCAGGTTCCTTCTTACAACCCTACTATCCAGACTTTAATTTCGAAGTAACCCTACTATCCAGGTTCCTTCCCACAACCCTACTATCCAGGCTTTTATTTCGAAGTAACCCTACTATCCAGGTTCCTTCCCACAACCTTACTATCAAGGCTTTCATTTTGAAGTAACCCTACGACCCAGGTTCCTTCTCACAACCCTACAATCCAGGCTTTCATTTTGAAGTAACCCTACGACCCAGGTTCCTTCCCATATCCCTACTATCCAGGCTTTCATTTCGAAGTAACCCTACGACCCAGGTTCCTTCTCATAACCTTACCATCCGGGTTTCTTCTCTCTTATCTCCATACAACAGTTCACAACACTGTAAGAACTGGACCTGATCAAACACGATTGATTTCACATTTCCCTAGTAAGTCGCGATGCAGCCAACACCCTGACCAGATATGCAGTTCACTTCTGCTTCCTCAAGCAGGAGTTATTTCCCCAGTAGAGTAACAGATAAATGAAGCTCCTAAAATTATATTTCTCCCACGAAAGGTACCCACATTCCTTAGCAGATTCCTCCTCAGCGACAGGGACATGGATTCTCATCAAAGGAATATTTCAGGAAATCAACATCCTCTAGGTGGCATCTTTAAGCCCATCTCCGACGATTCTATGATTCTCCGTCACATCCTAGATGGCATATTTAAGCCCATACCTGACAATCTTCTGTCATCTTCTTCAAATGGCATCTGTAAGCCCATTCCCGACATCATCAAATCAAGTGTCACTTCATACGAGTGCAAATTTCTGGGCACTTTAATGTTCAATCATTTTCCACCTTCAGATCATGAAAGGAAGACAAGCCAATCTACATCCTTAGGTTTAAGAAGATTGAACAGGGTCAGCTGTTGTACCCCAAAAATTTCCCTCTTATTTTACTCAAAACATACTCCTAGAGATCCTCAATTTGCTCAAGGTTGCCCAAGAGTTGACCAGACAAACTCTCTCCTAAGGCAATGTATCTTAAACTAGGGTTTCCATTTTAATCAAGATGGGTGAACTCCAAAGACCTCATATGCTCTCCATGGTACTAATATGTTCTCAAGACCTTCCATGTCAAATTTCAAGCCTTGCACAAGAAGTTTGCTCAGTCAACTGCTCAGATGCTTGAGAATCGACTGCATTAGGTCAAAAGTCAACTGTGGCCCACATATAGTAAAACTTCAAGATTTTTGGTCAACATCAACATTTTGAAGTTATATCCATTATTTGATCAAAGGTTGATCATTATTCCTCAAGGAATGCCCTAAATTCATCAAAACTCAAAAGTTGCTAAATTAGGGTTTCTCAGGAAAAGTCAACCAAGCTTTGACCAAGCATAACTTCCTCATACTTTATCATACATTTCCCATCCAAGGATAATTTTGAATAGAATACAATTCCCTACAATTCATCTTCAGCCCTAAATTTCAAAATATGCACTCAAAAAAATATATGAATTTCCACATTATAGGTCCTTTTGAAAAGTCAACAAAAACACTTTTTGGGTCAAAGTTTCTTACATGAACATGGAAGACTCAATTGATATGAGACCAAAAGGGTTGTTTAGGGGACATCCTAAGCTTTCTAAAAAGTCAAAGAACACCTCTCTAGGGTTAAAATTGGAAGAGATATGCCTTGTCAAATTTGACTTTTTTTTTTGCAAAATTGCCAAAAGTCAAAAGTGCTCAAAAATGCATTTTTTGCCAAATGGGCCTAAGTTTTTATGCTTGCACCTCACTCATGACATGGTCCACGACCCAAATGTTTACTCACATGTTATTTTTTTCATTATTTATTTTATTTTGATTTTTTATTTATTAAAAATTGAATTAAATCAAATAATTGGTAAATAATAGCAAATATTTGTTTTGATTGCATTTTTGGTCAGAATCACAAGCTCATTATGTTGGCATATCAGAATCAAATCATATCAAAGATAATTGGCACAAGAATGGCATGATTAGGCAGATTTGGAAGGAGATCATACCACATGAAAACCAAATCAAATCTCCATAAATTTCAAGATACAAGTTGTTTTTTGTTGACCTAATACACCCAGTACATATACATAAGGGAGCCAAGGAAAAAGAAGGGGTGGCAGTCGTGAGAAAGAAAGAAAAAAACTCAAAAAATTTGACAAAAAGTTGTGACTCAGATTCAAGCTTGGAGGCCAATTCAAGCCATTCTAGCGTTGCCAAACAATTCCTGGACCTTCCCAGAAACTAACCCAATCGATTGCAGGTCCTTTCACGCGCAAAAACGCTTGCTACATCTCATACGGTTTCCCTACTTTTTTCAAATCAATTACAATCATTCTCGCATCATTAGCATAATTTGATGACATATTTGTGATCATTGATGTATTTCTAACATGTCTGGATTGTTTAATTGGATTTTTGATGCACATACTGAGGTTTGCCATTGTTAGGTTTTATTTGGTCGTTTTAGGGTTTTTTCACACAGGTAAAATTGGCCACAGAAAAAGATACTAGGATGCTCGTGGCATCAAGACGGTTTAATCCATGTAACTGGAATTCATTTATCATGCGTTGTGTTGATTTTTGAAGGTTGCAGGTTTGTAGCTATGAAAGATGTCCGTAGGTATAAGTATTATACCTAAAACGACGGACTGAGGAAGAAGGTGATAACGTGGTAGCCAACCACTGGGCCATTCAAACTGGCGCGCGTTTTCTGTTTTGTCCACTAACTCACTTTTTAACATATATTATTGATTGTTGTTATTTAATTAACAAAGAATTCACACAGCTCAGTTGGCCAAGGCATACATGATTTGAGTGGGAGGACCTGGGTTCGATCCCAGGTCCCAACAAATTCCCTTATTTTATTTTCCTTTAACAGATCCTGTACATCACTATCTCCAACATTCACCATGCACCTCCATCATCCAACCACAGGATCTCATCACATGCCTGATCAATTAGATCCTACGTCGCCACCTGCCAGGGACCATGGTGTTCCATCAGGAAGTCTCTCCACTGGATCACGCGCTAGCTGGGCTTCAGCTTGGTGGGCCTGGACATTTTCAGCAACACACCCGCTCCAATTGCTATACAGGCCCAATCTAATTTTCTCTATTTCTTTTATTTATTTTATTTGTTTAATTATTTACTTTCACAAATTAATTCTTTTTTTATTAACTACAAAAAAAACCATAAAATCATAAAAGCACCCAAAAATCATATTTTTCATAAAAATATTTTATTTTCTTTAATTAATTAATTTAATTCAAATTAGGTTAATTTAATTCCTTTTCATAATTAAAACCAATTAGAAATTAGGGTTTTGTAAATAATTAATTTTACTTCAAAAATAACTTAAATATTCTTTTTTCTCAAATTAGATTTTTTAGATTTTTTTAATCGTCTTCGCTTTTAATCCGTCGCGCGTATTTTAATTACCTTTTTGATTATTATTTATGTAACTGCTTCGAGGTTGTAATAAATTTTAATTAGGGTTTTAAATTTCCGCATTTTATTTTCAGTTAAATAATTTTGTATCTGTGAAAGCCGTGTAATAGTTAGGATTTCTATTTCCGCACTTAAATTTCTGCAATTATTAACTGTTAGATGTATGTTAATAGGATTGTATGGCAAGAATATTTGAAAATTAAAATGGTAGATAACCTAAATGCGCAAAGACAAATTAACTGAAAAAAGCTCACTCGCACATGCTCATTCCTAGGGTTTACTCCACTTCGGTTGCCTTCGGTTAAGCGGTCATGAAGTATAGGGTTTGTTAGTGGTCGTCCTCTAGCCCCGAAAGATCTCAAATGACCCATTCGGATGTTGCCTCGGAAACAGATCTTTAAGGCTTTAGGATGATTACTAACACCTCCTAACATTGCTTTTGTGAATGTATCTGTCCCTTCGAACGTCCCTTAAAACTCCAACGACGGTGCTACCTATTCCTTAATAATGGGATAGCGCTGTCTAAAAGGAAATGAACAGTCTTTTTCGAGTAGGCATATTAACATTTAAGTACTTGCTCAAACAAACAAAACTTTTCACACCAACACTTTCCCAAACAATGTTTTCAAAAATAACTCCGTAACACTCTTGAGGACAGAAACAAGGGTTAAAACAAAGTAAAACAAAACTTTTCAAAACAAGCACACACAAGCAATTTTAGAAATGAGAAAGTACTTAAGAGCCCATGGAAAACCATGGATAGAAAGGGTGCTAACACCTTCCCTTTCTATAATCTACCCCCCCGTACTCAAAAATATTCTCGAAAAAGGTTTTTTCTGTTCTTTTTCCTTTTCCTGATTGGATAAAATAAAAGTCGGTGGCGACTCTTGCTTACCGCGACATTTTGCGAACAAAAAACGCAAAATGCAAACCAGTAAAAACAGTCGGTTCTGTAGTTGTTTAGGTATTGGCATGCATTTTTGGCAAAACCAGGTGTATGAATGTCATGACTGATGTCATAACATTCTAGTTTATTAGGTACAGATTTATTAGGTACCTTTGCAGAAAAATATTGTCATACAGGTACTGATGTTTATGAGTGTGTATCTGAGCATTTTGCAAAATGATCACATTTACCAAAATCAGTAAACAGGAATTCAGATGTCATAACAAATGTTAAGACATCCTGTTCTGAACTAACAAGTTTGCAGTTTGGTTAATTCTGAGTTTTTTCAGGAAAATGACTCAGTCTTTCCAGAACAGAATCCTGTGTTTTCTTTGGGTTAACCTAGCTCAACCCTAACCTGGTTGATAAAGTCCTGTGACCTAGTCTTAAGGTCAAACGGAATTAACCCTAGATTTTTGGGGAAACCCTAACTGAAGATGCAGCTGCTATATATTCAACAGAGCTGCTGCTTTGGAACTGATCCCTTTTTGGACAGAAGATCATTTATATGTTGTATAGTTTTAACTATTGTAATCCAAGCAATTATCATTGTGATAAGTGACTTGGAATAGGTTTTTAATTGTAAGGGTTGTGTAGCACTCAAAGCTTTGAAGCAAGAGTGTTTGTATGTCTCTTGACTAAAGCTGTGAAGCAGAGTTAAGTTAGGTGTGTGTATCACTCAAAGCTGTGAAGCAAGAGTGTTTGTGTTGCTTGATTAAAAAGCTGTGAAGCTTAATCAAGTGTATGTTTTTGAAGAGTGTCTTCATCAATTCATTAGTCAAATTGTTTTATGTATCACTGCTGTGATTGAGGGGGAGTGAGTAGGAACTCAGGTTTAAGTTGTACTTAGATTGAAGTTGCATTGGGTAGGTCTTAAGTGAAGGAGATAAACTGGTTGGTTTATTCCTGAATTAACATCTCTTATAGTGGATTTCCTCCCTGGCTTGGTAGCCCCCAGAGTAGGTGTTGTTGCACACTGAACTGGGTAAACAATTGACTGTGTTCTTTACTGTTTTTGTATTTACTGTCTTATAGAAAGTCAGATACGGTGTCATAACATTGAACGTGACATTGAGTATCTGCAGCCAGAATTTCAATTGGCATCAGAGCAGGCACCCTGCCTGTATTACTGGGTGAGATCTAGGGATATCACTTTCTGGCACTATGGACAAAGAAGGAGTTTTTGGAAATAGACCACCCATTCTGGATGGAACTAATTATGACTATTGGAAACCTCGTATGATTGCCTTCTTAAAATCTCTGGACAAAAAGGCTTGGAGAGCTGCTGACAAAGGATGGAACCATCCCACCATAACTGAGAAAGATGGGACAATCAGTCTGAAGCCTGAGGAAGATTGGAGTAAAGAAGAAGATGAGTTAGCCCTGGGAAATTCCAAAGCTTTAAATGCCTTGTTCAATGGAATTGATAGAAACATTTTCAGACTAGTACATCAATATGAACTGGCCAAGGAAGTTTGGGACACTCTCAAAACTACTCATGAGGGCACTTCCAAAGTAAAAATGTCAAGGCTTCAGATGTTGACTACCAAGTTTGAGAATCTAAAAATGATGGAAGATGAAACCATTCATGAGTTTCACATGAACATCTTGGAGATTGCCAACACCTCAGGAGCACTGGGAGAAAAAATGGCAGAAGAAAAATTGGTGAGAAAGATTCTCAGATCCTTGCCCAAAAGATTTGCAATGAAGGTAACTGCCATAGAAGAAGCCCAGGACATCAGCAAGTTGAAAGTGGATGAACTTATTGGGTCTCTTTAGACTTATGAGATGGGGATCACTGAAAATGGTGACAAGAAGAACAAGAGCATATCACTTGTATCCAACACTGATGTTGACAACAAGGAGGATGAAGAAGAAAATATTTCAGAAGCTATAGCCATGCTTGGAAGACAGTTCAACAAACTCATCAAAAGAATAGATCCAAAGTCAAGGTCTAACGTTCATAACATTCCCTCTGACATTGACAGTTCCAGCAGAAGACCAAGGTCAGAAGAGAAGGGAAACCAAGGCAGAGGAATTCAATGCCATGGTTGTGAAGGATATGGGCATATTCGAGCTGAATGTCCAACCTTTCTTAAGAAACAAAAGAAAGTAATGACTGTTACTTGGTCTGACTGTGATTCAAAAAGTAATTCTGAAGAAGAATCTGCCAAACTAGTTACTGCTCTAACTGGTGTTTGTACCTCTGAAAGTGACACTAGTGATGAAGAGGTGACATTTGAAGAACTGGCTGATACTTACAAGAAATTGTGTATCAGAAGTACTGAAGTCTGTGTGCAAAATGAGAAACAATCAAAACTCATCATAAAGCTGGAGGCTGAAAAAAGGGCAAACCTTGAAACTATAAGTCATCTAGAAGGGGAAGTTCAATTGCTGAACTCACAACTGAATCAAATGACCAAATCTGTCAAGATGCTGACTAATGGAACAGACAAATTGGAAGAGATCCTTCAGGTTGGACAAAATGTGGGAAATAAATCTGGACTAGGATTTATGGAAGCAAAGAAATCTGGTACAGTCAAGAAGATCAGGCCTGATAAGCAAATGTCAAAACAGATGTCTCAACACAACTCTCAACATCAGGAACAGAGACATATGAAGAAAAGGTACCAAAGATGGAGATGTCATCATTGTGGGAGATATGGCCATATAAAACCTTTCTGCTTCAGATTGCATGGATACCCTAATCAGAACTCAGGTGTCAAACCTAAGTCTAAAAAGGTATCACATGCTCCTAAATGGAAGAAAAAGGCTACTGCCCTGATAGCCCACACTTCCCTGAGGGTCTCTGCAAAGGAAGACTGGTACTTTGACAGTGGGTGTTCCAGACACATGACTGGAATCAAGAACCTCCTCAATAATGTTAAACCTCACACCACCAGTTTTGTGACCTTTGGAGATGGTGCTAAAGGTGAAATCAAAGGAGTTGGTAATCTGGACTGCCCTGGAGTTCCAAGTCTGAATGAAGTACTGCTGGTAAAAGGGCTGACTGCTAATCTCATTAGTATCAGTCAATTGTGTGATCTAGGATTCAAGGTCAATTTCTCAAAATCTGAATGTCTTGTAATCAATTACAAACAAGAAATTGTAATGAAAGGAGTCAGATCTAAAGACAACTGTTACTTGTGGGAGCCTGAGAACACTAATTTCTCCTCTGTGTGTTCCATTGCAAAAGAAGAAAAAGAGGTGAAACTGTGGCACCAAAAACTTGGCCATCTTCATCTAAGAGGTATGAAAAGGATTATCTCCATGGAGGCAGTCAGAGGAATTCCAAGACTGCAAATTGATGAAGAAAGAGTTTGTGGTGAATGTCAGGTTGGTAAGCAGACTAGGATGTCACATCCAAAGTCAAGACATCTGACCACCTCTAAGGTTCTAGAACTTCTTCATATGGATCTGATGGGACCAATGCAAGTGGAGAGTCTTGGTGGAAAAAGATATGCCTATGTGGTTGTGGATGATTTTTCCAGATTCACCTGGATTAATTTCATTAGGGAAAAATCTGATGTATTTGAAGTTTTTAAAGAATTGTGCAAAAGAATTCAAAGAGAAAAGGAAGGGTGTATTGTCAGAATCAGAAGTGATCATGGCAAGGCATTTGAAAACAACAAGTTTGATGATTTCTGTTCCTCAGAACGAATTAGTCATGAATTTTCATCTCCTATAACTCCTCAGCAAAATGGAGTTGTGGAAAGAAAAAACAGGACCATACAGGAATCTGCAAGAGCAATGTTACATGCCAAAAGACTTCCTATGTATTTTTGGGCTGAAGCTATGAATACAGCCTGCTATGTTCATAACAGGGTCACCTTGAGAAAGGGAACATCATCCACCATATATGAACTCTGGAAAGGAAGAAAACCAACTGTGAAGTACTTCCATGTGTTTGGCAGCAAATGCTATATTCTGGCAGATCGTGAACAAAGAAGAAAACTAGACCCTAAAAGTGATGAAGGCATATTTCTAGGATACTCCTCAAACAGCAGAGCTTATAGAGTATTCAATTCCAGAACCAAAGCCATGATGGAATCAATAAATGTTATAATTGATGATTATCATGAAGAAATAGATGTTCCTTGTACCGTTGAGACATTCTTTGAGACTTCAACCCAACAGAATGATCTACCCAACTCCACCACAACAGAATCTGAATCAAAGGAAGCTAGCAAGATCCCTTCCATCAGAATTCAGAAGGATCATCCAAAAGAGCTCATCATAGGAGACCCCAACAGTGGAGTCATTACAAGATCTAGAGAAATCATCTCAAACTCTTGTTTTGTGTCCAAAATGGAACCAAGAAATGTCAAGGAAGCTTTAACTGATGAATACTGGATTGGTGCAATGCAAGATGAACTGAACCAATTCAAGCAACATGAAGTTTGGGAACTGGTTCCTAGACCTGAAGGAACTAACATCATTGGCACAAAATGGATTTTCAAGAACAAATCAGATGCTGAAGGAGTTGTCACCAGGAATAAGGCAAGACTTGTTGCTCAAGGATACACTCAGGTTGAAGGGGTTGATTTTGATGAAACCTTTGCACCTGTAGCCAGGTTGGAATCAATCAGACTCCTATTGTCAATTGCTTGTCTTCTGAAGTTCAAGTTATTTCAGATGGATGTGAAAAGTGCCTTTCTAAATGGGTACTTGAATGAGGAAGCTTATGTGGAACAGCCTAAAGGCTTTGTGGATCCAAACCACCCTGATCATGTCTACAAATTGAGAAAAGCTCTATATGGCCTGAAACAAGCTCCTAGAGCATGGTATGACAGGTTAACAAAGTTTCTCTCAGACAAAGGATACAGAAAAGGAGGCTTGGACAAAACTCTCTTTGTCAAAACTGAAGGAGGGAAGTTGATGGTTGCCCAAATATATGTTGATGACATAGTGTTTGGAGGAATGTCAGAACCTATGGTTAAACATTTTGCTGACCAGATGCAGGCTGAATTTGAAATGAGTCTCATGGGAGAACTAACTTATTTTCTTGGACTACAAGTCTCACAGATGGAGGACTCAATCTTCCTATCTCAAAGCAAGTATGCTAAGAACATTGTAAAGAAGTTTGGTATGGAGAATGCCAGTCACAAAAGGACTCCTGCTCCTACTCATTTAAAGCTTTCCAAAGACTCAAGTGGGGTTAAGGTGGATCAAAGTCTGTACAGAAGCATGATAGGAAGCTTGTTGTACTTAACAGCCAGTAGACCTGATATTGCTTTTGCAGTTGGAGTCTGTGCAAGATACCAAGCTGATCCTAAAGTCAGTCATATCAATCAAGTGAAGAGAATTTTGAAGTATGTGAGTGGAACTTACAACTATGGGTTGCTGTATTCTCATGGCTGTGAACCAGCTCTGACTGGCTACTGTGATGCTGATTGGGCTGGTAGTGCTGATGATAGAAAAAGCACCTCTGGAGGATGTTTCTTCTTGGGAAATAATCTGGTTTCCTGGTTCAGCAAGAAACAGAATTGTGTGTCTCTTTCTACTGCTGAAGCTGAATACATTGCAGCTGGTAGTAGCTGTTATCAAATGATCTGGATGAAACAGATGCTTACTGAGTATAATGTCACACAAGATGTTATGACATTGTACTGTGACAATCTGAGTACAATCAACATTTCCAAGAATCCCATTCAGCATAGTAGGACCAAACATATTGACATAAGACATCACTTTATCAGAGACCTTGTAGAAGAGAAGACAATCAAATTGGAACATGTTGCCACTGAGCTACAGCTGGCTGACATTTTTACCAAGGCTCTTGATGCAAATCAATTTGAAAACTTGAGGGGTAAGTTGGGTATTTTCTAACATGAGGAATTGTAGCAATTAATTTTGCTTAAAACAAGGGTTAAAGGAGTTATGCTTGTTCTGATTGGGTTAAAAATATATTTTCCCATTTCCTTCAATTCTTTTAAGAAGTTGAATAGACACTCCTTTTCTTCCTTCCCCTCTCGTCTCCACATCAAAACCCAGTCTCTCAATCAAAATTTTCTCTTCAGTTGCTCTTGGTCCTCTAAGACTGTCAAAATGCCTCAAACACCATCATCATCCAATACGATGATTTCAACCTCTTCCTCTGATCAAGATTCTAGGACAATCTCTTCTTGTCAGGACTCTGAAGTCCTGGAGATCTCTTCTCTTAGAAAAGTGGAATCTAACCCCACCAAGGTCAAAGAGCTGAGAACAAGACATGCAGGAAGGTCCCAAGCTTCTGCCTCTGGTAATTCATCTCATCCTTCTTCTTCAGTTCCCCCTGAAATTGCAAATAGGGAAGGGTCAGCCTATGTTCGTCAAGCAATAGCTAAAATTGTTTCAAGAATTCTGAACGAGAACCACTTAGTTCCTGGCATTTCTGTTCCTTTAAATCAAGAAAGTTCAAATTCTGAAACAAGTCCAGATGTCTCTAAGGATGTTGAGACATCAGACAAAGAGAAGAATGCTGACATTGCTCTCAAGAAAAGGAAGAAGCCCGAATCCTCTGAGTCTGATGACAGTGCTTAAAGGTTGGTGGAGTTGCTGTTTGGTGGAGTTGCTGCTGGTCCCTGGTGGAGTTTGGAAGTGTGTTCAGTTTTTTTGTTGCTGCTCTTATTACTTTGTCTGGATGACTGTATAATTTTTATGAACATGTATCTTTGGCCCATTTGTGGCTAAAGAGGGGGAGATATATTTTGGTACTTTATTTGACATTCCATTTTTCTGCAGTCATTTTTATTCTGCTGCTATCTATCTCTGATTGCTTAGGGGCTTTAGCCAAAAATCTGCCAAAGGGGGAGTTTGTAGTTGTTTAGGTATTGGCATGCATTTTTGGCAAAACCAGGTGTATGAATGTCATGACTGATGTCATAACATTCTAGTTTATTAGGTACAGATTTATTAGGTACCTTTGAAGAAAAATATTGTCATACAGGTACTGATGTTTATGAGTGTGTATCTGAGCATTTTGCAAAATGATCACATTTACCAAAATCAGTAAACAGGAATTCAGATGTCATAACAAATGTTAAGACATCCTGTTCTGAACTAACAGGTTTGCAGTTTAGTTAATTCTGAGTTTTTTCAGGAAAATGACTCAGCCTTTCCAGAACAGAATCCTGCGTTTTCTTTGGGTTAACCTAGCTCAACCCTAACCTGGTTGATAAAGTCCTGTGACCTAGTCTTAAGGTCAAACGGAATTAACCCTAGCTTTTTGGGGAAACCCTAACTGAAGATGCAGCTGCTATATATTCAACAGAGCTGCTGCTTTGGAACTGATCCCTTTTTGGACAGAAGATCATTTATAAGCTGTATAGTTTTAACTATTGTAATCCAAGCAATTATCATTGTGATAAGTGACTTGGAATAGGTTTTTAATTGTAAGGGTTGTGTAGCACTCAAAGCTTTGAAGCAAGAGTGTTTGTATGTCTCTTGACTAAAGCTGTGAAGCAGAGTCAAGTTAGGTGTGTGTATCACTCAAAGCTGTGAAGCAAGAGTGTTTGTGTTGCTTGATTAAAAAGCTGTGAAGCTTAATCAAGTGTATGTTTTTGAAGAGTGTCTTCATCAATTCATTAGTCAAATTGTTTTATGTATCACTGCTGTGATTGAGGGGGAGTGAGTAGGAACTCAGGTTTAAGTTGTACTTAGATTGAAGTTGCATTGGGTAGGTCTTAAGTGAAGGAGATAAACTGGTTGGTTTATTCCTGAATTAACATCTCTTATAGTGGATTTCCTCCCTGGCTTGGTAGCCCTCAGAGTAGGTGTTGTTGCACACTGAACTGGGTAAACAATTGACTGTGTTGTTTACTGTTTTTGTATTTTCTGTCTTATAGAAAGTCAGATACGGTGTCATAACATTGAACGTGACATTGAGTATCTGCAGCCAGAATTTCAGGTTCTGCCACCGTATCATAATGATGTACAAGCGTTGTTTCAAATCCTAAACAGTGGAGTTATATGGAAGATAATCCCTAGTCAACCCCGTTGTGCCCAAGAAGTAGGAGTTTTCTTTTTCACACAAATTGAAACCTTTAATTGTAACCTGGGGCAGGTTAGTTTCTCAATTAATTCAATGGTGCATTTAATCGCAAGCTTTCCCTTTGTACATGACGAGTAGTGTCAGAGGTATCCTTCCAAAACAAAAGATGGTGATGGTTCCACATAATCATTAAAATAGGAAATCATCATCTCTCAAAAGCTTTTAAAGACAGACATAAGCTTTTCATTTTTTAAATACCATTGTTTGCATATGACTAATTGTTCAACAGCAGATAAATTCGCACAACGACTATTTAATGAATGAAAACCCTCTCAATGAAAAAAAATACCTTAGATGGAAAGACATTTCCAGTAACAGGCCTTTCATAATCAAGGGGCATGGCATGTTGTCCAGCTGATCAGGGGAAGTCGAGTCAAGATTCAAGGAATCTCTCAAGAGTGCCAAATAGCCAGGGGAAGATCTCCATCTGAAACACTTGGGGTATTAAACATGCATTCCATCCAAGGGTCACAAATGAACAAGAAAACATTTTCTGGCAGTGCTGCAATACTTACTGCTATGGACAGTGACAATTCTCCACACCCGACGAATATGGACGTAGTCAGAAAATACTACGCATGAAAAAAGACCCGCTAGGTTGAGTGGCCTAGGCAAAAATAAGGGCATCCCGGTGAACCAAAAGAGTTCGGGAAAAATTAGGGACATATGATTAAAACTGTTCACCCGTCAATTCGAAAACATGAAAAGGCGGCTTGGGAAAAAAAGGGTATCCCGATGGACTGAAAATATGAAAGGACAGTCCAGGAAAAAGTTAGGGATTAAAGCGCACGACTATTTCCCATCATCTCGTCACTTGTCTATCAGTAGAAGACTTATCGCCCTGATCAACATTCACCACAAGCTCTAGAAGCTGAGGTATGTTCAAGTCTCCACGGACCCCCACAAAGCTAATTCCATGAGATTATCTCCACAAGGTAATCTTCACAAAGTCATATATTCCCCTTAGATACTTTCTCTAGCAAGTACAGAGGTAGAGACATCCTACTACAAAGTCACTACCATATCCTCAGTATACAGCCTAATGATGTCAAAGTTTCTCATATCCCCGACAGAGCAAGAATCTCCAATTATTTCCCTGACATCTTAAAGAATTCCCTAGCCTGGTTCATAAGTTTCTTGGGTTTCCCAATAAGGGTTTCATAAAATCCCCAAGCGGTTTGCGGGGTTTCCCTTCCCCAACAGATTTTATTTCTCTAACAACGGAAATCTGTCTCCCAGCATTTCAACTTCAACAAAATTTGAAGACTTACATTCTTCATCCCCATCAATAATCAGGGATTTATCTTCCCCATTTCAACAACACTGCAATAGAACAACTGATATGTTCATATATTACATTCATACATAATTTTACAAACGTCATAGAATATGCAACACAAATACATATATCATAATCTCACTTATTTTGAGAACATCATCACCCAATACACTTCATGCATCATGATATTGTATAAAACTAATTCTTTACCATTTTAGGAAAGATCAACAGGCGAATGTCATCATCAATTTTCAACAAGTTCCAGATTAATACCTGAAACAAGACATGACAACTATCTGTGAATAACTGATTGTAGATTAATACCTGAAACAAGACAGGACAACTATCTACATGAGCATATTGAAGATTAACTCCCGAAACAAGACGGGGAAACCATCTTTATTTCTCTTAGGTCAGAGATTAATTCCTGAAACCAGACAGGGCAACTATCTCAACGAATAACAAAAGGAAGTTCCAGATTAATACCTGAAACAAGACAAGACAACTATCTGTGGACAATTCATTGTAGATTAATACCTGAAACAAGACAGGACAACTATCTACATGAGCATATTGAAGATTAACTCCCAAAAAAAGATGGGGAAACTATCTTTCTTTCTCTTAGGTCAGAGATTAATTCCTGAAACCAGACAGGGCAACTATCTCAACGACCAACAAAAGCAAGTTCCAGATTAATTCCTGAAACCAAATTGGGAAACTATATATGAACAGCTGATTGTGGATCAATTCCCAAAACAAGACGGGGTGACTATCTACATGACCAGACGAAGCAATCTTACACGAGTTCCTTATCATGATCTCCAGATGCAGCTTCATACAGGATCATCCTAAAGTAATCTTACACGGGTTCCTTCTCATGATCTCCAGATGAAGCTTTACACGGGCTCATCCTAAACAATTTTACACAGGTTCCTTCTCATGATCTCCAGATGCATCTTTACACGGGCTCATCCTGAAGCAATCTTACACGGATTCCTTCTTCCAATTTTCAAATGAAGTTTCATACGGACTCATCCTGAAGCAACCCTACACAGGATCCTTCTCATATATCTCCAGATGAAGTTTAACACAGACTCATCCTGAAGCATCCCTACACAGGCTCCTTCTAATATATTTCTAGATAACAATTGACTGCATTTTCCCCAGTAATTTACAGCGAAGCCTGGATTTTGACCAAAAAGAAACTAACTTTCATCTCTCCAGTCCAGAGATAACTCCTAAGTAGAGCCATGGATAACTAAAGCTCCTAGACTCTATTCCCCATAGAGTTTTCCTCAAGCAATAGAAAAATAAAAATAAACATTCTCCAGTGGAGTCCTCCTCAGACAACAGGAACAGGAATCCCCACAAAGAGACCTCTTTTGAAGTCAGCATCTACTTTAGATGGCATCTTTAATCCCATCTCCGACAACTCTCAATCATCTTTTCCAAATGTAATTTGTAAGCCCATTCCTGATATCATCAACCAACGACTTTACTTCATGCGAGTGCAAAATTCTGGGCACTCTAGTGTTCAATCATCTTCCGTCTTCAGATCACGAAAGGCATACAAGCCAATCTAAATCCTCAGGTTTGAGAAGATTGAACAGGGGAAGCTGTTGTACCCCAAAATTTTCCCTCCCATTTTATTCAAGGCATGCTCATTGAGGTCCTCAATTACTTAATAAGTTTCAAATGATTTTCATGAAACCTTATACGCCTCAGCATAATGGCACAGCCGAAAAAAAAGAAGTGTACATAGCAAGGTGTAGGTCGAAAGCTGAAAAAATGCGTAAGCGCTTTTGGTTTGAAGCAGCTTCGACAACAGTATGCAGTCTAATTTGATGCCCAACGAAGCACTAGGATCGAAGGAAGGATGGTTCGAAAGAAAGCGTGAGGAGGCTTTTATGAAGTCTTCGATTAGAATATCTAGTAAAGAGCATCATCGAAGGGTTCGTTTTTGAACCATGGAAATGTAAGCTATTCGAAGCATTACAAGGAAGGCACATTTCGAATGACACGTTGGTTGAATTGACGCTTCGAAAAGAAGAAGATGTTGAATTTGAAAGCTTTGATCTTATGGTTCGACGAACATACAACCTTCAAATATGGCGTGATTGAAGGACAGTTAGAGACGAATCAGCCAAATGTGAGTCATCTTAGAGTTTTGGGATAAATGTGTTTCAGGCATGTGCCTGAACAGACAAGGAAGGAGTTAGGTGATAGAAAGTAAAGTCTTGGTGCTCTTAGGTTATCCTTCGATTGGCGCATACAAGCTATATTCACCAATCGAAGGTGAGCTAGTGAGCAATAAAGATATTCTTGTAGACAAAAGCAAAGGTTGAAATGGGAGTTGAAGACACCATTACAATTGTGTTCGAAGGAAAGAACAAAATGAAGCTTCGACAGACAACGATGAAGAGCTGTTTGAATCAAAGCTTAGGATCATTCGAAAGAATCAAGACGTGAAAAGTTGAAACAAACACCTAATGGGATGAAACCTGTCCAGGTTCACTCAAAGCCCAAAATGGTAGAAAATCATCAAAACTGGAAACTTTTTAAATCTTTCGATTTTGCTTTCAAACCATGGTTAATGGCTGATTCATGCCATTTTCGTTCACCACCACACCCCTATAAATATAAGACAAAAAATGCCCATAAACACACACACACACACACACACATTGCCCATACACAAGAGATTTCCTATACACAAGAGATTGCCTATCAAATCTCTATACACAAGAAGTTTCCTCAAAACCATATCAAATTCTCAAAATACATCAAAGCTATCAAAATTGAAACACACTTTGCAGGTTCCTCAAGTCCAAACGAATACCAGCTCTCCTCCAAGCATGAAGCACGCCCAAAAGTCATGTACCAAGCCCACCGGTCCTTGGTAAAATTCAGGATCATAACCCTTCGAGTACAATTTAAATTGGTTCTATATGCATGTTTATACTATTATTGATCATTCATGAGAATATAAGTGTCGGAAGTACATGGTGCCCTTTTTAGGGCTTCAAAGCAGCCAAGCTTAGAACTAGGTGATACAGGGACCTTTCGCCAATTTTAACCCCAGATTTGGATTCAGGGGATGGTCTCACGTAGGGTAGGATCTTTGGATTTGCTTCAATCCAGTATTTGATCAAGTTTGCAGGTTTGTGTGCAGGGGAAGGACCTGGGTTCGACACCCAAGTCCTGCATTCTGTTATTTTTTAAAAACTATTTCCTTGCAGATCTGGCACTTTAAGGCCAAACGCACACACCATATACCATCATATCAGATGCATCTTGTCTAGATCCAATGCCATGAGCGCACAACCTCATCATGGACCCTCAAAATAAAACAAAATGACAAAAATAATGTTCTTTTACTTAGAAACACATTAGGGTTGTAGATGTCTTTTCTAATTCGCGCGCGTTTATTATTTTAGCATTATTATTTTTATTATTATTGTACCTGCTTCCTGGTTGTAATAGTTTAAAGTAGGACTTTTATTTTTCTGCTTTATTCCCCAGTTTGGACATGTAATAATCCCCCTTTCCGAAGCCTTGTAATAGTTAGATTTACATTTCCGCACTTTTTATTACTTTAAATTATTAACTATCTAGATGCATGCCTAACTAGGATTGTATATCAAGAACAAACGAAACGCTAGCAAACCTAATGCGAAGACAAAAATAATTGAAAACAATCCAACTGCACATGCGCACCTCTAGGGTACCCCACTTTGGTTGCCTTCGGAAAAATAGTCACAACTCTCGAAATGTGAGAGATTTTAGTGGCTACCCTCTAGTTTAAAGATCATATGTCCCTCGATGACCCTCTCGATGTTGCCTCGGTAAAATGATCTTAAAACTTTAGGGTAATTACTAAAGTTTCTTGCCCAGTTTCTTTTGTGACTATAAACGTCCCTTCGAATGTCCCTCAAACATCCAATGACTAGGGCTACCTACTCACTAATAGTAGGATAGCACTGTCTAAAGGAAAAGAGGAAAAGAACAATCCTTTTGAGTAAAGTAGATAGCTGTTAGATGCTTGCTCAAAATAAAACAAATTTTTACACTTGCACAAAATAACTTTCAAAAACATTTTCAAAATGCTTTATCAATACTCTTGAGGACTGATACAAGAGTTATCATAAAGCAAGCTGCCTTACTATTGGCATTTCAAAAATACTTTTCTAAACACACAAAACACAAGGTATTTCAAAATGAATTAAGCATCTAAGAGCCCGTAGAAAAAACGGATGGAAAGGGTGCTAACACCTTCCCTTTCCATAATCTACCCCTTACTCAGAAAACCCTCGAATGGTCTTTTTATGTTATTTTCACCCTTTCCTTGGTTGGATAAAAGAAAAGTCGGTGGCGACTCTTGCTTACCGCAACATTTGCAAACACAAACGCAAAACTAATACAATAGTCGGTTCTCCCACTGTATCACATTGAGGTTGGTACAATTGTCTGTGATGATTCTCTCGGAGATTCCATACCGGGAGATAAGATTATGTTTTATGAACCGGGCGACCACATTCTTGGTAACAAAGGCGAATGAGGCTGCTTCAACCCATTTTGTGTCAATGATGACGAGAATGAAGCGATGTCCGTTAGAAGCTGTAGGCTTGATTTCTCCGATCATATCAATGCTTTGCGAATGGCCAAGGAGAAGTCAAAACATTCAGAGGAGCCGGAGGCACATGAACTTTATCAGCATAGATCTGACACTTATGAAAAGTTCTCGAGTGATGGTGACAGTCGGTTTCCATAGTTTACCAATAGTAGCCCTCTCTCAAAATCTTTTTAGCCATAGTGTGCCCGCTGGAGTGAGTACTAAAGATAGATTCATTCATATCCTCCATAATTTTCTCTGCTTCCTTCATGTCTACACATTGAAGCAGAGTCGAATCATGATTACGCTTGTACAAAATTCTATTGCTCAAAAAGAACTTAGCCGAGAACCTCCGTAGGAATTTCTTGTCATTGATCGATGCCCCTTCAGGGTATTCTTGAGCTTCAAGGTACCTTTTCACTTCATAAAACCAAGGTTTTTATTCTACTCCATCAATATCAATCTCGTAGCAATATGCTGCTTCATCGAATCTTTCAATGGTAACTCTGGGAGGCTCATTGTCCCATCTGACCTTGAACATGGATGACATGGTAGTTAATGTGTCAGCCAACCGATTCTCTTCTCTTGGGATATGCTCAAAAGTAATCTCTTCGAAGTACAGAATCAAGGTTAGCACATGTTCTCGGTAAGGGATAAAATTCAGATGCTTCGTATCCCATTCTCCCTTGACCTGACTGATTAACAAGGCCCAGTCTCCATATATGCTTAAGAACTTTATTCTCAGGTCAATAGCAACTTTAATTTCCAGGATACATGCTTCATATTCATCCATATTATTGGTGCAGTCAAAGTAAAGTCTGGAAGTGAAGGGCGCATGATAACCCTGGGGAGAGATAATCACAGCACCGATCCCGTTCCCAAGTGAGTTAGAAGCTCCATCAAAAACCATAGTCCATCGAGATCCCAACTCAGATCCTTCATAGGTCCGAGCTTTTCATAATCTGTAATTAGCATGATGTTCTCATCCGGGAATTTGAAATGCATAGACTGATTGTCGTCTACAACTTGATGTGCCAAATGATCTGCCAGTACACTTCCTTTGATTTATTTTTGAGTGGTGTACTGAATGTCATATTCTATTAAGACCATTTGCCATCGGTATATTCTTCCGGAGAGAACTGGATTCTTGAATATGTACTTGATGGGATCCATTTTAGAGATCAATAAAGTAGTATGAGTCAACATATACTGTCTTAGTCGACGAGCAGCCCATGCTAAAGCGCAACAAGTTTTATTTAGAAATGAATATCTTGTTTCACAGTTGGTAAACGTTTTGCTAAGGTAGTATATTCCATGCTCTTTTCGACTAGACTCGTTATGTTGCCCCAATACACACCCCCTTGAATTCTCTAGCACTGTTAGGTACATGATTAAAGGTATTCCTTCAACTGGTGGAATCAAAATCAAAGGTTCTTGTAAGTACTCTTTGATTTTATCAAAAGCTAATTGACAGTCGTCGTTCCATTTTACTACTTGATCTTTCTTCAGCAGCTTGAAGATTGGCTCACAGGTAGTAGTCAAATAAGAAATGAATCGAGCAATGTAATTCAGTAATCCTAAGAAACCTATGACCTCCTTCTCAATACGGGGAGTCAGCTTTTCTTGAATAGCTTTAACCTTTGCAGGATCAACTTCAATACCTTTACCACTGACGATGAAACCTAGGAGTTTTCCAGATCTCACCCCAAAAGTGCATTTGTTCAGATTCAACCTTAGTTTGTACTTCTTCAGTCTTTCAAATAACTTATGCAGATGATCAAGATGTTCTTCTTCAATTTGTGAGCTTGCTATCATGTCGTCGACATAAACCTCTATCTTGCGATGAATCATGTCGTGAAATAAAGCTACCATGGCACGTTGATAAGTTGCCCCAACATTCTTCAACCGAAAAGGCATAACGTTGTAACAGAAAGTGCCCAACTATGTGACGAAAGTAGTTTTCTCCATGTCTTCAGGAGCCATCTTGATCTGATTATAACCCGAGAAACCATCCATGAAGGAGAATACCTTATGCTGAGCAGTGTTGTCGACCAGAACATCAATATGTGGAAGTAGGAAGTCATCTTTGGGGCTCGCCCTGTTCAGATCCCTGTAATCTACACACATATGTACCTTGCCATATTTCATTGGTACCGGAACCACATTAGCAACCTATTGAGGATATGAATTCACCACTAAGAACCCTGCATTGAATTGTTTCATAAACTCGGCCTTGATCTTCTCTTACATCTCAGGATGCATGTAACGAACTTTCAGCTTAATGGGAGAACAACCCTCTTTCATTGGCAGATGGTGAACCACAATATCAATATCGAGCCCTGGCATGTCCTTGTATGACCAAGCAAATATCTCAACATAGTCATGCAACATCTAAATCAAACTGTCCTTGATACTGCCCTCTAAGTTGGCGCCTATCTTGACCTCTTTTCTGTCTGTCTCAGAACCCAAGTTTACAACTTCGACTAGCTCTTCATTCGGTTGGATAGACTTTTATTCTTGTATTAAGAGTCTGGAAATTTCTCCAGGTATTTCACAATCTTCCTCACTTTCGTCTTCGACTTGGTAGATCAGATTTTTAAAGTCATAAACGACAACAACAAAACCGTTATCAATGAGATCCGAAGTGGATGGGGATCTTCAATGTAGTGTGTGGGTGTGTAAGAACACATAGATATTTAAAAGTGCAATAAATTAAAAGAAATAAAAATAGCGCAAAATTTGAATGCAAAATGTCCAATGTTTTCATTAAATGAAAATATGACATGAAATGCCAACCCTTAACAAATGGAGCATTGTGCCCTGGGCAAGAAATTTCATACCCAAACTTCTTAAAGCATTAAAGTCATTGTTTTAAAAGAAATTTCATACCCAAACTTCTTAAAGCAATAAAACAGAAATAACTATTACTCATGACTAAAGGAGATGGAGATAATGTCCTCTGCTTTCCAATTGTTAAGTCTGTTGCCAATGGTAGGAAATATCCATCTGTCAAAGTCACAATCATTATCGACATCCTCTATTGCATTGACTCCATTGTTGCTAACACGGAATGGAGGTCTTCCAGCTCAAGCGTGATGTATAACCCTTTGACCTTCTGCAGTAAATCCTAAATCAAACTTGTCAGATTTGTAAGGGATATTAGGAAGCTAACCCCAAATTGTACAACCACCTTCTTCTATAGTTGCTTTGGCATCTTTTAAGGAAACCATCTTGTGCCGAACCTTGGTAGTCTTTGGAATGGCAGAAACATCTTTAATAGCAGCAGGGGAAATCACTTCAATGGTTTGACATGGAGTCTCGATAAATTCTCCATCCATCTCCACATACCAGAATGAATTCAGGTGGCTGACCATGTACTCCACTTCTCTGCAGACAGTAACATTCCTTCCTTTCACAAGATACTTTAATTTCTGGTGCAACACGGAGGTAACAGCGCCTACCTCATGGATCTAGAGGCGTCCCAATTGACAAGAATAAGTTGGCCGGATGTTCATAACACAGAAGGTGGATTCAAAGATCTGTGATCCCACTTTGATAAGAATATCCACTTCTCCATGTACCATTCTTTTGAATCTATCAAAGGCTCGAACTACAATGTCATTGGGTTTCAGCACAACCCCTTCATAATCCAGTTTGTCAAGAGTGCCCTTTGGCAGAACATTCAGAGAAGATCCAATATAAACTAACACATGAGCCAACGTAGTGCCCCTGCATTCAATGGAGACATATGGGGCCCTATTATGATTTCTCCCTTCCGGAGTAAGATCAGCATCGGAGAAACCTAATCCATTATCAATCGTTAAGCTAGCAACATAACTTCCAAATTGATTGGCAGAAATCTCTCGTGGTACATGAGGAGTCTTCAAAAATTTCATTAAAGCTTACGCACGAGATTTAAAACACAGTAGTAAAGATATAGTGGAGATTTTAGACGGGGTCTGCCCCAACTGTTCAACAATTTTGTAATCTCTTCTACGAATAATCTTTAAAACCTCTTCTAACTCTTGTCCAGAGGTATCCTTGATTATAGCTTTTTTTTGGTGATTTCGTCCGGGCAGGATCTATCATTGGCTCTTTACCCCGAGTCTCAGCAGTTGTTTTGGTAACTATGACTTGAACAGGTGGAGAGATTTCCGGGGAGAAAATCCTTCAGCTTCTAGTAATTTTGCTGGTCCCCGTAATATTTTCAAAATTGGGATCATCCTCTTCATATTCTTCTTCAGACAACTCTTGTTTAATGCCATTGTAATAGACGTCAGACCTATAATTCCATCGAATAGCCTTCTCCGAGGAATATGGGATGGGCCCAAGTTTTGAAAGGATTAAGGGAGCAACTTTTGGATTGGCAGTAATCCTTACAGGACCCTTGGAAGTGATATTGAAAGGAGTACCAGATATGACAGACAAATCTCTGCCAAATTCTCAGCATACAAAACTTTCTCAATCCAAATTATATGTTCATCCATCAGGCGTTGAATGCCTTCCTTCAGTAACCCTCATCCATTGGGTGGAACTGCACATCAATAACATTCTTTAACACAACCCAAAAATAAACTGGCTTGTAGCAAATTATTCTTGATTGTTGAGAGAGGAGTAGCCACATCACTTACGGAAGTAACATATATAACATCTTAAATAGCACTTATGCCTTTGTCATGCTTCAACATAGGAGCAATAATCACGTTTAGAGTCTCTAGAGGGTCGAAATCGATTTCCCTATTATCAATCATGTCTTGGATTTTGTTTTTCAGGGCCCAACAATTGTTGGTGTCGTGCCCAGGACTGCTCGAATGATAGGCACATCTTGTATTTGGATTGTACTTAAGAGAGGATGTGTTGGGATTAGGAGGAGGATCCCGTAGTGAAATGAGTTTAGCCTTTAACAAATGTTGTAATGCTTGAGCCAATGGCATATTAATCCTGGTGAACTTCCTCCTCAGAGCATATGACCTATGCTAGTTTCTCTGTTGTGATTATTGAATAGGTTCCATATTAGAGATCAACACCGCCCCCACAGACTGATGGCGATCATTTTTACTATGGCCTTTCCGACCATACACAACATTGGCTTCTTTTTTACCAATGACGGGCTTCTTCATAGCATTAGAAGATGTAGCCATTAGAATCTTCCCCGTTTTAATGCCACTGTCCACTCTTTCTCCAGTCAGAATCAACTCTGTAAAACCAGATGAAGAACTCCCAATCAGCAGACTAGAGAATGGACCCGTCAAAGTGCCTGTAGCGGTAGAAATGTTTAAGACAAAACCATTAAATTGACTAGACTTGTACATATCAAAATAAAAACTGCCACCGCACTTTATTGTTTCCAAAGGAATGGGAAAAGAGCGAATAACCCAAAAAGAGGGGGAAAGATTCAAGGTAAGGGGGTTGGTTATGCAAAGGGAAGGTATTAGCACCCTAAACATCTACGGTACTCCGCAGGAACCTCTTTGTAAAATCTGTATATTTTGACTATAAAATATTGTATAAAAATAGATGGTGGAGGTGAGAAAATAAATTTTTTTTTAATGATTTTTTCACCCGCCGCGGCTGCGAACCTTTAGTGCCTACATACCACCTTCCGTGCAATAGGGGATCAGGGTACACGTGGTTCCTCTTAAAATTTTTTAAAACACAAGTGTGTTGGTTAATTTTATGAGATAAGTCATCATCGTTATTGTCTGTATGGAAAACATACTTACTACCCACATTCATGAGAAATGAGAATTTGCATTATCTCAAAGTGGAGGATATGGCTTGGATTTTAAAATCAACAATGCCTCACTCAACACCCAAGTGGAAAATATCTCACTTCACTATATAATGTAGAAGTATAGTTGTTTGCATCACTACAAGGATTAACAAGAGTCTAATCTTTTGAGAAAATTTTAAAGATAAGAGCCAAAATGGAAAAATGGTTTGAATGAGATTGATTGAATTTTAGTCTTCTCACAAAAATGTCAAAGTATTATTAAGTTGATTGAAGTTTGTTTATGAAAATGTTTTGAAAATTCATGGAACTAAGTCCAAGTTTATTATTAAAGTGGTTCAAGTTTAGAAACAAGAAGAGTTTTCAAAAAGGAGGGAGAAGATTTTTGAAATTAAAGAAGATGGGAGGATAAGAAGGGACTATCCTAAAGCATAAGGTAAAAGCTAGGGAGAAGAACCATATAACCAACAAGAAGCCAACACTTGAAATTATGAGTCAAGATAGAATTCTCATTCTTTGGATTGAAATGAAGTAAGCAAAGATACTAGACCTCTTAAGAAAACCAAACTTTAATTGCATTAAGTTTTCACAAAAATTGGGCAGAGTAACGACTGTATACAGGTGAATTCCAGATTACAAACAAAGTATGTAATCACAATAACATGCACACTAAAACAAAAAACAACCCAATGTCTTGAGGTAAACCTCAAGAACTCTAGACAAAATATCAATTAAGGTTACAAGGTCTCCAACATAGGCTAAAGTCTCTAATCCTAAGTCCAAGAAGTCCAATACTCCATAATGCCAAGGATAGTAACCAAGTAGTCCAAGTATCATTAATGTTTTTTTATGGTTCATGTTGATTATTAGGTATCTTTAAAAGGAAAATAAAAGCTCAAGTGAGAAAAATAAAAATGACATAAAAGTAAATGCTCAAGTGAGCAAATATGAAAATAGCATGAAATGTAAATACTAAAGTAAATGGCACATAAAGTAAAAGCATAAAAATAAAAGCATAAAATAAAGTCAATTGTTAGAAGTTAATGGTTAGTTGGATGACCATCTTGAAACTTGAATTTGGAACTCATTAGAGGATTGGTAGAACCAAAGCCTCTCAACAACAAGTTGCATTTGCTTTTTGTCAAGTATATCATCCATTTAATAATCCTCAAGGCAACATTTAATGATCAATGATATTTAAGTGATCCGTGTTGACCAAAATTGATGAAGATCCATTAGAGGATTGGTAGAACCAAAGACTCCTAACGATGAATCTCAAGGTTATTGGATCAAAGGGTTCAAATTAACATACTTGGGCTTGCAAACATCGGTTTAGGACACGAATGATCATTTTCTCAAATCGAGACAAAATTTAGCGCTATGTTAAGCAATAGTAAGTGGACTTATATAGAAGTCACACCTATTTTGAGCCCGGTCAATAGCAATCTATGTACTTCATGTTTGGATGAATGATATAGATATCATTATCCCTTAACATGTAGCACAAATAAAAAAGAAAGGGATAAGATGAAGAGGGAGGGGAATGATAAGCTAATTTGGATCACTACCTCAAATTTCTTTCATCTCTAAATTCAATCACTCATCTCAATGGATTAAAGTACTAAACATATCATTAATCCAAAGCACCAAAAATGAATTAAATAATTCACTCTTTGGTAGATTTGAATTAATGAACATTTATCCAACTTCACCTACACCCAAAGTCCATTGAATTTAAAGAGAAATTGAATATTTAAAATTGTAATCCAAATCAACAATCAAAAGGAGTGAGTAGAAAAAGATAGATGGATTAAAACAGCCCCAAAACAAGGCAGAAAAAGTATTTTGGCTCTGTTACAACCGATTGCGCTATGGCAGCAATCGATTGCATCAGTGCTTTTTTTTCAAAAAAATTGAATTCGTTCTGTGACAATCGATAGCACTCTGACAACAATCGATTGCACCCTGTGCAAAATAGAAAATCAACATTTCAAAAGGTCAAATTCTTGTTCAAACTTTCCATCAGACACCTTATGATCATGGATTTAATTGAGCATAAAAATTCCATCAAATTATGAGAAAATAACACCAATGGAATCACAAAATAATGCTTAATGAATCAAACCCAAAGATCAACCAGAGATCACATTGTGAAAGATGAAAAATCCAACTTACCAAAGGTAGATCTAGAGAATTATCAAAACAACTTCAAGAATTTGCTTCAATTCAGTCCCAAGGATAAATCTCCCAAGCTTGGATGTAGAGAATTGATAAAGAAAAAGTGTTTGAATGAAGGTTTAGCTCAAAGATTAGTAAGCTTCAATGCAAAGCTTACTAAGTTTTTTTTTTTTGAAAATGGAGCTTTGAGTGAATTTGGTAGATGGAAGGAATTGAGATATTTTTTAGCAAGGTGGATTTAGCTATCAAAAGCTTGTGATTTGAATGAAATGAGGGCTCTATTTATAGAGTTTAGGCTTGGGATTAGTGGTGGTTTGGAGTTTGGTTTAGGAAATGGAATTAGGCTTGGTAATTAATTCTTGGAGCCAAAATTTGAATTAATGATATATCTTTCTGTTGTACCCCAAAATATTTCCTCCCATATTTCTCAACAAATGTCAAGTGAGGTCCCCAAATATCTCAAGGAAGTTCAAGAGTTGACCAGACAAACTCTCTCATAAGGCAACATACCTCAAATTAGGGTTTTCATCTTCATCAAGATGCTTGAGTCCAAAGGATCCCAAATTCCTTCCATGGTCCTAAAATGTCCTCAAGATCATCCATGCCAAGTTTCAAGCCTTGCAGAGGAAGTTTGCTCAGTCAATTGCCCAAATGCTTGAAAATCAACTGTGCTAGGTCAAAAGTCAACTGTGGCCCACATACAGTCAAACTTCAAGATTTTTGGTCAACATCATCATTTTGAAGTATTATTCATCATTTGATCAAGGTTTGATCATGATTCCTCAAGGATTGCTCACAATTCATCAAAACCCAAAAGTTGCTAAATTAGGGTTTTGTAGGAAAAGTCAACTCAATTTTGACCAAGCATAACTTTCTCATACTTTATTAGAAATGACCCATCTAAAGCTCATTTTGAAGAGGATGCAAGTCCCTACAACTCATCTTCAGATCTCAAGTTCAAAATATGCACTCACAAAGAGATATGAATTTTGACATTATAGGTCATTTTGGAAAGTCAACAAAAACACCTTTTGGGTCAAAGATTCATACATGAACATGGAAGACGCAATTGATATGAGACCAAAAGGGTTGCTTATAGGACATCCTAAGATTTCTAAAAAGTCCAAGAAAAGCTCTCTAGGGTCACAATTGAGAGAGTTATGCATTGGCCAAGTTGACCATTTTTGCAAAATTGCCAAAAGTCAAATGCTCTCAAATTTGCATTTTTTCCTAAATGGGCCCAACTTTTTATGCTTGCACCTCAAATATAATGTGGTCCACGATCCAAATGCACATTCGCATGTTATTTGCTTCATTATTTATTTTATTTTGATTTTTTATTTATTAAAATTGAATTAAATCAAATAATTGGTAAATAATAGCAAAGATTTGTTTTGGTTGGATTTTTGGACAGAATCACAAGCTCATTATGCTGGAAGATCAGAATCAAATCATATCAATGGCAATTGGTAGAAGAAAGGCATGATTGGCATGAGTATGGAAAGATATCATATGACATAAAAATCAAATATTCCATTCATGAATTCTCAAGATTGGATCCAAAATTGTTAACCTAATTGGATTCAATATATATACTAAAGTTTGTGGAACTCTAAGGGAGGATTTTTTCGTGCACAACCTGTCTCCAAGAACCAGAACAAAACTTGAAAATTTCCAAGAAAAAGTGTGAAACAAATCTCCTTCCACGGGCTAATTCAAGGTGTATTGAGGTTCCCAATAAATTCCTTGGTTTCAGGAAGCATTCCCAATCATTCGCAGGCGTCAGAACATCCAGAATCACGCCTTGCCACTCTCACGGTTTGCACAATTATCCAAATTCAATTACTGTAATTCTTACATCTTTAGCATGTTTAAGTTACATATTTGTGTTCATCATCATGTTTGCAATGTTTATGGATAGTTTGATTTAATTTATAGTGCAGGAATAAGCTTCTGCCATTGTTAGGTTTTCATGCTCCAATTTGGGGTTTTGGGTTTCAAGCAAAATTAGGCCTGATAATGGGTACCATGATGATCAGAATGTCAAACCAAGTTGATTCATGGCCCCCAATTGAATTTATATTGCATATGCTTGATTCTTGAATGACACAGGTTTTAGCAACAGACATGTGTCTGTAGGTAAAGGTTCAGAGTCTAAAACGATGGTTCTAAGGAAGAAGACAACAGCGTGCCACAACCTGACTGGCTAGTTTAAATTCTGGCCAGAAACTGGTTTTTTTTCTGATATACTGTTTGTTTTTATTAACAAGTTAACATCCAGCGCAGTTGGTCAGAAGAAGGAAGTGAGAAGCTCAGTGTTCCGGGTTCGATCCCAGGCGTGAGCTTTTGGTATTTTTCTCCTTTGTTTTCATCAGATCCAGCACGTGCATCTTCTGAGGAGTAGCATCTTCTGATCCACCAGCCAGGACCAGATCCAGCGCATCACCTTCTGGATCCACCAGCCAGAATCAAATCCAGTGCACCTCATCTTCTGAGGGTCATCATCTGCTGGATCCACCAGCCGGGATCAGATCCAGCACGACCAATCTTTTGAGGGTCATCATCGGCTGGATCCACCAACCAGGATCAGATCCATTACGCCCCATCTTCTGAGGGTCATTATCTGCTGGATCCACCAGCCAGGATCATATCTAGCGTGCCCCATCTTCTGAGGGTCACCATCTTCTGGATCCACCAGCCATGATCAGATCCAACGCGCCCCATCTTCTGGATCCATCATCCAGAACCAGATCTGCTGACAGCAGGCTCATTCAATTATTTCTATTATATTTCTTTATTTTCTTTTCTTTAACTATTTTGTTTTTTTTTAATCAGCGCCAAAAATCATTTTATTAAATTAATCAATCAAAAATAACAAAAAAAGATTTATTTTCTTAATAAATGTTTTTTTTAATTAGTTTAATTAATTTAGGGCCACTTTAATTTCTTTCACAATTAAAATTCAATTAGAAAATTAGGTTAATGCTTGATTTTATGTTTCTTCCTTTCTCAAATAAATAAAAAAAATACAAAAATAGGTTTTTAGATTGAATTAATTTATTTTTCTTAATTTAAAATTAATTAGAACTTAGGATTTTCTTTTAATTCAATTATTTCATTATTTTCTTAAATAATAAAACATGACAAAAAAAACATTTTTAATCAGTTGCAATTAGGTTTAGTCAAGGGTCAAAACCCTAATCGCCTCGTATTTAATTCGCCGCGCGCTTGTTATTTATTTTTTCCAATATTTTTGTAACTGTTCATGGTTTGTAATAGTTAATTTAGGGCTTTTACTTATCGCTTTTTTCCCCGGGTTTTTGGCTATGTAATTAATTGAAGGGGTGAAAAACACAAGAAGGGGGGGTTGAATTGTAAAACTGGAAACTTAAAGCAAATGACAAGATATTTTTATCCTGGTTCGTTTGATCTCAAACTACTCCAGTCCACCCGTCAAGGTGATTTCGCCTCTCTCCAACGAGGTCTTAATTCACTATATTCAACTGAATACAAATCTGCTTTAACAACTGCTAAAGCCTTCTTGATTCAAACCACAATCCGGTTTGTCAAGGCAACACTTTCTTACAAAGGTATAAAATAATGTGTATGAATGTTTTCTACAAAACTATATCACAACTGTGATGTTTACACAAATGAAGCTTAGAATACTAGGATGCTAAACACTAATGGAGTATCAGAGTTTGTTGGTTTAGCAAAACTGGTAGATGAAGATTATTGATCAGCTTTGTGCGTGTAGAGAGTTTGGAAGCATTAGCCATTATAATCTTCAAAGCTTGGTTTATATAGCACTTGAGAAGATGAACGTTGAAGCAAATATTCTTGATTCAATGCTAATAACAAGCTTTCCTTTTTGAGCAGATCTTGTCTGGAATGAGGCCGTTGGAATTGATTAGCGTTCAATGCACAGTACCGTTGCTTCTTCAATGCACGTTCTGGCTTGGCTCATTCTGATTCTGCTTCGCTGCTGATGAACTATTGTTTCTGTATCAGAGTGTTTTACGCGCAGTTCTGTTCATCAAGCTTCAGCATGTGCAAGCGTTGATCATCTGATCTTCACGTTCTGATTCAGCAACTTCTGATGCTGGTGTATCAAATCAAGTTCTGATGCTGATGAAGTGATCTTGCTTATTTTAATCAGCATATCTGCAAGTCAGAGCATAGTAATTTTAGGCAGCATATAATTCAAACATGAAACATTTAAATACTATATCTTTTCACTTTGTTATCATCAAAACTCAAATATAGGGTACTAGATTCAAACATTGTTCTAACAATCTCCCCCTTTTTGATGATGACAAAAACTAGATATTTTAAATGAAAAATAACGTGAAAAGGAATCTGGGAAATGTTTCAGAGTTAAGAAGTAAAGAGAAATCAGAGTTTAAGAGATACTCCCCCTGAGTTTGTTACTTCCCTTTGATATGCGTGTTCTTTAGGATCAGATCTTTTTCTATCTTTGAACATCAGATTATAGCTTTTCTTGTCAGAGCTTTGCTTCGGATCAGAGTGTTTGGACGATCAGAGCTTCATATATCAGAACTTCATATTTGATCAGAGCAACATGAGCTTCTACATTTTGATCAGAGCATCTAGCTTCTAGTCTTCATTGTGCCTGTAGACTTAAAAACAAAACAGAAAAACATTTCAAGTAATAGAGTTAGAATGTTTGAGAGTTTCTGTCTAGTTAGCCGTTATTGATTTTAAATATCATTCTTGTTTTCCCCCTTTTTGTCAGCAATCAAAAAGTGCTGGTGATGTGCTAAAACGATTTTGATCAGAAAAACAAATTATATTAAAATAGTTCATGATCAGAGCAAAATAGCATTACAAAACATAGTCAAAACAATACATCAGAAAATGAAGAAAACATAGAGAATGTCATGCATGAAAAAAAATTTAAGGTTGTGGGGGCATGCGTGAGAACAGGCTTTCTAGCATTGCTTGAATCTTTTCAGAAGTTTCATTCTGCTTCTGAACCATGGTGACAACAGTGTCAATTTTGCTGTCCTGTACATTCATTCTTGCTTCCATCTTCTGATCATTCTCTTCCATCCGCTGCTGTAGACGCAAGTCATTCAGCCTTAATTCTTCCAGAGCCTGCCTGTCCAAGGCAGCTTGAGAACTTTCAGCAGGAGGAAGCTTCTCAGAACTTTCAGCTACATCTTCTGCTGGATTTTCTTCCTGAAGAGTCTTGTCTTCTTCTGATGGTTGCACCTGTGCAGCTTGCTCTTTCTCAGACCAGGATTCACTGTCCAGAGGGAGCACAACTTCTTGAGGCAGCTGACTCTCAACTTCCTTCAGCAGCTTGCTAAAGTTCTGTTGAGCCTGCTCATAGTTGACGTCCTGCAGCTTGAGTGCTTCAGCACGTACCCATACTCTGAACTGTGACCAGAGCTGATCAGAAGCAGCTGGGTCGATCATCCCCGGACAGACTTGCTTCAAAGAAGCAATCCATTGCAGCATACCTGTTTCAAAATTCAAAATACCAGAGCCAACATCTGGTTGCTTTGGTATGGGTATGGCAATTTTGTGTCTTAGATCAGCAAGACGTTCAAGACTTGTTAAGTCAATGAAAGTTCTGCTGGGGTTTTCAGCGGATTGGTTTTCAGAGGTTGTTTGTTTTGTAGGAGGGTTATCAGAGTCAGAGGATATTTCTATTGGAGTGGTTGGAGTTTTTGGAGGTGTTGATTCCTCTGATGATGGTAATTGGGGCCTGACAATGGTGGTTCCACATGGCAACTGGATTGCCAGCGGTGAAGGTTGAGGTGAGTGGGGATCAGAATGATGAGGAGAAGGGGTTTCATAGCGTTGAAACTCTGTTTGTGGTGAGGGTGGATTATTTTCTGGTTGAGGAGGTGGAATCTCTGATTGTTCAGGGATCAGAGGTTCTTCTGTGATTGGTTGTTGTTGTTGTGGTTCTGGTTCTGGTTCTGGTTGAATTTCTGGTTCAGGTTGTGGTTCTGGTTCAGGTTGTGGAGGAGGAATATTTGGTGGTTCAGAGTGAGGTTGAACAGAAGCATGTTCACGCTCAATATCAGCTAGCACTCTATCAAGTGCTGGTGTTGTTGAAACAGTTGGTTGTTTGGTAATTTTGATTCTGGTTCTTCTGAGTTGTAAGGCCTCAGAAGGGTCTTCTGGTATTGTTTCATCAATAGTAGGGATTGGGATGGATATTCTGTGAGAGGTTTGAGGAGGGGCAACAGATGTTGGAATAGTAGATGAAATTGAAATAGGGGCAGCAGATGAATTACCTCGTTTCTTTGGAGTCTGATGAGATGATCCTTCTGCTTTCCTCTTCTTTGTCTTCTTCTGAGTCACTTCAGATTGAACTTGACTCAGATCTTTGATCTTCAGCTTTGAACCTGCATCTTCTTCCTTGTATGAATCTGGATACTTGAGAAACATATCAGGTTGGGATTCCATTTCAGAAAATCTTGGGAAATTACTCAGAGGCACTCTTCTTCTGGAGATGTCAGCAGTTGAAGAAGCTCTGGGTTCCTTCCTGATATTTTCAATCAGCTTCATCTTTTTCAAGTTCTTAGCGTTCAGCGGTTTTCCAACAGTTGGTTCCATAGTGCCCAGCACTTGAGCTTCGCTCAGATAATCTATCAGCTTATTCTCTGTCAGAATATCTGATATGAGCCTTCCAAACGGTATCCAGTCCCTTTTGGTCCTTTCTTCTTCTCTAGTCTCTTTCACACTAGTCTTCAGATGGTTGAACAGGAAGTGTGCCAGATTGATCTTCACCCTCTGATCAATAAAGTAGATCAGAAATTGCTGATCCACGTTTATATAATCAGGAGAGCTGGTTGGCTTCCTGTGATTGAAACAGCCCAGAACAATCTTGGCCCATACTCTGCGGTGATCCTTCAGATCCTTAATTTTGCTGCTGGGAAAACCAAGAGTGAAAATGCAGTTGGCTACCACACCTATATCAGGGCACCTATCAGCCATGTCCACACAACGGACTCCACCACCACTTTGACCGATTAACCTAGTAATGAGGTCTTCAGAAATTATTATCTTCTTTCCCATGACAGAAGAGATGACTAGATGTTTATGAATCTTGGCGTGAATCCAAAATTCCTTGACAAGCTCTGGGAAAGTTGGTCCAACCAACCTATCGAAATACCTCTCCCACTTTTGAGCTTTAATTTCCTCAGTTAGGTCAAATCCATTTTCCTTCAAACTTTCGAAGTCGATGATTAACTCAGAGAGAACCTCAAGATTCTTTACCGGTGTGAGAAGAGTTCTGGTAGGCACCTGATATTGCTCAGAAGTTTCTTTCTTCTGATTCCCTGCAGAAATGCTGGAGGATGCCATTGTTCTCACACAACAAAGCTTTGAGAATGATTTGAGAAAAAGGTTTGAAGGAGATAAACTCAGAAATATGCAGAAAAAGTTTCAGAGATTATGAGAAGGCGTAAAGAGTAAGAATGAAGAATAATGTGCTTAAATAAGGTTTTCAAAAATTATTTTTGAAAAATTAAACGTTTTTAAGAGAGAGAAAAAAATAATGATTGCCATTAACAAGCGTGATTACTTTGCATTAAATGCTTGCTGATTTTGGGGGATTTGAGAAAGATACTTAAAAACGGTTACCAGACATGTGTCTCAATGCACCCAATCAGCGCTTTGCCTTCTCAGAAGCGTGCACGCGTTCTGCTTCAGGGATTTGCTGATGATTGGATGACACTTGTTTGATGTAGTGATCAGCATGTCTGTATTTGAGATTAGACTCTCAGATCTTTAGACTTGCATCTGATACAATCTGCATGTTCTAACTTTCTGAAAGAAGATTGATCAGAAGTTCACAGTAATATAATTACATTCTGAAGATAAATACATGGAATTAAAACATTTTCATTCTGGGCATACTTTCATGCTGAGATGTTTCAGAATGAAATTAAACCTATCTTCTGAAAGGGGTTTAGTAAAGATATCAGCCCATTGATGGTCTGTATCTATAAATTTCAAGTTTAAAATACCTTTCTGAATATAGTCCCTAATGAAATGATGTTTTATTTCTATATGCTTAGCTCTAGAATGTAAAATAGGATTCTTACTTAAGCAAATAGCAGAAGTATTATCACAAAGAATAGGAATGTTACTCTCAAAAATCTGGAAGTCTTCAAGCTGACTTTTCATCCAGAGCATTTGTGTGCTACATCCAGCTGCTGCTATGTACTCAGCTTCTGCTGTTGACAGAGCAATTGTTGATTGCCTTTTGCTGGACCACGAGATCAGATTTTCTCCCAGAAACTGGCAGCTTCCAGAAGTACTTTTACGTTCCACTCTGTCTCCAGCAAAATCAGCATCACAGTAGCCTACTAAGCTGTAATCACTAGATTTTCTATAAAACAAACCCAGATTAGTAGTACCTTTCAGATACTTGAAAATTCGCTTAACAGTTGTTAAGTGAGATTCTCTAGGATCTGATTGGAATCTAGCACAAATGCATACGCTGAATAAAATATCAGGTCTTGAAGCAGTCAGATAAAGGAGAGAACCAATCATACCTCTGTAGACCTTCTGTTCTACACTTTTGCTTACCTCTTCTCTTTCCAGAATGCACGTGGGATGCATTGGAATCTTTGATGGCTTACATTCTGAGAGGTCAAATTTCTTCAGAAGATCTCTGATGTATTTGCTCTGATGAATGTAAGTTCCCTCTGGAGTTTGATTGATCTGAATTCCTAGAAAGAATTTCAGTTCCCCCATGAGGCTCATCTCAAATTCTGCCTGCATACACTTAGCAAATTTTCTTCCAAGAGAAGGATTAGTAGAACCAAAAATAATATCATCAACATAAATTTGACAGACTAAAATGTCACTCTTAACTGTTTTACAGAATAGAGTAGTGTCCACTTTCCCTCTGGTGAATTCATTTTCAAGCAGAAAGTTACTTAGCCTTTCATACCAAGCTCTGGGAGCTTGTTTCAGACCATACAGTGACTTTTTCAGTTTGAAAACATGTTCTGGATGTTTTGTATTTTCAAAACCTGGGGGTTGGTGAACATAAACTTCTTCTTCTATATAACCATTTAAGAATGCACTTTTGACATCCATCTGATACAGAGTGATGCCTCTATTAACAGCAAATGAGATTAAAAGTCTGATAGATTCTAACCTGGCGACTGGGGCAAAGGTTTCTGTATAGTCTATCCCCTCTTGCTGACTATAACCTTGTGCAACCAGTCGTACCTTGTTTCTGACGACTTCACCTTGTTCATTGAGCTTGTTTCTGAACACCCATCTTGTTCCAATGACGTTGAATCCTTTTGGTCTTGGAACGAGATCCCATACGTCGTTTCTGGTGAATTGATTCAGCTCTTCTTGCATTGCCAGAATCCAGTCATTGTCCAGAAGTGCTTCGTCAATAGAAGAAGGTTCAATCAGAGACACAAGTCCCATAAGAGTTTCTTCAGAGTTTCTGAAGCTTGCTCTTGTTCTGATTGGATCTTCCTTTCTTCCTAGGATTGTCTCTTCTGGGTGATCCAAACTGCTTTTGGGTAATCTCTTCTGAGGTTGATCAGCAGCTGTTGAAGGATTTCTAGCATTGCTTCTTTCAGACGTTGAAGGAATGTCTGTGTTGAGAGCTTCTGATGACTTGTCTTCAGAACCTGCAAATTCAATTTCTATACCTGCAAGATTTTCATTCTGCTTTGACTTTTCAGAGTCAAGCTTGTCATCAAAACGAACACTGATTGATTCTTCCACAATCTGTGTTTCTGTATTGTATACTCTGTACCCTCTTGAGCGTTCAGAGTATCCTAACATAATACACTTCTGTGCCTTAGAATCAAACTTGTTCAAATAATTCTTTGTTTTTAACATATAGCAAGTACATCCAAATGGATGAAAATATGAAATGTTGGGCTTTCTGTTCTTCCACAATTCATATGGAGTCTTTTCCAGAATAGGTCTTATTGAGATTCTATTCTGAATGTAGCACGCTGTGTTTATTGCCTCTGCCCAGAAAGTCTTAGCAACGTATGTCTCGTTGATCATGGTTCTGGCCATTTCTTGCAATGTTCTGTTCTTTCGTTCTACAACTCCATTTTGTTGGGGAGTTCTAGGACAAGAGAAATCATGCAGAATGCCTTTGTCATTAAAGAATGACTCAAAATCTTTATTTTCAAATTCTCCACCATGATCACTTCTGACTTTAACGATTCTAAGATCTTTTTCATTCTGAACTTGGTTACAGAAGGTAACAAACACAGAGTGTGACTCGTCCTTGTGTCTTAAGAACTTTACCCATGTCCATCTGGTATAGTCATCTACGATTACTAATCCATACTTCTTGCCACTGACAGAAGCAGTCTTAACTGGTCCAAATAAGTCAATGTGCAGAAGTTCTAATGGCTTAGAGGTAGAAACAACATTTTTGGATTTAAAAGAAGGTTTTGCAAATTTGCCTTTCTGACATGCTTCACACAGAGCATCTGAATTGAACTTCAAATTTGGAAGTCCTCTGACCAGATTGAGTTTGTTAATCTGAGATATTCTTCTCATACTAACATGCCCCAATCTTCTGTGCCAGATCCATTGCTCGTTGTTAACAGACAGAAGACATTTTACGTTCTGACTCTTTAGTTCAGAAAGTTTGATTTTGTAAATGTTGTTTTTCCTCTTTCCATTAAACAGGATAGTCCCATCTTTCTGACTAACAGCTTTACATGATTTTTGATTAAAGATTATATCATAACCGTTATCACTTAATTGACTTATGGATAACAGATTATGCATCAATCCATCTACTAGCAGAACATTATTAATAGAGGGAAGATTTCCGTTACCTACAGTTCCAGAGCCAATTATCTTTCCCCTCTGATTGCCTCCAAAGCCAACGTGGCCTCCAGGCTTAAGTTCCAGGCTTTGGAACATATGCCTTCTTCCCGTCATGTGTCGTGAGCAGCCAGAGTCCAGGTACCATGACTGGTGTTTCTGACTTGCTGCTAAAGATATCTGCAACATGTATTATTTTATCCTTAGGTACCCAGATCTTCTTGGGTCCTGACTTGTTAGTTTTACCAAAACTCTGGTTGAATTTTGGTTTCACAAAGTGATTACTACTAGTATATTTGATGTCATGTGTGTGACCATACACAAAGTGTGAATTTAAAGGTGTGTGTTTAATGGTTAAATCCATGACATTTTTAGGTGTAGGAACCTTACCTAGGTATCCTATTCCTTTCCTGCCGTTTCTGCTAACTCCATAGATCATTGAAGCCATTCTGCTTCTATCTATGCTTTTAGCAAGAAACTTCTGGAAACTATGATCATACTCCTTGATGATCTCATCAGTGTTGCTGGGAGTTTCAGAAATTGGTTCATTCTGAGAGTTTTGTAAAGATTTTTCTAATTTTAAAATTTTATCTCTCATCTCAGAGTTTTCCAATTTGAGACTCTCAGACTTATTAGAGTCAGATTCAAGAGTCCTTTTCAGGTCTCTGAATTTAGCTCTAATCTGCTGATAGCGTTCCAGAATTTCATTGAGGCTTTCAGCAAGTTCAGCCTTTGTAAAATTAACAGCGAAGTTAGGGAATACCTCTTCTGTGTCTGATTCTGAGTCTGAGTCAGAAGCTTCACTGTCATCTGGAATGTTAGCCATGAGCGCTATGTTCGCCCTTTCATCATCTGATTCTGAGTCAGCTTCAGACGAGTCAGAGTCATCCCATGTGGCCATGAGACTTTTCTTCTTCTCTCTTCCAAACTTCTTTTTGGGCTTTTCCCTCTGAAGCTTTGGACAGTCACTCTTGTAGTGTCCTTGCTCATTGCACTCGTAGCAGATGATGTCTTTTGTATTTGGCTTCTTGCTACCAGAGGAGCCTTCAGATCTTCTGTATCCAGAGGAAGAATCTGTCCTTCTGTATCTGGAAGAAGACTCGTTCTGATCAGATCTTCTGGGATTCCTGAACTTCCTTTGTCTTTGCTTCCACAGTTGATTTACTCTTCTGGAGAGAAGAGAAAGTTCGTCTTCTTCTGATGAGGATCCATCAGATGTTTCTTCAACTGCCTGCAAAACTTTAGATTCAGATTTTCTGTTAGATTTTAAAGCTATAGGCTTACCTTGCTTCTGAGGCTCGTCAGCTTCTAGCTCTATCTCATGACTTCTGAGGGAGCTTATAAGTTCCTCCAGAGTGATTTTGTTGAGATCCTTCGCTAGCTTCAGAGCAGTAACCATAGGCCTCCACTGCTTGGGTAAACTTCTGATTATCTTCTTGACATGGTCAGCAGTAGAGTATCCTTTGTCCAGAACTTTGAGACCAGCTACCAGAATCTGGAATCTAGAGAACATAGTTTCAATGGATTCAGATTCTTCCATTTTAAACGCCTCATACTTCTGAATGAGCGCCAGAGCTTTTGTTTCTTTGACTTGAACGTTGCCCTCATGCGTCATTCTGAGAGAATCAAAGATGTTCTTAGCTGTGTCTCTGTTGGAGATCTTCTCATACTCAGTATAGGAGATGGCACTGAGGAGGATGGTTCTGGCCTTATGGTGATTCTTGAAATCACGCTTTTGTTGATCAGTCATTGATTTTCTTTCAATCTTCTGACCAGTTGCATTCACAGGGTGCGTGTATCCATCTGTCACCATATCCCACAGATCAGCATCATGTGCTAGAAAGAAGCTTTCAATTCTATCTTTCCAGTAATCAAAGTTTTCTCCATCAAAGACTGGAGGTTTGCCGCTGAATCTGTCTCTATCCTCATTGTTGTCATTGCTGAAATGAGAGTTGTTTCCTGCCATTGTGTTTTTCTGACGCTGGATCTTGTACTGACACGGTTAAGTGTTTTAGCTCAGAACCAGGCGCTCTGATGCCAATTGAAGGGGTGAAAAACACAAGAAGGGGGGGTTGAATTGTAAAACTGGAAACTTAAAGCAAATGACAAGATATTTTTATCCTGGTTCGTTTGATCTCAAACTACTCCAGTCCACCCGTCAAGGTGATTTCGCCTCTCTCCAACGAGGTCTTAATTCACTATATTCAACTGAATACAAATCTGCTTTAACAACTGCTAAAGCCTTCTTGATTCAAACCACAATCCGGTTTGTCAAGGCAACACTTTCTTACAAAGGTATAAAATAATGTGTATGAATGTTTTCTACAAAACTATATCACAACTGTGATGTTTACACAAATGAAGCTTAGAATACTAGGATGCTAAACACTAATGGAGTATCAGAGTTTGTTGGTTTAGCAAAACTGGTAGATGAAGATTATTGATCAGCTTTGTGCGTGTAGAGAGTTTGGAAGCATTAGCCATTATAATCTTCAAAGCTTGGTTTATATAGCACTTGAGAAGATGAACGTTGAAGCAAATATTCTTGATTCAATGCTAATAACAAGCTTTCCTTTTTGAGCAGATCTTGTCTGGAATGAGGCCGTTGGAATTGATTAGCGTTCAATGCACAGTACCGTTGCTTCTTCAATGCACGTTCTGGCTTGGCTCATTCTGATTCTGCTTCGCTGCTGATGAACTATTGTTTCTGTATCAGAGTGTTTTACGCGCAGTTCTGTTCATCAAGCTTCAGCATGTGCAAGCGTTGATCATCTGATCTTCACGTTCTGATTCAGCAACTTCTGATGCTGGTGTATCAAATCAAGTTCTGATGCTGATGAAGTGATCTTGCTTATTTTAATCAGCATATCTGCAAGTCAGAGCATAGTAATTTTAGGCAGCATATAATTCAAACATGAAACATTTAAATACTATATCTTTTCACTTTGTTATCATCAAAACTCAAATATAGGGTACTAGATTCAAACATTGTTCTAACATTAATCCCCTCCCCGAAGTCCTGTAATAGTGTAGATTTACTTTCTCACATTTTTAATTTCTACAAATATTTAACTGTTTAGATGTATGCTAATAGGATTGTATGGCAAGAATGCATGACAAATTAATACGGTTAGAAAACCCTAATGTGCAAAGATAAATAACTGAAAACAGATCACTCGCACATATCAGTCTTAAAGTATACTCTCACTTCGGTTGCCTTCGGTAAAATGATCATTAGGTATAGGGTGTCTTAGTGGTTGCCCTCCTGTCTTAAAAGATCACACGTCCCATTCAAATGTTGCCTCGAAACGTTGCCTCGGAAATGTTGCCTAGGAAATGTTGCCTTGAATATGATCTTAAGACTCTAGGGTTATTACTAAGGTGTCCTAACATTGCTTTAGTGATCGTGCATCCCTTTCGAATTGAGCCTTACAACTCCAACGACGGTGCTACCTATTTCTCAATAGTAGGATAACACTGTCTAAAGGAACGAGAATAGAAACGATCTTTTTTTGAGTAGGTAGATGCTAGTAGGTACTTGCTTAAATCAAAACTTGTCACACTTACACTTTTCAAACAAATTTTCAAAACAACTTCGTCACACCTTTGAGGACTGATACAAGGGTTATCACGAAGTCAAACTTTTAAAAAAAACAAAGCACACACACAAGCAATTTTAAAAAGATGAGAAAGTACCTAAGAGCCCATGGAAAACCATGGATGGAAAGGGTGCTAACACCTTCCCTTTCTATAATCTACCCCCCGTACTCAGAATATCTCGGAAAAGGATTTTTCTGTACTTTTTTCCTTTCCGGTTGGATGAAATAAAAGTCGGTGGTGACTCTTGCTTATCGCGACATTTTGCAAACACAAAATGCAAAATGCAAACCAGTATTAAAAGTCGGTTCTGCCACCGTATCACAGAACTGGCGACTCTGCTGGGGAGATTAATAAGTGGGGTATACCTTAGGATCTAGTTCATCATAATTGCTTCTCTTGATTGCTTTGTTTGCTTTACTTTTAAGGGTTTTGTTTGGGGTTACTATAGATCCTAACCCGGATCTGGGGACACCTTTTAGGTAAGTAGCAATAGATTGTGAGGGAACTGTACAACGTAGATCGATACAGTTGAAGCAGTAGCTACATTGATGTGGCACATTGGTTGGTATCGGTATCCCTTGTGGAGAAACAAGGAGAATACGGGGCCGCTGCATGGTGTCGTTAAGCATCAACTGACCTTAGAACCTTTAATCGCCCAACTTGGCCATTAGAAAGTAGTGAGATAGATGACCTCGGTGTAAAGCTGAGAACTGGTTGATACTCGATGCTACACTCATTGAGACCATACTCTCGAGATAGTTCCGGCCGCAAGAAAATATTGCGTGAGCTGAAACCATGACCGATGGAGGATGGTCAATGATATTGAGATCCTCTAGAACCCGGTTACTTTTCTAGGACAGTTTTGAACCAACTTAACTTCAAGAGGGTACTACCTTAAAACCCATGCAAGCCTAAACCTAAGGATGTTTGTGTGACAACATGAGTTCCTTGCAGGTTTTGTTTACAGTCCTTATCCAATAACTTGGATTTCTTATCGGGTTTACTTGCTTACATCACCTTGCACTTTTGCTTAAACGCATAGCATACACATCATAACATCATGCCTTAACATTTCCTTAACCATTTCAAGGATCTCTAGGGTTTGTGATGCAGGTTATGATAAATCAAACGTCTAGCAAGGGGCAAGGGGATTTATTTTCCTCTAGCCAATGTCGTCTAGAGATCAAAACACGATAACTTGAGTCAGGGGCTATGACCCACTCGATATGGTGAGCTTGACTCTTGAAGAAGGACTCTTAAAGACACGAAGTTTCTTCAATCAAGCTGCAACCAAATTCTAATAGTTTCTTGTTTACCCCGTGAGATCCTTGAAAACATTGCATACATATATCATACATATCATTGCATAACAGGTCTTCCAGTACAGGTCTCTCATGTTCTCGCTGTTTATTTCAGCAATGGCTCTCAAACAAGACAACAGAGATTTTCAAACTCAAGAAGCTCAGTTCAGGGACATATTCCTAAACCTATCCAAGGGGCAAGAAAAGTTGAAAACACTCCTCGTTGGGAACTTGGTCAAGAAAGGTCCTGAAGACAATAAGGACGCACGACTGGAACAACAACAAGCTGAGGTCGGTGCAATGAGAACCCAGTTGCTGGGGCAGATGGCTCTTATCCAAGGCCTAGCCCGAAGGCAAGAAGAGCTGAAATCCATCATTAACCAACTTCATCAAGACGGATACAACACTATGAAGCAAACAGTCAAGGCCGGGGACCAAGTCATTGATCAACCTTCAAAAAGACAAGAGTTTGGTTTGGGGAAGAGTGGACCTTTCCGAATTTATACTACCTCACGGGTCCAACAACAACCTCGCCAAAAATAACGGGTTAATCAGAGTAAGCCAGATACACCCAAGAGGCAGTTGACAAAACTCAACATGCCGCTATCTCAAGCTTTACATCACATGTTGAGTGTAAGTGTTTGTTTGTTGACATTTTTTTGGTAAAACCAGTTGTGTGAATGTCATGACTGATGTTATAACATTCTTGATAAAAGGTACATTCTGCAGAAAAAGAATGTCATACAGGAACTACTCAATATGAGTGTTTAGCATGATAATTAAGCAATGATCATATTGATTGCATTCTACCAAAATCAGTAAACATGATTCTTGTTGTCATAACCAATGTTAAGACATCCTGTACTGATCTAACATTTGTGCAAATTTGTTATTCCTGAGAATTTTCAGGAATCTGGTATGTTGTTGTGTACAGTCCAGATCAGATACTCACGTGGACATTAGGTTAACCCTGCTTAACCCTAATCTGGTTGTTGAAAACCTAAGACCAAGTCTGGAGGTTAACTCGAATTAACCCTAGCTATTTTCGTGGAAGCCCTAACTGAAGAATAGCCCGCCTATATATTCCTCATGAAGATTATTGGTGAAGCACAACTTTTAGACAGAAGATCAATAAGGGATTGTATAGTTGTAACTACTGTGAGCCAAGAAATTATCATTGTGATAAGTGACTTGGAGTAGGATTTGATTGTAAGGGTTGTGTAGCACTCAAAGCTTTGAAGCACGAGTGTTTGTGTCACTTGATTAAAGCTTTGAAGCAAAGTCAAGTTAGGGTTGTTTATCACTCAAAGCTTTGAAGCACGAGTGTTTGTCACTTGATTAAAGTTGTGAAGCAAAATCAAGTGTGTGTACTGAAGAGTGTCTTCATAATCTCATTAATCAATAGTTTAGTATCACTGCTGTGATTGAGGGGGAGTGAGTAGGAACTCAGGTTTAAGTTGAACTTAGATTGAAGTTGCATTGGGTAGGTCTTAAGTGAAGGAGATAAACTGGTTGGTTTATTCCTGAATTAATATCTCTTATAGTGAATTTCCTCCCTGGCTTGGTAGCCCCCAGAGTAGGTGTTGTTACACACTGAACTGGGTAAACAATTGATTGTGTTCTTTACTGCATTTAAATTTACTGTCTTGAAGTGTGTCAGATACGGTGTCATAACATACACTGTAACATTAAGTATCTGTAGCCAGAATTTCAATTGGCATCAGAGCAGGCACCCTTCCTGTCTTACTGGGTGAGATCTAGGGATATTATTTTCTGGCGCTATAGACAAAGAAGGAGGATTTGGGAACAGACCACCCATTCTGGATGGATCAAATTATGACTACTGGAAACCTCGTATGATTTCCTTATTAAAATCACTGGACAAAAAGGATTGGAGAGTTGCTGACAAAGGATGGAACCATCCCACCATAACTGGGAAAGATGGGACAACCAGTCTGAAACCTGAGGAAGAATGGAGCAAAGAAGAAGATGAGTTAGCCCTGGGTAACTCCAAAGCATTAAATGCCTTGTTCAATGGAATTGATAGAAACATATTCAGACTAGTACATCAATGTGAACTGGCCAAGGATGTTTGGGACACTCTCAAAACTACCCATGAAGGTACATCCAAAGTAAAAATGTCAAGGCTTCAGATGCTGACTACCAAATTTGAGAACCTAAGGATGATGGAAGATGAGACCATTCACGAGTTTCACATGAACATCTTGGAAATTGCCAACACCTCAGGAGCATTGGGAGAAAAGATGTCAGAAGAAAAGCTGGTGAGAAAGACTCTCAGATCCTTGCCTAAAAGATTTGCAATGAAGGTGACTGCTATAGAGGAAGCTCAGGATATCTGCAACTTGAAGGTTGATGAACTCATTGGGTCACTTCAGACTTTTGAGATGGGGATCAGTGACAATGTTGACAAGAAAAACAAGAGCATATCACTTGTATCTAATACTGAAGATGAAAACAAGGAGGATGATGAAGAGAATATTTCAGAAGCTATAGCCATGCTTGGAAGGCAGTTCAACAAACTCATCAAGAGAATGGACCCAAAGTCAAGGTCAAATGTCAAGAACATTCCATCTGACATTAACAAATCTTATGACTCCAGTAGAAGACCAAAGTCTGAAGAAAAGGGAAATCAAAGCAAAGGAATCCAATGCCATGGATGTGAAGGATATGGGCACATTCGAGCTGAATGTCCTACCTTTCTTAAGAAACAAAAGAAAGGAATGTCTGTTACTTGGTCTGATTGTGACTCAGAAAGTAATTCTGAAGAAGAATCTGCCAAACTAGTTACTGCACTAGCTGGTATTTGTAACTCTGATAGTGACTCTAGTGATGAGGAAGTGACATTTGAAGAACTGGCTGACTCCTACAAGAAGCTATGTATCAGAAGTGCTGAAGTCTGTCAGCAAAATGAGAGACAAAAAAAACTCATAGTAAAATTGGAGGCTGAGAAGAAGGCAGACACTGATACTATAAGTCATCTCGAAGGTGAAGTTCAAATGCTAAACTCAAAACTTGATCAGATGACCAAGTCTGTCAAGATGCTGACAAATGGAACTGACAAATTAGAAGAAATCCTTCAGGCTGGACAAAATGTGGGAAACAAGTCTGGTCTAGGATTTGTGGCAGCAAAGAAATCTACTGTAGACAAGAAGAAGATCATGCATGATAAACAAATGTCAAAGCAGATGTCACAACATAACACTCAACATCGAGAACAGAGAAATATGAAGAAAAAGTATCAAAAATGGAGATGTCATCATTGTGGAAGGTTTGGTCACATAAAGCCATTCTGCTTCAGATTGTATGGATATCCTAATCAGATCCCAGTTGTAAAACCTAAGTCTAACAAGGCACCATATACTCAACAATGGAAGAAAAAGTCTGCAGTCCTGATAGCTCACACCTCCCTTAGAGTCTCTGCAAAGGAAGACTGGTACTTTGACAGTGGATGCTCTAAACACATGACTGGAATCAAGAATCTTCTGAATAATGTTAAACCTCATACTACTAGTTATGTAACTTTTGGAGATGGTGCTAGAGGAGAAATCAAAGGAGTTGGAAACTTGGACTGCCATGGAGTTCCAAACCTAAATGAAGTATTGCTAGTAAAAGGCTTGACTGCTAATCTCATAAGTATCCGTCAATTATGTGATCTAGGATTCAAGGTCAACTTCACCAAGTCTGAATGTCTTGTAACTAATAAAAAACAAGAAGTTGTAATGAGAGGAGTCAGATCAAAAGACAACTGTTACTTATGGGAGTCTGAGAACACTAATTATTCTTCTGTGTGCTCTATAGCCAAAGAAGAAAAGGAAGTGAAACCGTGGCACCAAAAACTTGGTCATTTACATCTGAGAGGGATGAAAAGGATCATATCCATGGAGGCAGTCAGAGGGATTCCAAGGCTTCAAATTGATGAAGGGAGAGTCTGTGGTGAATGTCAGGTTGGAAAGCAAACTAGAATGTCACATCCAAAGACAAGACATCTGACCACCTCTAAGGTGCTAGAACTCCTACATATGGATCTGATGGGTCCAATGCAGGTGGAAAGTCTTGGAGGGAAGAGATATGCGTATGTTGTTGTGGATGATTTTTCCAGATTCACCTGGATTAACTTCATTAGGGAAAAGTCTGATGTATTTGATGTATTTAAGGAACTGTGCAAAAGAATTCAAAGAGAAAAAGAAGGATGCATTGTCAGAATCCGAAGCGATCATGGCAAGGAGTTTGAAAACAGTAAGTTTGATGAGTTCTGTTCCTCAGAAGGAATCAATCATGAATTCTCTTCACCCATAACTCCTCAACAAAATGGAGTTGTGGAAAGGAAAAACAGGACTATACAGGAATCTTCCAGAGCAATGATACATGCCAAAGGACTTCCTATTCATTTTTGGGCTGAAGCTATGAATACAGCCTGTTATGTCCATAACAGGGTCACCTTGAGAAAGGGAACATCATCCACCATTTATGAACTATGGAAAGGAAGAAAGCCTACAGTAAAGTACTTCCATGTCTTTGGAAGCAAATGCTATATTCTGACAGATCGTGAACAAAGGAGAAAGATGGACCCTAAAAGTGATGAAGGAATATTCCTAGGATACTCTACCAACAGCAGAGCATATAGGGTATTCAATTCCAGGACCAAAGCTATGATGGAATCTATAAATGTCATAGTTGATGATTATCATAAGGAAACATATGTCCCATATGATGTTGAGACATTCTTTGAGACTTCAACTCAAGTGTCTAAAAAGGATGATGTACCTAAAACTACTTCATCAGAATCTGAATCAAAGGAAGCTAACAAAGATCCTTCCATCAGAATTCAGAAATATCATCCTAAGGAACTCATCATAGGAGACCCAAACAGTGGAGTCATTACAAGATCTAGAGAAATCATCTCAAACTCTTGCTTTGTCTCTAAGATTGAACCAAAAAATGTTAAGGAGGCTTTGACTGATGAATACTGGATTGGAGCAATGCAAGATGAATTGAACCAATTCAAGCAACATGAAGTATGGGAGTTAGTTCCTAGACCAGAAGGAACAAACATTATTGGCACAAAATGGATCTACAAGAACAAATCAGATGCTGAAGGAGTTGTCACCAGGAATAAGGCAAGGCTTGTTGCTCAAGGCTACACTCAAGTTGAAGGGGTGGATTTTGATGAAACTTTTGCTCCTGTAGCCAGACTGGAATCAATCATATTGCTTTTGGGAGTTGCTTGTCTCCTTAAGTTTAAGCTATTTCAGATGGATGTAAAGAGTGCCTTCTTAAGTGGGTACTTAAATGAGGAAGTATATGTGGAACAACCTAAAGGATTTGTGGATCCAAACTGTCCTGATCATGTCTACAAATTGAGGAAAGCTCTATATGGCCTGAAACAAGCTCCTAGAGCTTGGTATGACAGATTGACAAAATTCCTCACTGACAAAGGATACATGAAAGGAGGCTTGGATAAAACCATTTTTGTTAAAAATGAAGGAGGAAAGATAATGGTAGCTCAAATTTATGTTGATGACATAGTGTTCGGAGGAATGTCAGATAAAATGGTTAAACATTTTGCTGACCAAATGCAAGCTGAATTTGAAATGAGCCTCATGGGAGAATTGACCTACTTTCTTGGTCTATAAGTCACACAGATGGAAGACTCAATTTTTCTGTCTCAAAGAAAGTATGCAAAGAATATTGTCAAGAAGTTTGGAATGGAGAATGCCAGTCACAAAAGGACTCCTGCTCCTACTCATTTAAAGCTGTCCAAAGACACAAGTGGGGCTAATGTGGATCAAAGCTTGTACAAAAGCATGATAGGAAGTCTGCTATACTTAACAGCCAGCAGACCTGACATTGCTTTTGCAGTTGGAGTATGTGCACGATACCAGGCTGAACCCAAAGTAAGTCACATCAACCAAGTGAAAATAATTCTAAAGTATGTGAGTGGAACTTACAATTATGGCTTGCTGTACTCTCATGGATGTGAACCAATTCTGTTTGGTTACTGTGATGCTGATTGGGCTGGAAGTGTTGATGATAGAAAGAGCACCTCTGGAGGATGCTTCTTTTTGGGAAATAATCTTGTCTCTTGGTTCAGCAAGAAACAGAACTGTGTGTCTCTATCTACTGCTGAAGCTGAATACATAGCAGCTGGTAGCAGCTGTTCTCAAATGACCTGGATGAAACAAATGCTGACTGAGTATAATGTCACACAAGATGTCATAACATTGTACTGTGACAATCTGAGTACTATCAACATTTCCAAGAATCCTATACAGCACAACAGAACCAAGCATATTGATATTAGACATCACTTCATGAGAGATCTTATGGAGGAAAAAGTGATTAAACTGGAACATGTTGCCACTGAACTACAACTGGCTGACATTTTTACCAAGGCACTTGATGCTAGTCAATTTGAAAATTTGAGGGGCAAGCTGGGTATTTGCCAATATGAAGAGATGTAGCAATTAATTTTGCTTAAAATAAGGGATGAAAGAGATATTTTAGTTAAGTCTATTCTGATTGGGATAATCATCTGTTTCCCTATTTCTTTCCAAAACTTTAAGAAGTTGAATAGAAATTCATATATCTCCCTCCTCTCGCGTTTCTGCAACAATCACCATTCTCTCAAACAAAGATTTCACTCTCGCTGTTACTTGTTTTCTAAATCACTCAAAATGTCTCAACAATCCATGTCATCATCCTCTTCAAAGACGACTGATTCTTCCGCATCCTCTGACAGCAAACCTAGGGCAATCACAAACTGCATGGATACTGATGTTCTTGAGATAACTCCTCTTCGTGAACTGGCAGCTGACCCCACTAAGGTCAAGAAGCTGCGAACCAGACATGCAAGAAGATCACAAGCCTCTCCGTCTGGTAAATCCTCTCAACCATCATCTTCTGTTCCTTCAGAAATAGCAAATAGGGAAGGTTCTGCTTATGTTCATCAAGCTATTGCTAGACTAGTCACTAGGATTCTTAACGAGAATCACTCTGTACCTGGCATTTCTGTACCTTTGAACCAAGAAACTGCTAGTCCTAATGTAGAAATGGATCTAGATGTCACTCAGAATGTTGAGACACCTGATGACAACATTAGGAAATCTCCAGAAAAACATGATGATCACCAGAACCCTACTGACAAGGCTGTTGAACCCCCGGTTATTGATGTTGATGAAGAATACTCTGACAATGATTTAATTGCTAATATCAACCCTAGCATAGCTAGAAGGATGATGAGCAGAAAAGAAAAGCAGGATGCTGCCAAAAGCCCCTCCAAAGAGAAGGCTACTGAAGTTGTTCATAAGAAAACCAAGTCTGAGAACAAGACTAGAGTAGAAGCTGAGAAGGATCGAAAAGCTGGATTGTCAAAAGGGAAGGGGAAGGTGAAAACTAGAGTACTTGTTGGTAGTCTCTCAAATCCTTTGAGACAACCAATAGCCAAGAAAAGGAAGGACCCTGAACCCTCTGGATCTGATGAGGAATCAGAATTTGAGTTTGATGTATAGAGCAATGTTCCAGACATTCCTCTCAGGAAGAAACTCTCTTCTAGCAAAATGCCTAAAGTCCCTGAAGTTTCCATTGACAACATCTCCTTTCACCATCTAGAAAATGCAAACAGGTGGAAGTATGTGTTTCTGAAAAGGATTGCCTTGGAGAGAGAGCTGAACAACAGTGCTATTGAGTGTAAGGAAATCATGGAGCTAATCAAGACTGCTGGTCTAATGAAAACTGTGGTAAAGTTTACCAACTGCTATGAGATTCTTGTCAAAGAATTCATAGTAAATTTATCTGATGGTTGTGCTGATGGAAAGTCAGCTGATTTTAAGAGTGTGTATGTGAGAGGAAGGAAGGTAAATTTCTCTCCTTCTGTAATAAACAAATTCCTAGGAAGGCCTGATGATGCTTGTCCTGAGCTTGAAGTTACTGACAACCAAGTTTTTCAAACCATCACTACAAAGCAAGTCAAGAACTGGCCCTTGAAGGGGAAGCTAAATGCAAGCAAGCTGAGCATGAAGTTTGCCATACTCCACAAAATTGGTGCAGCTAATTGGGTTCCCACCAACCATAAATCCACCATCTCCACAGGTTTGGGAAGATTTATCTATGCTGTTGGAACCAGGACAAACTTTGATTATGGCAAGTACATCTTTGATCAAACATTGAAACATGCTGGAAGCTGTGCTATTAAAGTCCCTATTGCTTTTCCCTCTCTCCTGTGTGGTATAATCATTTCTCAATATCCTAATATTCTAGTTAAAAAAGACTCTGTATGCAAAAGAGCCCATGCTCTTGGTTTGCACTATAAACTGTTTCAGGGAACACATGTCCCTGACATTGTTATGACATCTGCTGAGACATCAACTGTCAAATCTCATTCCAAGAAAACTGATGTTATAGCTGTGCTAAAAGAAACCTGCAGAGAGCTTGATACAAGAAAAAGGACTCTTGAGGACCTGATTGCTAGACTAGAACAGGGGGAGAATGAAGGACAAAGAAGGGAAGAGGATGCTGATGAAGACCAGCATAATGCTGAAGATAGTGCTTCCTTGGAAGATGACAGTGCCTGAAGATCAGTGTTGTTGAAAAGTTTACTGCTGGAACTTGTTGCTGCCAAATGACTTTGTATTATTTCTGTGTTTTTTTTATTCCTTTTGGATGACTGTATAACTTAAAAGTACAAGTATCTTTGGCCTCTTTATGGCTAAAAAGGGGGAGAAGATTTTGTGGTAATTTTGGTAGAATTAGACTTGGTAGATGTTATTAAAAATTCTGCTGCATTCTAATCTCTGATTGTTTTGGGGTTTTAGGCAAAAATTTGCCAAAGGGGGAGTTTGTAAGTGTTTATTAGTTGGCATTTTTTTGGTAAAACCAGTTGTGTGAATGTCATGACTGATGTCATAACATTCTGGATAAAAGGTACATTCTGCAGAAAAAGAATGTCATACAGGAACTACTCAATATGAGTGTTTAGCATGATCATTAAGTAATGATCATATTGATTGCATTCTACCAAAATCAGTAAACAGGATTCTTGTTGTCATAACCAATGTTAAGACATCCTGTACTGATCTAACATTTGTGCAGATTTGTTATTCCTGAGAATTTTCAGGAATCTGGTATGTTGTTGTGTACAGTCCAGATCAGATACTCACGTGGACATTAGGTTAACCCTGGTTAACCCTAATCTGGTTGTTGAAAACCTAAAACCAAGTCTGGAGGTTAACTCGAATTAACCCTAGCTATTTTCGTGGAAGCCCTAACTGAAGAATAGCCTGCCTATATATTCCTCATGAAGATTATTGGTGAAGCACAACTTTTAGACAGAAGATCAATAAGGGATTGTATAGTTGTAACTACTGTGAGCCAAGCAATTATCATTGTGATGAGTGACTTGGAGTAGGATTTGATTGTAAGGGTTGTGTAGCACTCAAAGCTTTGAAGCACGAGTGTTTGTGTCACTTGATTAAAGCTTTGAAGCAAAGTCAAGTTAGGGTTGTTTATCACTCAAAGCTTTGAAGCACGAGTGTTTGTCACTTGATTAAAGCTGTGAAGCAAAATCAAGTGTGTGTACTGAAGAGTGTCTTCATAATCTCATTAATCAATAGTTTAGTATCACTGCTGTGATTGAGGGGGAGTGAGTAGGAACTCAGGTTTAAGTTGAACTTAGATTGAAGTTGCATTGGGTAGGTCTTAAGTAAAGGAGATAAACTGGTTGGTTTATTCCTGAATTAATATCTCTTATAGTGAATTTCCTCCCTGGCTTGGTAGCCTCAAGAGTAGGTGTTGTTACACACTGAACTGGGTAAACAATTGATTGTGTTCTTTACTGCATTTAAATTTACTGTCTTGAAGTGTGTCAGATACGGTGTCATAACATTCACTGTGACATTAAGTATCTTTAGCCAGAATTTCATTGAGGATGAATCTGGTTACGTTGATAGGACCTCATCCGAATCCCAAGACTTCTTCTCCTAACTACAATCCTGATGCAAGGTGTGCATATCACTCCAACAGTCCAGGGCATAATACTGACGACTGTTGGAGGTTGAAATATAAAATTCAAGACCTGATTGATGAAGGAGCATTGGAATTCACACAAGATGTTCAACTGGAATGTTTATGTCAATCCTCCAAGGCCCACCATTTGAAGTGACAAGTTCTAACAAGAGGGCTTTTTGTTCATTAGAATTTTCAATTTGTAATTTTCTTTTGATTGTTCAAATATTTATTCATGTCAAACTTTGTTACTTTATCAATGCATTGAATATGTATGTTTTGAATCAATTCATTCGTATTCACTATATTTAAACTCCGTTCCTGTTTGTGATATTCAACTCTCGACTAAAAAGCTATAAGCCTTTAGAGGGAGGATGACGAAAATGATACCAAAATCTCTACAGTATGATTTTGAACAGACCCCGCTGACGATGTATAGGCGTTGTTTCAAATCCTAAACAGTGGAGTTATAAGGAAGATAATCCCTAGTCAACCCCTTCAAGCCAAAGAAGTAGGAGTTTTTCTTTTCACACAAATTAAAACCCTTAATTACAACCTAGGGCAGGGTAGTTTTCTCAGTTAATCTAGGTGCACAATGAATGGCATCAAAGACGTCCTTCCAAAACAAAAGACGGTGATGGTTCCCTATAATCTTCAAGACAGGAAGTCATTATCTCCCGAAATAAAAGCCCATTAAGTCAAAACCTATGAAGAAGACTTAAGAAAAAACTGGGGCATCCCGCTGACTGTAATCACAAAAAGAAACAGTTTAGGCAAAAGATAGGGATAACGAAAACAAAAAAAAAGAGGTTACTACAAATCCTAAAAAAAAAGAAGATTACAAAAATGACTTCCTATTCAAAATAAACTGTCAGTACCCGAACCATCACTGGAATATCAGAGCAAAGACTCAAACGGGATCTAAATGCACAATTAACTGAGTATAGGATCGAAGAACATCACGAAGAACGGGTGGGTACAAATAAATTTTGAGCCTTTATCCTTTGTTTCTTGAACCGTGAACCAGGCCACGTTATAACCCTTAAAAGTCCTAGCTGAAGCATGGGTTAGTTTGAAAGCATACTGTTACAAAAGGTATCCTGACTCCTGAAGGTCCGTTACAAATCTTGAGTTGATATCACATCTTTGAAAAATTCTATTTTTTCTAAAAAAAAAAAAACTGCATTTTCAAAACTTCAAGACAGACGTAAGCTTTGCATTCTTAAAATATTATTGTTTGCATATGACTATTTTTTCAACAGCATAGAGATTCGCATGACGAATATCTAGTGAACAAAAACCTTCTCAATAAAAAGGATCACCTCAAGTGGAAAAACACTTCTAACCAAGGGGCACGGTATGATCATTGTCCATCATCTGGGGCAGTCAAGTCAAGATTCAAGGAATCTCTCAAAGATGCCAAATAGCCAGGGGCATATCTCCATCTGAATCCCTTGGGGCATTGGGCATGAATTCCAGCAACGAATCCTGTAGGATCAAACAAACATCTTCTGGTAGTGTGGCAACACAACACTACCGACAGTGACAACTCCCTACACCCTGAGAGCGTGGACATAGTCCGAAAATACTGCGCCTGAAAAAAGACCCGCTAGGTTGACTGGCATAGGCAAAAATAAGGGCATCCCGGCGAACCAAAAGGGTTCGGCCAAAAGTTAGGGATATACATATGAAAAATCTGTACACCCAGCAAGTCGAAAACCTGAAAAGGCGGCTTGGGCAAGAAAGGGTATCCCGGTGGACTGAAAATCTGAAAAGACAGTCCAGGCAAAAGTTAGGGATTAAAGCGTACGACTATGTCCCGTTATCTTGTCACTTGCCTATCAGTAGAAGAATTATCATTCCGATCGGAAGTTACCAAGCACCTCATAAGTTGGGATGACACTCAATCCACAAGGCCTCCGCGGGCACTTTCTCCAGTAGGTAGGGGTAGAAAAGTCTTGATACAAAGTCATTGTCATATCCTCAGCATGCGTCCCAGTAACATCTACACTCCCCAGAGTAGAGCAACCAAAGTTTTAATCTCTGCCTCCCCAAACAGGAGTTACTTTCCCCAGCCAAGCTCTTTCGGAGAGCCGACATCTATATTCCCCAGCCGAATTTTGTAATCATAAGCGGTTCATAAAGTTTTCTCCTGAACAAAGTTTATTTCTCTGAATACAGAAGCTCAATCCTCGACAGAGTTTATCCCTTCAGCTATGGAAGCTTCTCTCTCCAACATAATTATTCCCCCCATAGAGTTATTCTTAAGCAGAGTCTCTCCCCTAACAGAATATCCATAAATAAGGAGTGAATCTCTGGCATAGTCATCCCCGTTCACCATCCCCAGCGGAAGTAGAAGAACCACGGTTTTCTACAACAGTCAGGAATGCTATTTCCAATACTCTCCAGCAGCAGTCAAGGATTTATTTTCCTAAACTCGGATGTGTCACAATAGCATTTCATGTTCATACATCATGACGTACACACACATATCGCATAAAATATAATCTCATTTATTTTGAGAACATCATCACACAATGAATTTCATGCATCACATATAATTAATCATGTACCTTTTCAGGAAAGATGGTTATCATCAACAATTTCTAGCAGGTCCAAGATTAGCTCCTGAAACTAAATAGAGTAATCATCTGCGCGACCAAATGCAGCTTTACACGGGTTTGTCACGAAGAAATCTTACATGGATTTCTCCTATATACATCTTCACACGAGTTTATCTCGAAAAATATTACACGGGTCCCTTCTCATACATTTTCAAATAATGTTTCATACGAACTTATCACAAAGTAACCTTACCCAGGTTCCTCATGAAGTTTTACACAAAATTATCTCAAAGCAACCTTACCCAGGTTCCTTCTCAGTTCAGATGCAGTTTTACCCAAACTCCTCACAAAGTAACCTTGCCCAGGTTCCTTCTCAGTTCAGATGTAGTTCTACCCAAACTCCTCACAAAGCAACCTTACCCAAGTTCCTTCTCGGTTCAGATGCAGTTTACCCAGACTTATCATAAAGCAACCTTACCCAGGTTCCTCCTAAAGTCCCACACCGACTCATCACAAGGCAACCTCACCCAGGTTCCCTCTGCAATTTTACCCAAACTCATTTCGAAGTAACCCTACTATCCATGTTCCTTCTCACAACCCTACTATCCAGGCTTTCATATCAAAGCAACCCTACGACCCAGGTTCCTTCTCAAGCCCTACTATCCAGGATTTCATATCGAAGTAACCCTACTATCCAAGTTCCTTCTCACAGCCCTACCATCCATGATTTCATATCGAAGTAACCCTACTATCCAGGTTCCTTCTCACAGTCCTACTATCCAGGCTTTCATATCGAAGTAACCCAACTATCCAGGTTCCTTCTCATAGCCCTACCATCCAGGCTTTCATATCGAAGTAACCCTACTATCCAGGTTCCTTCTCACAACCCTACTATCCAGGCTTTCATATCGAAGTAACCCTACTATCCAGGTTCCTTCTCATAGCCCTACTATCTAGGCTTTCATATCGAAGTAACCCTACTATCCACGTTCCTTCTCACAACCCTACTATCCAGGCTTTCATATCGAAGTAACGCTACTATCCAGGTTCCTTCCCAAGCCCTACTACCCAGGCTTTCGTATCGAAGTAACCCTACCATCCAGGTTCCTTCTCACAGCCCTACCATCCAAGCTTTCATATCGAAGTAACCCTACTATCCAGGTTCCTTCTCACAATCCTACCATCCAGGCTTTCATATTGAAGTAACCCTACCATCCAGGTTCCTTCTCACAGCCATACCATCTAGGCTTTCATATCGAAGTAACCCTACTATCCAGGTTCCTTCTCACATCCCTACTATCCAGGCTTTCATATCGAAGTAACCCTACTATCCAGGTTCCTTCTCACAACCCTACTATCCAGGCTTTCATATCAAAGTAACCCTACTATCCAGGTTCCTTCCCAAGCCGTAATACCCAGGCTTTCGTATCGAAGTAACCCTACCATCCAGGTTCCTTCTCACAGCCCTACTATCCAGGCTTTCATCCCGAAATAACCCTACTATCCAGGTTCCTTCTCGCAGCCCTACTATCCAGGCTTTCATATCGAAGTAACCCTACCATCCAAGTTCCTTCTTACAACCCTACTATCCAGGATTTCATCCCGAAGTAACCCTACTATCCAGGTTCCTTCTCACAACCCTACTATCCAGGCTTTCATCCCGAAGTAACCCTACCATCCAGGTTCCTTCTCACAGCCCTACTATCCAGGATTTCATCCCGAAGTAACACTACTATCCAGGTTCCTTCTCACAGCCCTACTATCCAGGCTTTCATCCCTAAGTAACCCTACTATCCAGGTTCCTTCTCACATCCCTACTAACTAGGCTTTCATATCGAAGTAACCCTACCATCCAGGTTCCTTCTCACAACCCTACTATCCAGGCTTTCATCCCGAAGTAACCCTACTATCCAGGTTTCTTCTCACAACCCTACTATCCAGGCTTTCATATCAAAGTAACCCTACCATCCAGGTTCCTTCTTACAACCCTACTATCCAGGCTTTCATCCCGAAGTAACCCTACCATCCAGGTTCCTTCTCACAGCCCTACTATCCAGGCTTTCATCCCTAAGTAAACCTACTATCTAGGTTCCTTCTCACAGCCCTAATATCCAGGCTTTCATATCGAAGTAACCCTACCATCCAGGTTCCTTCTCACAGCCCTACTATCCAGGATTTCATCCCAAAGTAACCCTACCATCCAGGTTCCTTCTCACAACCCCATTATCCAGGCTTTCATCCCGAAGTAACCCTACTATCCAGGTTCCTTATCACAGCCCTACTATCCAAGCTTTCATATCGAAGTAACCATACCATCCAGGTTGCTTCTCACAACCCTACTATCCAAGCTTTCATCCTGAAGTAACCCTACCATCCAGGTTCCTTCTCACAGCCCTACTATCCAGGATTTCGTTTCGAAGTAACCCTACTATCCAGGTTCCTTCTTGTAACCTTACTATCTGGGTTCTTCCTTTCTTATCCCAGACAGCAGTCCACAACACTGTCAGACCGAGACCCGATCAAACACAATTGATTTCACATTTCTCCAGTAAGTCGCAGTGCAATATATACCCTGACCAAACACACAGTTCACTTCCGCTTCCCAAACCAGAATTATTCCCCAGTAGATTAACGGACAACTGGAGCTCCTAAAACTCTATTCCTCTCAATACAGAGACTAGTATTCCCCAACGAAGTCCTCCTCAACAACAGGTATACATGATCTTGCAAAGGAATCTCTTATGCGATCGACACCTCTTCAGATGGCATCTTTAAGCCCATCTTCCATCATCAACTTTCAAATGGAATCTATAATCCCATTCCCAATATCACAAATCAAGTATCACTTCATGCGAGTGCAAATTTCTGGGCACTCTAGTGTTCAATCATCTTTCACCTTCAGATCACGAAAGGCAGACGAGCCAATCTACCTCTTCAGGTTTAAGAAGATTGAACAGGGGCAGCTGTTGTACCCCAAAATTTTCCCTCCCATATTTCTCAACAAATGTCAAGTGAGGTCCCTAAATTGCTCAAGGAAGTTCAAGAGTTGACCAGACAAACTCTCTCCTAAAGCATCATACCTCAAATTAGGGTTTCCATCTTCATCAAGATGCTTGAGTCCAAAGGATCCCAAATTCCTTCCATGGTCCTAATATGTCCTCAAGATCATCCATGCCAAGTTTCAAGCCTTGCAGAGGAAGTTTGCTCAGTCAATTGCCCAAATGCTTGAAAATCAACTATGCTAGGTCAAAAGTCAACTGTGGCCCACATACAGTCAAACTTCAAGATTTTTGGTTAACATCCTCATTTTGAAGTATTATTCATCATTTGATCAAGAGTTGATCATGATTCCTCATGGATTACTCATAATTCATCAAAACCCAAAAGTTGCTAAATTAGGGTTTTGTAGGAAAAGTCAACTCAATTTTGACCAAGCATAACTTTCTCATACTTTATCATAAATGACCCATCCAAAGCTAATTTTGAAGAGGATGAAAGTCCCTACAACTCATATTCATCTCCCAAGTTCAAAATATGCACTCACAAAGAGATATGAATTTTGACATTATAGGTCATTTTGGAAAGTCAACAAAAACACCTTTTGGGTCAAAGCTTCATACATGAACATGGAAGACTCAATTGAGATGACACCAAAAGGGTTGCTTAGAGGACATCCTAAGCTTTCTACAAAGTCAAATAAAACCTCTCTAGGGTCAAAATTGAGAGAGTTATGCATTGGCCAAGTTGTTCATTTTTGCAAAATTGCCAAAAGTCAAATGTGCTCAAATTTGCATTTTTTGCTAAATGGGCCCAACTTTTTATGCTTGCACCTCAAATATAATGTGGTCCACGACCCAAATGTGAATTCACATGTTATTTGCTTCATTATTTATTTTATTTTTATTTTTGATTTATTAAAATTGAATTAAATCAAATAATTGGTAAATAATAGCAAAAATTTGTTTTGGTTGGATTTTTGGACAGAATCACAAGCTCATTATGCTGGAAGATCAGAATCAAATCATATCAATGGCAATTGGTACAAGAAAGGCATGATTGGCATGAGTATGGAAAGATATCATATTGCTTAAAAATTAAATATTCCATTCATGAATTCTCAAGATTGGATCCAAAATTGTTAACCTAATTGGATTCAATACATATACTAAAGTTTGTGGAACTCTAAGGGAGGATTTTTTCGTGCACAACCTGCCTCCAAGAACCAGAACAAAACTTGAAAATTTCCAACAAAAAGTGTGAAACAAATCTCCTTCCACGGGCCAATTCAAGGTGTGTTGAGGTTCCTAATCAATTCCTTGGCATTTCAGGAAGCATTCCCAATCATTCGAAGGCACCAGAACATCCAGAATCATGCCTTGCCACTCTCACAATTTGCACAATTATCCAAATTCAATTACTGTAATTCTTGCATCTTTAGCATGTTTAAGTTACATATTTGTGTTTATTATCATGTTTGCAATGTTTCTGGATAGTTTGATTTAATTTACAGTGCAGGAATAAGCTTCTGCCATTGTTAGGTTTTCGTGCTCCAATTTGGGGTTTTGGGTTTCAAGCAAAATTAGGCCTGATAATGGGTACCATGATGATCAGAATGTCAAACCAAGTTGATTCATGGTCCCCAATTGAATTTATATTGCATATGCTTGATTCTTGAATGACACAGGTTTCAGCAACAGACCTGTGTTTGTAGGTAAAGGTTCAGAGTCTAAAATGATGGTTTTAAGGAAGAAGACAACAACGTGTCACAACCTGACTGGCTAGTTTAAATTCTGGCGCGTTATTCTGGCCAGAAACTAGTTTTTTCTGATATACTGTTTGTTTTTATTAACAAGTTAACATCCAACGCAGTTGGTCAAAAGAAGGAAGTCATAAGCTCATTGTTCTGGGTTCGATCCCAGGCGTGAGCTTTTGGTATTTTTCTCCTTTGTTTTCATCAGATCCAGCACGTGCATCTTCTGAGGAGCAGCATCTTCTGATCCACTTGCCAGGACCAAATCCAGTGCATCACCTTCTGGATCCACTATCCAGAATCAAATCCAGTGCACCTCATCTTCTGAGGGTCATCATCTGCTGGATCCACCAGCCAGGATCAGATCCAGCGCACCCCATCTTCAGAGGGTCATCATCGGCTGGATCCACCAGCCAGGATCAGATTCAGCATGCCCTATCTTCTGAGGGTCATCATCTGCTGGATCCACCAGCCAAGATCAAATCCAGTGCGCCCCATCTTCTGAGGGTCACCATCTTCTGGATCCACTAGCCAGGATCAGATCCAGCACGCCCCATCTTCTGAGGGTCACCATCTTCTGGATCCATCAGCCAGAACCAGATCTGCTGACAGCAGGCTCATTCGGTTATTTCTATTATATTTATTTATTTTCTTTTCTTTAATTATTTTGTTTTTTTTAATCAGCACCAAAAATCATTTTATTAACTTAACCAATCAAAAATCACAAAAAAAGATTTATTTTCTTAATAAATGTTTTTTTATTAATTAGTTTAATTAATTTAGGGCCACTTTAATTTCTTTCACAATTAAAATTCAATTAGAAAATTAGGTTAATGCTTGATTTAATGTTTCTTCCTTTCTCAAATAAATAAAAAAAAAATACAAAAATAGGTTTTTAGATTGAATTAATTTATTTTTCTTAATTTAAAATTAATTAGAACTTAGGATTTTCTTTTAATTCAATTATTTCATTATTTTCTCAAATAACAAAACATGACAAAAAAAACATTTTTAATCAGTTACAATTAGGTTTAGTCAAGGGTCAAAACCCTAATCGCCTCGTATTTAATTCGCTGCGCGCTTGTTAATTATTTTTGCCAATATTTTTGTAACTGTTCATGATTTGTAATAATTAATTTAGGACTTTTACTTATCGCTATTTTCCCCAGGTTTTTGGCTATGTAATTAATCCCCTCCCCGAAGCCCTGTAATAGCGTAGATTTACTTTCTCGCATTTTTAATTTCTGCAAATATTTAACTGTTTAGATGTATGCTAATAGGATTGTATGGCAAGAATGCATGACAAATTAATACGGTTAGAAAACCCTAATATGCAAAGATAAATAACTGAAAACAAATCACTCGCACATATCACTCTTAAAGTATACTCTCACTTCGGTTGCCTTCGGTAAAACGATCATTAGGTATAGGGTGTCTTAGTGGTTGCCCTCCTATCTAAAAATATCACACGTCCCGTTCGAATGTTGCCTTGGAACATTGCCTCGGAAATGTTGCCTCGAAAATGTTGCCTCGAATATGATCTTAAGACTCTAGGGTTATTACTAAGGTGTCCTAACATTGCTTTAGTGATCGTGCGTCCCTTTCGAATTGACCCTTACAACTCCAATGATGGTGCTACCTATTTCTCAATAGTAGGATAACGATGTCTAAAGGAACGAGAATAGAAACGATCTTTTTTCGAGTAGGTAGATGCTAGTAGGTACTTGCTTAAATGAAAACTTGTCACACTTACACTTTTCAAACAAATTTTCAAAACAACTTCGTCACACCTTTGAGGACTGATACAAGGGTTATCACAAAGTCAAACTTTTCAAAAAAACAAAGCACACACACAAGCAATTTTAAAAAGATGAGAAAGTACCTAAGAGCCCATGGAAAACCATGGATGGAAAGGGTGCTAACACCTTCCATTTCTATAATCTACCCCCCGTACTCAGAATATCTCGAAAAAGGATTTTTTCTGTACTTTTTTCCTTTCCGGTTGGATGAAATAAAACTCGGTGGTGACTCTTGCTTACCGCGACATTTTGCAAACATAAAACTCAAAACGCAAACTAGTATTAACAGTCGGTTCTGCCACCGTATCACACTTTCAAAAAATGAAGAAAAATTGGAGCCAAAAGTTTGAATTAATGATATATCTTTCAAAAAATTAGGAAAAATTGGGACCAAAAAAATGACAAGCTTGAAATTGCTGATTTTTTTTCAAAATTTCACATTGTGCAATCGATTTCAGTCTGGGAGCAACCGATTGCATCAGTGTTTATTTTCAAATATTGCACAAATACACTCTGTGCAATCGATTGCACTCTAAGAGCAATCAATTGTACAGTGAAAAAAGTGAATTTTTTTTAATTATTTTTCTTTGCAAATAAAGATTTTAGGAAAATAATATCGGAAAACCCTATTTTCCAGAAGCTTTGACTTGGTACCTACAAAACACAAATATACAAAGACAAATATTTTTTGTATTTTGATTAGAAGTTAGTCTACAACACATATACAAAATACATAACTAAGGTTCTTCAAGGTGCTTGGTGATTCCCATAGGCAAACCCTAAGACAAGATGCAGTAGAAGGAAAACCCCAAACCCTAGTTTGTAATTCGGTTGCATTGTGATGGTATAAGATGATAGAGAATCTCAGGAGAAACAATTGGGGTACAACAGCTGCCCTTATTTAAGTGTCTTCTATCCGGAGATAAGAAGGTTACAAACTTCGTATCGACGCGATTAAAGATACTTAAATATAAAACAAGCCCTATTTTTGGCCCTAAGATACTATACAATGCATGATTATGCATGCATATGAACAAATTCAAAAGGACGCAAAACACCACTGGGGATGTAGCAAAGGAAACAAGAATAAAAAAGAAACCCGACCAGGAAAATAAATCACTTGTGAACAAAAGACCCGACTCTATTGGGGGAGAGCCCAAAGAGGGGACAAGGCATCATCAACTTAAATACTGAGGAAATAATAAAGGATGATAGTGATTGACAGATAACTGTGAAATACCAACTCAATAGTTGAAGGTAGAAGATAAAAAAGATACCGACTCACAGATGACGGTAAAAGATCAAAGGATACACTAACTTTCACTGAAGGTGAAACTACATCCGTTCGCTAAAGGTAGAAAGAAAATAATAATCACCAACGTTCACTGAAGGTGAAGAGAAAAGAATATAACACCAACATTCACTGATGGTGAACTACCAACGTTCACTGAAGGTAGAAAGAGAAAAAACAATAATCACCAACGTCCACTGAAGGTGAACTACCAACGTTCACTGAAGGTAGAAAGAGAAAATATAACACCAACGTTCACTAATGGTGAACTACCAACGTTCAGTGAAGGTAGAAAGAGAAAATATAACACCAACACTCACTAATGGTGAACTACTAACATTCATTGAAGGTAGAAAGAGAAAAAACAATAATCACCAACGTTCATTGAAGGTGAACTAACAATGTTCACTGAAGGTAGAAAGAGAAAAGAATAATCACCAACATTCACTGAAGGTGAACTAACAATGTTCACTGAAGGTAGAAAGAGAAAATATAACACCAACGTTCATTGATGGTGAACTACCAATGTCCACTGAAGGTAGAATGAGAAAAAACAATAATCACTAACATTCACTGAAGGTGAACTACCAACATTCACTGAAGGTGAACTACCAACATTCATTGAAGGTAGAAAGAGAAAATATAACACCAACTTTCACTGATGGTGAACTACCAATGTTCACTGAAGGTAGCAAAAAAAATGTATGACACCAACGTTCACTGAAGTTAACCTACCTACGTTTACTGAAGGTAGAAAGAGAAAATATAACACCGATGTTCACTGACGGTGAAACTACCAACGTTCACTGAAGGTAGAAATAGAAAATAAACACTAACTTTCACTGAAGGTGAAACTCCCAACATTCACTGAAGGTAGAAAGAGAAAAAGAATAATCACCAACGTTCACTAAAGGTGAACTACCAACGTTCACTGAAGGTAGAAAGAGAAAATAATAATCACCAACATTCACAGACGGTGAACTACCAACGTTCACTGAAGGTAGAAAGAGAAAAATAATCACCAACGTTCACTGAAGGTAAACTACCAACATTCACTGAAGGTAGAGAGAGAAAAATCACCAAAGTTCACTGAAGGTGAACTACCAACATTCACTGAAGGTAGAAAAAAAATGTATGACACCAACATTCATTGAATGTGACCTACCAACATTCACTGAAGGTAGAAAGAGAAAATATAACACCGACGTTCACTGAAGGTAGAGAGAGAAAAATAATCACCAACATTCACTGAAGGTGAACTACCAACGTTCACTGAAGGTAGAGAGAGAAGATGACACCATCGTTCACTGAAGGTGAACCACCAACGTTCATTGAAGGTAGAAAAAAGACACCAACATTCACTAAAGGTGAAACTACTGACGTTCACTGAAGGTAGAGAGAGAAAAAATAACACCAACATTCACATAATGTGAAACTACTGACGTTCACTGAAGGTAGAGATAAAGGAATAACACCAGTGTTCACTGAAGGTGAACTACCAACGTCCACTGAAGGTAGAGAAAACAAACGTATTGACAATAACAAGTTTCCCAAAATCATGGCGTTTCACCTAGAACGGGTCTTAACTTCTTCTTTAACCAAGGCTTTCCTCCTGGAAAGGGTAATATATAAGCTGTCTCAAATAAAGAGGCTACCACTTATAAATATTTCTCAACGAATTGTCTCTGTAATATTGAAAAGACTTGCCATCCATTGGAGTGATTTGACAACGAACTGCAAACTATCCACTCATAGAGAAGATAGCAAAAAAGTAACGTCAACTTTTATGGGGAAGTACAAGTTGCTCAAATAAAGAGGCCAACTACTTGCTGTTATGGGAAGGATTGTAAAAATGACTTCCTGGGGAAAGAAATATGGCTTCCTGGGGGAAATGCCAACATACTCCTGTTGAGGAGGCAAAAAGTCTTCTCGTGCTAAAATAAATGCACGTTCTCAAACCAATGCTCGAAGCTTGTAGAAATCAAAAGTACTAATATTGTTGGGAACCAAAGATTTAAACCAGAAATAAACTGAAATGAAACAGTCAACCAAAATACATCCTTTTGAGAAATAAACTCAAGAGGGAAACCTAAATCATCCAGACAAAGAGTTGTACAGGAAGGCTAAAGAAAAAATCTTCCACGAGGGATGGCTCATTGGAACTCTATTTGATAGAGGACAACATAACTCTGCAACACAGGGTAATATGCTAACAAAAAATTAATGAATACCAATGAGCAAAGATTTTCTAAATTCAAATATGCATGATGTATGTATGAATGTATGGGTGTTATCATGTATATGCTAACAAACCAGACGTATAACACTGGGAATAACCAGACAAAACCAACATGGGTACAATCAATACTCGACTAAATCACATCCAAGACGATGATTCCATAAGAAGGTAAGCACCAACTGAGGAAACAAAATCCTATTTCGCGGCTTAACTTCATTGGGAAGGAACATAATCCGAAAATAATCAAATTATAGCAACAAATCAGTACAAATACTGAGATATAACATCCTCCTCCAGGCTTCACCGGGGGATATCACACAGACTTCAATGGGGAAAACAAAAGTTTTACAGTCTGTACTTCTACTAGGGATTGCAATACATATCTCAATAAGGCAGATGAAAACCATATCATCAACACATCAACTGAGGATCTCGTGCTGATGTCATTGGGTAAATATCATACAGACTTGACTAGGGGAGATAATGTCTCATCGTCGAGATATCAACTAGAGACCTCATGCTGACTTCTTTGAGGAGGACAACACCATATCATCGAGGGGAAACCAAGATGCATTCTTCAATATTGAGAGTGATTATTGCACCAACTTCTCTGGGAAGAAAGTATGAAACCTCATGAGGATAACAACTTGGAGGGTTAAGAAGTCAAACATTACATCAAGAAATCAGACTTATGGGGATTTTAAATCAAACCGAACACTTGGTGGGTGAAAACCCAAAAGATCGACAACTGTCTCAACATTTCTTAGAAAAGATATTGTCCTTGTCTAGCTACTCAGGGAGTACATAACACAATAATGTCGTAACTGGAGGGGGAAATACTCTACAAGAGATTTCATATTAATTATAAATACACAAAAGGGAGAAAGAACTCCATCAAATGAGAAAAGGCCTCATAGCCCTTTTAACCTCCGTTTGATCACCACCTAGATGGGCAAAGAATCACACTCAGTTGGAGAAGTCTGCAACAAGACTAGAAAACTGGGATTATAAACCTAACACCATAACACATACTATAGGAAACCTTTTAATTGATCAGCAACTGTTAGAGGAAACCAGACATACATCTACAAAATAGATCACAAGAAACAATCCTGCTTGAGGAAGGTTCTCGGCTTGGGGTAGACATAACAACTATCTTGATGAAATCTGGATATGCCTTTGGAAACCAATCTGGTGTCCCAAGCTTACCGTGCTGATCAAGGTAATGTTTATAACTTGCCTTTGGCTGCATGCTTTTAAGATAACTTCTGATCAAATGGCTTCTAGATATTTGTCGAATCTCGACATATTTCCCTAGATTGGATGAATGTTGCATCCTCTTTGCTCCACAACTCTTCTCGGCAACATGCCTTTTAATGATACTCAAATGTAAACTTCCATGATATCAAGCAATTGTTTTACAAGTAGCAAATGTTTATTCTAAGAATGAAAATTCTAATGCAACAATTATGTAAGTCTTGAAGATTTTATTTGAAAATATGTCGCAAAACCTTGTGAACGAATCACTAGCTAGGATGCGACATGGATTTTTTTTGTATGAAAGATAACAAAAGCATATGATACCAATAGCAATAATTTAGCAAATTTAATGTGATTCAGGAAACACTATCTCATTGGAGTATGATTTCAAAATAAACATGTTTCAATTAGGACTTTTGAGGGTTGTAACGTGGCCTGGCTCACGGTTTTAGAAAAAAAAGTTTTAAGGCTCAAAATTTTTTGGTGCCCACCCCCTTCATGATGTTCTTCAGTCCCAAGTTCAGTTAACTTGACACGAACATTCATCTCTCAAAATAAACTTTAAGATGGTTGAGGAATCAAACAAGGTCTTCTTTGGACATGCAAGTCACTCATCCCTATTTGTTTTGGGTTTCTTGTCACATGACTCTGTTCTTTGCTGAGGATTTCACACTGTAATCCTTTATTGCATTTTAGGCTTTCCATTTCTTCCTTTCTTTCTGGACAAATTCCTTTTGACTTTGACTCTGTAGTGTAGTGATCGCACTAAATCGCACTATGTTTCTGACTCAAATATCACATGTTTTCCTTAGTTTTTATTGTCATTTTCTCGTATTATGTTCCTTTTTCCTTTGTTTTCAGGATTCTTGTCATTTCAGAGCCTTCTGTGAAGAAACGAGCCAAAACGCCAAGAAATTAGGGTTTTTCAAGATATTCTGCACTTATGGCGTTGAGCGCCGCGCTGGCTACAGGGAACGCGATGACGTGGCCCACTTTCACCCAGAGATCAACTGCCACGTTCCCATGATGTGGCAGTTCCATGCACCGCGCCCGCGGCCACTCCCACCGCGCCCGCGGCCTTCACAACAAGCTTCCCGCTCAAAAGAAGTTAAGGGGCATGCTGGTCCTTACGCACCTCAAAGATCCTCTATAAATAGTTTTCGATTCTCATTCTTTAGTTTCATCCAAGCTTAGTACAATCTTAAGCCATATACTATCAGTTTCTGTAAAGTAATAATCTCTTCACATCGGGGAGTTATTGCGGTGTAGATTGAGTTGTAATCGAGTCTTGGAGCACTTTGGTTGAAGTTCATCATACCGGCCTTACCTTTCCGTAGATTTGTATCAGATTCAAGTCTCCGACCGGAGCAAGGTTCTATTTTATTGCATTTCTTTATTTAATTGCTCTTACCATAGTCTACACGTTTTATAGACTTTAAATGCTCTTACCATAGTCTACACGTTTTATAGACTTTAAATGCTCTTACCATAGTCTACACGTTTTATAGACTTTAAATGCTCTTACCATAGTCTACACGTTTTATAGACTCGCACTTATCATGTCTGGCTAAACTATAAAGGTTAGGATGTAATGATTGTCGTCATGGTCGTGTTCCAATTATCATGCTAGTGAAAATACTCTGGGGATGTTTTGCTTCTAACTTAAGTCAATTGTGTTTAAATGTTTATTGGGTAAGATCGAAAGCCGTCCAAACTAATGATACGACTTGATTATTATTTAACCAAACAAAAAGAGCGAAAGCTGTTGATTGGTTAAATAGGAATCATTGACCTTTTTAGAAAACGATTTTGAAACTATTTTCGGACGCGTTTGTAGGTTTGAAATCTGACTCTTGGTCAAAAGCCAAAAGTCTCTTTAAGTTAATCTTTCCAAGTAAGATCACTTTTCTGTTAAGACAAAACTATCAATTTCTTAAAAATAGGTTTACCTCTTTAACGCGGAAGGCACCCTTTATATGTGACAATAAAGGAATTTAATTTAAAGAGTAAACTCGGTTCTTAGTAGTCAAAAGCTACAAGTTCCCGTTAAACTGATTCTTTGCTATCAATAGAAAATACTGCCCCATAAGTAGGTTCATCTACGCATGACCGGACCAATATCTGATTACATGATTTACATTCCAACCTGTCTTTTAAACTGTTATTTACTTCGTTCATTTACTTTGTGCACTGCACTCACATCAATATTCTTGTTCGCCTTAGATAAGCACTTTAGCAATAGAGTTGATAGATTGACAATTGGTCTCTGTGGTTCGATAATCTTATATATTACTTTGATAGGCTGTACACTTGCAGTACTACATTTAGGCTATACGTTACAGATTAAACCCATCATGCAGCGGGATGCCCTGACTTTTGCCTAAGCGACTTGGTTTTTTCAAGTTCTGACTTAACGGGGATTTTTGTCTCTTTCTTTTTTCATCATCATTTTTATTTATTATTATCTTTTTCTTTTTTATTTTTGAACATGTCGCGTGACTTCGAGTCATTTGTGACTTGTTTGAAGAATTGTGATTGCCCTATTTTTGGGTAGATGAAAGATAACCATTGTTGTATCATCATCTGTTGATCTCCTGGTGTGCGAGAGATAGCCATTAAGATATCATCAATTGATGCACCCTCCTGATAAGTGAATATTAACCATTACGTTTTTGACTTTCCTCAACCTTTCGAGGGATAACCATTGTTGTATCCTTAGATGCGCACTCTTGATGAGATCTGAATACTCAATCAGATTAACTGAACACTACCCTACCCCGAGTTAAAATGAGATTTTTTTTATGAATAGAAAAAGAAAATCCTACTTCAAGGCTCAAAGGGGTTAACAAAGGTTTCCCTCCCTTATATCTCCGGTGTTTGAGGATTTGAAACAATGCATGTACATCGTCAACAAGGTTTTATCCAAAAGCATATAACCAGAAAGTTTATGTTTTAATATCATCATCCTCTCTCCAATCTCTGCCTAAGCGAGAGAATGGGAAACAAGTTGTTATCATAAAGCAATTTAAAAATGAAAACAAATACAAGTGAAACGAATGAATTTCTTCACGACAAACATACTCATTGTATTAAAATTAAACATTCAAATGAAAACATGTTCTCACATGCAAACAGTGCAATGATAAACAAGAAAAACTAAAAATGAGAAAGCAGTAAGAATGCTAATAAACTAAGATGACTCTCTTATTTGGTCTTGCACTGAAGGAAACATTTCACAAACTTTGGAACTACCACCAACAGAGATTCATTCATGCTCAGCTAAGGAATTGTTTTGAACATTAGGGCCAATATCCTTAAATGACAAGATACCGCTTCAGACCAACCTCTGAACTTCGACCTTCAAAGCAAAGCAATCTTCTAAATCTTGCCCAGGAGCATCCTGATGAAAGGCACATGAAGCATCAGCCTTATATCCTCTTTGCAATTTTTCAGGAACAAGTGGTCGAGCTCGGGTTTAAACCAGATTTTCCTTAAATAAAGAAGGATACAACTCTGTGTATGTCATTGGAATTGGATCAAAGCTCATTTTCCTCTGATGACCTTGCCCTTTATTTCCTTGATGAGGTGCCCTCTGATATGCAATAGCAGTCGGAGTCACATTGACGACTGAAGTCACAAAAGCAACTTGTTGATTCCTGTTATGAGATCTCCCTTGCCTACCACAAAGTATAGCACAGGGATATTTTGACCCACAATGCCCAAAGTGACTTTCATACTTCATTTTGGACTCATAAGTTTACCCATACCAAGTTTCAAGCCTTGATTCAAATTTTTGCCCAGTCAATTGGACAGTTGACCTATAAATCAACTGTATTGGGGAAAAAGTCAACACTGGCCAATTGACAGTCAAACTTCATGATTTTTGACCCATATCAACATAATGAACTCACATATGTCATTTGATCAAGTTTGGATCACAATTCCACAAGAAACTTGATCAGATCACCAAAAGGGCAAAATGGTCATTTTTAGGGTTTTGACTGTACAAAGGCAATTTTTGACTGTTTGACCTAACCAATGGCAAATCAAGCTCAACCATGGACTAAAGGACTCAATGACATCATATTGACCCATTAAACAAGTTCAAAAGATCTCAAATGCATAGGATTGACAGATGAATTTTTCAGTCAACTAATCAAAATTTAACTGTATACTGAAAAGTCAAACTTTGACTTTTTGGTCAAAATTGAAGATGTGAAAAACACAAGAAGGGGGGTTGAATTGTAAAACTTAAATTAAATGTGCAGACAACACTGTATTTTTATCCTGGTTCGTTTGATCTCAAACTACTCCAGTCCACCCGTCAAGGTGATTTCTCCTCTCTCCAACGAGGTCTTAATCCACTATATTCAATAGGATTACAACAGTCTACTTTAACAACTGTTAAAGCCTTCTTGAGTCTAACCACATACCGGTTTATCTCAAGGAAATTCTCTTACAGATAATTGAACAAAATGTGTGTTAATGTTTTCTAACAAAACTATATATAACAACTGTGACAATACACAATATTAAGCTTGGAATAAAAACTGGATTGCTAATGCTTTTGAGTAGGTGTGGTTTGAAAGCTTAGCAGATTATATGAGTGCGTGCGTTTTCGTAGGCGTGTATATGCATAGATTATTAGCCTTTTCTTTTCTCACACATTCTTGTTTAAATAGCCAAGGAAGAGATACGTTGTTGTCCATAAATCACTTTCAATGATAATAACATTCTTTCCTTTTTGAGAAGATCTTGTCTTGGATAAAGCCGTTGGTAATTAATCTGTCTTGAATGATTAGTAACGCTTCAAAGTCTTCTTTATGATGCTCAGAGTGTTCTTTGCTTTAACTGGATGATGACGCTTATGAGTGCTGATGACTTGGTAAAGATCTTGATCAGAGTCAGAGTATTTTATGCGCAGATTCTGGTCAGCAGGCTTCAGCGTATGATCTGGTAACTTCAACGTGTAGCACATGTTATTGATCTTCTGATGATGACATATCTTCTGATGCTGATGTTGATACTGATCTTCTGATGCTGATTCTATCAGAACTTCTGTAAATACACAACATACTTTTAAGTAGCATATATGTCTTATATATATAAATTTTACAATTTATTTATTCTTGTATTTTGTTATCATCAAAACTCTAATCAAGGGTTGTAGAATCAAACTATGTTCTAACAATCTCCCCCTTTTTGATGATGACAAAAACCAGATTTTTTTCAATTAAAAATAAAGAATAAAAGGTATCAGAGATTAAAAAAAATAAGGAATAAGAGGTATCAGAGCAATGAAGAGAAAAACTCCCCCTGAGTTGATTACTTACCTTTAATTCCATGAGACTTTGAGCATCAGAACTTTACTGTATCAGAGTTCATCAGATTCATCAGAGTTTTGTACCTGTAAGCTTTTCAGAAAAGAGAAATGTCAAAATGTTTGAGACTTATGTCTCAGTAATCCGTTATTGAAAAATATCATTCTTTCTCCCCCTTTTTGTCAGTTATCAAAAAGCACAAATAATCAGAGTTTAAAGAAATCAGAGCTAAAAATGCATTTATATTAAAAACAGAAGCAATGATAAGTTCAGAACATGTAAAAATATTACAGATAAACAAGTTATAAAAACAACAAGGAAATTCCTAAGAAGGAGGAGGAATTCGTGTGAACAAAGCCTCCAACATGCTCTTGATTTGGGTGTTGGTTTCCTGTTGCTGAGATAACATGTTCGCTATTGCATCGATTATGGTGTCCTACTTATCCATTCTTTCATTCATCAGCATATCAGATCTTTTCAAGTCTTCAAGAGTCTGCCTGTCAAGGGAGGAAGCTTGAGGATCTTCAGAAACAGGATGCTTCTTAGAGCTTTCAGCAAAAACTTCTTCTTGACCCAAGTCTTCAGCTGGAATCATCTGTTCTTCTAACTCTGGTTGATCTTTGGAAGCTGGACGATGTTCAGACCAAGGGGCAATGTCCAGATGGAGAACTTCTTCCTTAAGCAGCTTACTCAGAACTGGACCTTCAATTTCTTTCAACAGATTGCTGAAGTTCTGTTGAGCTTGTCCATAGCTCTGTTCTTGCAGCTTAAAGGTTTCAGAGCATACCCATCTTCTGAACTTTGTCCAAAGGTAGTCAGAAGCAGCAGAATCAACCAGTTCCAGACTTGCTTGTTTCAGAGAAGTGATCCACTTTTGTATTTCTGTTTCAAAGTTCAATATGCTGGAACCAACATCTGGATGTTTTGGTTTAGGGATAGCAGTTTTATGGTTTATTGTAGCAAGGCGTTCAAGGACTGTTAAATCAATGACAGTCTTGCTGTGGTCGTCTGAATTGTCTTTTGGTGAGGGAGTGGGAGAGTCAGGAATTATGATTGGACTTGATGGGGAATTTGGTGGAGTTAATTCTGGTGAAGAGGGAAGTTGAGGAATATTCACAATGGTGCCAAAGGGCAATTGAATGGCCATAGATTGTGGTTCAAGGGATTCAAAGGGTTGAGCCTCAGAGGTTTGAGTCTCAGGTTGTGGAGATTGTTCAGGTTGAGGAGAGGGTGGATTAATTTCTGGTTGAGGAGATGAAGGTAGTGGGATTTCTGGTTCTGGAGAGAGTGGAATTTATGGTATTGGTGAGAGGGGAATTTATGGTTGTGGTTTTGTGATGGTTTCAGGATTTGGATTGTCTGTTTCGGGAGAAGAAGTGTGTTGGTCTATATCAGATAGAACTTTTTCAAGTTCTTGTTGGGTTTCAACAATATTTGGATTTAGTGGTTGGGAGCGAGATCTTCTGAGGGTTAAGGATTCAGAAGGGTCAAAATCTAAGTCAAAATCATCAAAAGTTTGAGGTGTTGGGTTTTCAGATGGAGTTGGAATTGGGATAGATATTGATACAGCAGTTGAATCTAAAACAGTTACAGAAGAAGGATTACCTCTCTTCTTAGGAGTCTGCTGAGATGATCCTTCTGCAACAACTTTTCTTTTCTTTGTCTTCTTCAGAACAACCTCTGGAGCCTTCTGCTGAAGATGTTGAATATTCAGATTTGGTGCTGTACCATCAACTTTACAAGCATCCAGATATCTCAGAATTATATCTGGTTTAGAGTCAATCTCTGAGAACAGAGGGAAGTTATCCAGAGGGACTCTTCTGCTGGAGATTGCATCAAAGGGAGTGACGCTGGGCTCCTTCTTGATGTTCTCTATCAACTTCATTTTCTTCAGATTTTTGGCATTCAGCTGCTTGCCAACAGCAACTTCCAGAGTGCTGATTTCTTGAGCCTCTGTCAGATGATCAATCAGCCTATTCTCTGTAAGAATATCTGATATCAGTCTTCCCAAGGGTATCCAATCCCTTTTTGTTTGCTCCTCTTCTCTTGTTTATTTGACACTTGTTCTGAGATGGTTGAACAGAAGATGAGCCAGATTTATCTTGACCTTCTGAGAGATGAAATAGATCAGAAACTGCTGATCAATATTAATGTAATCAGGAGAGCTGGTAGGCTTCCTGTGGTTGAAGCAGCCCAGAATGATCTTGGCCCAAATTCAGTGTTTGTCTTTCAAATCCCTTATCTTGCTGGAGGGAAGCCCCAGAGTGAAGATTTCCCTTGCAATTAGGGTAGCATCAGCACACCTTTCTACCATGTCAATGCAACGAACACCACCACCACTGTACCCTATGAGTCTTGCAATCAGGTCTTCAGTGATAACAATCTTCTTCCCCATGATGTAAGACGTGACTTGATGATTTGAAGAAGAAGCGTGAATCCAAAATTCCTTTACCAGAATAGGAAATGTTGGACCCACCAGTCTGTCAAAATACTTTTCCCAGCCTTGAGCTTTAATTTCTTCAGATAGATCAAACCCATTCTCCTTAAGACTGTTGAAATCCACGATTAATTCTGACAGAACCTCTAGGTTTTTGATTGGTGTTAGAAGCGTTCTGAAGGGTACTTCATATTGTTCAGATGAAACAGTTTTCTGGGAACATGAAGTAGGAATGTTGGAAGAAGCCATGTTCACACGAGGTTTTTGTGAAAAAGATTGAAAGGGTTTTTAGAGAATATGCAAACTGAAATCAGAAATATTGAGAGAAAACGAAAGTGAAGGTAAAAAGTGTAAATGGTGTGAAATGTGTTTAAATAGATTTCTAAAAAGGTTTTGAAAACATAAACGTTAAGAGAGAGAAATTAATAATGATTATTAGCATTTAATGATAGCTGATTTTAGGGGATTCAGAAAGATATTTGGAACGGTTACCCATGACATGTGTCTCAATGCATCCAATCAGCGCTTTTGCCTTTTCAGAAACGTAAACGCGTGTTCATCCTCAGAAAATGGCTGATGACTGGATGACACTTGTTTGCTTGAGTGAACAACACATTTCTATCCTTGAAATGAAGCTCTTAGATCTTCATGGATAGATTCTGATACAATTTGCACTTCTAAAGTTCTGAAAGAAGATTGATCAGTAGTTCACAGAAAAATAAACAAAGTTCTGAAGGTTAAGCTATGGAATCAAAACAATTTTATTCTGGACAGAGCTTCATGCTGGGATGTTTCAGGATGAAGTTGAACCTATCTTCAGAAAGTGGTTTTGTAAAAATATCAGCCCATTGATGGTCTGTGTTAATAAATTTTAAATTTAAAATCCCTTTCTGAATATAGTCCCTAATAAAATGATGTTTTATTTCTATATGCTTAGCCCTAGAATGTAAAATTGGATTTTTACTGAGACAAATAGCAGAAGTATTGTCACAGAGGATAGGAATGTTACTCTCAAATATCTGGAAGTCCTCAAGTTGACTTTTCATCCAGAGCATTTGTGTGCTGCATCCAGCTGCTACTATGTATTCAGCTTCTGCTGTTGATAGAGCAATTGTGGATTGTCTTTCGCTGGACCATGAGATCAGATTTTCTCCCAGAAACTGGCAGCTTCCAGAAGTGCTTTTACGTTCTACTCTGTCTCCAGCAAAATCAGCATCACAGTATCCTACTAAGCTGTAATCACTTGATTTTCTATAAAATAAACCCAGATTAGTAGTACCTTTCAGATACTTGAAAATTCGCTTAACTGCTGTTAAGTGAGATTCTCTAGGATCTGATTGGAATCTAGCACAAATGCAAACACTGAATAAAATGTCAGGCCTTGAAGTCGTCAGATAGAGAAGAGAACCAATCATACCTCTATAGACCTTCTGTTCTACCTTTTTGCTTACCTCTTCTCTTTCCAGAATGCACGTGGGATGCATTGGAATCTTTGATGGCTTACATTCTGAGAGATCAAATTTCTTCAGAAGTTCTATGACATATTTTCTCTGATGAATGTAAGTTCCTTCTGGGGTTTGATTGATCTGAATGCCCAGAAAGAATTTTAGTTCCCCCATTAGGCTCATCTCAAATTCTGCCTGCATACACTTAGAAAACTTTCTTCCCAGAGAAGGTTTAGTAGATCCAAATATGATGTCATCAACATAAATCTGACATACTAAAATGTCATTCTTAATTGTCTTACAGAATAAGGTTGTGTCCACTTTCCCTCTGGTGAATTCCTTTTCTAACAGGAAGTTACTTAGTCTTTCATACCAAGCTCTGGGAGCTTGTTTCAGACCATACAGTGGCTTCTTTAGTTTGAAAACATATTCTGGATTTTTGGAACTTTCAAAACCAGGGGGTTGGTGCACATATACCTCTTTTTCTATATAGCCATTTAAGAATGCACTCTTAACATCCATCTGATACAGAGTGATGCCTTTATTAACAACAAATGAGATTAAGAGTCTGATAGATTCTAACCTGGCGACTGGAGCAAAGGTTTCTGTATAGTCTATCCCCTCTTGCTGACTATAACCTTGTGCTACCAATCGTGCCTTGTTTCTGATGACTTCACCTTGTTCGTTCAGTTTGTTCCTGAACACCCATTTTGTTCCAATGACGTTGAATCCTTTTGGCTTAGGAACTAGATCCCATACGTCATTTCTTGTGAATTGGTTTAGCTCCTCTTGCATTGCTAGAATCCAGTCATTGTCCAGAAGTGCTTCATCAATTGTTGATGGTTCAATTAGAGAAACAAGTCCCATGAGGGATACTTCAGAGTTTCTGAAGCTAGCTCTTGTTTTAATTGGATCTTCCTTTCTTCCTAAGATTGTTTCTTCTGGGTGATCCATGCTGCTTCTGGATGGTCTTTTCTGGAGTTGATCAACAGAAGGTGCTGGATTGCTTGCAGTGCCTCTTTCTGATGTTGAGGGAGTGTCTCTATTAAGAGCTTCTGATGACTTGTCTTCAGTACCTGTGAATTCAACTTCCATACCTGCAAGGAATTCATTCTGCTTTGACTTTTGACAGTCAAGCTTATCATCAAAACGAACAATGATTGATTCTTCCACAATCTGTGTTTCTGTATTGTATACTCTGTACCCTCTTGAGCGTTCAGAGTATCCTAACATAATACACTTTTGTGCTTTAGAGTCAAACTTGTTCAAATAATTTTTTGTATTCAAAATAAAGCAAGTACATCCAAATGGATGAAAATAAGAAATATTGGGCTTTCTGTTCTTCCACAGTTCATATGGAGTCTTTTCCAGAATAGGTCTTATGGAGATTCTATTCTGAATGTAACACACTATGTTTATTGCCTCTGCCCAGAAGATCTTAGCAACGTTAGTCTCGTTGATCATGGTTCTGGCTATTTCTTGCAATGTTCTGTTCTTTCGTTCTACAACTCCATTTTGCTGGGGAGTTCTAGGACAAGAGAAATCATGCAGAATGCCTTTGTCATTAAAGAATGATTCAAAATCTTTGTTTTCAAACTCTCCACCATGATCACTTCTGACTTTGACGATTCTAAGATCCTTTTCATTCTGAACTTGGTTGCAGAAGGTGACAAACACAGAGTGTGACTCGTCCTTGTGTCTTAAGAACTTTACCCATGTCTATATGCTATAGTCATCTACGATTACTAACCCATACTTCTTGCCACTGACTGAAGCAGTTTTAACTGGTCCAAATAAGTCAATGTGCAGAAGTTCTAATGGCTTAGAGGTGCAAACAACGTTTTTAGATTTGAAAGCTGGTTTTGCAAACTTGCCTTTCTGACATGCTTCACACAGAGCATCTGAATTGAACTTCAGGTTAGGAAGTCCTCTGACCAGATTGTGTTTGTTAATCTGAGATCTTCTTCTCATACTAACATGTCCCAATCTTCTGTGCCAGATCCATTGCTCATTGTTAACAGACAGAAGGCACTTTACATTCTGACTTTTCAGTTCAGAAAGTTTTATTTTATAAATGTTGTTTCTCCTCTTTCCATTAAATAGGATAGTCCCATCTTTCTGACTAACAGCTTTGCATGAATTTTGATTAAAGATTATATCATAACAGTTATCACTTAATTGACTTATGGATAACAGGTTATGCATTAATCCATCTACTAATAAAACATTACTTATAGAGGGAAGATTTCCATTGCCTACAGTTCCAGAGCCAATGATCTTTCCTCTCTGATTGCCTCCAAAACCTACGTGGCCTCCAGGCTTAAGTTCCAAGCTTTGGAACATATGCCTTCTTCCCGTCATGTGTCATGAGCAGCCAGAGTCCAGGTACCATGATTGGTGTTTCTGCTTTGCTGCTAAAGATATCTGCCACATGTATTATTTTATCCTTAGGTACCCATATTTTCTTGGGTCCTGATTTGTTAGTTTTACCAAAACTCTGGTTGAATTTTAGTTTGACATAATAATTACTACTTGTATATTTGATGTCATGTGTGTGCCCATATACAAATGTGAATCAAGTGAAGTGCGTTTTATAACTAAATCCATGGCATTCTTTGGTGTAGGTACCTTACCTTGGTATCCTATTCCTTTTCTACCATTTCTGCTAACTCCATAGATAATTGAAGCCATTTTACTTCTATCTATGTTTTTAGCTAGAAACTTCTGAAAGCTGTGATCATACTCCTTGATGATCTCATCAACACTACTGGGAGTTTCAGGGATTGTTTCCTTCTGAGAGTTTTGCAATAGATTTTCTAATTTTGAAATTTTATCTTTTAACTCAGAATTCTCCAATTTGAGACTCTCAGTCTTATCAGAGTCAGAAGCAAGATTCCTTTTCAGGTTTTTGAATTTGACTCTGATCTGCTGATATCTTTCCAGAATTTCATTAAGGCTTTCAACTAGTTCAGCCTTACTAAAGTTTATAGCAAAGTCAGGGAATACCTCTTATGTATCTGATTCAGAGTCTGACTCAGAAGCTTCACTGTCTTCTGTTATGTTTGCCATGAGAGCTATGTTTTCTCTTTCATCATCTGATTCTGAGTCAGCTTCAGATGTGTCATAATCATCCCATGTAGCCATGAGACTTTTCTTCTTTTCCTTGCCAAACTTCTTTTTGGGCTTTTCCTTCTGAAGCTTTGGGAAATCACTTTTGTAGTGCCCTTGCTCGTTACATTCATAGCAGATGATGTCTTTGTTGTTTGGCTTTCTGTTTCCTGAAGAACCTTCAGATCTTCTGTGTCCATAGGAGGATTCTGACCTTCTATATCTGGAGAAAGATTCATTCCGATTCTCTGATCTTCTGGGATTCCTGAACTTCCTTTGCCTCTGCTTCCATAATTGGTTCACCCTTCTGGAGAGGAGAGATAGTTCATCTTCTTTGAGTCAGATTTTCTGTTAGATTTTAAAGCTAATGGCTTACCTTGCTTTTGAGGTTCATCTGCTTCTAGCTCTATCTCGTGACTTCTGAGGGAGATGACAAGTTCCTACAGAGAGATTTTGTTGAGATCCTTGGCTAGCTTAAGCGCTGTGACCATTGGACTCCACTGTTTTGGCAAGCTTCTGATGATCTTCTTAACATGATCAGCAGTGGAATACCCTTTGTCAAGAACTTTCAGACCAACAACAAGAATTTGAAATCTTGAAAACATAGTCTCTATTGATTCACTCTCTTCCATCTTGACTACCTCATACTTCTGAATGAGTGCAAGGGCTTTGGTTTTTTTGACTTGAATGTTGCCTTCATGCGTCATTCTCAGAGAGTCAAACATATTCTTTGTAGTGTCTCTGTTTGATATCTTTTCATATGCTGAATAAGAGATGGCGCTGAGAAGAATTGTTCTGGCCTTGTGATGATTTCTGAAATCACGCTTTTACTGATCAGACATTGCTTTCCTGTCAATCTTCTGACCACTTCCATCCACTGGGTGCGTGTATCCATCAGTCACCATGTCCCACAGATCAGCATCATGGGCCAGAAAGAAGCTTTCAATTTTGTCTTTCCAGTAGTCAAATTTCTCTCCATCAAAGACTGGAGGTTTGCCACTAAATCTGTCTCTTTCTTCATTGTTGTCATTGCTGATGTTTTGATGTGGTCCTGCCATTGTGTTTTTCTGACGCTGGATCTTGTACTGACACGATTAAGTGTTATAAGCTCAGAACCAGGCGCTCTGATGCCAATTGAAGATGTGAAAAACACAAGAAGGGGGGTTGAATTGTAAAACTTAAATTAAATGTGCAGACAACACTGTATTTTTATCCTGGTTCGTTTGATCTCAAACTACTCCAGTCCACCCGTCAAGGTGATTTCTCCTCTCTCCAACGAGGTCTTAATCCACTATATTCAATAGGATTACAACAGTCTACTTTAACAACTGTTAAAGCCTTCTTGAGTCTAACCACATACCGGTTTATCTCAAGGAAATTCTCTTACAGATAATTGAACAAAATGTGGGTTAATGTTTTCTAACAAAACTATATATAACAACTGTGATAATACACAATATTAAGCTTGGAATAAAAACTGGATTGCTAATGCTTTTGAGTAGGTGTGGTTTGAAAGCTTAGCAGATTATATGAGTGCGTGCGTTTTCGTAGGCGTGTATATGCATATATTATTAGCCTTTTCTTTTCTCACACATTCTTGTTTAAATAGCCAAGGAAGAGATACGTTGTTGTCCATAAATCACTTTCAATGATAATAACGTTCTTTCCTTTTTGAAAAGATCTTGTCTTGGATAAAGCCGTTGGTAATTAATCTGTCTTGAATGATTAGTAACGCTTCAAAGTCTTCTTTATGATGCTCAGAGTGTTCTTTGCTTTAACTGGATGATGACGCTTATGAGTGCTGATGACTTGGTAAAGATCTTGATCAGAGTCAGAGTATTTTATGCGCAGATTCTGGTCAGCAGGCTTCAGCGTATGATCTGGTAACTTCAGCGTGTAGCACATGTTATTGATCTTCTGATGATGACATATCTTCTGATGCTGATGTTGATACTGATCTTCTGATGCTGATTCCATCAAAATTTCTGTAAATACACAACATACTTTTAAGTAGCATATATGTATTATATATATAAATTTTACAATTTATTTATTCTTGTATTTTGTTATCATCAAAACTCTAATCAAGGGTTATAGAATCAAACTATGTTTTAACAAAAATCAAGTGCCAAGGGTCATTTTTCATCAAGACATGTCAAATTATGAAACTTGTTCATCAAGAAACCCAAAAATGCAAATTAGGGTTTAAAATGGAAAAATTTCATAACTTAGAATTTTTCTAAGTTATGAAAATTTCTTATTTTTTCCTAACTTTGTCCCATTTTTTCACCAAGATGAAAATGGATTCAAACAAAACTTGTAAAATGAAAGTTGTAGTCCATCACAAAGTCTACAACTTTTAATCACAAAGTTTTCTCAAAAGTAGCTTGTATCTCAAGTTATGATTTTTGGAACAAGGGTACCTAAAACTTTTAACTTAGAGAAAATTTTCCCTAATCTAGGCAGGATTTTGACCCATCTTCTTGGATATTTTTCACATAGTTCCACTTGGAGTTTCAAGTTGCATTACGAAGATGGATTGTAGTACATGTTCCAAGCTTTCCAAATTGTCCAAGAACTCCTCAAACACCCTTGTGGTTAGAGAGAATCAAATTCTTGAAGTTGGCAAAAACTCACTTTTGTCCATGGCCAATACATGTTCATAACAACTTGCAATTCTGATCTAGCTAGCTTGGTTCAACATTACATGCCTCAAAACCAATTTGTACTCCTTAATTTAATGCATATACATTGTATTAAGGTATTGTCTTGGTCATTAGGGCATTATACTTTAGTTTAAGCCTTAAAAGGAAAAAACAACAATGCCATTTTTGCCTAATTTCACTTTATGTCAAAACCAAATCCTTGAGGCATGGGGGCCAGATCTTTGAGGCAAGATCAAGTCAACTAATCCCAGTAACCAAGAACAAAAGTTACAGCATGATAGGAGGGCTTGTACAGGGCTATAACATCATTTCCATTCTTTTGCTTCAAGTAGAAGAAAAGTGGCAAAACAGAAGCAACCTCTAATATCTGTTAACACAAGCTTACAAGAACTTGGTGAATAGGTTCCATACATCCCAACAAGCCTAAAGCACGACCCTTTCATCACTAAAAACTCCTCATACTCAGAATCACTATTTTTCTGCAAAACAGAGCAAATTCTGCATCTTGCAAGCCACAACCAATTTCCATCGTGCATTTTGTCCCAAGATAGTTCCAACACCTTCCAACCAACTCACCTGAACTATCCCAAGCCCCCATTGCAAGCTGTAACACCTTTAACACACTTTGCCATTTTCATTTCAAAGCTCTGCAGGTTGATCTCTACAGCACGATTCAAGTTGTTTCAAAGCAAGCAAAGCATTGGAGAAGCTTCCTTGGACCTCAGGCAAGCTCAACAGAAGCTCAAACACCATTGAAGGTTGCTACATTGTCCAGCTCGAAGTCAACTGAAACAGGTATTTCATGGACTTCTATCTCTCTATTTAGGAATGGTTAGGCTTAGGTTTGTGAATGAAATATGTTGTACTCATAGCCCTGAAGCCATACATATGCTTAGTTTTCATTTACATTAATCGTGCTGAGAGAATTTCACTCATGAACTTTCTGAAAAAACTAGGTTAGAAATTAGGGCCAGAGAAATTCTCTCTGGTCTTTGAGAGTTAATCCAAGTTTTTTATATGGTTAGATTCGTTATTTGATGCTCTACAAGTTTCATGTTTTGAGTTTTGTCAAAAGATCAAAGAATCAGGAGATATAGGTTGGGGTAGCTAGCGCGCGTTTTTGTTCAAATTCTGTTGGACAGAGGAAGAAGATGAAGTAGCTGGGCTGGGCTTGGCTGCTTCCTACTTTTGGCACCCCCCACTTTCAGTTTCACACCCCTAGCCCATTTTCATATATTTTGATATTTTTGCATTTTTATTTTCTTTTCTGACTTTAATATTTTATTTTCAAATATAAAAAAATGATCCAAAAATATTTTTATAATTTTTTACATTTATTTGGTATTTATTTTTATTATTACTAGCAAAAAAATATTTTATATGTTTTTATATTATTTTGTTTAAAATTAAAAATAATGCAAATAATAATTTTATTTTTTATTTCTTAATTTTATTCACACTAAAATATTTTCTTGAATATATTTTATTTTTGTAAATATTTTATCTTGTTTTACACATGTTTATTATATTTAATATATTTAATATATATATATATATATATATATATATATATATATATATATATATATATATATATATATATATATATATATATATATATATATATATATATATATATATATATATATATATATATATATATATATATATATATATATATATATATATATATATATATATATATATATATACACACACACATATATATACTATATTTTACTAAATAATTAGAACAAAAAAATACAAAAAATATTACATTTTCCTTTTTATTATTATTTTGGACAAAACAAATCATTTTTATAATATACTTTTATTTTTTGTATAAATTAGTATATTATTGCACATAATTAATAAATAATATTATTTATTAGGAATTAGGGTTTTTAGCCCTAAATAGAAAATAATTAAAATTGACATTTTCATTTATATATACTTCACATTAAAAAAAAAACTTTTTTACATACTAGAAACATTTTGGCATAATACATTTTATTTACATTTATTTATTGTATTTATTTCAATTATTGTACAGTTAAATATTGTATCTTGTACATTCGATATGGTTGTAATAACTTAGAATTTATTTTCTTGTCAAAATATCCCCAATTCAAATTTGTACCCCTCCCTATATCATGTTGTAATAGTGTAGCATTTAAATTCCCGTACATTTAAAAGCTTTCAATTATGCCATGCTTAGACTTAGGGTTTGTATGCAAATAAAATCAACAATTAGTTTGACCTAATCCAAGATAACATGCATGAAAAACAAACACAATACACACTTGCACCCCTAGGGTTTCATCCACTTGTTGCCTTCAAAAATGGGCCATGGTTGCATGTTGAGTACTTTGGCAAAACAAAAACAAACAAAAAGATCATAGTCCCTCGATGACGCTATCTGAGTTGCCTAAACAAAATGATCAAGTCCCTCAAGAAAATTGCCAAAGATACTTGACATAATTGCTATCATGGTCTATACGATGACCTGCGCCTGTCCCGTTAACATCCTAACACAAGGTTGTTCACCAAATGCAATGGTGAAACAACACCGTTAAAAGGGTTAAAAACATAAGAAAGATCTTTGAGTAAATAGGGTAGATAACTCTTAGTTAATTGATCAAGCTTGCAAAAACATCCTTGCTACTTTTCAAAACACACTCCACAACACAATTTCAAAACCCTATTTTCAAACTTTGAAAACCTTTCAAAAGACAAAAACACCTTTGTATACATTCAAACAAGAATCATTACAAAGGTTGCCACAACGATGGCCTCTTTTCAGAACATTTTCCAAAATCACACACAAAGCACGATTTCAAACAATTGAAAAGCACCATTTCAAACAATAGAAATACAAAGCAAGTGATCTAAGCAAGTAACTAAGAGCCCATGGATAACCATGGATAGAAAGGGTGCTAATACCTTCCATTTCTATAACCTACTCCCCGAACCCAAGAAAACATCTCAAAGGTCTTTCCTGTGCTTTTTGACCTTTCCTTAGGATAAAATAAAAAGTCCGTGGCGACACTTTCTAAACCGAAACATTTGCGAACACAAACGCAAAATCCCAAGTCAGTTCTCCCACCGTATCACAGAACTGGCGACTCTGCTTGGGAAATATTTTTAAGTGGAGTAACCTTAGGGCTTAGATCACCCTTTGCATGATTATTGTTTGCTTTGATTGCTTTACATTTTGGTTCTTTTGTTTGGGCTTGAAATCCTCCACCCGGATTTGGGAAACATTCATAGATAGCAATACGTTGTGGAAACTGTGCGGGGTATACCGACACGGTTGAATCAATAGCTATATTAGTGCGACATATTTGTGAGTACCGGTAGACTTTGAGTCAATCAAAGAGAATACGGGGCCGCTGAGTAATGTCATCAAGCACTAATGAACTAGAACCTTACTTGACCATCTTGGCCTTTTATTAGGGGTAGTGAGATGACCGGCTTTGGTGCAGTCCGAAGTTGGTAGATACTCGATACTACACTCATTGAGGGTTGTTTTCTTGGAATATTTTGGTCGCTAGTTAAGTGGCTAAACCAAAACAATGAACATGGAAAACAATCCAATGATATTGAGCTCTTTAGAACCCGGTTACTATAGGACAGGTTTTGAACCAACTAAACTCAAGAGGGTACTTACCTATGAAACCTCATGCAAGCCTGAAACTAGGGTTTTGTGTGAATTGCTTGTACATTTGCTTGTGCATACATCATGAACATCATAAAGCATCATATGCATCCACTAACCATTTCAAGGGTTTGGATCTTCATCTTTGTTCTTGTTTTGTAGGTCATGGAATCTCTTCGCAGGAAAATAATTCAAGTCAACCTTGTGAAGATCCCTCCTCAACTCAAGGAGCTTACTTCCAGGATTCCAGAGAATTCTCTCTTTAATGAAATACATGGTAGACTCCTCAACTTAGTCAACACCAGCATTGAAGAAGACATGGTGAAAGTTCTCTTCCAGTTCTTTGACCCCCTACACCACTGTTTCACATTCCCTGATTACCAATTGGTGCCTACTTTGGAGGAATTTTCTCAACCCCTGAGAATTCCTATTCTTAATCAACTACCCTACAATGGTACAGAAAAATAACTGAAACCTGAAGATGTTGCTCAAGCATTACACTTGCAACCATCTGACATCAAGGGGCATTGGGAAACCAGAAGTGGTGTCAAGGGATTCTTGGCAAAGTTTTAGTTTGAGAAGGCACAAGAATGCTGGAATTCTCTTGATCTACAAGCCTTTGAAGAGATTGTGGCACTCCTTATCTATGGGTTGGTTTTGTTCCCAAATCCTGATCAACTTATAGATGTGAATGCTGTCAAGATTTTCATATCAATGAATCCCATACCTACATTGCTTGGGGACATCCTACACTCATTTTACACACGAACAATGAGGAAAAGAAGTGTTCTCATGTGCTGTACTCCTCTCCTAGCAAGGTGGTTTATTTCTCACTTCCCACAATCAGTTTTGAAGAATGAGCAGGGTTTAAGGTGGTCACAACGGTTGATGACCCTCACACATTCTGATGTACATTAGTGTTCTCGGTCCAGAGAAAATGTCATCATCATTGATCGTTGTGGTGAATTCCCTAATGTACCATTACTTGGCATTAGGGGAGGCATTACCTACAACCCCTGTCTAGCTTTGAGGCAATTTGGATATGCCCAGAGGGATGGCCCTCATGACATGCTGATTCCTGACCTAGTTTTTGACTTCGACAACGATGCACAAGGACTTCAACAAAGGTTCATCAGAGCTTGGAGGATGCCTAAAAAGGTGGATAGTAAGACACTGGGGCACAAAAATTCCATCCCCCTTAAGCCTTATCTCAAGTGGGTACGAACCCGCTCCCAGAATCTTATGATGCCATATCCTCACATTCTCCCGTTGATCAAATAGCCTGTTAAGGAAGGAGAGGTTCCATACACCATCCTACATCCTGACATGCCAACATCATGGGAAGAAATGCAAAAGAGTTGGATCCAACTCAAAGAAGAACGGGATACTTTCGAAGCCAACTTCTATGCCAGTGAGAAGAATGTTTTAGAGCTCACCCGCCGACTTCACGAGGAGGAAACTCTCAACATCTACATCACACCAAAGAGAATGCGCAATGTCTTTTTACATTAAGAATTTTGTAATATTTTTCCCATGGGGCACTTATGTACTAACAATTTCTTTTAATATGACGTGCGTTCCTTTTTGTTTGCAACAAATTTGAATTTTTGAACCCTTGAATGCATTACATGAATAACATACCATTCATCATATGCATAAACAGGTCTTCAAGCCAAGTTTCCTTATCTTTCTGTTGTTTATTTCAGCAAGATGGATTTGGAGCAAACAGTAAAAGATCTACAGTCACAAAATTCGCAGTTTCAGCAACTCCTCATGACCTTGGCAAAGGGTCAAGAGGATATCAAAGTTCTGCTAGAGAAGAATAAAGAGAAGAAAAAGAAAAAGAGACCGGGGGTAGCCACTTTCGGAAGAAGGTTTGAGGGCGATGCTAGAAGGACTCTTGAGTTTCCTTCAACATCTGACGAATGGATTGGCAAGGGGAAAGGAGTTACTGTACCTTATGAGTCTGATGTAGAAGAAGAGGAAGAGGAAGAAGACGAAGACTATACAGAACAACAGTATCCACCAGCGGATGACAAGTATAAGAACCTTGAAGACAAATTGGCAGCTATGGAGCTGCAGAGGGTGCCCGGATTGGATTTTGAGGAACTGGGGTTGGTAGCTGGGATTGTTTATCCCTCCCAAGTTCAAGGTGCCAACATTTTCCAAGTACAACGGTCTGTCTTGCCCTAAAATGCACTTGAGGTCGTATGTTAGAAAGATCCAACCCCATTCATCCGATAAAGACCTCTGGGTGCACTTTTTCCAAGACAGCTTGTCTAGCACTCAATTAGATTGGTTTTATCAACTCGAGAGATCAGAGGTCCACAATTGGGAAGACTTGGCAGCTGCTTTCTATCGTCAGTATCAGTACAATGCTGATTGGCGCCCACTCGTACCCAGTTACAAAGTATGGGGATGACTTCAAATGAAGGGTTTAAGGAGTACGCCCAGAAGTGGCGTGACCTGGCTGGAAGGGTGCAGCCACCGCTATTAGATAGGGAATTAGTTGACATGTTTTTGGGGATCCTGTCTGGCCCCTTCTTCAACCATCTAATCGAGAGCTCTTCTGCGGGATTTACTGAACTGATTTTTACCGGCGAAAGGGTGGAGGCCGGTATTAAAAGTGGAAAGATTCAAAAGGATGCCTCCGCATCCACAACTGTTAAAAAACCTTTTCCAGCCAAGAAAGAAGCATCTGCTATGTATTCTCAGAAGGGATTGGGAAGAACTGAGCGCCGACCAACTGTAGGGGCCGTGATGATTCAAAATTCGTCAAATGATCAACCTCGTAACAATCAGTCGAGACCTAATCAACAACGGGTAGAACAACCACAACGGCAGTTCACCCGCATCAACATGACACCCGCGCATGTTCTTCCCCATTTGTTGAAGCTGAATCTGACTAGTTTGAAGGAGGCGCCAAAAAACCCTAACACCTCCTCTCCATACTATCACTCCAATGCCAAGTGTGCTTACCATTACGACAGTGCTGGGCACGATACCAATAATTGCTGGGCACTTAAGAACAAAATTCAGGATTTAATTAACGCCAAAGAAGTTGAATTTGACGCTCCTGAGAAGCCCAATGATATATCTGCTCCGATGCCCAAGCACGGCCACAATGTGCATGCCATTTTGGAAAACCTCCATGTCACTGATGTTGCCAATCTGTTGACTCCTTTGATTGTGATTAAAGAAAATTTGTTGAGAGCCGGGATCTTTCCTGGTTGTGGTAAAAACTGTTATTTTTGTTTGAATATTCAAGGTGACTGTCCAATGTTGAAGTCAGGTGTCCAACACCTGATGGATACTCAAGAAATACTTTTCCAGAAAACCCCTATTAACGCTTTCAATCCGATTACTCCTGATATTTGTGATACTTAAACCAACGATATTGCTATCATAACCATTTCCGACAATCCTCCCAAGGCTTGCAAAAGGCCTGTCAGGATTACACCCAACTCTGAATGTGTACCTTTAAAGATCACCATGCCGGGACCTGTCCCGTACCAATCAAGCAAAATGATACAGTGGAACTATGGGGGAGAAATCTTCTAACACGGCATCAAACAAATCGAAACCGTCCAAGAGATTTCTGAAGAAGACCCTGATATAGGGAACATCGCGGGCACAAGCAAAATAACCCGCAGTGGCCGAATCTTTTCTCCGGAGATTGCTCCCCCTCGAGCAGTTTTCGGACCCTTAAAAGCTTATGCACCTGTTGGACCGTCTGTGCAAGGCCCAGTGATTGAAGAATTAAATACTCCTGAAGTTAGACCATCTGCTGATATTACCGACAAGGGTAAGGGGATACTGGAAATGCCTGTCTGGATGAAGGCTCATGCTATGGTTATCCCCGAAACCACTCAGAAGGAAATGGATGAAATCTTAAAAATAATCAGAAAAAGTGACTACGACGTTGTGGAACAATTAGGGCAAACCCCTTCTAAAATTTCAATGTTGGCTCTTCTGCTCTGTTCTGAGGCCTATGCCAAGGCCCTAATCAAATTCTTGAAGGCGGCACATGTTCCCCAAGAGACCTAGGCTGACCAGTTTCAGGATTGTGTGTCCAGTCTTACTGCTGACAATGGCCTGGGCTTTTCTGATGCTGACTTAACTCCCAAAGGAAGGAAACACAATGATGCGTTACATGTTTCAGTTGAATGCCGAGGAATCACTCTCGCCCATGTCTTGGTTGATACTGGTTCTTCCCTGAATGTGCCGCCAAAGAAAGCCTTAGACCGTTTGGATTGCGAAGGTTTGACCCTCAAACCTAGTAACATCGTTGTTAGGGCTTTCGATGGTTCTAAAAGAATGGTTCATGGAGAGGTTGATATTCCTATCAAGGTAGGCACCGAAGTGTTCAATTCCATCTTCTACGTGATGGACATCCGTCCGTCATACTCATGTTTGCTAGGAAGACCGTGGATCCATTATGCCGGGGCAGTTACATCCTCTTTGCACCAGATGCTGAAATATCCTGTTAAGGGTAAAATCATAACTGTGCACGGCGAGGAAGAGTACATGATCAGTTATCTCAATTCATTTCGATATGTGGAGTTAGATGGCGAGTTCATCGAAACGCCTTTTCAACATTTTGAGGAAGTTTCTCCCGAGGTAGCATTTGCGAAGACAGTGGTTGAGGTACCTATCATTCCCAAGCGTGTGGTTAGGATGACATCTCTCAAAGACGCAGAGGCTGTGATTAAGGAGGGGAAGAGCACAGTGTGGGGACAATTTCCTGACTTTCCCCATAAGACGGACAAGTTTGGTTTAGGGTTTACTGCTGCAGGACAAAAGGCTATGCGTTGCTCTAAGGTCGGAGGACCACCCGTCAAGATCTCACACCACGAAATCAATGCTGTAGAAGATGAAGACGAGGAGATCCATTTTGAAGATTGGATCTTTCTGACCGTCGAAGGGGGTTTGAGCAATTGGGAAGCAACATATTTTGTTCCTATCACCTTTATCAACCATTAATTTTATCTTTGAACAATTTCCCATTTTTATGGTCTGTAATAACTAAAACAATTCGTACACTATTTTCACCTCATGCCTTACCCGAGGCATGTAGGTCCATTTGTAAGGGCTTGATTTTCTTCATAATCATATGCCATGTTTTAATGAATCATTGGACGTTTTTCATCTATAAAATTGCTGTGTTTATTTTCTTTCCTTTTGCATTTTTGTTTGTTTAAAGATGGCTATCCCTTACACACACCCACACTCATAAATGCAGGTACCCATCCACTCTGGATTCCATGGGTGACTATTCTGCTTTAGCCTTCGATAACTCTGAAGATTTGGTCAATCATGCTGAGTACGAAGTTAACGAAGATTGTGAAGTGCCGGGAGAGTTAGCCAGACTTCTACAACAAGAAGAGAGGGCCATTCTTCCTCATGAAGAGCTGTTAGAAACCATCAACTTAGGGACAGAGGAAGACAGGAAGGAAGTAAAAGTGGGTGCCAACCTGGAACCAAGTGTCAAAGAACGCTTAGTGCAATTATTGAACGAATATGTTGAAATCTTTGCTTGGTCTTATGAAGACATGCCAGGGCTAGACATCAATATCGTGGTTCACCGCCTCCCCACAAGAGAAGACTGTCCACCGATCAAACAAAAGGTCCGCCGGATGAGGCCTGACATGTTTGAGAAAATCAAGGTCGAAGTAATGAAGCAATTCAATGCTGGCTTTCTGGCTGTTACCTCCTATCTACAATGGGTTGCTAACATCGTTCCCGTACCTAAGAAGGACGGAAAAGTCAGAATGTGTGTAGACTACCGGGATTTAAACAGGGCTAGCCCTAAAGATGACTTTCCACTACCGCATATCGATATCTTGGTTGACAACAGAGCTCAACACAAGGTTTTTTCTTTCATGGACGAATTCTCGGGATATAACCAAATCAAAATGGCTCCCGAGGACATGGAGAAAATAACCTTTGTTACACAATGGGGTACCTTCTGCTACAAAGTGATGCCGTTCAGACTGAAGAACGCAGGGGCAACCTATCAACGCGCCATGGTAGCTTTGTTTCATGATATGATACATCATGAGATCGAAGTTTACGTAGACGACATGATAGCTCGATCACAAACAGAAGAAGAACACCTTAATCATTTGCAAAAGCTGTTTGCCAGGTTGAAAGAGTATAAACTCCGACTGAATCCAAGCAAGTGCACTTTTGGAGTTAGATCTGGTAAACTCCTGGGATTTATTGTCAGCAACAAGGGCATTGAGGTTGATCCAGCTAAAGTAAAAGCCATACAAGAAATGCCTGCCCCCCGCACTGAAAAGGAGGTTAGAGGATTCTTGGGACGCTTGAACTATATCACCAGGTTCATCTCTCACCTGACGTCTACCTGTGAGCCAATTTTCAAACTGTTGAAGAAAGATCAGGCAGTTGAATGGAACAATGATAGTCAAGTTGCTTTTGATAAGATCAAGGAGTACTTACTAGAACCTTCTATTCTAATGCCACTCGTCGAAGGAAGACCATTGATCATGTATCTGACTGTTTTGGATAACTCAATGGGGTGCGTACTGGCCCAACATGACGAGTCTGGCCGAAAAGAGCATGCCATTTATTTCCTTAGCAAAAAGTTTACCGACTGTGAGACTCGCTACTCATTGCTCGAGAAAACTTACTGCGCTTTGGTATGGGCTGCTCGCCGGCTAAGGCAATATATGTTGACTCATACCACTTTGCTAATTTCCAAGATGGATCCGATCAAGTATATCTTCGAGAAGCCTGCTTTATCTGGAAGAATTGCTAGATGGAAAATGATCCTGACAAAATATGACATCCAGTATACTACCCAAAAATCTATAAAGGGGAGTGTACTAGCTAACCATCTAGCTCATCAAGCCGTCGAAGATTATCAATCTATGAGATTCGACTTCCCTGACGAGGACATCATGACTTTGGACAAAATCGAAGGTAATGGACCGTATGACGGACCTGAACAAGGATCCCGATGGACCCTGTACTTTGATGGTGCTTTAAATTCACTTGGCAACGGTATCGGTGCGGTACTCATTTCTCCAGAGGGTTGCCATACACCCTTCACTGCCCGACTTTGTTTCAGCTGTACCAACAACATGGCCGAATATGAAGCTTGCATCTTTGGTCTCAAGGCTGCTATAGACCTGGGGATCAAATCTTTGGTCGTATTTGGGGACTCGGCTTTGGTTATCAGTCAAGTCAAAGGAGAGTGGGACACCAAACATCCCAATCTTATCCCATACAAAGAACATGTCCTGACATTGTTGCCTCAGTTCGAGCAGATTACTTTGGAGCACTTCCCGCGAGAAGAAAATCAGCTAGCAGATGCTCTGTCTACAATGTCTTCCATGTTTAAACTTAACTGGGATAACGAGGCTCCCCAAATTACCATCGAGCGAATGGACGAACCTGCGCACTATCATGAGATTAATACCAAAGAAGTAGTGGAACAACCCTGGTTTCATGAAATCAAAAGGTATCTCCAGACTAGAGAATACCCTGAAGGAGCTTCCGTCAATGACAAATAGTTCTTAAGGAGATTTGCTGCCAAGTTCTTCCTAAGCAATGACATCCTTTATAAATGCAGCCATGATTGTATTTTACTTCGTTGTGTGGACAAAGCTGAAGCAAAGATGATCATGACCGAAATATACAGTGGTACATTTGGAACCCACTTGAGCGGACATACAATGGCTAAGAAGATTCTAAGGGCAGGCTACTACTGGTCTACCATGGAAGCTAATTGTCACCAACATTTCCGTATTTGCCATAAATGCCAAGTCTATGCCGACAAGGTACATATTCCTCCTATTCCTCTCAACGTTCTGACAGCTCCTTGGCCATTCGCAATGTGGGGCATTGACATGATTGGAGAGATCAAGCCCACGGCGTCCAATGGACATCGCTTCATCTTGGTCGCTATTGATTATTTTACCAAGTGGGTCGAAGCAGCTTCCTTTGCCTCTGTTACAAAGAATGTGGTTGCCCGCTTCATCAAGCAGAACCTCATATACCGGTATGGTGTCCCTGACACGATCATCACAGACAACAGTACAAATTTGAACAATACCATGATCACCGCTCTATGCGAACAGTTCAAGATTTATCATCACAATTCATCTCCCTATCGGCCGAAGATGAACGGTGCTGTTGAAGCCGCAAACAAAAATATCAAGAAGATCATTCAAAATATGACAATCACCTATAAAGACTGGCATGATATGTTACCGTTTGCTCTGCATGGATATCGTACCACGACACGTACTTCAATAGGGGCAACCCCATTTTCCTTGGTGTATGGCATGGAAGTTGTGTTACCCATGGAAGTTCAGATTCCTTCCTTAAGGATCATGAAAGACGCTGGTTTGAGTGAAGACGATTGGATTCAGACCCGGCTTGATCAACTCAATTTGATTGACGAGAAGCGACTTACTGCTGTTTGTCATGGTTAGGCGTATCAAAAACGCATGATCAAGGCTTTCGACAAAAAGGTTAAGCGTCAGATATATCAAGTCGGAGATCTTGTAATCAAGCGGATCATCTTACCGCAAAGTGATCCCAGGGGCAAGTGGACTCCTACTTACGAAGGACCATTTGTAATCAAGAGCATCTTTTCTGGTGGGGTAATGATTCTGACCACCATGGACGGCAATGACTTACCGCACCCTGCGAACGCCGACATAGTCATAAGATACTACACATGAAACAATCCGACAAGTTGAAAACCCGAAAGGGCTACTTGGGCAAAAATGGGCATCCCGGTGAACCGAAAACCCGAAAGGGTGGTTCAAGCAAAACTTAGGGATAAAACAAAAAAATATGTACACCCGGCAAGTTGAAAACCCGAAAGGGCGACTTGGGCAAAAAAGGGTTTCCCGGTGGATCGAAAAACCGAAAGGGCGATTCAGGAAAAAGTTAGGGAATTAAAGCGTATGACTGTGTCTCGTCGGATCACTTTAAAGAACAATCTCTTCATCAACAAGCTCCGAGCTTCTAATCGACCTAGTCATCAGCGGACGAAGCAGTGAATGGACAAGATATTCATAGTCGTGAAGCCTATAGTAGAATGGGAATCCCATGGATTTGTTACACATAGCCATCTTTCTTTTGTATAAAATTTTCCAATTTTTACGACAACATTCTCTTACTAGGGTGTCTGTCTCCTTTGTACAAAGATAATCATAAAAGTTAATACAAATACACCTCCAAGTGTAGAAATTTGCTTGCCTTTCTTTTCTTTTTTACACTTATGTTATATTTGAAAACGTCCAATGTTTTGTTAAATAGGCATATGCATTTGAACATAACCACTGCTTACAAATAAAACGAAATTGAAAAAAGATAGTTACTGATAGGTTGAAGGTGTAGGAAGATATCTTTATGCCATTTCAGAAGAAATCCCCTACGATACATCATTCGGATCCTCAACAAAGCTAAATTTGGATTATATTTCCCCAGCGGGGTTAAGCTTCAAGATCCTCGACAGAGCCGTTGCTTTCTAAAGCTTGATTCCCCAGCTAAGCTGAATTTCAAAATTCCCATCAGAGTCAAGTTTCAAGATCCCCAGTGGAGTCCAAAAACCCTGAAAATCCTATCCCCGGCGGAGCCAGAATAGTGAGCATTTCCCCACAGATTCATTTCCCAGCAGATTGAAGATTCTCAGTCTCATTTCTCTAGCAGAGGTCTCCCAGGTTTTAACTCCCCAGTAGAGATTTTTTCAGAGTTTCCCTTATTCCCCAAGCAGTCAGCAAGGTTTTTCTCATCTTCAAATCCTCAGCATCGGTCCAGGATTTATTTTCCCCGACAGCGATCAAAGATTTCGTTATCTCCAGCTATCCGGATTTTATCTTCCTCAACAAGATGACTACTCAGCTTACATGCACAACCATTACATTCATATATCATAAACATTAATGAAATACAATTCATTGCATCATACATATCATGTAACATAACTTTGTGTTTTAGCTAACATTTTATCCTTTTCAGGATAAGATTAAAAGACTATCATTAATAATTATTCAGATACAGTATGGATACACCCCAGATACGACAGTCATTCTATTACTCATTCGGAGTTTCAAGTCAAATACAGTACAGATACACCCCAGACACGACGGTTATTCTACTACTCATTCAGACTTCAGCAATCCGATACAGACTAGATACGCTCCAGACACGGCGACCATTCTATCTCTCATTCAGATTCAATTATCAACCTCAAGTTCAGATATGCTCCAGACACGAATGCCATTCTGACCCTTACACCAACAGTTTGATTCCCTCAGTGCAGTCGCCACATAAGTTATTCTACTACTCATACAAATCTCAACTTCAGATATAGTCCAGATACGCTCCAGACGCGGTTTCCATTCTGTCACTCATTCAGAGTTTATCCCCAGCACACAGTTGCTCCATACACAGATATTTCTCTGTTACCCGGATACAATACAGATACACTCCAGACACGGTAGTCATTCTGATATTCATTCAACATTCAAACACAATTACAGCTCAGATACTCCCCAGACGCGGACACCATTCTTTTGCTCACACAAACTCAGTCTCCAGATACAGTTCAAGTGCATTCCAGACACAGATACCATCTTGATACTCATTCTTTTGGCCTACAACATTGCAATTCAACAAAGGTTCTTGAATGGATTCTTTAAGCCCATCTCCAGCAAGATTCTACCATCTCCAAATGGCATCTTTAAGCCCATTCCCTCAACAATATTTTGGCGAGTGCAAATTTACGGGCACTCTAGTGTCTAATCTTCCTTTATCTTCGAGTCGCGAAAGGAAAAACTTGCCAATCTAACTCTTCAGGTCCAAGAAGATTGAACAGGGGAAACTGTTGTACCCCAAAATTTGCCCTCTCCTTTTATCAACATTTCTCATCACAAAGCCCTTGGAACTCAAGGTCAAGCTAGGGTTTGCTCAGCTCAAGACACCTCCTTGCACTGTTGACCTAAATTAGGGTTTGAGTTTGCACAGGGATATTTTGACCCACAATGCCCAAAGTGACTTTCATACTTCATGTTGGACTCACAAGTTTATCCATACCAAGTTTTAAGCCTTGATTCAAATTTTTGCCCAGTCAATTAGACAGTTGACCTAGAAATCAACTGTATTGGGGAAAAATTCAACAGTGGCCAATTGACAGTCAAACTTCATGATTTTTGACCCACATCAACATAATGAACTCAGATATGTCATTTGATCAAGTTTGGATCACAATTCCACAAGAAACTTGATCAGATCACCAAAAGGGCAAAATTGTCATTTTTAGGGTTTTGACTGTACAAAGGCAATTTTTGACTGTTTGACCTAACCAATGGCAAATCAAGCTCAACCATGGACTAAAGGACTCAATGAAATCATCTTGACCCATTCAACAAGTTCAAAAGATCTCAAATGCATAGGATTGACAGATGAATTTTTCAGTCAACTGATCAAAATTTAACTGTATATTGAAAAGTCAAACTATGACTTTTTGGTCAAAATCAAGTGCCAAGGGTCATTTTTCATCAAGACATGTCAAATTATGAAACTTGTTCATCAAGAAACCCAAAAATGCAAATTAGGGTTTAAAATGGAAAAATTTCATAACTTAGAATTTTTCTAAGTTATGAAATTTTCTTATTTTTTCCTAACTTTGTCCCATTTTTTCACAAAGATGAAAATGGATTAATACAAAACTTGTAACATGAACGTTATAGTCCATCACAAAGTCTACAACTTTGATTCACAAAGTTTTCTCAAAAGAAGCTTGTATCTCAAGTTATGATATTTGGAACAAGGGTACCTAAAACTTTTAACTTAGAAAAAATTTGCCCTAATCTAGGCAGGATTTTGACCCATCTTCTTGGCCATGTTTTACATAGTTCCACTTAGAGTTTCAAGTTTCATTACAAATATGGATTGTAGTACATGTTCCAAGCTTTCCAAATTATCCAAGAACTCCTCAAACACCCTTGTGGTTAGAGAGAATCGAATTCTTGAAGTTGGCAAAAACTCACTTTTGTCCATGGCCAATACATGTTCATAACAACTTGCAATTCTGATCTAGCTAGCTTGGTTCAACATTACAGGCCTCAAAACCAATTTGTACTCCTTAATTTAATGCATATCCATTGTGTTAAGGTATTGTCTTGGTCATTAGGGCATTATACTTTAGTTTAAGCCTTAAAAGGAAAAAGCAACAATGCCATTTTTGCCTAATTTCACTTTATGTCAAAACCAAATCCTTGAGGCATGGGGGCCAGATCTTTGAGGCAAGATCAAGTCCACTAATTCCAGTAACCAAGAACAAAAGTTGCAGCATGATAGGAGGGCTTGTACAGGGCTATAACATCATTTCCATTCTCTTTCTTCAAGTAGAAGAAAAGTGGCAAAACAGAAGCAACCTCTAATATCTGTTAACACAAGCTTACAAGAACTTGGTGAATAGGTTCCATACATCCCAACAAGCCTAAAGCCCGACCCTTTCATCACTAAAAACTCCTCATACTCAGAATCACTGTTTTTCTGCAAAACAGAGCAAGTTCTGCATCTTGCAAGCCACAACCAATTTCCATCATGCGTTTTGTCCCAAGATAGTTCCAACACCTTCCAACCAACTCACCTGAACTATCCCAAGCCCCCATTTCAAGTTGTAACACCTCTAACACACTTTGCCATTTTCATTTTAAAGCTCTGCAGGTTGAGTTCTACAACACGATTCAAGTTGTTTCAAAGCAAGCCAAGCATTGGAGAAGCTTCCTTGGACCTCAGGCAAGCTCAACAGAAGCTCAAACACCATTGAAGGTTGCTACATTGTCCAGCTCGAAGTCAACTGAAACAGGTATTTCATGGACTTCTATCTCTCTATTTAGGAATGGTTAGGCTTAGGTTTGTGAATGAAATATGTTGTACTCATAGCCCTGAAGCCATACATATGCTTAGTTTTCATTTACATTAATCGTGCTGAGAGAATTTCACTCATGAACTTTCTGAAAAAACTAGGTTAGAAATTAGGGCCAGAGAAATTCTCTCTGGTCTTTGAGAGTTAATCCAAGTTTTTTATATGGTTAGATTCGTTATTTGATGCTCTACAAGTTTCATGTTTTGAGTTTTATCAAAAGATCAAAGAATAAGGAGATACAGGTTGGGGTAGCTAGCGCGCGTTTTTGTTCAAATTCTGTTGGACAGAGGAAGAAGATGAAGTAGCTGGGCTGGGCCTGGCTACTTCCTACTTTTGGCACCCCCCACTTTCAGTTTCACACCCCCTAGCCCATTTTCTTATATTTTGATATTTTTGCATTTTTATTTTCTTTTATGACTTTAATATTTTATTTTCAAATATAAAAAAATGATCCAAAAATATTTTTATAATTTTTTACATTTATTTGGTATTTATTTTTATTATTACTAGCAAAAAAAACATTTTATATGTTTTTATATTATTTTGTTTAAAATTAAAAATAATGCAAATAATACTTTTATTTTTTATTTCTTAATTTTATTCACACTAAAATATTTTCTTGAATATATTTTATTTTTGTAAATATTTTATCTTGTTTTACACATTTTCCTTTTTATTATTATTTTGGACCAAAAAATCATTTTTATAATATACTTTTATTTTTTGTATAAATTAGTATATTATTGCACATAATTATAATTAATAAATAATATAATTTATTAGGAATTAGGGTTTTTTGCCCTAAATAGAAAATAATTAAAATTGACATTTTTATTTATATATACTTCACATTAAAAAAAAAAAACTTTTTTACATACTAGAAACATTTTGGCATAATACATTTTATTTACATTTATTTATTGTATTTATTTCAATTATTGTATAGTTAAATATTGTATCTTGTACATTCGATATGGTTGTAATAACTTAGAATTTATTTTCTTGTTAAAATATCCCCAATTCAAATTTGTACCCCCTCCCTATATCATGTTGTAATAGTGTAGCATTTAAATTCCCGTACATTTAAAAGCTTTCAATTATGCCATGCTTAGACTTAGGGTTTATATGCAAATAAAATCAACAATTAGTTTGACCTAATCCAAGATAACATGCATGAAAAACAAACACAATACACACATGCACCCCTAGGGTTTCATCCACTTGTTGCCTTCAAAAATGGGCCATGGTTGCATGTTGAGTATTTTGGCAAAACAAAAACAAACAAAAAGATCATAGTCCCTCGATGACGCTATCTGAGTTGCCTAAACAAAATGATCAAGTCCCTCAAGAAAATTGCCAAAGATACTTGACATAATTGCTATCATGGTCTATACGATGACCCGCGCCTGTCCCGTTAACATCCTAACACAAGGTTGTTCACCAAATGCAATGGTGAAACAACACTGTTAAAAGGGTTAAAAACATAAGAAAGATCTTTGAGTAAATAGGATAGATAGCTCTTAGTTACTTGATCAAGCTTGCAAAAACATCCTTGCTACTTTTCAAAACACACTCCACAACACAATTTCAAAACCCTACTTTCAAACTTTGAAAACCTTTCAAAAGACAAAAACACCTTTGTATACATTCAAACAAGAATCATTACAAAGGTTGCCACAACGATAGTCTCTTTTCAAAACATTTTCCAAAATCACACACAAAGCACGATTTCAAACAATTGAAAAGCACCATTTCAAATAATAGAAATACAAAGCAAGTAATCTAAGCAAGTAACTAAGAGCCCATGGATAACCATAGATAGAAAGGGTGCTAATAACTTCCCTTTCTATAACCTACTCCCCGAACCCAAGAAAACATCTCAAAGGTCTTTCCTGTGATTTTTGACCTTTCCTTAGGATAAAATAAAAAGTCGGTGGAGACTCTTGCTAAACCGAAACATTTGCGAACACAAACACAAAATCCTAAGTCAGTTCTCCCACCGTATCACACATGTCTTTAGATAAACAACCTTCACGGACAACCTCCTCTAAACGAACTCCCATGCTTACCATTTCGTTAAAATCACGGGATGCACTCGCTACCATTCTCTCATAATAGAATGCACTTAGTGTCTTTAAGAAAAATCTTTGTCATTTATTTTTCTTCCATTGGAGGAATCACTTGGGCGGCTACCTCACGCCATCTCTGTACATATTCTTTGAATGATTCCCTATCTTTATGGACCATGGCCTTGAGTTGATCACGGTTATGCGCCATGTCCACATTGTATTTGTATTGTTTGATAAAGGCTTCCCCAATTCGTTGAAAGTATGAATATTGGCACTGTCCAAACACATGTACCACTTCAATGCAACACTAGTAAAACTATCTTGAAAAAGTGAATCAGCAGACGCTGATCACCAGTGTGGGTAGACATTATTCTTACATACATCAAAAGATGAGCTCGAGGACAAGTATTTCCTTTGTACTTCTCGAATTCCGGAACTTTAAAATTTGTAGGTATCTTGACATTCGGGACCAAGCATAAATCATTCACCTTCTGACTGAACAATTCCTTTCCTCTGAGGGCCTTCATCTCCCTCTCCATCTTGTCAAATTGATCTTGAAAATCATCCATTCGATCATAGAGACCCAAGACTTCACTTGGTGGAGGAAAAGGAAAATACATATCATCATTAGAAAACGAGACCACATTCATCGAGGGAGGTTCACCAGGAGTAACATGCATCACAGGAGGTGCAAGAGTAACAGTAGTCTGAATAAATGGAGTAACTTGAGGACCAAGATTAAAACCTTCAGTCATAAAGTTCTATGGCATTCCTCATGGATAACCTTGAGGTGTATGATTCTGAACAACCACTGGAGTAGCAAAGACAGGAACAACCGAGCTTCAGTAGTAACCATTGTTTGTTAAGGTTGAGAAATCGGTGGCTGATTCTGAGCAGCCACCAAAGATTCCATCAGAGCAGTAAGATTGGCCATACCGGCCTTCAGAGTAGAAACCTCGTCGCACAACTTGCAATTCTCTTGTTCTAAGTTATCCATCTTCCTTCTGAAATTAGCTCGAGTATTATACTGGTGAGACAACTTGCTGAACAAAGTAAAGAAGTTCAATAAGACCCCTGGACATGCATAGAAATGCAAGAAGTATGTACAATATGATGCATGATACGCAATGCACATGATTTATTTTATTATTACTATTATTTCAAGGGGCTTAAAGATTTATAGATAACATTGCAAATATCAAAGTGATAACACATTTTAAATACTTGAATTTTTTATAATAAAGTCTAAAACCCTAAGAAGCAAAGTTGATGGAGATCACTCTATGCGCTGACCCTTCCCGGTAAGTCTTGCAATATGAGCCTTCAATCTCTGGTTTTCTTCTGCATATTTGGTGGTAACCTCCTTCTAATCACCTGAATCAGGAAGTGTGCAAGTGGCATCTGAATGAGGTTTAGGGGAAAATAAATCCCCTTGCCTCTCTATTGTCTCTACAACCTGACTCCTAAGAATCTCAATCAAGTCGTCTTTCTCCTTCAAGTCTGATCTATAGGAAATCTCTAGAGTTTGGCACTTATTCTTCCAAGATGCCTTTTCCTGTTGCATCCTGACTAAAGAAAGTTTTAGCTCTTCCACATCATCCAATAAGGGAGGAGTGGTATTCACAAACAAATCAGGCATATGTGCTTCTTGAGAATACGACATCTTCAACTGAATAGCTCTCTCTTGGACCTACTGAAGATAAGGCTCCAAAGAAACAACCCCTATAGGTCCCAAGTCTTTCCTACTCTTCCTGTGAATGTGACGCCAGGACTTCGCAATCTGCTCCCTAGCTTCCTTATGGTCTTCTCCCTCTTTCAGGAAGAAACTACTCAAATGAATACTATTTGGCTTATCCCTCATCAGATATGCAAGATATCGTCGTGCAAGAACATGGTTGTAGTTAATTCCTCCCTTTGTACCAAGAAGCGGTACATTGGGGAAACCACCACAACTATCGACAATCTCTATATCGTGGTAAGCCTGATGATACCAAAAAATATGTGAGTGAGTAAGCGCCATGATCTTAGGAGCCCAACGAAGTTCCTTCCTGACATCCCAGAAAGCATCAGACTGAGGCAAATGAGAAGTAAACCACCGATACAAAGAGGCGTGCAACAGATAATCATCCCCCCATGATAAGAATCTCGAAGATGAATAGAGTAATAAGCATCAACCAACAATGTAGGAACTGGGTTTCCAATCATGAAGATACTGATAGCATTGATGTCAACAAATTTGTCTATATTGGTAAATAAGAACAACTCGTAAGCATGTAGAGCAAAGATGGCCTCAAAAGCGACTGTACTCTTCATCTTGGAAAAGTAACGAGCTTTCTCCAATAAGAACTGAGCTGGTAATCCTCTAATCCCTCCTTTAGTAGTCATGTGGGCTTCAACATCAGACTGTCCCAAATGGATCAAAGTAGAAATCTCATGTGGTTTTTGCTCACCCTCCAAACCAGTAAAAGGAACACGATCAGTAATAAGCAAACCCAACATATAAGAATTCTCCTCTAGTGTAGGAATCAACTGATAGTCAGGGAAAGTAAAGTAATGATACATCGGATCATAGAACTGGACCAAGGTCGAGAGAATAACCTCCTTCATCCTGAGCTTCATGAGAGAAATGATTGACCCATACTTCTTCCAAAAATCTGCAGAACACTCAATCTCGGGAATCAGACTCATCAATTCATCTACTTGGGATATTTGAAACTGTATTTTCCTGTCTTTCTTTTTCCAGAATACAAAGTCAAAAAGTACCTGAGATATTCACAAATGGTCAAGTTTTAAATCCCTTGAAATAAAATTTCTTCAAAAGATGGTTATGAGTGCATGGATGCATGATGCAACAATTACATATAAGATCACAAATATAGGGTTCATAGGTTCAACGTCACGAGCATGAGGTCGAAGGTACTACCCATAAGGTGTGGTCTAAGAGTTATCATCTGCCGAACAAGGTTCTAGAGGTTCCCAGAGTCTACGCCATTCCTTCGGATATTACCAACTTCTTGATTAACTCGATAATTAGTAATATTCTCAAGAAAAACTCGTCCGAGCATAGTATCGCGTGACAACTATTTCTAGATTACTCCGTCATAGCTTCTGCACTACACCTAAAAGGCCAAGATGGGTTAGGTATTCTACGATCCTCAACTTCAGCAGGCTCCCAGGTCGAAAGCAGTACGTCTTCCCGATTACTCGGTAAATGACGCTACAGTCAAAGGGGCCTCCACTGAGTGAGGGATCTCATGCCTCCTTTTTTGGGATTACTCCCTCAAAGTTAACATGACTATACCGCCCGTCCTATCTTAATGTTTTCCCAAGTCCGGGTATAGGACTTATAAGTAATCACCAAGCCCCTGAAAACCAGGAAAATCCAAACAAACAGATATACAACATATAATATATAACAAACAATAACACATATACATATATAAACAAAGATATGTTTAACCCACTTAGGGATGGATCAGCAAGAGGTCAATCTTTCCTCAGTGAAGTTGCCATTTTTTTCTGTAGTGGTAGAAATGTTTAAGACTAAGCCATTGGATTGACTAGAGTTATACAGATCAAAATAAAAATCGCCATCATGCTTTATTGTTTCCAAAGGAATGGGAAAAGAGCGATTAACCCAAAAAGAGGGGGAAGATTCAAGGTAAGGGGGTTGTGTTGTACCCAAAAATTTTCCCTCCCATATTTCTCAATACATGTCAAGTGAGGTCCTCAAATTGCTTAAGGAGGTCCAAGAGTTGACCAGACAAACTCTCTCCTAAGGCAGTCTATCTCAAATTAGGGTTTCATTTTGCATCAAGATGCTTGAATCCAAAGGGTCCCAAATACTCACTATTTTCATAATATGTTCTCAAGATCATCCATGTCAAGTTTCAAGCCTTGTAGAGGAAGTTTGCTCAGTCAACTGCTCAAATGTCTGAAAATCGACTATGCTAGGGCAAAAGTCAACTATGGCCCACATATAGTCAAACTTCAATATTTTTGGTCAAAATTATCACTTTGAAGTATTATTCATCATTTGATCAAGGGCTGATCATGATTCCTCAAAGATTGCTCATAATTCATCAAAACCCAAAAGTTGCTAAATTTGGGTTTTGCAGGAAAACTCAACTCAACTTTGACCAAGCATAACTTTCTCATACTTTATCAGAAATGACCCATCCAAAGCTCATTTTGAATAGGATGAAATTTCCTACAATTCAACTTCAACTCCCAAGTTCAGAATATGCATTAAAAAACGATATGAATTTTGACATTATAGGTCCTTTTGAAAAGTCAATAAAAACACCTTTTGGGTCAAAGCTTCATACATAAACCTGGAAGACTCAATTGAGATGAGACTAAAAGGGTTATTTAGAGGACATCCTAAGATTTCTAAAAAGTCCAAGAAAACCTCTCTAGGGTCAAAATTGAGAGAGTTATGCATTGGCCAAGTTGACAATTTTTGCAAAATTGCCAAAAGTCAAATGTGCTAAAATTTGCATTTTTTGCTAAATGGGCCCAACTTTTTATGCTTGCACTGAGTTTGTAATGTGATCCACGACCCATGAGCCCTTCCACTTGTCATTCTTTTATTTTTGTTATTTATTTTGATTTTATTTCATTTAAATCAAATAAAATCAATATAAAATAATGAAAATATCAAAAATCAATTAAATCTTGAGATTTTGTGCATCATTAGAGTCACTATACAGCTGGAGACAAGATCAAATCGTGCAAGGCTTCATATGGACAGAAAAAGATTGAAAATGCTTGTTTTGGAAAGATTTGGTGCAAGGAATAAATCATGGATCAATCTTCATAAATGGCAAAGATTTGATACAAACTGGAACCCTAATGCATTCTATTATAGATAGTGAACAAAGGCAGACCAAGAGAAGAGGCTGGAGGCGTGCAAAGGCAGAGAAAAAATTTCAAAATTTTCAAGGAAAAAGTGGTGGTAGATTTATGCTCCGCAGGCCATTTCAATGGTTTCAAAAGATCAATTCAGATTCTTGGATCATCCCTGAAGCCAATAAGATCGTTTGCAAGGCCTGGTACGCTCAGAATCATCCTGTAACATTCATACGGTTTGCCTATTTTCTTGAATTCGAATATAATAATTCTGGCATATTCAGCATGATTGATTGGCATATTTATAATCTTTGAGATGTTTGCAAGCTAATGACTATATTCAATTGCATTTTTATTGACTATACGTAAAGCTGCCATGGCTAGGGTTTGTTCTTTGTTTTTAAGGGTTTCTTATACAAGAAAAATTAGGCATTGATAATGGTACCATGATGCTCGTGAGGTTGAAACGAGCTGATTGGTACCATTGGTTTTCATTTATCATACGCGTATAGGATTTTGGAATGCGCAGGGGCTTTACCTACGCTTAATGTCTGTAGGTAAAAGGTACAAAACCTACAGCGACGGTGGGAGGAAGAAGATGGATACGTGGCGCTCCCTGACTTGCCAATTTGAATTTCGCGCATTTTAAAGTTTAACATTTTGTTTTCATCATATAATATTTGTTTGTTATTGTATATACAACTAAATCAACCAGCTCAGTTGGCAAGCGTGCAAGGGAAGAATGCATAAGGACCTGGGTTCGATCCCCATGTCCCAACTTTTATTCATGCTTTTCTTGAACAGGCAATCCAGTGTATTACATGGCGAGGGCTCCACCATGTACTATCCAGATCTGATCGTTCAATCCACCAAGGCTTCTGATCTAAGGCCTTCCCCCTGAAGGACTACCATGCGCCCCAGTCAAGCGTGTACATGGGATTGGGAAAAGTCAACAAGGCCAGGAGTTTGTTGGGCTCAGAATTTCAAACAACACCCCCTCTTTTTCTAATGCTATCAGGCCCATTCTTTTTTCTTTTCTCTATTTTTTCTTTTATTTAAATTAATTTGCTTAATTATTTTTAACAAAATTAATCTTTTTTTTCACAAAATCATAAAATCAAGGGTTTACAAAAAATTAGAATTAGATTTTTTTATCAAATTTAATTTAATTTAGTTTAATTTAATTTAGTTTAATTTATTTTAGCGAAATTCTAACTTTTTATATATAATTAAAACCAATTAGAAAAATTAGGGTTAAACTCTTGATTTAATATTTATTTTCTTTCTCAAAATAAAAATACAAAAAATAGGTTAATTAATTATTTTTCTTAAATTAAAATTAATTAGTAATTAGGTTCTTTTTTATTCATTTGAGTTTATTTTCTCAAATAACAAAAAACGACAAAAATGATTTTCCCTTTAAAATTACAATTAGGTATAGTTGGGGTCAAAACCCTAATTATTTTGTATTCGATTCATCGCGCGTGTTTATTATTTTTTTGCAATATTGATGTAACTGTCCACGGTATGTAATAGTTTAATCTAGGACTTTCTTTTATTTATCGTCTTTTGTGGGTTTTTGGCTATGTAATTAATCCCCTTCCCGAAGCCTTGTAATAGCGTAGGTTTACTTTCTCGCATTTTAATTCTCGCAAATATTAACTGTTTAGATGTATGTTGATAGGATTGTATGACAAGATTGCATGATGACTTAAAACGGCTAGAAAACCCTAATGTGCAAAGATAATAACGTAAATCAAATCACTCGCACATATGCGCTCCTAGGGTATAATCCCACTTCGGTTGCCTTCGGTAAACGATAATTAAGTATAGGATGTCTTAGTGGTTGCCCTCCTATCTAAACAAAGATCAAATGCCCCGTTCGGAAATGTTGCCTCGGAAATGTTGCCTCGGAAATGTCGCCTCGAATATGATCTTAAGACTTTAGGGTTATTACTAAGACGTCCTAACATTGCTTTAGTGATCATACGTCCCTTTCAAATTGACCCTTACAACTCCAACGACGGTGCTACCTATTTCTCAATAGTAGGATAGCGCTGTTTAAAGGAAACGAGAATAGAAACAATCTTTTTTCGAGTAGGTAGATGCTAGTAGGTACTTGCTCAAATCAAAAACTTTTCACACTTACACTTTTCAAGCAAATTTTCAAAACGACTTTGTCACACTCTTGAGGACCGATACAAGGGTTATCACGAAGTCAAACTCTTCAAAAACAAAGCACATACACAAGCAATTTTAAAAAGATGAGCAAGTACCTAAGAGCCTATGGAAAACCATGGATAGAAAGGCTGCTAACACCTTCCCTTTCTATAATCTACCCCTCATACTCAAAATCTCCAAAAAGGATTTTTCTGTAATTTTTCCTTTCCAGTTGGATAAAATAAAATTCGATGGCGACTCTTGCTTACCGCGACATTTTGCCAATAAAAAACGCAAAACACAAACCAGTCTTAAACAGTCGGTTCTGCCACCGTATCACAGAACTGGCGACTCTGCTGGGTATTTAATAAGTGGGGTATACCTTAGGATCTAGTTCATCATAATTTCTTCTCTTGGTTGCTTTGATTGCTTTAGTTTTAAGGGTTTTTGCTTGGGAGTTACTATAGATCCTAACCTGGATCTGGGGACACCTTTTAGGTAAGTAGCAATAGACTGTGAGGGAACTGTACGACATAGAACGATACAGTTGAAGCAGTAGCTACATTGATGTGGCACATTGGTTGGTACTGGTATCCCTTCTGGAGAAACGAGGAGAATACGGGGCCGCTTCTTGGTGTCATTAAGCATCAACTGACCTTAGAACCTTTAATCGACCAACTTGGCCGTTAGAAAGTAGCGAGATAACCGGCCTCGATGTAAAGCTAGGAACTGGTTGATACTCGATGCTACACTCATTGAGACCATATTCTCTAGATTATTCCGGCCGCAAGAAAAGATTGCGTGAGCTGAAACCATGACCGATGGAGGATGGTCAGTGATATTGAGATCCTCTAGGACCCGTTTACTTTTGCTAGGACAAGTTGAAACTAACTGAACTTCAAGAGGGTACTACCTTTGACCTCTTGCAAGCCTTAAACTTAAGGGTTTTGTGTGACTTGTTTACCTTTGCCATGCCTGTTATCTGCTATACCTGTTGTTTTTTTATCATGACATCATGCATCATAACATGTCATTCATATTTCATGATACTAACTGTTTCAAAGACCAAGGGAATTTATCTTTGTTCTGTTTTGCAGATTATGGCTTCCGTGCGCAGAAATACCATTCGAGTCAACTTTGTGCAAATACCTACTCAACTTAAAGTGTTAGCCTCGAGAGTTTCTGAGACTTCTATGTTCATTAAGAGACATGGTCAACTCCTTAGCCTGGTTACTTCAAATCTTGATGAGCAGATGATGAGTGTACTTTTCTAGTTCTTCGATCCTGTGCATCATTACTTCACCTTTCCAAACTACCAGATGGTTCCCACCTTGGAAGAGTTCTCCCACCTATTAGGAATATCCATTCTTGAATAGGTACCCTTCACTGGTATGGAAGAGGTTCCTAGACCAGAAGTCATTGCCTTAGCTCTGCATTTGAAACGGGCTGATGTAGTATCCAATTGGGAAACACGAAGCGGGGTCGAAGGTTTCTTAGCCAAATTTTTGATAGACCAGGCTTAACTATTCTAGGATAGTTTGGATTTTCAGGCTTTCGAAGATATCTTGGCTCTCCTTATCTATGGTTTGGTTCTCTTCCCAAATCCGGATTCCTTTGTAGATGTGAATGCTGTCAAGATTTTCCTTTCCCGCAATCCTGTGCCTACCCTGCTGGGTGATATCTTGCATGCCCTCTATACTCGTACCGTGCAAAGAAGAGGGACTCTTATGTGTTGAATGCCGTTGCTGTCGAGGTGGTTTATTTCGCACCTCCCTAAGTCTGTGCTGAAGAACAAAGAAGGTTTGGGATGGTCCTACAGAATAATGTCACTTGCCCATACAGACATTCTTTGGTGTTCCCAGGCTATGGAAGACACTACTGTTATTGACCGTTGTGGGGGGTATCCTAATGTCCCATTGTTTGGAATCAGAGGGGGGTATAACTTACAATCCTTGTCTAGCTTTGCAGAAATTTGGTCGTGCTCGAAGAGATGGTCCCCATGAGCTATTTCTTGAGGATATTGCATTTGACTACAAGGAGGACGTTAAGGAGCACCGCCGGAGGTTTATACGAGCTTGGGGCATGGTGAACAGATCTGACCCACAATTATTGGGACAAAGGACTTCCCTCCCTATGCAGCCTTACCTCCAATGGGTCCGAACTCGGGGCCCAGAAGCTTGGGATGCCCTATGAAGCCGTATTGCCAGTAATTGTGGAGCCCACCAATGAATAAGGCGTTCCTTACACGGTCCTCTATCCTTACATGCCCACTGATCCTGGGGAGTTGCAGAGGTCTTGGATTCAGCTGAAGGATGAGCGGGATACTTACCGAGAAAAGTACCATGAGAAAGAAAGGAAGATTTTGAAGCTCACAAGGAGCTCGAGGAAGAAAGAGTGATCAATGACTACATCGGCAGAAAGAGGAAGCGTCCATGGGACTTTTGATTTTTCTTTTGTAGTTTTAGATTTATTTTCCGTTTACTTCTTTGTAACGCCTTAAAGGCATTGTTGAACCTTTTACAAGTTAACCTAATAAAGTTTGTTTATTTTTTGGTTTTCAAATTTAAATTTCCCAAAGTCTTTGAAATCATTACATACATCCCATTATCATGCACACCATTACAGGTACCATTACAGGTTTCTCATCTTCTTCGCTGTTTATTTCAGCAGAAATGTCTTCTGATCAAGCCATCAAAGATCTTCAGGCACAGAATGCCCAATTCCAACAGATGTTCTTAAGTTTGGCTAAAGGGCAAGAGGATTTGAAGACCCTGATTCTGAAAGAAAAGAAAAAGAAGAAGAAGGTTGGTATTCTGAACATGGGTAGAAGATTAGGAGAAAGGATAAGACAATCAGCTAATCTGACCTCCTCATCCAAAGACGGGGAGAACCAAGAAAGGATAAAGGACCCTAGTCCAGCAGTTTTTGATAACGATACAGATTACGATGATGAATAATATCCTCATGCTGAGGATAGGTACAAGAATCTAGAAGACTGTCTGAGTGTTATGGAGATTCAGAAGATCCCTGGTTTGGATTACGGAGAACTAGGACTGGTATCAGGAGTGGTGATCCCTCATAAGTTCAAAGATCCTGTTTTTGCCAAGTACGATGGAGTATCCTGTCCAAAACTCTGTCTCCGCTCGTACGTCCGAAAAATCCAACCTCACACTGCTGATAGAAATTTGTGGGTGCATTTATTTCAAGATAGTCTGTTAGGGACTCAACTTGAATGGTTTTATCAGTTGGAAGGAGCCAGTGTCCGAAACTGGGAAGACCTTGCTGCTGCTTTTTATAGGCAGTATCAGTATAACGCCGACCTTTCTCCCACTAATACTCAGCTCCAGGGTATGTCTATGGGTGAAAGTGAAGGTTTTAAGGACTATGCTCAAAAGTGGAGAGACTTGGCTGGAAGAGTCCAACCCCCTTTGTCTGATAGGGAGTTGGTCGACATGTTTCTAGGGACACTATCTGGTCCATTTTTCAATCATCTGATTGTCAGTTCGTCATCCGGGTTTACTGAGTTGATTTTGACTAGATAGAGAGTAGAAGCTGCCATTCGAAGTGGTAAAATACAAAAGGATGCTTCATCAAGTGCAGTAAAGAATCCTTTCGCCGGTAAGAAGGAAGCTAGTGTAGTCTATGGCTCAAGGAGCCAAAGTAGGCCTGAACAACGTCAAACAGCAAATGCTGTAGTGATATCAAGACCCGCAGTTGCTCCACAATGCAACAAACATCAAAGGGTAGAAAGACCACAACGACAGTTTACCCGCATCAACATGACTTTGGCTGAAGTTCTGCCTCATCTGTTAAAATCCAACTTGGGAACCTTGAAAGAGGCTCCCAATAATCCCAACACTTCTTCTCCCAGATACAATCCCAACGCACGGTGCGCCTACCATTCAGAGAGTCCTGGCCATGATACGAACGACTGCTGGGCTCTGAGGAATAAAGTGCAAGATTTGCTGGAGGCTAAAGAGATTGAGGTTGATGCTCCAGAAAAGCCCAACGTTATAACTGCTCCTATGCCCAAACATGGCCGAGGAGTCAATGCTGTGGACACTGATTCATTTATAACCTCCGTGGAAGAGATCTCTACTCCTTTGATGACGGTTAAGAAGAATTTATTGTTGGCCAGTTTATTTCCGGGTTGTGGTGAAGGTTGCCACATGTGTTCAATTCTGCCTTCAGGTTGCTGTTTATTAAAGTTAGGTGTTCAGCGCCTGTTGGATAATAAGGATATCAGTAATATTGTTGGGACAAGCAAGGTCACCAGAAGTGGAAGACTTTTTTCTCCCGAGATCTCCTCTTCGACTGTCCATAAACCAGTTGTCATTCCATCTTCTAATACATCAACTACTATCCCAGTTCCTATTCCAGTTATCACCCCTGTCGCTGAGCCATCTAGGACTCGGGGCAAAGAAATCACAGGTGAGCCTGCCCGGACGGAGGCACCTAAGAAGATCATTGTAGAAACCTCGAAACAAGAGATAGAAGAAATTTTGAATATTATCAAGAAGAGCGACTACAACGTAGTCGAGCAGCTGGGGCAGACCTCGTCAAAAATCTCCATGTTGTCCTTGTTGTTATGTTCTGAAGCCCATGCAAAGGCTTTAATTGCCTTCCTCAAAACAATGCATGTGCCATAGGAAACTTCAGCCGACCAGTTCAAAGATTTCGTAGCTAGCCTGACTGCCGGCAATGGGCTGGGTTTCTCATATGCAAATCTGACTGCTAAGGGGAGAAATCATAATGATGCTCTGCACATCTCGATCGAGTGCAGGGGCACCACTATGGCCCATGTACAGGTAGATATCATGTCCTCATTGAATGTTCTGCCAAAGAAAGCGTTGGACCGTCTGGATTGTGAAGGTTTGATTCTAAAGCCGAGCAACATTGTGGTCAGGGCTTTCGACGGGTCAAAGAGAATGGTGCACGGGGAGGTGCACATCCCTGTTAAAGTTGGCTCTCAAACTTTTGCATCCACCTTCTATGTGATGGATATCAGACCATCATATTCTTGCTTGTTGGGTCACCCTTGGATTCATAAGGTTGGGGCAGTGACTTCCATGCTCCATCAAATGCTGAAATATCCGGTGAAGGGGAAGATCGTTACGGTGCAAGGTGAGGAGGAGTATATGGCGAGTCATCTAAATTCCTTTCGCTACATGGAGATGGACGGGGAATTCATCGAAACCCCTTGTCAGAACTTTGAAGAGGTCCCTCATAATTTGGCGTCAGCTGAAGTTGCTACCAACAAACCTCCGCTAAAGATGGCTTCTCTCAAGGACGCCAGGTCTGTAATTGAAGAAGGTGGGTGTACAAATTGGGGTCAGCTCCCTGATTTCATGCACAAAACTGACAAATTTGGTTTGGGCTATACTACAAGGGCTCAGAAGGTTGTTAGGCACGCACGGATTGGAAGACCTCCTCTGCACATCAGCAATCAGGGAGCTAATGCAATTGGAGATGGTGAAGAAGATTCAGATATCGACAACTGGATCTACCCTACAACCAATGGTGGACTAAACAACTGGACGGTGAAGGACTTCATACCTGTTTCTTTTATTCCACAGTAATTGACTTTTTTTAAGAGTTCTAATAGACAGATTAAAACTTTACGGCCTGATGCCTTGCCCGAGGCACCTTGGCTTAGCTTGTGAGGACTTATTATTTGTCATTTTTCATATATCATTAATAAAACATTGGACGTTTTCTTGCATTAAAAATTTTGCGCTCTTTGTTTTTCTTTTCTGTCCCCCACTCTATCAACATGACTATTCTCTTACACACACTCACGTATCATAATGCAGGTCCATATCCACTCTGGATCCCGTTGATAACAACTCTGCTACTGCCAATTATGACTTTAGAAATCCGATCAACCAAGCCGAGGACGAAGGTGAGGATGATTGTGAGGTTCCTAGAGAGCTTGCTAGACTGTTACTACAGGAAGAAAGGGCTATACAGCCTCATGAAGAGCCAGTTGAGTCAGTGAATTTGGGTACAGAAGAAGACAGGAAAGAGGTTAAGATAAGTGAGAATATGGAATCTAATGTCAAACAACGGTTGATACAAATGCTACGTGACTATGTCGAGATCTCCGCTTGGTCCTACGAAAATATGCCTGGTTTGGACACTGATATTGTGGTTCATCGCCTGCCAACTAAAGAAGACTGCCCTCCGGTAAATAGAAGGTCCGCCGTATGCGCCCTGAGATGTCTGAGAAAATCAAAGCTGAGGTCATGAAACTGTTCGATGCGGGATTTTTAGCTGTCACTTCTTATCCGCAGTGGGTTGCCAATGTTATTCTGGTGCCTAAGAAAGATGGTAAGGTACAAATGTGTGTGGACTATAGAGATCTGAACAGGGCAAGCCCCAAGGATGATTTCCCACTTCCTCACATCGATGTTCTGGTCGACAACACCATGCAGCATAAGATCTTCTCCTTCATGGATGGTTTTTCTGGCTACAACCAGATCAAAATGGCTCCAGAAGACATGGAGAAGACAACCTTTGTTACACAGTGGGGCACCTTCTGTTACAAGGTAATGCCTTTCGGGTTGAAGAATGCTGGGGAAACTTATCAGCGCGCCATGGTCGCTTTGTTCCACGACATGATTCACCATGAGATTGAGGTTTATGTTGATGACATGATAGCTAGGTCCCAGACTGAGGAAGAGCACCTAGATCATCTCCAGAAACTATTTAATAGGTTGAAGATGTACAAGCTGAGGTTAAACCCGAACAAGTTCACCTTCGGGGTAAGGTCTGGTAAGCTGCTGGGTTTCGTCGTCAGTGGTAAGGGTATTCAGGTGGATCCTGCCAAGGTGAAGGCCAAACAAAGATGCCGGCACCCCGCATAAAAAAGGAAGTTAGAGGCTTTTTGGGACGTCTGAACTACATCACCCAGTTCATTTCACATCTGACTGCCACTTGTGAGCCAATCTTCAAGCTTCTGAAGAAAGATCAAGTGGTAAAGTGGAATGACGAATGCCAGACGGCTTTCGAAAGAATCAAAGAATACCTTCAAGAGCCACCAATTCTGATGCCTCCAATTGAAGGAAGAACTTTGATTTTATACTTGACAGTACTGGACAATTGAATAGGGTGCGTGCTGGGGCAGCATGACGAGTCTGGCCGAAAAGAGCACGCTATTTACTACCTTAGCAAAAAGTTTACCGACTGTGAGACCCGATACTCATTGCTCGAGAAAACTTGCTGCGCTTTGGCATGGGCTTCTCGCCGGCTGAGATAGTATATGTTGTCTCACACCACCTTATTGATATCAAAGATGGATCCGATCAAGTATATTTTCGAGAGCCTGCTCTCTCCGGAAGGATAGCAAGATGGCAGATGATCTTAACCGAGTATGACATCTAATACACAACCCAAAAAGCAATCAAGGGGAGTGTATTGGCGGATCATTTGGCGCAGCAGGCCGTGGATGTCTACCAGTCCATGAATTTCGAGTTCCCGGATGAGAATATCATATTGGTGACCGACTGCGAAGAACCTGGACCGGATGAAGGACCTGAGGAAGGATCCCGATGGTCTATGTATTTTGACGGAGCCTCGAACTCATTGGGTAATGGCATTGGTGCTGTAATTATATCTCCTGAGGGCTGTCATACTTTGTTCACCGCCCGATTATGTTTCAACTGCACCAACAACATGGCGGAGTATGAAGTGTGTATCATGGGTCTTCGAGTTGCCATTGACCCGAGGATTAAGTTCTTGAGTGTATTCGGAGATTCTGCTCTGGTGATCAATCAGATCAAAGGCGAGTAGGATAAGAAGCACCCAAATCTTATTCCTTACAAAGAGTATGTACTGACGTTGCTCCCACATTTTGAGGAGATAACCTTTGAACACTTCCCGAGAGAGGAGAACCAGTTAGCGGACGCGCTAGCTACCATGTCTTCTATGTTCAAAGTCAGGTGGGACAATGAAGCTCCCCAAATTACCATCGAGAGGTTGGACGAAACCGCGCATTGCTGTGACATTGAGACTGAAGAGGTAGCAGATAAACCCTGGTTTCACGAGGTAAAGAGGTATCTTGAGGCTCAAGAATACCCCAGGGGGGCATCTGTTAATGATAAGAAGTTTCTGAGGAGATTCTCTGTGAAGTTCTTCATCAGTAATTGTATCCTCTATAAGCGTAACCAGGATTCAACCTTACTATGGTGCGTAGACAAGAACGAGGCTGAAAGGATCATGGCAGAACTACATGAAGGTACCTTCGAAACTCATTCCAGTGGACATACCATGGCGAAGAAAATCCTACAGGCAGGATATTACTGGTTACTATGGAAGCCAATTATTATCAGCATTCTTGAACCTGTCATAAGTGCCAAGTTTATGCTGATAAGGTGCATGTACCTCCGGTCCCCTTGAATGTTTTGACAGCTCCTTGGCCTTTTGCAATGTGGGGCATCGACATGATTGGCGAGATCAGACCTACTGCGTCGAACATGCATCGTTTCATTCTGGTGGCTATTGATTACTTTACAAAGTGGGTCGAGGCAACTTCCTTTGCTACAGTAACCAAGAACGTCGTGGTGCGGTTTATCCGACACAACCTAATTTGTCGATACAGTGTACCAGAAAGGATCATTACAGACAATGGTACAAATCTCAAAAAATACAATGATCACCGAGCTCTGCAAACAGTTCAAGATACAACATCATAACTCTTATCCCTACCGGCCGAAGATGAATGGAGCTGTTAAAGCAACTAACAAGAACATCAAGAAGATTGTGCAGAAGATGAAGCTGACCTATAAAGACTGGCATGAGATGTTACCATTCTCTCTTCATGGATACCGTACCTCGGCAAGGACGTCAATAGGGGCAACACCCTACTCTTTGGTATACGGCATGGAGGCAGTCCTACCCATCGAAGTCCAGATACCCTCTCTCAGGATTATGAAGGATGCGGGTTTGAGCAAAGACGACTGGATCCAGACCCAACTTGATCAGCTGAATCTAATTGATGAAAAGAGACTTACTGCTATCTTTCATGGTCAGATGTATCAAAAGAGAATGATCAAGGCTTTTAACAAGAAAGTCAAACGTCAAGAATATGAAGTCAGGGATTTGGTAATCAAAGACATCATACTGCCACAAGGTGATCCCAGGGGCAAATGGACCCCCACATACGAAGGGCCATTTGTGGTTAAGAACATTTTCTCAGGAGGAGCTATGATTTTAACCACCATGGATGGTGACGACCTTCCTCACCTCGTCAACGCAGACATAGTGAAAAAATACTACGCATAATCAAATACCCGCTAGGTCGACTGGCCTCGGCAAAAATAAGGGCTTCCCGACGAACCAAAAGGGTTTGGGAAAAAGTAAGGGATGAAAATGAAAAAAAACTGTACACCCGGCAAGTCGAAAACCTGAAAAGGCGGCTTGGGCAAAAAAGGGTATCCCGGTGGATTGAAAACCCGAAAGGGCGGTCCAGGCAAAAATTAGGGATTGAAGCGTAACACTATGTCTCATTAGATCGTCTTGCAACCAGACTTCGGTATCGACTATCAAGCTCGGACGATGCTAATCAATCTGATCTACCTTCGACCAAGCGGAAAAGTGATGAGACGCTCGAAGATATAAGGGCAGTAACAAAGATGGAACCCAGTGGGATTGTTTCATATAGCTGTTTTTCTTTCTTTTTCACAAATTATTTAATTTCTATCCTTCAGCGGTGTTCTCTTACTAGGACGTCAGCCTCTTGTACAAAACGCCTATTACAGGCCAACTTCAAAAATTAATACACTTCATTTTCACAAGAAATTTCAAACTTGTTTTTTCTTTTTGTGTTTTGTTTTGCAAGAACGTCCAATGATTCATTTTTTGATATATGCATTTGAAAATAATTGTTGCTCATAAATATTTACATGAAAAAACAAAATACAATTACTCATAATTCCAGGAACAGGGAAAACAAGAAGTGCCCAAACCTTACAGTTACTCTGCCCATCAGGTACCGGGATAGAGCCAACTTGAGAACATGAGTAGTGGTATATACACTCCCCACAAGGCAAGAAGTATCCAAAGACAGTGGTGTTAACTTTCCCAACAGGGCACAACTCTCCAGTTAAGGTTCACATTTGCGAGTGAGTCAGTAAATTTCTTCCCCAAGCATAGTTTATTTCTCTCACAAACAGAATTTCAATCTCCGATAGAATCACCAGCAACGGAAATTCATCCCCAGTTGAGTTTATTTCCCTAAATCAGCATGATCCATCGGCAGAGTATCTCCTCTCCGACAGAGTTATTCCCCGCAGAGTTATCCTCGGGCAGGGTCTCTTCCGGCAAAATATTGGCCAGCCAAGGGGCAAATACCCAGCACGGTCATTTTTGTTCACCATCCCTAACAGAGGTGGAGGAATTATGGTTTTCATGGCAATCGGGGATTTATTTTCCCCAATTCTGATTATCAAGTCAGCATTTCATGTTCATACATCATGACATATGCATACACCGCACATAACATGGTCTCATTTATTTTGAGAACGTCAACACACAATGCATCTCATGCATTACATATAACTAACCCTATATTTATTTCAGGAAAGACATTATTATCAACAAATTCCAGCAAGCCCATGATCGACACTCGAAGCTAAACAGAGTAATCATTGGCGCAACAAAAGCAGCCCTACTACTCAGGCTCTCATATCGAAGAAACCCTACTATCCAGGTTCCTTCTCACAGCCTTACTACCCAGGCTCTCATATCGAAGAAACCCTACTATCCAGGTTCCTTCTCACAACCCTACTACCCAGGCTCTCATATCGAAGAAACCCTACTATCCAGGTTCCTTCTCACAGCCCTACTACCCAGGCTCTCATATCGAAGAAACCATACTATCCAAGTTCCTTCTTACAACCCTACTACCCAGACTTTCATATCGAAGTAACCCTACTATCCAGGTTCCTTCTCACAGCTCTATTACCCAGGCTCTCATATCGAAGAAACCCTACTATCCAGGTTCCTTATCATAGCCCTACTACCCAGGCTCTCATATAGAAGAAACCCTACTATCCAGGTTCCTTCTCACAACCCTACTATCTGGCTTTTCTTCCTCTTTTATCCCCAGACAGCAGTCTACAACACCGTAAGACCGGAACCCGATCAAACACAATTGATTTTACATTCCCCCAGAAAGTCGCGGTGCAGCATATACCTCGACCAGATACGCAGTTCGCCTCCACTTCCCAAACCGGAGTCCTTACCCAGTAGAGTAGCGGACAACTGAAGTTCCTAAAACTCTATTTCTCTCAAGACAGAGACCAACATTCCCCAACGAAGTCCTCCTCAACAATAGGTACCCGGGTTCTCGCAAAGGAATCTCTTATGCGATCGACACTTCTTCGGACGACATCTTTAAGCCCATCTTCCATCATTGACTTCCAAATGGCATCTATAAGCCCATTCCCAATATTTCAAGACAAGTATCACTTCATGCGAGTGCAAATTTCTGAGCACTCTAGTGTTCAATTATCTTCCACCTTCAGATCACGAAAGGCAGACAAGCCAATCTACATCCTCAGGTTTAAGAAGATTGAACAGGGACAGCTGTTGTACCCCAAAATTTACCCTCCCATATTTCTTAATACATGTCAAGTGAGGTCCTCAAATTGCTCAAGGAGGTCCAAGAGTTGACCAGACAAACTCTCTCCTAAGGCAGTCTATCTCAAATTAGGGTTTCATTTTGCATCAAGATGCTTGAATCAAAAGGGTCCCAAATACTCACTATTGTCCTAATATGTTCTCAAGATCATCCATGTCAATTTTCAAGCCTTGCAGAGGAAGTTTGCTCAGTCAATTGCTCAAATGTCTGAAAATCGACAGTGCTAGGGCAAAAGTCAACTGTGGCCCACATACAGTCAAACTTCAAGATTTTTGGTCAACATTATCACTTTGAAGTATTATTTATCATTTGATCATGATTCCTCAAGGATTGCTCACAATTCATCAAAACCCAAAAGTTGCTAAATTAGGGTTTTGTAGGAAAAGTCAACTCAACTTTGACCATGCATAACTTTCTCATACTTTATCAAAAATGACCCATCCAAAGCTCATTTTGAATAGGATGTAATTACCTACAATTCATCTTCATCTCCCAAGTGAAAAATATGCACTCACAAGAAGATATGAATTTGGACATTATAGGTCAATTTGAAAAGTTAACAAAAACACCTTTTGGGTCAAAGCTTCATACATGAACATGGAAGACTCAATTGATATGAAACCATAATTTTACTTAGAGGACATCCTAAGCTTTATAAAAAGTCCAAGAACACATCTATAGGGTCAAAATTGAGAGAGTTATGCATTGGCCAAGTTGACCCTTTTTGCAAAATTGCCAAAAGTCAAATGTGTCCAAAATTGCATTTTTTTGCTAAATCGGCCCAACTTTTTATGCTTGGACTGAGTTTGTAATGTGATCCACGACCCATGAGCCCTTCCACTTGTCACTATTTTATTTTAGTTATTTATTTTGATTTTATTTCATTTAAATCAAATAAAATCAATATAAAATAATGAAAATATAAAAAATCAATTAAATCTTGAGATTTTGTGCATGATTAGAGTCACTATACAGCTGGAGACAAGATCAAATCGTGCAAGGCTTCATATGGACAAAAAAAGATTGAAAATGCTTGTTTTGGAAAGATTTGGTGCAAGGAATAAATCATGGATCAATCTTCATAAATGACAAAGATTTGATACAAACAGGAACCCTAATGCATTCTATTATAGATAGTGAACAAAGGCAGACCAAGAGAAGAGGATGGAGGCGTACAAAGGCAAAGAAAAATGTTCAAAATTTTCAAGGAAAAAGTGTTGATCGAATTGTGCTCCACAGGCCGTTTCAAGGGTTTCAAAAGATCAATTCAGATTCTTGGATCATCCCTGAAGCCAACAAGATCGTTTGCAAGGCCTGGTACGCTCAGAATCACCCTGTAACGTTCATACGGTTTGCCTATTTTCTTGAATTCAAATATAATAATTCTGGAATATTCAGCATGATTGATTGGCATATTTATAATCTTTTAGATGTTTGCAAGCTAATGACTGTATTCAATTGCATTTTTATTGACTGTACGTAAAACTGCCATGGCTAGAGTTTGTTCTTTGTTTTTAGGGGTTTCTTATACAGGAAAAATTGGGCATTGATAATGGTACCATGATGCTCGTGAGGTTGAAACGAGCTGATTGGTACCATTGGTTTTTATTTATCATGCGCGTATAGGATTTTGGAATGCGCAGGGGCTATACCTACGCTTAATGTCTGTAGGTAAAAGGTATAAAACCTACAACGACGGTGGGAGGAAAAAGATGGATACGTGGTGCTCCCTGACTTTCCAATTTGAATTTCGTGCGTTTTAAAGTTTAACATTTTGTTTTCATCATATAATATTTGTTTGTTATTGTATATAAGACTAAATCAGCCAGCTCAGTTGGCAAGCGTGCAAGGGAAGAATGCATAAGGACCTGGATTCGATCCCCAGGTCCCAACTTTTATTCATGCTTTTCTTGAACAGGAAATCCAGCGTATTACATGGCAAGGGATCCACCATGTACTATCCAGATCTGATAGTTCAATCCACCAAGGCTTCAGATCTAAGGCCTTCCCCCTGAAGGACTACCATGCGCCCCAGTCAAGCGTGTACATGGGATTGGGAAAAGTCAACAAGGCTAGGAGTTTGTTGGGCTCATAATTTCAAACAACACCCCCTCTTTTGCTAATGCTATCAGGCTCATTCTTTTTTCTTTTCTCTATTTTTTCTTTTATTTAAATTAATTTGCTTAATTAATTTTAACAAAATTAATCTTTTTTTTCACAAAATCATAAAATCAAGGGTTTACAAAAAATTAGAATTAGGTTTTTTTTATCAAATTTAATTTAATTTAGTTTAATTTAATTTAGTTTAATTTAATTTAGGGAAATTCTAACTTTTTATATATAATTAAAACCAATTAGAAAAATTAGGGTTAGACTCTTGATTTAATATTTATTTCTTTCTCAAAATAAAAATACAAAAAATAGGTTAATTTAATTATTTTTCTTAAATTAAAATTAATTAGTAATTAGGTTCTTTTTTATTCAATTGAGCTTTATTTTCTCAAATAACAAAAAACAACAAAAATGATTTTCCCTTTAAAATTACAATTAGGTATAGTTGGGGTCAAAACCCTAATTATGTTGTATTCGATTCATCGCGCGTGTTTATTATTTTTTGCAATATTGATGTAACTGTCCACGGTATGTAATAGTTTAATTTAGGACTTTCTTTTATTTATCGTCTTTTGCGGGTTTTTGGCTATGTAATTAATCCCCTTCCTGAAGCCTTGTAATAGCGTAGGTTTAGTTTCTCGCATTTTAATTCTCGCAAATATTAACTGTTTAGATGTATGTTGATAGGATTGTATGACAAGATTGCATGATGATTTAAAACAGCTAGAAAACCCTAATGTGCAAAGATAATAACTGAAATCAAATCACTCGCACATGTGCACTCCTAGGGTATACTCCCACTTCGGTTGCCTTCGGTAAACGATCATTAAGTATAGGGTGTCTTAGTGGTTGCCCTCCTGTCTAAACAAAGATCAAATGTCCCATTCGGAAATGTTGCCTCGGAAATGTTTCCTCAGAAATGTCGCCTCGAATATGATCTTAAGACTTTAGGGTTATTACTAAGACGTACTAACATTGCTTTAGTGATCATACGTCCCTTTCGAATTGACCCTTACAACTCCAACGACGGTGCTACCTATTTCTCAATAGTAGGATAGCGCTGTCTAAAGGAAACGAGAATAGAAACAATATTTTTTCGAGTAGGTAGATGCTAGTAGGTACTTGCTCAAATAAAAAACTTTTCACACTTACACTTTTCAAACAAATTTTCAAAACGACTTCCTCACACTCTTGAGGACCGATACAAGGGTTATCACGAAGTAAAACTTTTCAAAAACAAAGCACATACACAAGCAATTTTAAAAAGATGAGCAAGTACATAAGAGCCCATGGAAAACCATGGATAGAAAGGGTGCTAACACCTTCCCTTTCTATAATCTACCCCCCGTACTCAAAATCTCGAAAAAGGATTTTTTCTGTACTTTTTTCCTTTCTGGTTGGATAAAATAAAAGTCGGTGGCGACTCTTGCTTACCGCGATATTTTGCAAATAAAAAACGCAAACCAGTATTAAACAGTCGGTTCTGCCACCGTATCGCAGAACTGGCGACTCTGCTGGGGATTTAATAAGTGGGGTATACCTTAGGATCTAGTTCATCATAATTGCTTCTCTTGGTTGCTTCGATTGCTTTACCTTTAAGGGTTTTAACTTGGGAGTTACTATATATCCTAACCAGGATCTGGGGTCACCTTTAAGGTAAGTAGCAATAGACTGTGAGGGAACTGTACAGCGTAGACCGATACGGTTGAAGCAGTAGCTACATTGATGTGGCATATTGGTTGGTACCGGTATCCCTTATGGAGAAACGAGGAGAATACAGGGCCGTTGTGTGGTGTCATTAAGCATCAACTGACCTTAGAACCTTTAATCGACCAACTTGGCCGTTAGAAAGTAGCGAGATAGCCGACCTCAGTGTAAAGCTGGGAACTGGTTGATCCTCGATGCTACACTCATTGAGACCATACTCTCAAGATAGTTCCGACCGCAAGAAAAGATTACGTGAGCTGAAACCATGACCGATGGAGGATGGTCAGTGATATTGAGATCCTCTAGAACCCGTTTACTTTTGCTAGGACAGGTTGAAACCAACTGAACTTCAAGAGTGTACTACCTTTGACCTCATGCAAGCCTTAAACTTAAGGGCTTTGTGTGACTTGTTTTCCTTTGCCATGCCTGTTATCTGCTACACCTGTTATTTTTTATCATGACATCATGCATCATAACATGACATTCATATTTCATTATACTAACCGTTTCAAAGACCAAGGGAATTTATCTTTGTTCTGTTTTGCAGAATATGGCTTCCGTGCGCAGAAATACCATCCGAGTCAACTTTGTGCAAATACCTGCTCAACTTAAAGTGTTAGCCTCGAGAGTTTCTGAGACTTCTATGTTCATTAAGAGACATGGTCAGCTCCTTAGCGTGGTTACTTCAAATCTTGATGAGCAGATGATGAGTGTACTTTTCCAATTCTTCGATCCTGTGCATCATTGCTTCACCTTTCCAGACTACTAGCTGGTTCGCACCTTGGAAGAGTTCTCCCACCTATTAGGCATATCCATTCTTGAACAGGTACCCTTCACAGGTATGGAAGAGATTCCTAGACCAGAAGACATTGCCTCAGCTCTGCATCTGAAACAGGCTAATATAGTATCCAATTGGGAAACACGAAGCGGGTTCAAAGGTTTCTTAGCCAGATTTCTGATAGACCAGGCTCAACTATTCTAGGATAGTTTGGATTTTCAGGCTTTCAAAGATATCTTGGCTCTCCTTATCTATGGTTTGGTTCTCTTCCCAAATCCGGATTCCTTTATAGATGTGAATGCTGTCAAGATTTTCCTTTCCCGCAATCCTGTGCCTACCCTACTGGGTGATATCTTGCATGCCCTCTATACTCGTACCGTGCGAAGAAGAGGGACTCTTATGTGTTGCATGTCGTTGCTATCGAGGTGGTTTATTTCGCACCTCCCTAAGTCTGTGCTGAAGAACAAAGAAGGTTTGGGATGGTTGTTGTACCCCAAAATTTGCCCTCCCATTCTCTCAACATTTTCTCATCACAAGGCCCTTGGAGCTCAAGATCCAGTTAGGGTTTCCTCTGCAAGACTTCTCCTAGCACTGTTGACCCAAATTAGGGTTTGTGTTTGCACAAAGATATTTTGACCTAAAATGCCTAAGATGACTTTCATGCTTCATGTTGGACTCCCAAGTTTATCCATACCAAGTTTCAAGCCTTGATTCCAAATTTTGCCCAATCAATTGGACAGTTGACCTAGAAATCAGCTGTATTGGGGAAAAAGTCAATTGTGGCCAATTGACAGTCAAATCTCATGAAAATTGACCCACATCAACATTATGAACTCATATGGACCATTTCATCAAGTTTGGATCACAATCCCACAAGAAATTTGATCAGATCACCAAAAGGGCAAAATGGTCTTTTTTAGGGTTTTGACTGCACAAAGGCAATTTTTGACTGTTTGACCTAGCCAATGACAAACCAAGCTCACATAGGGACTCAAGGACCCCATGTAATTGTCTTGACATACTCAACAGGTTCAAAAGATCCCAAATGCACAAGATTGACAGTTGAATTTTCCAGTCAATTGATCAATTTTTGACTGTATACTGAAAAGTCAAACTTTGACTTTTTGGTCAAAATCAAGTGTCAAGATTTATTTTTCATCAAAACATGCCAAATCATGAAACTTGTTCATCAAGAAATCCAAAATCACAAATTAGGGTTTGAAATGAAGATTTTTCATAACTTAGAATTTTTCTAAGTTATGAAAAACCCTAATTTTTTCCTAACTTTGTCCCACTTTCTCACCAAGATTCATTTGGATTCAAGCAAAAGTCAAAAAATGAAAGTTGTAGTCCATTGCAAAATCTACAACTTTGATTCACAAAGTTTCCTCAAAAGAAGCTTGTAGCTCAAGTTACAAGTTTTGGAACAAGGGTACCAAACCATTCTTAACTTAGAGAAATTTTGAACCATTTTAGGCAGGATTTTTGCCTAACTTCAAGACCATTTTTCACATGCTTTCACTTGGAATTTCAATTTTCATTTCAAATATGGATTGTAGTACACATTCCAAGCTTTCCAAAATGTCCAAGAACTCATCAAACAACCTCATGGTTAGGGAGAATCGAATTTGGCAAGTTGGGAAAAACTCACTTTTGTTATGGCCAATTTTCATGTTCATACACTTAGGCAACTTTGAACTCAGCTTGCATTCCTTGATTATAGGTCCTATATCCCTTTTGCACTCATAAATTTAATGCTAACTCATTGTGACAAGACCTTATTTTGTGTGTTCAAGCATTGTATGCAAAACTAAGCCATAAATAGAAAAAGCAAATTAGCCATTTTAGAAAAGTTGAACTTTATGTCAAATGCAAATCCAAGCAAGTACAAGGCAGATCCTTTTGGCACAAGTTTATGAACTAATCCCACTTATCAAGGAGAGATTATGCAGCATGCTTGAGGGGCCTGTACAAGCTAGAAACACCACTTGACATTTTCTTGCTTAAAGTTGAAGTAACCTTGCATAACAACACACAACTCTCATTCCTGTAAACCAGAGCTTAAGCAAAGATTGTGAACACATTCTAAACATCCACCCTGACCTAAAACACGAGCTAACCATCTCCATTGCCCTCTCTAACACAGAATCACCATAAAACTGCCAAAATAGGGCACCTGCTGCAGATTGAGTTCCATAACTCAATCCATTCGTGCATTCTTGCTGAAACCACTTCAAACACATCCCACATCATCCCTTGAAACTGTTCCAAGCCCTAAACACGACCTGTAACATCCCTAGCTAACATCACCATTTTCATTTTTCTGTTTTACAGTTGAAGTACCATAGCACGATTCTCTTGGTTTACAAGCAAACTAAAGGTTGGAATAGCATCCTGAGACATCAAGGAAGCTATACAAATCATTACCTTGCCTTGTAAGCATCTCCATTGTTGTACACGATTCCAACTGAACAGGTAAGTTCATGAACTTGTATCTCTCTATCCAGACATTGTTAGGTTTAGATTTGTGAAGAAATTATGTCACATTCATAGCCCTAAACATGCCCATATCATTAGTTTTCATTTATGTTATGTGTGCTTAGAGAATTTTAAGTCTGAACATTGAATAAAAACTAGGTCAGGAATTGGGGAAGAAGAAATTCTCTCTCATTTCTGAGAGTTAGGATGAGTTCTTTATATGTCCAGAATCGTGGCTTGATGCTTGACATTTTTCATGTTGTAAGTTTGTGCTAAAAGTCCAGGAATCAGGAGTTGTGTTTGAAGCATCAGAGGCGCGCGTTTTTTGAATGGTTGTCTGAAGGTTGAAGACAACCTTTCTTGGGCTGGGCCTGAGATCTCTTTTCCTTTTCACACCATGCTTTTACAGTTGCACCCCCCTGGCCCATTTTGAGTTTTATTTGCCATTTTCAATTTTTTCTTTTTGATTCTGATTTGTTATTTTTCATTAAAACATAAAAATATTAAAAATTATTTTTCCACATTTTTTTGCATTTTATTTGATATTTATTTGCTTTAGTTAGTTATATATATAAATAAATACATAATATTTTTTTTTTTAGAATATTAGGAATAATACCAAATACATTTATTTTCTAATTTTTATTTTATTTTATCTTCTGAAAATATTTTATATAAAATATACCTTTTTTTATAAATATTAAATATTATTATTTTGTACATATTCAATATATTTAGTAAATAATACAAATACATACATATATATTAGTATATTTAGGTTAAAAAATACAAAATATATACATTTTTATTTTTATTAATATTTAACATTAAAAATACCTTTTTGACAAATATACTTCTCTTTTATTTATTTTTTTGTACATAATTAATAAATATTGTACATATTAAATAATTAATACCTTTTATTTAATAAATTAGGGTTTTGCCCCAAACATGAAAAATACCCAAAATTAATACTTTTTATTTTTGTTTTCTTGGCACATAAAAAACACTTTTTACATACACATAAAAAATCATTTTTTGCATCTTGCATATTTATCTTATTTTATTTAATTATTGCATATTAAATAATTTGTATAATTCCATTTGGATTGTAATAGTTTAGGATTTAATTCTTGTCAAAATACCCCCATTTGAACATTTGTACCCCCCTTCCCATATATTATGTTGTAATAACTTAGGAACTTTATTTTTCGCACTTTAAAGCTTTCTAATTATGCCATGTTAGAATTAGGGTTTGTATGCAAATCAATTAACCAAAATAGTTTGACCTAATTTCAAGATAAACAAGCATGAAAATGGACAACACTAATCACACTTGCACCCCTAGGGTATTCCACTTGTTGCCTTCAATAATGGGCCATATTGCATGTTAGGTCTCTTTGGGCAAAACAAAACAATTCAAATGATCATAGTCCCTCGATGACGCTTTCGAAAGTTGCCTAAAAAATGATCAAGTCCCTCCAAGGAAAAATTGCCCAAAGATACTTGGCACCATTGCAATTATGGTCTAAACGATGACCCGCGCCCGTCCCTTTCACATCCTAACACAAGATTGTCCACCAAATGCAATGGTGGAACAAAATTGTTAAAAGGGTTAAAAACATAGGAGAAATCTTTGAGAAATTTAGGAGTAGACAAACTCTTAGTTACTTGAATCAAACTTGCAAAACAAAACACTTGCCTATTTTTCAAACCACACATCACTACACTTTTAAAACAACTTTCAAAAACATTGAAAACCTTTTCAAAAGACATACACCTTTGTATACATCACAACATGGATCATTACAAAGGTTGCCACCACATTGGCCTCTTTTCAAAAACATTTTCAAAACACACACACAAAGCACCATTTCAAACAATTGAAAATTAAGGCAAGTTGATCTAAGCAAGTAACTAAGAGCCCATGGATAACCATGGATAGAAAGGGTGCTAATACCTTCCCTTTCTATAATCTACTCCCCGAACCCAAGAAAACATCTCAAAGGTTTTTGCTGTGCTTTTTAACCTTTCCTTAGGATAAAATAAAAAGTCGGTGGTGACTCTTGCTCAACCGAAACATTTGCGAAAACAAACGCAAAACCATAGTCAGTTCTCCCACCGTATCACAGAACTGGCGACACTGCTGGGGAATTTTTAAAGTGGAGTAACCTTAGGGCTTAGATCACCCTCTTGCATGACTAATTGTTTGTCTTGATTGCTTTATATCTTGGCTCTCTTGTTTGGGTTTGCAATCCTACACCCGGATTTTGGGAAACATTCATAGATAGCAATACGTTGTGGAAACTGTGCAGGGTATACCGACACGGTCGAAGCAATAGCTATATTAGTGCGACATATTTGTGAGTACCGGTAACCCTTGAGTTCAATCAAGGAGAGTACGGGGTCGCTGAGTGATGTCACTAAGCACTAATGACCTAGAACCTTACTTGACCATCTTGGCCTTTTATTAGGGGTAGTGAGATGACCGGCTTTGGTGCAGTCCGAAGTTGGTAGATACTCGATACTACACTCATTGAGGGTTGTTTTCTTGGAATATTTTGGTCGCTAGTTAAGTGGCTAAACCAAAACAATGAACAATAAAAACAATCCAATGATATTGAGCTCCTTAGAACCCGGTTACTATTTATAGGACATGTTTTTAAGCCAACTACACTCAAGAGGGTACTTACCTATGAAACCCCATGCAAGCCTGAAACTAGGGTTTGGTGTGAATTGCTTGTACATATGTTTGTGCATACATCATGAACATCATAAGGCATCATATGCATTTACTAACCACTTCAAGGGTTTATATCTTCATCTTTGTTCTTGTTTTGTAGGTCATGGAAATTCCTCGCAGAAAAACCATCCAGGTCAACCTTGTGAGAATCCCTCCTCAACTCAAGGAGCTCACATCAAGAATTCCGGAAAGCTCTCCCTTCAGTGAAAGACATGGTAGACTGCTCAGCTTAGTCAACACCAACATTGAAGAGGACATGATGAAAGTGCTATTCCAATTCTTTGACCCTCTTCACCACTGTTTCACTTTCCCCGATTACCAGTTGGTGCCCACTTTGGAGGAATTTTCTCAACTCTTGAGAATTCCTATCCTTAATCAACTACCTTTCAACGGTACAGAAAAGGAACAAAAGCCTGAAGATGTTGCTCGAGCATTACATCTACAGCCTTCTGACATCAAGGGGCATTGGGAAACTAGAAGCGGCGTCAAAGGTTTCTTAGCAAAATTCTTGTTTGAGAAGGCACAAGAATGTTGGAATTCATTGGACCTACAAGCCTTTGAAGAAATTATGGCACTCCTTATCTATGGGTTGGTCCTGTTCCCAAATCCTGACCAGCTTGTAGAGGTCAACGCCGTCAAAATCTTCTTTTCCAGAAATCCAATACCAACATTGCTTGGGGACATCCTTCACTCATTTTATACACGAACAATGAGAAAGAGGGGTGTTCTCGTGTGCTGTACTCCTCTCCTTGCAAGGTGGTTTATTTTGCACCTTCCACAATCTGTCTTGAAGAATGACCAAGGCTCAAGGTGGTCTCAACGGTTGATGACTCTTACCCACTCTGATGTACATTGGTGTTCTCGGTCCAGAGAAAATGTCATCATCGTCGATCGTTGCGGAGAGTTTCCTAATGTTCCTTTACTTGGAATCAGAGGAGGTATCACCTACAACCCTTGCCTAGCTTTGAGGCAATTTGGATATGCACGGAGGGATGGCCCTCACGACATGTTGATTCCTGACCTAGTTTTTAACTTCGACAATGATGCGCAAGGACTTCGCCAAAGATTCATCAGAGCTTGGAGGATGCCCAACAAGGTTGATAGCAAGACACTGGGACACAAGAACTCCATCCCTCTTGAGCCTTATCTCAAGTGGGAACGAGCCCGAGCCCAGAGTCTAATGATGCTTTATCCTCATGTTCTCCCTGTGATTAAAGAGCCCGTCAAGGAAGGAGAGGTTCCCTACACCATCCTACATCCTGATATGCCTACATCATGGGAGGAGATGCAGAAGAGTTGGATCCAACTCAAGGAGGAACAAAACACTTTTGAAGCCAGCTTCTACGCCAGCGAGAAGAAGGTTATAGAGCTCACCCGCCGACTCCATGAGCAAGAGGCCCTCAACACCTACATTGCGCCAAAGAGGATGCGCAACGTCTTTTTACCTTGAGAAGTTGGTTTTGTAATATTTGGCCCATGGGGCACTTATGTACTAACAAATTTATTCTTATTAATATGACGTGCGTTCCTTTTGTCTGCAACAATTGTGAATTTCTAAATCCTTGAATGCATTGCATAGATAGCATCTCATGCATCATGTGCATAACAGGTACCCCCTTTTCTACAGGTTGCTTAATCTTCTTCGCTGTTTATTTTGAACAGTCATCATGAATCCATAATCATCCAGTGAGCAAGCTATCAAGGCCCTCCAGGCCCAGAATGCCCAGTTTCAGGAGATGGTCATGAGCTTGGCCCAAGGTCAACAAGAGTTGAAGGCTCTGCTCCTAAAGAAGAAGAAGAAGAGGACTGCGTTGTTCAATACTGGACGCAGGTTTGGGAACACACTCCATAACGAGGCTGATCCAACTACTTCCTCTGCAGAGAAAGACAGTCCCCAAGGGGGAGGAGCTCCTAGTCCTGCAGTCTCTGACAACGAGACGGATTACAATGACGAACAATACCCTCCTGCTACTGACAGATACAAGCAATTAGAAGACCGCTTGAGTGCCATGGAGATTCAAAATGTGTCAGGGCTGGATTTCGGAGATTTAGGGTTATCTTCTGGGGTGGTAATCCCACACAAGTTTAAGGCGCCTGCCTTTGCCAAATACGACGGGGCTTCCTGTCCAAAGCTGCATCTCAGATCGTACGTAAGGAAGATCCAACCTTACACGACAGACAAAAACCTTTGGATCCACTTCTTCCAAGATAGCCTTTCGGGGTCACAGCTTGAGTGGTTCTATCAGCTAGATGGAACCAGTATCCGACATTGGGAAGATTTGGCGACCGCATTTTATAGACAATATCAATACAATTCTGACCTCGCTCCTACGCGTACCCAACTTCAGGGTATGTCGCTGGGAACGGGTGAAGGATTCAAAGAATATGCACAAAAATGGAGAGATTTGGTTGGCAGGGTGCAGCCTCCTTTGACTGACCGTGAGCTGGTTGACATGTTTCTAGGGACCTTGTCTGGTCCATTCTTCAATCATCTAGTTGGTAATTCCTCCGCTGGGTTTACGGATTTGATCCTGATGGGTGAAAGGATAGAAGCTGGCATCAGGTCAGGAAAGATACAGAAGGGTGCCTCCGCAAGTACTGAGAAGAGGCCTTTCAAGAAGGAAGCTAGTGCCGTCTATGGTCCTCGAAGACAAGTTAAGCCCGAACGCCGCCAAGCCGTCAATGCCTTGGTCATTTCAAAACCTGTTGCTGCTCCTCAGCAATACAATCAACAAAGGGGTGAGAGGCCCAAAAGGCAGTATACTCGACTGAGTATGAACTTGTCACAAATCTTACCGCAACTGCTATCAACCAACTTGGTGACCATCAAAGAGGCTCCGAAGGTCGTGAATACTGCATCTCCTAAGTATAACCCAAATGCCCGTTGTGCTTATCATTCTGATAGCCCCGGGCATACTACTGATGATTGCTGGCCCCTGAGAAATAAAGTTCAAGACCTTATCGATGCGAAGGAAATTCAGTTTGAGGCGCCTGAGAGGCCAAATGTTGTAACTGCTCCTATGCCCCAACATAGAGTAAATGCCGTTGAGGAAGATTTGTATGTTGTTTCAGTGAATGATGTTGCTACCCCTCTATTGACTGTTAAGAGGAACCTACTGCTAGCCGGTTTATTTCCGGGTTGTAGCAAGGGTTGCCTCCTGTGTGCTGTTATCCCTACCGGTTGTCCGCTGCTGAAATCAGGCATCCAAAGCCTGATGGATAGCAAAGAAATTATGTTCAAGAAAACCGCTGTTCCGTTTGTTTCCGCTGAAGAAGTATCTGTCGTCACAATTTTCAACAATCCTGCCAAGGCTCCCCCGAGGAAGCCAGTCCAAATTATGTCTGTTGCACCCATTACCATTACTGTTCTGGGGCCCCTCCCCTATGAATCTGACAAGGCTGTCCCATGGCACTATGGGGCAGACGTGTATGTGCTTGGAGTGAAGCAGGAGTTCAACACCGGTACCAGTATCAGTAATATCACTGGTCCCGCCAAGATTACTCGCAGTGGCAGGCTCTTCTCGCCTGACATTGCACCACCAGTTATCCGAAAACCTCTTATCATCACACCCGCAAGTGTGCATGTTTCAAATCAAGTTCCTGTGTCTACTACTGCCGCCGAGTCCTCTGATGCTCGGGGCAAAGAAGTTGCTACCGATTTGCCTGCCCGGACGGAGGCACCAAAAAAGACTACTGTTGAAGCCTCCCAGCAAGAAATGGAGGAAATCCTTAAAATCATTAAAAAGAGTGACTTCAATGTCGTTGAACAGTTGGGGCATACCCCCTCCAAGATCTCTATGCTATCATTGCTGCTGTGCTCAGAGGCCCACGCCAAAGCCCTGATTTCATTTCTGAAAACAACCCATGTGCCGCAAGAGACCTCTGCAGATCAGTTCACTGACTGTGTGGCTAATTTGACGGTTGACAATGGTTTGGGGTTCTCAGATGCTGACCTTACCGCCAAGCGAAAAAATCACAATGATGCCCTGCATGTTTCCATAGAATGCAGGGGCACTACTCTCGCATACGTGTTGGTGGATACCGGTTCTTCCCTGAATGTATTGCCCAAGAAGGCCTTAGATCGGTTGGATTGTGAGGGCCTGGAATTGAAACCTAGTAACATCATTGTTAGAACCTTCGACGGTTCTAAGAGGATGGTGCATGGTGAGGTAGACATTCCTATTCGTGTGGGTTCCAAAGTCTTTGACTCAACGTTCTACGTGATGGATATTCGTCCATCTTATTCCTGTTTGCTGGGTCGACCTTGGATTCACAAGGTTGGGGTTGTAACATCCACTCTACACCAGAAGCTCAAATACCCTGTCAAAGGGAAGATTGTTACTGTGCAGGGAGAGGAGGAATACATGGTAAGTCATCTGAATTCATTCTGATATATCGAGATGGACGGGGAGTTTATTGAAACCCCCTTTCAACATTTTGAAGAGGTACCTCCAACGTTAGCGTCAGCTGAGACAGTGGTTGAAGAAGACTTTCCTCTGAAGATGGCTTCCTTGAAGGATGCCCGGGCTGTAATCGAGAAAGGCAAGTGCTCAAACTGGGGTCAACTTCCTGACTTCACTCAAAAGACCGACAAGTGTGGGCTGGGCTTCACTGCAGAGGCTCAGAGGGCTGTTCATAAAGAAAGGATCAGAAAGCCTCCGGTGTTCATCACCAACCCAAGGGTGAATGCTATCGAGGAGGACGTAGAGGAAGCAAAATTTGACAGTTGGATCTATCCAACAACCAACAACGGACCAAGCAATTGGACGGCAAAAGATTTTACACCTATTACATTTGTCACGCAGTAATGAACTCTTTTGATTTTCAATTTGTAACAAACAATATGTTGAAACTTTTATTGGCTCGGTGTCCTACCCGGGGCACCGTAGCTCCATTTGTGAGGGCTTTTTGTATGACATTTCCATATATCATTAATCAAAACATTGGACGTTGTTGCATTTCAAATCTTGTGCTCTTTTTCTTTCTTTGTTATATATTGCAGAACAACTATATTTACACACACTCACTTATACAGGTTCCAATCCACTCTGGATCTCACTGGTAACGGCTCTGCTACCGCCAGTTATGACTTAGAAAATCCCATCAACTTGGCCGAAGACGAAGGTGAAGATGATTGCGAAGTGCCTGGTGAACTTGCAAGACTGCTACTCCAGGAAGAGAGGTCCATTCAGCCGCATGAAGAGCCAGTGGAAATGATAAACCTGGGTACTGAGACAGATAGAAAAGAAGTCAAGTTTGGTGCCAATCTAGAGCTCAGCATGAAGCAACGATTGATCCAGATGCTGCATGACTACATGGAAATCTTTGCTTGGTCTTACGAAGACATGCCTGGTTTGGATGCCGACATTGTAGTTCATCACCTGCCTACCAAGGAAGACTGCCCCCCGGTGAAACAGAAGGTCCACCGCATGCGCCCAGAGATGTCCGAGAAAATCAAAGCTGAGGTTATGAAACAATTTGATGCCGGGTTTCTAGCAGTGACTTCTTATCCTCAGTGGGTGGCCAACGTGGTTCCGGTGCCAAAGAAAGATGGTAAAGTCAGAATGTGTGTTGACTATAGGGATTTGAACAGGGCCAGCCCTAAAGATGATTTCCCTCTGCCTCACATCGACGTTCTTGTTGACAATACTGCTCAACACAAGGTGTTATCCTTCATGGATGGTTTTTCAGGGTACAATCAGATCAAGATGGCTCCTGAAGATATGGAAAAGACTACCTTTGTTACTCAGTGGGGCACCTTCTGCTACAAGGTCATGCCATTTGGGTTGAAAAATGCTGGGGCAACCTACCAACGTGCCATGGTTGCTTTATTTCATGACATGATCCACCATGAGATCGAAGTATACGTCGATGACATGATTGCAAGGTCCCAAACTGAGGAGGAACACCTTGATCATCTGCAGAAGCTGTTTGACCGACTGAAGTTGTACAAGCTGAGGTTGAACCCAAACAAATGCACCTTTGGGGTGAGGTCTGGAAAATTGCTAGGTTTCATTGTAAGCGGTAAAGGTATTCAAGTGGACCCTGCCAAGGTGAAAGCCATACAAGATATGCCGACTCCCAAGACAGAGAAAGAAGTCAGAGGCTTTCTAGGACGACTGAATTACATTGCCCGATTTATCTCGCATCTAACTGCTACCTGTGAGCCAATCTTCAAACTGCTGAAGAAAGATCAAGTAGTACGTTGGAATGATGAATGTCAGGCCGCTTTCGAAAATATAAAGGAGTATCTCCAAGAACCACCCATTCTTATGCCTCCGGTTGAAGGGAGACCTCTAATACTATACTTGACAGTACTTGACAACTCAATGGGGTGTGTGCTGGGGCAGCATGACGAGTTTGGCCGAAAAGAGCACGCTATTTATTACCTGAGCAAAAATTTTACCGACTGTGAGACTCGGTACTCACTGCTCGAGAAAACTTGCTGCGCTCTGGTATGGGCTGCTCGCCGGCTGAGACAGTATATGTTGACTCACACTACTCTGTTGATTTCAAAAATGGATCCAATCAAGTACATATTCGAAAAGCCTGCTCTGTCTGGAAGAATAGCAAGATGGCAAATGATCTTGACAGAATATGACATCCAGTACACAACTCAAAAAGCAATCAAGGGAAGTGTATTGGCAGACCATTTGGCACACCAACCTGTGGACGATTACCAATCATTGAACTTTGAATTTCCGGACGAAGACATCATGGTAGTAACTGATTTTGAAGTACCTGGACCGGATGAAGGACATGAGGAAGGATCCCGATGGTCTATGCATTTTGACGGAGCCTCGAACGCTTTGGGTAACGGCATCGGCGCTGTGATCATATCCCCTAAAGGCACTCATACTCCACTCACCGCCCGACTGTGTTTCAACTGCACCAACAACATGGCAGAATATGAGGCATGTATCATGGGTCTTCAAGCTGCAATCGACTTAAGGATCAAGTTTCTGAGTGTCTTCGGAGATTCCGCTCTCGTGATCAATCATATCAAAGGTGAGTGGGATACGAAACACCCAAATCTTATTCCTTACAAGGAGTATGTGTTGACTTTGCTTCCCCACTTTGAAGAGATAACTTTTGAGCACTTCCCAAGAGAGGAGAATCAGTTAGCGGATGCACTAGCTACGATGTCTTCAATGTTCAAAGTCAAATGGGACAATGAGGCTCCCTGGATCATTATCTGGAAGTTGGACGAACCTGCATACTTCTGCGATCTCGAGGCCGAAGAGGTAACTGAAAAACCCTGGTATCATGAGGTAAAGAGATATTTGGAAGCTCAAGAATACCCCGAAGGCGCATCGGTCAATGACAAGAAGTTCATGAGAAGGTTTGCGGCAAAATTCTTCCTCAGCAACGACATTCTCTACAAACGAAACCATGATTCAACTTTACTGCGTTGTGTGGATAAGACTGAAGCAGAGAAGATCATGGTAGAACTACACGAAGGTACATTCGGAACACATTCCAGTGGACACACCATGGCAAAGAAAATCCTTCGGGCGGGATATTTCTGGTCCACAATGGAAGCCGACTGTTACCAACATTCTCGAACTTGTCATAAATTCCAGATCTATGCTGATAAGGTGCACATCCCTCCGGTTCCTCTGAACGTCCTGACGGAACCTGGGCCTTTTGCAATGTGGGGCATTGATATGATCGGCGAGATCCGACCGACGGCATCCAACGGGCATCGCTTCATCTTGGTAGCGATTGATTACTTCACGAAGTGGGTAGAAGCAGCTTCCTACACCACCGTAACCAAGAGCGTCGTGGCACGTTTCATTCGGCATAACCTGATCTGTCGATACGGCGTCCCGGAAAGAATCATTACGGACAATGGTACCAATCTTAACAACAAGATGATCACTGAGCTCTGCGAGCAATTCAAGATACAGCACCACAACTCTTCTCCTTACCGGCCGAAGATGAATGGGGCTGTAGAAGCAGCTAATAAGAATATCAAGAAAATTGTGCAGAAGATGACAGTGACCTACAAAGATTGGCACGAGATGTTACCGTTTGCTCTTCATGGGTACCGTACCTCAGAAAGGACGTCAACCGGGGCAACTCCTTTTTCCTTGGTCTATGGCATGGAGGCAGTCTTGCCAATTGAAGTCCAGATACCCTCTCTCCAGATAATTAAGGATGCAGACTTGAGTGAAGACGACTAGATCCAGACTCGACTTGATCAATTAAACCTGATTGACGAAAAGAGACTCACTGCTATTTGTCATGGTCAGACGTATCAAAAACGGATGATCAGGGCATTTAACAAAAAAGTCAGACCACAAGAGTATCAAGTTGGGGACCTAGTAATCAAACGCATCATCCTTCCTCAAAGTGATCCCATGGGCAAATGGACCCCTACGTACGAAGGGCCATTTGTGGTTAAACATATGTTCTCAGGAGGAGCCATGATTCTAACCACCATGGATGGTGACGACCTTCCTCACCCTGCTAATGCAGACATAGTAAAAAGATACTACGCATGAATAAAGGACCCGCTAGGTTGACACACCTAGGCAAAAATAAGGGCTTCCCGGCGAACCAAAAGGGTTCGGGCAAAAATAAGGGATGAAAATGAAAAGAATCTGTACACCCGGCAAGTCGAAAACCTGAAAAGACGGCTTGGGCAAAAATGGGTATCCCGGTGGACTGAAAACCCGAAAGGGCGGTCCAGGAAAAAGTTAGGGATAAAGCATAACACTATGTCTCATTGGATCACCTTGCATCCAGAATTCGGCATCAATTATCGGGCTCAGACTTCGGCATCGATCAATCAACTTCATCTTCAATTAAGCAGCAAAGTGATGAGACGCTTGAAGACATAAAGGCGATAGCAGAGTTGGAACCCAGTGGGAATATTGTGCACATAGCTGTTTTGTTTCCTTTTCAAAATTGTATAAACTTTATGTTGTTTGGCGGCGTTCTCTTACTAGGACGTCAGCCTCTTGTACAAAAACGCCTATTTTCAGGCAAATTTCAAAATCAATACAAATTCACTTTTCCAAACAAATTCCCAATTGTTTTTTTTTCTTTTTCTGTTTTGTCTTGCGAAGAACGTCCAATGTTCATTTTTGATATATGCATTTGACATTAAATTGCTAATTCATAAATACTCGCATACGAAACAAAAGACTGATTACAGGTGACATCAGAAACAGGGGCAATGTAGAATTGTCCAGGCAGTCTAGTTGCTTTGTCCGCCAAGGTACCAAGGTAGGTCCAACTGAAGAATATGACCAAGTTACCTCAACTCCCCACTGAGTAAGACAAGATTCAACAATACTCTCCCCAGGAAGAGTTAGTCTACATCAGCCCTACAATAGGCACCCTGTTCCCCTAGCAAGTCAGCAGTACTCTCCTCCAGCGGAGTTAGTCTACGGCCAGCCTAAAGGAAGTTGGGTATCCCCAGAAGATATCAATATTCCCCAGCGGAGTATAGGCATTCATCAGCAAGCATCCCCGGCAGTCTTGATCTAAGATTGTTCCCCGGCGGAATACCGACACCCCAGTGGAACCATTCCCCAGTGCAATTCCAAAAGTTTCCCCAGGAAAGTGGAATTCATATCCCCAGCAGGTCTTGAAGCTTATCCCCAGTAGATTCTGGAAGCTTATCCCCTGTAGAGTACGGACGTCTCCCCGGGCTTTATTCAAAGTTATTCTCCACAAGGGCTTATAACTGGGTTATCCTCAGCTAATTGCCACGGAAGATCGCCCTCGGCAAAGTTCTTCCTATCCCCAGCGGAGTTCATCAAAGTTCCCCAACATAACTTATCAACGCAATCCCCAGCGGAGTTTATCATTGTTATCCCCAGCAGGGTCCATCATTGAAATCCTCAGCGGAGTTCTCATCAAAACCTCAGCAAGGTATCTCTTCCCACAGAGTAATTCCCCTCCGAGTAATCTCTCCAACAAGTTTATTCCCCAACGGAGTCATCTTCTCCTACCAGTGTATTCTTGCAATCCTCATCCCTAGCGGAAACGAAGAGCTCTACTCTTCAACGTCAACCCAGGATTTAATTCCCCAGTCGATCATCAAGGATTTATTTTCCTAGACGAAAACGCATTCATAAACATTTCACATTTCATACATCTTGCTTACATACATGATAAAGTGCATGCAACACTATCTCATTTTGAACATCATGACATCATGCATTTCATACATCATGACATTGCATACAATTGATGTTTTGCCTTTTCAGGGAAAAGGACAATCCAAAAGACGACTACTATCAACTGTCACAATTCCAGACTCGATTCCTGTATCTAGCCAGGGCACGTTTGAAGAGATTTCCAGATTCGATTCCTGTATCCAGCCAGGGCACATCTGAAGAGTTTGAAGATTCGATTCCTGTATCCAGCCAGGGCATATCTGTTGACGACTATTTCCGGACTCGATTCCTGTATCTAGCTAGGGCACGTCTGAAGAGATTTCCAGATTCGATTCCTGTATCCAGCCAGAGCACATCTGAAGAGTTTGAAGATTCGATTCCTGTATCCAGCCAGGGCATATCTGTTGACGACTATTTCCAGATTCGATTCTTGTATCCAGCCAGGGCACATCTGAAGAGTTTGAAGATTCGATTCCTATATCCAGCCAGGGCATATCTGTTGACGACTATTTCCAGATTCGATACCTGTATCCAGCCAGGGCATATCTGTGAGCAACCGATTGTAGACTCGACACCTGTATCTAGCCAGGGCATGTCTGCATGATGAGATTGAAGATCAACACCTGTAACAAGCCAGGAAAACATCTGTCTTTCTCAAAATACACAAGTTCTCGCTAAGGAATCTCTTATGCGATCAACACTTCCAAGTGGCATCTATAAGCCCATTCCCGACAAGGTTCTGTCACGCTTTCAGATGGAATCTATAAGCCCATCTCCCTATCCACCATCTCTCCAAATGGCATCTATAAGCCCATTCCCGATATCACATTGCTGATACTCCAACATGCGAGTGCAAATTTCTGGGCACTCTAGTGTCCAATCTCCTTTTACCCTCGAGTCACGAAAGGCAAACTTGCCAATCTAACTCTTCAGGTTCAAGAAGATTGAACAGGGGCAAATGTTGTACCCCAAAATTTGCCCTCCCATTCTCTCAACATTTTCTCATCACAAGGCCCTTGGAGCTCAAGATCCAGTTAGGGTTTCCTCTGCAAGACTTCTCCTAGCACTGTTGACCCAAATTAGGGTTTGTGTTTGCACAAAGATATTTTGACCTAAAATGCCTAAGATGACTTTCATGCTTCATGTTGGACTCCCAAGTTTATCCATACCAAGTTTCAAGCCTTGATTCCAAATTTTGCCCAATCAATTGGACAGTTGACCTAGAAATCAGCTGTATTGGGGAAAAAGTCAACTGTGGCCAATTGACAGTCAAATCTCATGAAAATTGACCCACATCAACATTATGAACTCATATGGACCATTTGATCAAGTTTGGATCACAATCCCACAAGAAATTTGATCAGATCACCAAAAGGGCAAAATGGTCTTTTTTAGGGTTTTGACTGCACAAAGGCAATTTTGACTGTTTGACCTAGCCAATGGCAAACCAAGCTCACATAGGGAGTCAAGGACCCCATGGAATTGTCTTGACATACTCAACAGGTTCAAAAGATCCCAAATGCACAAGATTGACAGTTGAATTTTCCAGTCAATTGATCAATTTTTGACTGTATACTGAAAAGTCAAACTTTGACTTTTTGGTCAAAATCAAGTGTCAAGATTCATTTTTCATCAAAACATGCCAAATCATGAAACTTGTTCATCAAGAAATCCAAAATCACAAATTAGGGTTTGAAATGAAGATTTTTCATAACTTAGAATTTTTCTAAGTTATGAAAAACCCTAATTTTTTCCTAACTTTGTCCCACTTTCTCACCAAGATTCATTTGGCAAGTTGGGAAAAACTCACTTTTGTTATGGCCAATTTTCATGTTCATACACTTAGGCAATTTTGAACTCAGCTTGCATTCCTTGATTACAGGTCCTATATCCCTTTTGCACTCATAAATTTAATGCTAACTCATTGTGCCAAGACCTTATTTTGTGTGTTCAAGCATTGTATGCAAAACTAAGCCATAAATAGAAAAAGAAAATTAGCCATTTTAGAAAAGTTGAACTTTATGTCAAATGCAAATCCAAGCAAGTACAAGGCAGATCCTTTTGGCACAAGTTTATGAACTAATCCCACTGATCAAGGAGAGATTATGCAGCATGCTTGAGGGGCCTGTACAAGCTAGAAACACCACTTGACATTTTCTTGCTTAAAGTTGAAGTAACCTTGCATAACAACACACAACTCTCATTCCTGTAAACCAGAGCTTAAGCAAAGATTGTGAACACATTCTAAACATCCACCCTGACCTAAAACACGAGCTAACAATCTCCATTGCCCTCTCTAACACAGAATCACCATAAAACTGCCAAAACAGGGCACCTGCTGCAGATTGAGTTCCATAACTCAATCCATTCGTGCATTCTTGCTGAAACCACTTCAAACACATCCCACATCATCCCTTGAAACTGTTCCAAGCCCTAAACACGACCTGTAACATCCCTAGCTAACATCACCATTTTCATTTTTCTGTTTTGCAGTTGAAGTACCATAGCACGATTCTCTTGGTTTCCAAGCAAACTAAAGGTTGGAATAGCATCCTGAGACATCAAGGAAGCTATACAAATCATTACCTTGCCTTGTAAGCATCTCCATTGTTGTACACGATTCCAACTGAACAGGTAAGTTCATGAACTTGTATCTCTCTATCCAGACATTGTTAGGTTTAGATTTGTGAAGAAATTATGTCACATTCATAGCCCTGAACATGCCCATATCATTAGTTTTCATTTATGTTATGTGTGCTTAGAGAATTTTAAGTCTGAACATTGAATAAAAACTAGGTCAGGAATTGGGGAAGAAGAAACTCTCTCTCATTTCTGAGAGTTAGGATGAGTTCTTTATATGTCCAGAATCGTGGCTTGATGCTTGACATTTTTCATGTTGTAAGTTTGTGCTAAAAGTCCAGGAATCAGGAGTTGTGTTTGAAGCATCAGAGGCGCGCGTTTTTTGAATGGTTGTCTGAAGGTTGAAGACAACCTTTCTTGGGCTGGGCCTGAGATCTCTTTTCCTTTTCACACCATGCTTTTACAGTTGCACCCCCCTGGCCCATTTTGAGTTTTATTTGCCATTTTCAATTTTTTCTTTTTGATTCTGATTTGTTATTTTTCATTAAAACATAAAAATATTAAAAAACATTTTTCCACATTTTTTTGCATTTTATTTGATATTTATTTGCTTTAGTTAGTTATATATATAAATAAATACATAATACTTTTTTTTGTTTAGAATATTAGGAATAATACCAAATACATTTATTTTCTAATTTTTATTTTATTTTATCTTCTGAAAATATTTTATATAAAATATACCTTTTTTTTAAATATTAAATATTATTATTTTGTACATATTCAATATATTTAGTAAATAATACAAATACATACATATATATTAGTATATTTAGGTTAAAAAATACAAAATATATACATTTTTATTTTTATTAATATTTAACATTAAAAATACCTTTTTGACAAATATACTTCTCTTTTATTTATTTTTTTGTACATAACTAATAAATATTGTACATATTAAATAATTAATACCTTTTATTTAATAAATTAGGATTTTGCCCCAACATTGAAAAATACCCAAAATTAATACTTTTTATTTTTGTTTTCTTGGCACATAAAAAACACTTTTTACATACACATAAAAAATCATTTTTTGCATCTTGCATATTTATCTTATTTTATTTAATTATTGCATATTAAATAATTTGTATAATTCCATTTGGATTGTAATAGTTTAGGATTTAATTCTTGTCAAAATACCCCCATTTGAACATTTGTACCCCCTTCCCATATATTGTGTTGTAATAACTTAGGAACTTTATTTTTCGCACTTTAAAGCTTTCTAATTATGCCATGTTAGAATTAGGGTTTGTATGCAAATCAATTAACCAAAATAGTTTGACCTAATTTCAAGATAAACAAGCATGAAAATGGACAACACTAATCACACTTGCACCCCTAGGGTATTCCACTTGTTGCCTTCAATAATGGGCCATATTGCATGTTAGGTCTCTTTGGGCAAAACAAAACAATTCAAATGATCATAGTCCCTCGATGACGCTTTCGAAAGTTGCCTAAAAAATGATCAAGTCCCTCCAAGGAAAAATTGCCCAAAGATACTTGGCACCATTGCAATTATGGTCTAAACGATGACCCGCGCCCGTCCCTTTCACATCCTAACACAAGATTGTCCACCAAATGCAATGGTGGAACAAAATTGTTAAAAGGGTTAAAAACATAGGAGAAATCTTTGAGAAATTTAGGAGTAGACAAACTCTTAGTTACTTGAATCAAACTTGCAAAACAAAACACTTGCCTATTTTTCAAACCACACATCACTACACTTTCAAAACAACTTTCAAAAACATTGAAAACCTTTTCAAAAGACATACACCTTTGTATACATCCCAACATGGATCATTACAAAGGTTGCCACCACATTGGCCTCTTTTCAAAAACATTTTCAAAACACACACACAAAGCACCATTTCAAACAATTGAAAATTAAGGCAAGTTGATCTAAGCAAGTAACTAAGAGCCCATGGATAACCATGGATAGAAAGGGTGCTAATACCTTCCCTTTCTATAATCTACTCCCCGAACCCAAGAAAACATCTCAAAGGTTTTTGCTGTGCTTTTTAACCTTTCCTTAGGATAAAATAAAAAGTCAGTGGCGACTCTTGCTCAACCGAAACATTTGCGAAAACAAACGCAAAACCATAGTCAGTTCTCCCACCGTATCACAAAGGTCCTACAGAATAATGTCACTTGCCCATACAGACATTCTTTGGTGTTCCCAGGCTATGGAAGACACTGCTGTTATTGACCATTGTGGGGGGTATCCTAATGTCCCATTGCTTGGAATCAGAGGGGGTATAACTTACAATCCATGTCTAGCTTTGCGGAAATTTGGTCGTGCTCGAAGAGGTGGTACCCATGAGCTACTTCTTGAGGATATTGCATTTGACTACAAGGAGAACGTTGAGGAGCACCGCCAGAGGTTTATACGAGCTTTGGGCATGGGGAACAGATCTGACCCCCAAGAGTTGGGACTAAGGACTTCCCTCCCTATGCAACCTTACCTCCAATGGGTCCGAGCTCGGGCCCCGAAGCTTGGGATGCCCTATGAAGCCGTATTACCAGTAATTGTGGAGCCCACCAATGAAGAAGGTGTTCCTTACACGGTGCTCTATCCTTAAATGCCCACTGATCCTGTAGTGTTGTAGAGGTCTTGGATTCAGCTGAAGGATGAGCGGGATACTTACCAAGAAAAGTACCATGAGCAAGAAAGGAAGATTTTAAAGCTCACCAGGAAGCTCGAGGAAGAAAGAGTGATCAATGACTACATTGGGACAAAGAGGAAGCGTCCATGGGACTTTTGATTTTACATTTCTAGTTTTAGACTTATTTTCCATTTACTTCTTTGTAACGCCTTAAAGGCATTGTTGAACCTTTTACAAGTTAACCTAATAAAGTTTGTTTATTTTTTGGTTTGCAAATTTAAATTTTCTAAAGTCTTTGAAATCATTACATACATCCCATTATCATGCACACCATTACATGTACCATTACAGGTTTCTCATCTTCTTCGCTGTTTATTTCAGCAGAAATGTCTTCTGATCAAGCTATCAAAGATCTTCAGGCACAGAACGCCCAATTCCAACAGATGTTCTTAAGTTTGGCTAAAGGGTAAGAGGATTTGAAGACCCTGATTCTGAAAGAGAAGAAAAAGAAGAAGAAGGTTGGTATTCTGAACATGGGTAGAAGATTCAGACAAAGGATAAGACAATCAGCTGATCTGACCTCCTCATCCAAAGACAGGGAGAACCAAGAAAGGACAAAGGACCCTAGTCCAGCAGTTTCTGATAACGATACAGATTACGATGATGAACAATATCATCATGCTGGGGATAGGTACAAGAAGCTAGAAGACCGTATGAGTGCTATGGAGATTCAGAAGATCCCTGGTTTGGATTACGGAGAACTAGGACTGGTATCAGGAGTGGTGATCCCTCATAAGTTCAAAGCTCCTGTTTTTGCCAAGTACGATGGAGTATCTTGTCCAAAACTCCATCTCCGCTCGTACGTCCGAAAAATCTAACCTCACACTGCTGATAGAAATTTGTAGGTGCATTTATTTCAAGATAGTCTGTCAGGGACTCAGCTTGAATGGTTTTATCAATTGCAAGGAGCCAGTGTCCGGAACTGGGAAGACCTTGTTGCTGCTTTTTATAGGCAGTATCAGTATAACGCCGACCTTGCTCCCACTCGTACTCAGCTCCAGGGTATGTCTATGGGTGCAAGTGAAGGTTTTAAGGACTATGCTCAAAAGTAGAGAGACTTAGCTGGAAGAGTCCAACCCCCTTTGTCTGATAGGGAGTTGGTCGACATGTTTCTAGGGACACTATCTGGTCCATTTTTCAATCATCTGATCGGCAGTTCGTCATCCGGGTTTACTGAGTTGATTTTGACTAGAGAGAGTAGAAGCTGGAATTCTAAGTGGTAAAATACAGAAGGATGCTTCATCAAGTGCAGTAAAGAATCCTTTCGCCGGTAAGAAGGAAGCTAGTGCAATCTATGGCTCGAGGAGCCAAAGCAGACCTGAACACCGTCAAACAGTAAATGCTGTAGTGATATCAAGACCCGCAGTTGCTCCATAATGCAACAATCATCAAAGGGTAGAAAGACCACAACGACAGTTTACCCACATCAACATGACTTTGGCTGAAGTTCTGCCTCATCTGTTAAAATCCAACTTGGGAACCTTGAAAGAGGCTCCCAAGAATCCCAACACTTCTTCTCCCAGATACAATCCCAACGCGCGGTGCGCCTACCATTTAGAGAGTCCTGGCCATGATACGAACGACTGCTGGGCTCTGAGGAATAAAGTGCAAGATTTGCTGGAGGCTAAAGAGATTAAGTTTGATGCTCCAGAAAAGCCAAACGTTATAACTGCTCCTATGCACAAACATGGTCGAGGAGTCATTGTTGTGGACATCGATTTGTTTGTAACCTCTGTGGAAGAGATCTCTACTCCTTTGATGACAATTAAGAAGAATTTATTGTTGGCCGGTTTATTTCCGGGTTGTGGTGAAGGTTGCCACATGTGTTCAATTCTGCCTTCAGGTTGCTGTTTATTGAAGTCAGGTGTTTTGCGCCTGATGGATAATAAGGAAATTTTTTTTGAGAAGACTATGATTCCATTTGAAGATGTTGCCATTATCACCATTTCCGCCAACCCTTCCAAGGTTTCCTCGAGAAAACCTGTTAGGGTTACACCCGTTCCAAGAATTGCTCCATTAATAATCACCGCTCCAGGTCCCATCCCATATACCTCAGATAAGGCTATGCCATGGCATTACATTGCAGATGTATATTACCATTGTGTTAAACAAGATTTGAGGGCTGAAGAAGCCGATATGGATATCAGTAATATTGTTGGGACAAGCAAGGTCACCAGAAGTGGAAGACTCTTTTCTCCCGAGATCTCCCCTTCGACTGTCCATAAACCTGTTGTCATTCCATCTGCTAATACATCAACTACTATCCTAGTTCCTATTCCAGTTATCACCCCTATCGCCGAGCCATCTAGGACTTGGGGCAAAGAAATCACAGGTGAGCCTTCCCGGACGGAGGCACCTAAGAAGATCATTGTAGAAACCTCGAAACAAGAGATAGAAGAAATTTTGAAGATTATCAAGAAGAGCGACTACAACGTAGTCGAGCAGCTGGGGCAGACCCCGTCAAAAATCTCCATGTTGTCCTTGTTATTATGTTTTGAAGCCCATGCAAATGCTTTAATTGCCTTCCTCAAAACTGCGCATGTGCCGCAGGAAACTTCAGCCGATCAGTTCAAAGATTGCGTAGCTAGCCTGACTACCGAAATGGGCTGGGTTTCTCAGATGCAGATCTGAATGCTAAGAGGAGAAATCATAATGATGCTCTGCACGTCTCAATCGAGTGCAGGGGCACCACTATGGCCCATGTACTGGTAGATACCGGGTCCTCATTTAATGTTATGCCAAAGAAAGCGTTGGACCGTCTGGATTGTGAAGGTTTGATTCTAAAGCCGAGCAACATTGTGGTCAGGGATTTCGACGGGTCAAAGAGAATGGTGCACGGGGAGGTGGACATCCCTGTTAAAGTTGGATCTATGACTTTTGCATCCACCTTCTATGTGATGGATATCAGACCATCATATTCTTGCTTGTTGGGTCGCCCTTGGATTCATAAGGCTGGGGCAGTGACTTCCACGCTCCATCCAATGCTGAAATATCCGGTGAAGGGGATGAATTGTTACGGTGCAAGGTGAGGAGGAGTGTGATACGGTGGGAGAACTGACTTGAGGTTTTGCGTTTGTGTTTGCAAATGTTTCGGTTTAGCAAGAGTCGCCACCGACTTTTTATTTTATCCTAAGGAAAGGTCAAAAAGCACAGGAAAGACCTTTGAGATGTTTTCTTGGGTTCGAGGAGTAGATTATGAAAAAGGAAGGTGCAAGCACCCTTTTCATCCATGGTTATCCATGGGCTCTTAGTTACTTGTTTAGATCACTTGCTTTGCTTTTCCAATTGTTTGAAATGGTGCTTTGCAATTGTTTGAAATGGTGCTTTGTGTGTGGTTTTGAAAGATGTTTTGAAAAGAGGCCATCGTTGTGGCAACCTTTGTAATGATTCTTGTTTGAATGTATACAAATGTGTTTTTGTCTTTTGAAAAGATTTCAATGTTTGAAAGTTTGATTGGGATAATATTTTGAAATTGTGTTGTGAAGTGTGTTTGAAAATAGCAAGGATGTTTTTGCAAGCTTTTTGATCAAGTAACTAAGAGCTATATACCCTATTTTACTCAAAGATCTTTCCTAATATTTTTAACCCTTTTGACAGTGTTGTTTCACCATTGCATTTGGTGAACAACCTTGTGTTAGGATGTTAAACGGGACAGACGCGGGTCATCGTATAGACCATGATAGCAATTGTGTTAAGTATTTTTGGCAAATTTTTGAGGGACTTGATCATTTTTGTTTAGGCAACCAAGATAGCGTCATCGAAGGACTGTGATCTTTTGTTTTGTTTTTGTTTTGCCAAAGTACCCAACATGCATACCATGGCCCATTTTTGAAGGCAACAAGTGGATTGTAACCCTAGGGGTGCAAGTGTGCATTGCGTTTGATTTTCATGCATTTTTGTCTTTGATTAGGTCAAACTATTTGTTGATTTGGATTTTTGCACACAAACCCTAATTCTCTAATCATGGCATAATTGAAAGCGTAAAGTGCGAGAATTAAAATTTTAAGCTATTACAACATGATTATAGGGATGGGGGTACAATCTTTGAATGGGGGGTATTTGACAAGAAATGTAAACCCTAGTTTACTATTACATCCAAATTGAATTTAATTGCATGAATAATAAATGGATAATATTTAAATAAACAAAAAAATACAAATATATCAAATAATATGAAATATGCAAAAAAGGGTTTTTTGTTCATTGATGTATGTAAAATATTTAATGTAAAAAATAAAGGAATAAACAAAAGATTTATTTTATTTGTTTAAGGGTAAAACCCTATTTTCTTTAAGAAAATAAATACATTATATTATTTATATACAATAAAATATATTAATATATGTAAAAATAAAATATACTTAGAAAAAAGTATTTTTTAGTATAAATAAAAATAAAAGTAAAAATGTAATATTTTGTATTTTTTTATTCTAGAGTATTTAATAAAATAAAAAGTATATATTTATATATGTATATTAATCAAATTAAATATGTACAATATAAAAGAAAATATGTACAAAAATAAAATATATTTAGGAAAATATTTCTAGTATGAATAAAAATAAAGAACAAAAATAAAAAGTATAAATTATATACATTTTTCAAGTCTTAATAAATAATATAAAAGTATTTAAAATGTTTTTTATGTTAGAAAAATTAAAATAAAATGCCAAATAAATGTAAAAAAATTTGAAAATGTTTTTTGAGCATTTTTTATATTTGGAAATAAATAAACAAAATCAGAAATGAAAACAAAAATGCAAAAATATAAAAATACAAGAAATTGGGCCAGGGGGTGCAAAAATGAAAATGGGAGGTGTCAAAAGCAAGCCAGGCCAAGCCCAGCCCAAGCCAGCTTCATCTTCAACCTTCAGACTTGAAAACGCGCGCGTGCCCTGTTCAAATACCAGATCCTGTATACGAGCTCTTTTGCAAAAACACACAACATCAAACTTGTAGAGAATTTCTAGACGATTCCAACCATATAAAAAACTAATCCTAACTCTCAAAGACCAAAGAGAATTTCTCTGGCCCTAAAATCTGACCTAGTTTTTTCAGCATGTTCATGGATGAAATTCTCCTAGCACACTTAATATAAATGAAAACTGAGCATATGTACAACTTCATGGAAATGAACACTACATTTTTTATTCACAAACCTAAGGCTAAATGTTCCTAAATAGAGAGATAGAAAGTGGAGAAAAACTTGCTTCAGTTGGATTCGTGTAAGGCAATGTAGGGCTTTTCAACAAGGCTTGAGATGTCTGGTAGCTTGCTTGAACTTCACTTGACCTTCTCCAATAGCTAGCTTGCCTTGAATGTCCTTGAATCAGTCTATAGAACTCAACCTGCACAAGCTCAAAATGAAAATGGTGAACACTGTAAATGGAGTTACAGTTGGTGTTTGAGGTGTGGGATAGCTTGGGTGAGTTGAATGGAAGGTGTTTGAAGCAACTTGGGGCAAAATGCACGAGCCAAATGAGCTATGGCACTCAAGTTGCAAAACCTACCCTGTTTTGCCAAAGGAATGTGATTTCTGGCTATGGGGTGTTTAGAGGCTCAAGCAATCGTGTTTCTAACTCAAAGGGGTGTGAGAAATATGTTCAAACTGTTTGCATAAGTTGGTATTGGCTGGTTTTCAAGTTCTAAGGTTTTGGACAAGTTTCTTGTTTTTGAAGTAAGAATGTGGAAGTGAAGTTATAGGCCTGTACATGCTATCAAATATGCTTGCATACTTTGCTCTTGGCCCCTCTGATTTGTGGATTTATTTTGCTGCAAGAGATCTTGGACCAATGCTCAAGAATTGTTGGTTTGACATAAAGCATACTTAAGCAAAAATGGAAATTTACCTTTTTCTACTTAGGGCTTAGTTTTGTGTATAATGTCCAAATGGCCAAAACAAAAGCTTAGACTGATGGATTTGCATTTAATTATGGAGTGTGAAGTGGTTTAGAGGCCTGCAAGCTAGTGTAAGGCATGCTGGCTTGAAAATGCAACTTGTATGAACATGAATGTGCCATGGATGAAAAGTGAGTTTTTGCCAACTTCAAGCCTTTGATTCTCCCTAACCACAAATGTGTTTGAGGAGTTCTTGGACAATTTGGAAAGCTTGCAACATTCTCTATAATAAATCTTTGAAATGCAAATTGATACTCCAAGTGGACTTATGTGAAAAATGGCCAAGAAGATAGGTCAAAATCCTGCCTAAACTAGGGCAAAATTTCACTAAGTTAAAAGGTTTAGGGACCCTTGTTCCAAAAATTATAACTTGAGATCCAAGCTTCTTTTGAGAAAACTTTGTTAATCAAATTTGTGTACTTTGTGGAGGAATACAACGTTCATGTTGGAAGTTTTGTTTGAATCCATTTGCATCATGGTGAAAATGTGGGGCAAAGTTAGAAAAAATTAAGAAAATTTCATAACTTAGAAAATTTCTAAGTTATGAAAATTTTCAACTTTAAACCCTAATTTGCAATTTTGGGTTTCTTGTTGAATAAGTTTCATAATTTGACACATCTTGATGAAAAATGACCCTTGGCACTTGATTTTGACCAAAAAGTCAAAGTTTGACTTTTCAATGTACAGTCAAATTTTGATCAATTGACTGAAAAATTCATCTGTCAATCCCATGCATTTGAGATCTTTTGAACTTGTTGAATAAGTCAAGATGATTTAATTGAGTCCTTGAGTCCATGGTTAAACTTAATTTGCCATTGGCTAGGTCAAACAGTCAAAAATTGCCTTTGTACAGTCAAAACCCTAAAAATGACCATTATGCCCTTTTGGTGATCTGATCAAATTTCTTGTGGAGTTGTGGTCCAAACTTGATCAAATGATTCATATGAGTTTATAATGTTTATGTGTGTCAAAATTCATGAGGTTTGATTGTAAATTGGCCACAGTTGACTTTTTCCCCAATACAACCGATTTCTAGGTCAACTGTCCAATTGACTGGACAAAAATTTGATTCAAGGCTTGAAACTTGGTAAGGACAAACTTATGAGTCCAATATGAAGTATGAAAGTCAACTTGAGCATTGAAGGTCCAAAAATCCTTGTGCAAACTCAAACCCTAGTTTAGGTCATCAGTGCAAGGAGATGTCTTGAGCAGAGCAAACCCTAGCTTGATCTTGAGTTCCAAGAGCCTTGTGATGAGAAATGTTGATGAAATGAGAGGGAAAATTTTGGGGTACAACAGTTGCCCCTTTTCAATCTTCTTGAACCTGAAGAGATAGATTGGCAAGTTTTCCTTTCGTGACTCGAAGGTAAAAGAGGATTGGACACTAGAGTGTCCGTAAATTTGCACTCGTCAAAATGTAGCTGAGGGAATGGGCTTAAATATGCCATTTGGAAATGGTAGAATCATGCTGGAGATGGGCTTAGAGATGCCATCCAAAACTTGTTTTTTGAAAATCAGTAGAATGAACATCAGAATGGTATCCGTATTTGGACTGTATTTGAGTTGTATCTGGATACTGGGTTTGTTTGAGCAAGGGAATGGAGTCCGTGTCTAGAGCGTATCTGAGCTGTAACTGTATTTGATTCTTGAATGAACATCATAACGACTGCCGTGTCTGGTGTGTATCTGTATTCTGAATGGGTAACAGAGAAGCATCTGTGTATGGAGCATCCATGTGATGGGGATAAATTCCGAATGAGTGACATAATAGCAACCGTGTCTGGAGCGTATCTGGACTGTATCTAAAGTTGAGATCTGTATGAGTAATAGAATGACTTATGTATCTGGAGTATATCCGTACTGTAACTGGGATCCAGACAAGTGACATAATGACTTTCGTGTTTGGATTGTATCTGAACTTGAGTTTGATAGCTGAATCTGAATGAGAAATAGAATGGCTTCCGTGTCTGGAGCGTATCTAGTCTGTATCTGATTGCTGGAGTCTGAATGTGTAATAGAATGACCGCCACGTCTGGAGTGTATCCATACTGTATCTTGACTTGAAATTCTGAATGAGTAATAGAATGACCGCCGTGTCTGGGGGTGTATCCATACTGTATCTGAAATCTCTGAATAGTTGTTAATGATAGCTTTTTAATCTTATCCTGAAAAGGGTAGAATGTTAGCTAAAGCACAAAGTTATGTTGCATGATATGTATGATGCAATAAAATGTGTTCCATCAATGTTTATGATATATGAATGTAATGGATGTGCATGTAAGCTGATTAGTTGTCTTGCTGAGGAAAATAAATCCTTGATAGCTGGAGATAATGAAATCTTTGACTGCTGCCGAGGAAAGTAAATCCTTGACCGATGCTGGGGATTCCAAAAATCTTTGATTGTTGAAGATGATAAAACCTTGTTGATTACTGTTGTGGATAGAAGATCCTTGGCAACATGCGGGGATTATCAAAACTTTGACAACTTCTGTGGGGATGTGAGAATCCTTCATGACTTTCCTTGGGAAATAAGGAAAAATTCGACGACCTCTACTGGGGAATTAAAACCTGGGAGGCTTCAAATGGAGAAACGGAAACTAGAGTCTTCGTTCTGTCGGAAAATAACTCTGTGGGGAGAGTGTTTATTCTGCGGGGGAAATAAGGAGCTTGGGTTGAATGCAAATCTACTGAGGATTCCTTGTTTTGTGGAGAGCTCTGCTGGTGAATTAGAGGAAGTTGGATAGTATTCCACCGAGGTTTAAGATTTGAAGTTTTGGACTTCGCTGGTGATGAAAGTTTAGAGTATTCTGGCTCCGCTGGAGATCTGTAGTTCAAAGTTTTCGGGATCCATTGGGGATCGGGAGTTTAGAGACTTAACTCTGATGGGAATTTTGAAATTTAACTCCACTGGGGATATGTACTTCAAGGTTTTAGCTCTGTTGAGGATCTGAATGACATACTGTAGGGGATTTCTTCTGAAATAGCCTAAAGATGTTTTCCTATACTTTCGACCTTTCAGTAATTATCCTTTCTTATTTTGTTTTATTTATAAGCAGTGATTATATTCAAATGCATATGCCTATTTAACAAACCATTGGACATTTTCAAATAAAACATAAGTGTAAAAAAGAAAGGAAAGGCAAGCAAATTTCTGCACTTTGAAGTATCTTTGTATTAACTTTTGTAAGTATCTTTGTACAAAGAAGACAAACATCCTAGTAAGAGAATGTTGTCGAACAATTTGAGAAAAATTTTATACAAAAAGAAAGATGACTATGTGTAACAATTCCATGGGGTTCCCATTCTGCTGTAGCCTTCACAACTCTGAGTATCTTGTTCATTCGTTGCTTCGTCTGTGGATGACTGGATTGATCAGAAGTTTGGAGTTTGGTCGTGAAGAGACTGTCCTTAAAGTGATCCAACGAGACATAGTCATACGCTTTAATTCCCTAACTCACAACTAAAAAAAAGACATTTGAGAAAAGGTTTTTACATCGGGTATCAAAATATATGATGTAAAAAATACAATTAACAAACTTTTTACATCAGGTATTTATTTGCAATGATATAAAAAATATGAAAAAAAAAATATTTCGCTACCTATTACATCGGGCAAACGCATCTACCGATGTAAAAAGTTTTCAGAAAAAAATACGGTGGCATTTTTGTAAATAAGAAACAAGGTAGTAGAAATATTAAAAAAAACATGCAACATATTACATCGGTTGACTAAAAACCGATGTAATATCTTCACAACAGATATTAATATAAAAAATAAATTAAAGAATAAATTAATTTTTTCGCAACTTATTACATCGGTTGAAGTTTAAACTGATGTAAAAAAGCCAGAAAAAAAGCTTGCATCGGGTATTACAATGCACCGATGTAATAGGTGCAAAACCCTGACATCGGTTGTAAGGATCCACCGATGTAATAGGTTGTCCACTAAGCCAACCCTTACATCGGTTATGCATTTCCACCGAGGTAATAGCTTCCAAACCCTTATTTCCCAAATTTCATTATTTCCACTGTATAATATTCCTTGGCCGCCGTTTCCACTGTACGCTCACGCTCACAACCCAACCACCGCCGTTTCACTCCTTTCCACTGTACGCTCATGCTCACGACCCAACCACCGCCGTTTCCCAGCCACCATCATCGACCACCGTTTCCGAAGGTTTTCGACCACCGTTTCGACCGCCGTTTCCGAAGGTTTTTTCCGCCGTTTCGACCGCCGTTTCCGAAGGTTTTTTCCGCCGTTTCCGAAGGTTTTTGACCGCCGTTTCCGAAGGTTCTTCGACCGCCGTTTCCGGTCTTCCTCTTCGACCGCCGTTTCTGGTCGTCCTCTTCGACCGCGGTGGTTTCCGTTCGTGTTTCCGCCGTTTCTGGTCGTCGTCTTCGACCGCGGTGGTTCTGTTCGTTCGTGTTTCATCGTTTTCGACCGCCATTGATGATGATTTTTGTTGTGAATTTGCAGATTTGTTTGATGAACATAGATGATGCAGTTTATTGAAATTTGATTACGTCTCCTTGCCGCCGTTTCACGTCGTTCACTCTGTTCACACCGTTCACGACTTTTCACCGGCCGATTCATGCCCTTCCTCGCTCGCCGTTTCAACTGTAAGTCACATTCTTCACTTATTTGATCCATAATGTTATTGATGCAATGTTTGTTCTCTTGATTTAAGTCAATACCTTATGTTAACACTAGGTAGAAATTCATTTCAAGCGCTTTAACTTGAACAATTTTCTTTGAGAAACTTTATTTGTTGAGTTAAAAAAGCAACAATATCTTTAAGAGAAGATAAGGTGTTATGCATTGTGAAACCATGGCCGAAAATATTGGAAAACATACCCCATATTGTCCTAATTGTGCCACGAGATCAAATTATTATTAACCAATTTATTTATACATTATGCAACTTATAAAAATAGTACTCTTTTTGTCCTAAAAAAATATCTAGTATTCATTCGTTGATCGATTACTTTCAAGTTACAAAACTATTAATATATTGAACTAACGAATTAAAAAACACGAAAAAAAAGAGGAGTGAGTGTAAATTGTGATTATAAAAGGTTTTTAGAAAGCACAAGTATTCTTCTTGAAACTAAATTTACAACCAAACTCTCAAAACAACCAAATATTGAGAATCAAGTAATAGGTGGAGGTAGAAAAAAGTTTGTAACTCAAAATAATTAACCCTTGAGCAATTATTTGTCAAAACTGGGTTCACTATTATGCCAAAGTATAATAGTTAGCTTCATTGGCTATAACACATTACTTAGATAAATAACTTTTTCGGCATTAAGTATACATCTGCCAAATTTAATAACTTAGCTTCATTGGCTATACGAATATTTATGGACATTCATATGAAACCATAGGGACATCTTATTCAAAACAAACTCTGTTGAAATTTGAGACCCACATGCCAAACTATAGACATATTAATGGACATTCAAATGAAACCATTTTTCATGTCATTTCTACTTTAATAAAGCCTACCGTTATCAAACAATTTCCTCTGTCATTTCTAATGAAACATTATTCTACTGTAATGAAAAAAGAAAGGACCAAAATAAATTATTTCAACATCACAATATTTATATGCTGCGTCCTTTTAGTATTATAATAATAATTTATAGCCAAATCCTACTGCCTTGATTCTAACTACAAATATCACAAAACTTGACATAATGATTTTAAAAATATAACTTGACAATTTGATGATGTTTGAAATAGTTCAAAATCACCCTTACATATTGCATATGAATGTTGTATGTTGCACTCCTCAATATTTCCATCAACTTGATAAGTAGCACCTTTTTTCTCAATAAAAAGTTTTGTAGACTTGAGTTTCAAGTTTTGAAATCTTAATAGAGTTATCACCTTGCCATTGAAATTTGATTATATTTTGCTTTCTCCGCGAAGCAGCGCAACTTGCAATCTCGGAATCTCCGTGAAGTAGCGCAGCCGCGGGCACACCGTTCGTCAGACCTTCCTCCGTGTGAACATAGTTATGGATCGTATTTGGATGAGAGCTAATCGATTAAGTGACGAGTACGAACATGGAGTGATGGAATTTCTACAGTTTGCTGAAAGTAATGCTTACAAAAGTCTTCCTACGCTTTTTCTCTGTCCATGTGTTCATTGTGCAAATAAAGAACCAAAACGTAGTAAGAAAGAAATCATGGATCATCTAATTTGTGTAGGGATTTGTCAAAGTTATACAAAATGGATATGGCACGGTGAAGTAGTAGCAAAGTCAAACGTGTCTCAAATAGATGATGTTAGTGTAGAAATGGATGATCGTCTAGAAGACATGTTGCGTGATATTGGACAAGATTCGTTTAAGAGGGCACATGCGTATGATACTTTATGCAATGACAAAGATAAACCATTGTACACGGGATGCAAAAAATTTACACGTCTGTCAGCCGTGTTAAAATTATTTAATCTGAAGGCAAAGAATGGGTGGACTGACAAAAGTTTTACTGAGTTGCTTGAATTGTTGACCGAAATGCTTCCAGAAGGTAATGTAATGCCAAGTCGTTATTACGAGGCGAAGAAAATATTGTGTCCGATGGGTTTGGAGTATGAAAAGATACATGCATGCCCTAATGATTGCATATTATACAGAAAAGAGTATGAAAAGTATAATCATTGTCCAAAATGCAAGGCTTCACGCTACAAAAAGAAAGATGGTGAATCAATTGATGATGAGGTGGTCAAAAAGGGTCCTCCTGCGAATGTCGTATGGTACCTACCAATAATTTCAAGGTTCAAGAGATTATTCGCCAATGCAGATGACGCAAAGAATCTTAGATGGCATGCAGAAGAAAGAAAATATGATGGACAAATTCGTCATGTAGCCGATTCTTTGTAATGGAAGAAAATAGATTCTTTGTTTCCAAATTTTGGCAAAGAGTCGAGAAACCTTAGACTTGGACTTGCTACTGATGGAATGAATCCGTTTGGTAATCTGAGTACTAACCATAGTTCTTGGCCTGTTCTCTTGATGATTTACAACCTATCTCCTAAGCTGTGCATGAAGCGTAAATATATTATGTTATCGATGATGATATCGAGCCCAAAACAACCAGGAAATGACATAGACGTTTATCTAAGTCCACTAATTGATGATTTAAGAGTGCTGTGGGAGGAAGGGGTGGATGTTTTTGATGCGTATTCTGGTGAACAGTTCAATATGCGTGCCATGTTGGATATTGTCTCTGCTAATATAACCGAGAATTGGATGCAGGTACTAAAAATAACTTTACTTTGTTATTTACTTTTTATTTTTCGACTTAATATGAATTTTTAAAAATTAACTCTATATTGTTATATATATGTATTATAGGTATTTGATGACCCAACAGAATTAACACAAGATGATTTGTATGATTTGCGACTTTGTTGGGCAAAATGTTTCTTTGAGTTACATGCAAATTAAGTTTATCTTTGTGAGTTTTATAGAATTGTATAAGTTGTGGTTTTTGCACAATACATATGGTTTTTGCACATTTATTGAGTTTCTTGATTTTTTTGCTGATGTTAATTGTTATTATTTATTGTCAGGCAATGTGATTTTGGTGTTGTCTACTGAAGATTTTGTATTGGTAATTTAAGTTTGGAAACTTATAAATAGTTGAATATTTTTGTATATTTTGTGAATAATATGTAATTGTATGTTTTAAAAAAAGACTTATAAATAGTTGAATATTGTTGTATATTTTGTGAAGAATTTGTAATTGTAAGTTTGTTTGTTGTAATACAATACAAGTTTGCAATACAATAGTTCAGTTTGTAAGTTTGTTGTGAAATGAAAACATCGACCTAGATGTGATATATGTGATGTTGGAAAGCTATGAAATCTATATAGCGACATAAATATAGTCTGTGTGATATTGGAAAAATATGAAAAAATGGGTACAAATTATATTTGTACAGGGAAACATCCAGAAAATAAATAATCTATTCCAAAAAAATTTCATACATTTTACATCGGTTATTAGTAAACACCGATGTAAAAACTTTCAAAAAGGGACTTTTTACATCGGTTGGGGATAATAACCGATGTAAAAAGTCGCGTCACTGGGGACTTTTTACATCGGGTATTACTTCCAACCGATGTAAAAAACTGGATCAATTTTTTTTAAAAATGTGCATAATAACTGTTTCTTACATCGGTTCTTATATTATAACCGATGTAAAAAGGGACTTTTTACATCGGTCCCAGAACCGATGTAAAAAGTCCCTAATTTACTATATCGCCTGACTTTACATCGGACCCAGAACTGATGTAAAAAGTCAGTTTCACCCGATGTAAAAAGTCATTTCTGTACTAGTGACTTTTGCCTGAACCGCCCTTTCAGGTTTTCAGTCCACTGGGAAACCCTTTTTTTTCCCAAGTCGCCCTTTCAGGTTTTCAACTTTCCGGGTGTACAGATTTTTTTATTTATCCCTAATTTTTGCCCGAACCGCCCTTTCGGGTTTTCGATTCACCGGGATGCCCATTTTTGCCCAAGTCGCCCTTTCGGGTTTTCGACTTGCCGGGTCGTTTTATGCATAGTATCTTTTGACTATGTCTGTGTTCGTAGGGTGCGGCAAGTCGTCGCCATCCATGGTGGTCAGAATCATTGCCCCACCAGAAAAGATGTTCTTGATCATAAATGGTCCTTCGTAAGTAGGAGTCCACTTGCCCCTGGGATCATTTTGCGGCAAGATGATCCGCTTGATTACAAGATCTCCGACTTGATATACCTGACGCCTGACTTTCTTGTTGAAAGCCTTGATCATCCGTTTTTGATACGCCTGACCATGAAAAACAATAGTAAGTCGCTTCTCATCGATCAAATTAAGTTTATCAAGTCGGGTCTGAATCCAATCGTCTTCACTTAAATCAACATCCTTCATAATCCTTAAGGAAGGAATCTGAACTTCCATAGGTAAAACAACCTCCATGCCATATACCAAAGAAAAGGGGGTTGCCCCAGTTGAAGTACGCGCCGTGGTACGATATCCGTGCAGAGCAAACGGTAACATCGCATGCCAGTCCTTGTAGATGACTGTTATCTTTTGAATGATCTTCTTGATATTTTTGTTTGCGGATTCAACAACACCGTTCATCTTTGGCCGACAGGGAGATGAATTATGATGTTGAATCTTGAACTGCTCGCAGAGTGGTGATCACAGTGTTGTTCAAATTTGTACCGTTGTCCGTGATGATCCTGTCGGGGATACCATACCGGCATATGAGGTTCTGCTTGATGAAGCGGGAAACCACATTCTTTGTAACGGAGGCGAAGGAAGCTGCTTCAACCCACTTGGTAAAATAATCAATAGCGACCAAGATAAAGCGATGTCCATTGGACGCTGTAGGCTTGATCTCTCCAATCATGTCGATACCCCACATCGCGAATGGCCAAGGCGCTGCTAAGACATTGAGAGGAACTGGAGGAATGTGTACCTTGTCAGCATAGACTTGGCATTTGTGACAAGTACGGGAATATTGATGACAGTCAGCTTCCATGGTAGACCAGTAGTAGCCTGCCCTTAGAATCTCCTTAGCCATCGTATGTCCGCTCAAGTGGGTGCCAAAGGTGCCACTATGTATTTCGGTCATGATCAATTCTGCTTCAACCTTGTCCACACAATGAAGTAGAACACAATCATGGCCGCGCTTATATAAGATACCATTGCTCAGGAAGAACTTGGCAGCAAATCTCATTAGGAACTTTTTGTCATTGACTGAAGCTCCTTCAGGGTATTCTCGAGTCTGGAGATACCTTTTGATTTCATGAAACCAAGGTTGTTCCACTACTTCTTCGGTATTAATCTCATGATAGTGTGCAGGTTCGTCCATTCGTTCGATGGTGATTTGGGGAGCCTCATTATCCCAGTTGAGTTTAAACATGGAAGACATTATAGTCAGAGCATCTTCTAGCTGATTTTCTTCTGCTCGAAATGAGGCAACAATGTCAAGACATGTTCATTGTATGGGATAATATTGGGATGTTTAGTGTCCCACTCTCCTTTGATTTGACTGATAACCAAAGTTGAGTCCCCAAACACAATCAGAGATTTAATTCCCAAGTCAATAGCAACCTTGAGACCAAATATACAAGCTTCATACTCAGCCATGTTGTTGGTACAACTAAAGCAGAGTCTAGCAGTGAAAGGTGTATGGCAACCTTCTGGAGAAATAAGTACCGCGCCGATACCGTTGCCAAGTGCATTTGAAGCACCATCAAAGTACAGGGTCCATCGGGATCCTTGTTTAGGTCTGTCATATGGTCCGTTACCTTCAATGTTGTCCAATGTCATAATTTCCTCGTCAGGGAAGTCGAACCTCATAGATTGGTAATCTTCAACGGCTTGATGAGCTAGATGGTCAACTAGTACACTCCCCTTTATAGCTTTTTGGGTTGTGTACTGGATATCATATTCAGTCAGGATCATCTACCATCTAGCGATTCTTACGGATAAAGCAGGCTTCTCGAAGATGTACTTAATCGGATCCATTTTAGAAATCAGCAAAGTGGTATATGTCAACATATACTGCTTTAGCCGGCGAGCAGCCCATACCAAAGCGCAGCAAGTTTTCTCGAGTAGTGAGTAGCGAGTCTCACAGTCGGTAAACTTTTTGCTAAGGTAATAAATTGCATGCTCTTTTTGGCCAGACTCGTCATGTTAGCCTAGTATGCACCCCATTGAGTTATCCAAAACAGTCAGATACATGATTAAAGGCCTTCCTTCGACGGGTGGCATCAAGATAGGAGGTTCCAACAAATACTCCTTGATATTATCAAAAGCAACTTGACAGTCATTGTTCCTTTCAACCACCTGATCTTTCTTCAACAGCTTGAAGATTGGCTCACAGGTAGATGTTAGGTGAGAAATGAACCTTGCAATATATTTTAAGCGTCCCAAGAAACCTCTAACCTCCTTTTCAGTGCGGGGGGAAGGCATTTCTTGTATAGCTTTGACTTTAGCAGGATAAACCTTAATGCCTTTGTTACTGACGATGAATCCCAAAAGTTTACCGGACCTGACTCCGAAAGTGCACTTGCTAGGGTTCAGTCTGAGCTTATATTCCTTCAATATGAAAAACAACTTTTGCAGATGGTCGAGGTGTTCTTCTTCTGTTTGTGAACAGGCTATCATGTCGTCTACGTAGACTTTAATCTCATGATATATCATGTCATGAAACAAAGCTACCATGGCTCGCTGATAGGTTGCCCCAGCATTCTTCAGTCTGAATGGCATCACTTTATAGCAGAAGGTACCCCACTGCGTAACAAAAGTAGTCTTCCCATGTCTTCGGAGGCCATTTTGATCTGGTTGTAACCCGAGAATCCATCCATGAAGGAAAATACCTTGTGTTGAGCTGTGTTGTCAACCAAGATGTCAATGTGTGGTAGTGGAAAATCATCTTTAGGGCTAGCCCTATTTAAGTCTCTGTAGTCTACACACATTCTGACTTTGCCGTCCTTCTTAGGCACAAGCACAATGTTAGCAACCCATTGTGGATAGGAAGTAACAGCCAGAAAACCAACATTGAATTGTTTCATCACTTCAGCCTTGATCTTTTCGGACATGTCGGGCCTCATTCGGCGGACTTTCTGTTTGATTGGTGGACAGTCTTCTCTTGTAGGGAGACGGTGAACCACAATATCTGTATCCAGTCCCGACATATCTTCATAGGACCAGGCGAAGATTTCAACATTTTCATTCAACAACTGTACTAAGCGCTCTTTGACACTTGGCTCCAAGTTAGCACCCACTTTAACCTCTTTCTTGTCTTCCGTTGTTCCCAAATTGATAATCTCTAGCAATTCTTCATGGGGCAGAATAACCCTTTCCTCTTGTTGCAAAAGTCTAGCTAACTCTCCAGGCACTTCACAGTCTTCATCACCTTCGTACTCGGCATGATTGACCAAAACTTCAGAGTCACCGAAGGCCAAAGCAGAATAGTCACCCATGGAATCCGGAGTGGATGGGTACCTGCATTTTGTGAGTGTATGTGTGTAAGGGATAGCCATCTGTTGTACCCCAAAATTTTCCCTCTCTTTCTTCAGGAAATCATCTTGGATTTTCAGAGTCCCTCTGAAACAAATCCAAGTCCAGAATTGTCATTTTTGCCCAAGCAGACCATTTACAAGAGCAAGATGATCACACAAGCTCTAAAGACAACGTTTTTATCTTGAGAAAAAAATTAAAATTCTAAGTACTTGGAATTTTTCTCTAAAAAATGAGTGTTTAAGAAGAAATCAGCGCTTCAGAACTTCTGGACCAAACTCCAGATTGAAACGGTCAGAAGTTGCAAGCTTGGCGCAGTCAGAAGTTGGCACTTCAGCAGCTACATCAGCTCAATCAGAAGTTGTAAACGTGGTTCAATACGTAAGTCTCAGATAGAACATGACTCTTTCAGCAGTTACGCAAGCTCAGCCAGAATTTGCTAAAGGAATGCAAAAGAAGCAAGGAAGTCTGAAGGCTCTTTCAGAACACGCTGAAATCAGAAGATGAAAAGGTCAGAAGAGTGGGTGTTACACTGATACATAATCTCTAAGCCCAGGAGGTCCAGAAGCAAATCCAAGGAACGTGTCAGAAAATCAGGAGAATCCCCAGAACTTGCTAAGACAACAGGAGGCCAAGACCAGAGCATGGTTTACGTTGTTCTTGGTGAAACAGAACTGCTGGTTCAAAGTTTGGTTTCCATTACCAGAATATTGGTGTTGATAAGTCTCATCACCATTTAATGCTCATTAATGCTCCCAACCACTCCTGAACATTCATCCAAGTAATCCCTTCACGTGTGGCTTGGAAAACGCCTTTATGCAGGTTCTGGCATGGGTCTACACGCCACCGTCCACCTAAGAGGTCACTTCTCTCCAATCCACGCCTGCTGTTCCAGCCTAGGCTGAAAGGCTATCTGTTATCACAACTTCCCAGGAATTTCTTTCAAAAAACAACTCATCCTCTGTTGGCGCTTTAATGTTCAAGAAATCCACAAGAGTTTTGCCTATAAATAGAGAATCAGTGTCCACTGAAAAAGGGGTCCAAAGAAACAGAAAAATTGCTAGAAGAGAAACAAAAATCTTTAGCAAGAAAGTGCGGTGAAACTCTGCCAAAATCTCAAGTGTTTCATAACTTTGAATTTCTTACCTTCAAACTTCATCAAATACCCAGTTTTCTTTGTGAACTAAATAACACCCTTTTCAACTTCTGACCCTATATACGCATACAACTTCACCTACCCTTTTCAAAAAGAACCTATCCAGAATACCATCAGAGCCAAAAGCTAGCTCTCATCCACAAACTTTTCCAACAGCCAGGTAAGCACCTGCTGACCTTCATCACGCTGCTAAGCATCATCAGCTCTGCATGCTCAAATAAACATAATGTAAACATCATGTTGTTGCTGTTTGTGTTCTGAGGATTTTCATACCTCAGAACGTTCTGAGCCAGTGTAGAACCTGCCTGTGACCTTGTTGGTTCTTCCCTCTGAAACACTTTGACATTTGCTGGAGTTGTTCCAAATATGTTTCCTGTTTTGTGGAATAATAACAAAATTGCAGATGTTCTGATTAGTACAGGGAAAAGCCAAGTGCTGACTTTGACGTTAGCACATCTGAAGCCTGTTTTGCTGTCAATAATATCAGAAGTTCTGAGAGTTATTTTCTTTCCAGCAGGATCAGAACTTCTGATTTCCCCACTAACAAACTTCTGTCTTGCAGCGCAGGGGGGTCAGAACTTCTGATTTTCCCACTAACAGGTTTCTATTTTTGCAGGTGTCAGAGTCAGAAGTTTTGACTCATACAGTTTAACCAAAAGGTTGATCATCTGGCAGCGGATCTGAGTCAGAACTTCTGATGACCTCTCAGCAGCGCACTGGCTCCCTCTCTCTTTCCCTCTATCTTGTTTTTTGCTATTTTCTTTTTTGTCTATTTTTCTCGTTGAACCCCCCATGTACAAATGTGTACCCCCACTCCCTAATTGTTGTAATAGCGTAGGATTTTATATTTCCGCTTTTATTGCTAGTAATTAGGATGTGTATGGCAAGATAAAATCAATGAAATAGAAAATCCTAATTCAAAGATAAACTCTTGTATGCAATAAAACACACTTGCACACTAACACCCATAGGGTCACATCCACTTGTTGCCTTTCAAAAAATGGGCCATGTTACGCATGCAAAGTATCTTGGTAAAACAAACAAAATCAAAAGATCATAGTCCCTCGATGACGCTTTCGAAAGTTGCCTTACAAAAATTATCTTAGTCCCTCAAAAGAAAAACTAAGATACTTTGCAACATTGCTATCATGGTCTATAGGATGACCCGCGCCCGTCCCGTTCACATCCTAACACAAGATTGTCCACCAAATACAATGGTGGAAAAAAACTGTTAAAAGGGTTAAAACATAGAGAAAATCTTTGAGTAAATTTAGGGGTAGACAAACTCTTAGTTACTTGATCAAATCTTGCAAACACACTTGCCTATTTTTCAAAACCACATTCCACAACACTTTCAAAACAACTTTCAAAAACATTGAAAACTTTTCAAAAGATATACACCTTTGTATACATCCAAACATGGGTCATTACAAAGGTTTCCACAACAAATGGCCTCTTTTCAAAACATTTTTCAAACCCACACACAAAGCACCATTTCAAACAATTGAAAACACAAGGCAAGTGATCTAAGCAAGTAACTAAGAGCCCATGGATAACCATGGATAGAAAGGGTGCTAATACCTTCCCTTTCTATAATCTACTCCCCGAACCCAAGAAAACATCTCAAAGGTTTTTGCTGTGCTTTTTAACCTTTCCTTAGGATAAAATAAAAAGTAGGTGGCGACTCTTGCTCAACCGAAACATTTGCGAAAACAAACGCAAAACCTCAAGTCAGTTCTCCCACCGTACCACAGAACTGGCGACTCTGCTGGGGAGGACTTTAAAGTGGAGTAACCTTAGGGCTTAGATCACCCTCTTGCATGACTAAATTGTTTGTTTTGATTGCTTTACATCTTGGCTCTTTTGTTTGGGTATGCAATCCTACACCCGGATTTGGGGAAACATTCATAGATAGAAATACGTTGTGGAAACTGTGCGGGGTATACCGACATGGTTGAAGCAATAGCTATATTAGTGTGACATATTTGTGAGTACCGGTAACCCTTGAGTTCAATCAAGGAGAGTACGGGGCCGCTGAGTGATGTCACTAAGCACTAATGACCTAGAACCTTACTTGACCATCTTGGCCTTTCATTAGGGGTAGTGAGATGACCGGCTTTGGTGCAGTCCGAAGTTGGTAGATACTCGATACTACACTCATTGAGGGTTGTTTTCTTGGAATATTTTGGTTGCTAGTTAAGTGGCTAAACCAAAACAATGAACAATGAAAACAATCCAATGATATTGAGCTCCTTAGAACCCGATTACTATTTATAGGACAGGTTTTTAAGCCAACTACACTCAAGAGGGTACTTACCTATGAAACCCCATGGAAGCCTGAAACTAGGGTTTGGTGTGAATTGCTTGTACATATGTTTTGTGCATACATCATGAACATCATAAAGCATCATATGCATTCACTAACCATTTCAAGGGTTTAGATCTTCATCTTTGTCCTTGTTTTGTAGGTCATGGAAATTCCTCGCAGAAAAACCATCCAAGTCAACCTTGTGAGAATCCCTCCTCAACTCAAGGAGCTCACATCAAGAATTCCGGAAAGCTCTCCCTTTAGTGAAAGACATGGTAGACTGCTCAGCTTAGTCAACACCAACATTGAAGAGGACATGATAAAGGTGTTGTTCCAGTTCTTTGACCCTCTTCACCACTGTTTCACTTTCCCTGACTACCGGTTGGTGCCCACTTTGGAGGAATTTTCTCAACTCCTGAGAATTCCTATCCTTAATCAACTACCCTACAACGGTACGGAAAAGGAACCAAAGCCTGAAGATGTTGCTCGAGCACTACATCTACAGCCATCTGACATCAAGGGGCATTGGGAAACTAGAAGCGGTGTCAAAGGCTTTTTAGCAAAATTCTTGTTTGAGAAAGCACAAGAGTGTTGGAATTCATTGGACCTACAAGTCTTTGAAGAAATTGTGGCACTTCTTATCTATGGGTTGGTTTTGTTCCCAAATCCTGATCAGCTTGTAGATGTCAACGCCGTCAAGATCTTCTTGTCCAGAAATCCAATACCAACATTGCTTGGGGACATTCTTCACTCATTTTACACTCGAACAATGAGAAAGAGGGGTGTTCTCATATGCTGTACTCCTCTCCTTGCAAGGTGGTTTACTTCGCACCTTCCACAATCTGTCTTGAAGAATGACCAAGGCTTAAGGTGGTCACAACGGTTGATGACCCTTACTCACTCTGATGTACATTAGTGTTCTCGGTCCAGAGAAAATGTCATCATTGTCGATCGTTGTGGAGAGTTCCCTAATGTTCCATTACTTGGCATTAGAGGAGGCATTACCTACAACCTTTGTCTAGCCTTGAGATAATTTGGATATGCACGAAGAGATGGCCCCCACGACATGTTGATTCCTGACCTAGTTTTTGACTTCGACAACAATGCGCAAGGACTTCGCCAAAGATTCATCAGAGCTTGGAGGATGCCTAATAGGGTTGACAGCAAGACACTTGGGCACAAGAACTCCATCCCTCTTGAGCCTTACCTCAAATGGGTACGAGCACGGGCCCAGAGTCTAATGATGCCTTATCCTCATGTTCTCCCTGTGATTAAAGAGCCCGTTACGGAAGGATAGGTTCCCTACACCATCCTATATCCTGACATGCCTACATCGTGGGAGGAGATGCAGAAGAGTTGGATCCAACTCAAGGAGGAACGAAACACTTTTGAAGCCAGCTTCTACGCCAGTGAGAAGAAGGTTCTAGAGCTTACCCGCCGACTCCATGAGGAAGAGACCCTCAACACCTACATCGCACCAAAGAGGATGCGCAATGTCTTTTTACCTTGAGAAGTTTTTTGTAATATTTGGCCCATGGGGCATTTATGTACTGACAAATTTCTTCTTATTAATATGACGTGCGTTCTTTTTTGTTTGCAACAATTTTGAACTTTCTAAATCCTTGAATGCATTGCATACATAAGCATACCATTCATCATACGCATAAGCAGGTCTCCACACCAGGTTTCCTTATCTTTCTGCTGTTTATTTCAGTAAGATGGATCTCGAACAGACGGTCAAGGACTTGCAGTCTCAGAATGCACAGTTTCAACAACTCCTGATGACCTTGGCTAAGGGTCAGGAGGATCTAAAGGCCCTACTGGGGAACAAAGACCAAGTGAAAAAGAAGAATAAGAGAATCGGGGTGGCTACCTTAGGAAGAAGGTTTGAGGGTGAAGCCAGAAGAGTGCTTGAATTTCCCCCTACATCTGAAGAAGGAACCAGTAAAGGGAATGCGGATGCGGTACCTTCCGAATCCGAGGTTGAGGAAGAGGAGGCTGAAGAAGACGAAGACTACTCTGATCAACAATACCCGCCCGCTGATGATAAGTACAAAGGCTTAGAAGACAGGTTGGCACCTATGGAGCTGCAGAGAGTTCCTGGCTTAGATTTCGAAGATTTGGGATTAGTTGCTGGAATTGTGATCCCCCCGAAGTTCAAAGTGCCGGTTTTTGTAAGATATGACGGGCTATCCTGCCTGAAAATGCAGCTCAGATCATATGTAAGGAAGATCCAACCTTACACTGCAGACAAGAACCTTTGGATCCATTTCTTTCAAGATAGCCTTTCTGGGGCTCAACTCGAGTGGTTCTATCAGCTGGATGGAGCCAGTATCCGAAACTGGGAAGACTTGGCCACCGCATTTTATAAACAATATCAGTACAATTCTGACCTCGCTCCTACGCGTACCCAACTTCAGGGTATGTCACTGGGGACGGGCGAAGGATTCAAGGAGTATGCACAAAAGTGGAGAGACCTGGCTGGCAGGGTGCAGCCACCGTTGACTGACCGTGAACTTGTTGACATGTTCTTAGGGACCTTGTCTGGTCCGTTCTTTAATCATCTGATTGGTAATTCCTCTGCTGGGTTTACAGATTTGATCTTGACTGGTGAGAGAATAGAAGCTGGTATCAAGTCGGGGAAGATACAAAAAGGTGCCTCCGCGAGTACTGAAAAGAAGCCCTTCAAGAAGGAAGCCAGTGCTGTCTATGGTCCCAGAAGACAAATTAAACCGGAACGCCGCCAAACTGTCAACGCATTGGTAATTTCAAAGCCTGTTGCTGCTCCTCAGCAGTATAATCAACAAAGGGGTGAGAGACCCAAAAGGCAATACACTCGGCTTAGCATGACCCTGTCTCAGATTTTGCCGCAGCTACTGTCAACCAATCTGGTAACTGTCAAAGAAGCTCCGAAGGTAGTGAACACAGCTTCTCTGAAGTACAACCCCAATGCCCGTTGCGCTTATCACTCTGATAGCCCGGGCATACTACGGACGATTGCTGGGCTCTGAGGAATAAGGTTCAAGACCTTATTGATGCTAAGGAAATACAGTTTGAAGCGCCTGAAAGGCCCAATGTTGTGACTGCTCCCATGCCCCAGCATGGAGTGAATGCTGTGGAAGAAGACCGATATGTAGCCTCCGTGGAAGAGATTGTTACTCCGTTATCAACTATTAAAAGGAATCTGTTGCTAGCCGGTTTATTTCCGGGATGTGGTGAAGATTGCCTTCTATGTGATGTTTCCCCTTTTGGTTGCCCTTTGCTAAAATCAGGTATCCAAAGCCTGATGGATAGCAAAGAGATCTTATTCGAGAAGATTATCGTTCCTGCCGTCCCTGTCGAAGAAGTTTCTATTGTCACTATTTTCAACAAACCTCCTAAGGCTCCTTTAAAGAAGCCTGTCAAAATCATGTCCGCTCAGAAGATTGCTCCTATCATCATTACTGTCCCAGGACCTCTCCCTTACACATCCGACAAAGCTGTCCCATGGCACTATAGGGCAGATGTTTATGTTCTTGGAGTGAAGCAAGAGTTTGATACAAGTACCGGTGTCAGTAACATCACCGGGCCTGCTAAGATTACTCGCAGTGGTAGGTTGTTTTTGCCAGATATTGCACCACCAGTTATTCAGAAACCCCTTATCATCACACCCGCAAGTGTGCATGCTCCACTTTCTAATCAAGTTCCTGTTTCTACCCCTGCTGCCGAGTCATCTGACGCTCGGGGCAAAGGGATTGCTACTGATTTGCCTGCCCTGACGGAGGCGCCGAAGACAACCACTGTTGAAGCCTCCCAGCAAGAGATGGAGGAGATCCTCAAGATTATCAAGAAAAGTGATTTCAATGTTGTTGAGCAGTTGGGGCACACCCCATCAAAAATTTCTATGCTATCACTGTTGTTATGTTCAGAGGCCCATGCCAAGGTCCTGATCTCCTTCCTGAAGACGGCTCATGTGCCGCAAGAAACATCTGCTGATCAATTTACTGATTGTGTGGCCAACTTGACTGCTGATAACGGGTTGGGCTTTTCTGACGCCGATCTGACTGCAAAAGGAAAGAACCATAATGACGCCCTGCATGTCTCTATTGAATGCAGGGGCACTACTCTTGCCCATGTGTTGGTGGACACCGGTTCTTCATTGAATGTATTGCCCAAGAAGTCCCTAGACAGGCTAGATTGTGAGGGTCTGGAGCTCAAGCCCAGTAACATTGTTGTCCGAGCCTTTGACGGTTCGAAAAGGATGGTACATGGCGAGGTTGACATCCCAATCAGGGTTGGTTCTCAAGTTTTTGATTCAACTTTCTATGTGATGGACATCCGTCCATCCTACTCTTGTTTGCTGGGTCGTCCATGGATCCACAAGGCTGGAGCTGTGACCTCCACACTACATCAAAAGCTTAAGTACCCAGTCAGAGGAAAGATTGTTACAGTTCAAGGGGAAGAGGAGTATATGGTCAGCCACCTCAACTCGTTCCGGTACATAGATATGGACGGGGAATTCATTGAAACCCCCTTTCAACACTTTGAAGAAGTGCCCCAGACACTGGAATCAGCTGAAACTGTGATTGAAGACCTTCCTTTGAAGATGGCTTCCTTAAAGGATGCCCAGGATGTGATTGAGAAGGGTGAATGTGCAAACTGGGGCCGACTTCCTGACTTTACTCCAAAGACTGACAAGTTTGGCTTAGGCTTCACTACAGAGGCTCAGAAGGCTGTTCGCAAAGCAAGGATTGGAAGACCTCCTGTGTTCATCACCAACCCGGGAGTGAATGCTATTGAGGACGGCGCAGAGGAATCGAAATTTGACAGCTGGATCTACCCAACAATCGACAGTGGACCAAGCAACTGGACTGCCAAAGACTTCACCCCTATTACTTTTGTCACTCAGTAATGAACTCTTTTGTTTTCAATTTGTAACAAACAATACGTTGAAACTTTTATGGCTCGGTGTCCTACCCGGGGCACCGTGGCTCCATTTGTAAGGGCTTTTGTATGACATTTTCATATATCATTAATCAAAACATTGGACGTTTGTTGCATTTCAAATCTTGTGCTCCTTTTCTTTCTTTATCATATATTTCAAAACAACTATATTTACACACACTCACTTATACAGGTTCCAATCCACTATGGATCTCACTGGTAACGACTCTGCTACTGCCAGTTATGACTTCGAAAATCCGATCAAATTAGACGAGGACGAAGGTGAAGATGATTGCGAAGTGCCTGGGGAACTTGTAAGACTTCTACTCCAGGAAGAGAGGGCCATTCAGCCACATGAAGAGCCAATGGAAACGGTAAATCTGGGTACTGAGACAGACAGAAAGGAAGTCGAGATCGGTGCCAATCTAGAGTTCAGTGTGAAACAACGGTTGATTCAGATGCTGCATGACTACACGGAAATCTTTGCTTGGTCTTACGAAGACATGCCTGGTTTGGATGCCGACATTGTGGTACATCACCTGCCTACCAAGGAAGACTGCCCTCCGGTAAAACAAAAGGTCCGCCGTATGCGTCCAGAGATGTCCGAGAAAATCAAAGCTGAGGTTATGAAACAATTTGATGCCGGGTTTCTAGCAGTGACTTCTTACCCTCAGTGGGTTGCCAACGTGGTTCCAGTGCCGAAGAAAGATGGTAAGGTCCGAATGTGTGTTGATTACAGGGATTTGAACAGGGCCAGCCCCAAGGATGATTTCCCTCTGCCTCATATCGACGTCCTAGTTGACAACACTGCTCAGCATAAGGTATTCTCCTTCATGGACGACTTCTCCGGTTATAATCAGATCAAGATGGCTCCTGAAGACATGGAGAAGACCACTTTTGTTACTCAGTGGGGCACCTTTTTCTACAAGGTCATGCCTTTTGGGTTGAAAAATGCTGGGGCAACTTACCAACGTGCTATGGTTGCTTTATTTCATGACATGATCCACCACGAGATAGAAGTGTATGTCGATGATATGATTGCAAGGTCTCAAATTGAGGAGGAACACCTTGACCATCTACGAAAGCTGTTTGACCGTCTGAAGTTGTACAAGCTGAGGTTGAACCCAAACAAGTGCACCTTTGGAGTGAGATCTGGAAAATTGCTAGGCTTCATCGTAAGCGACAAAGGCATTCAAGTGGACCCTGCCAAAGTGAAAGCCATACAAGAGATTCCAACTCCCAAGACAGAGAAAGAAGTCAGAGGCTTTCTAGGACGGTTGAACTACATTGCCCGGTTCATCTCACATCTAACTGCTACCTGTGAACCAATCTTCAAGCTACTGAAGAAAGATCAAGTGGTACGTTGGAACGATGAATGTCAGGCCGCTTTCGAAAAGATCAAGGAGTATCTCCAAGAGCCACCCATTCTTATGCCACCAGTTGAAGGGAGACCTCTAATCTTATACTTGACAGTACTTGACAGCTCAATGGGGTGTGTGTTGGGGCAGCATGACGAGTCTGGTCGAAAAGAGCACGCCATTTATTACCTGAGTAAAAAGTTTACCGACTGTGAGACTCGGTACTCACTGCTCGAGAAAACTTGATGCGCTCTGGTATGGGATGCTCGCCGGCTGAGACAGTATATGTTGACTCACACTACTCTGTTGATTTCAAAAATGGACCCAATCAAGTACATATTCGAAAAGCCTGCTCTGTCCGGAAGAATAGCAAGATGGCAAATGATCTTGACGGAATATGACATCCACTACACGACTCAAAAAGCAATCAAAGGAAGTGTATTGGCAGACCATTTGGCACACCAACCTGTGGACGATTACCAGTCGTTGAACTTTGAATTTCCAGACGAGGATATCATGGTAGTGACAGATTGTGAAGTACCTAGACCGGATGAAGGACCTGAGGAAGGATCCTGATGGTCTATGCATTTTGACGGAGCCTCAAACGCTTTGGGTAATGGTATCGGCGCTGTGATCATATCCCCTAAAGGCACTCATACTCCACTCACCGCTCGGTTATGTTTCAACTGCACCAACAACATGGCGGAGTATGAGGCATGTATCATGGGTATTCAAGCTGCAATTGACCTAAGGATCGAGTTTCTGAGTGTCTTCGGAGATTCCGCTCTCGTGATCAATCATGTTAAAGGCGAGTGGGATATGAAACAACCAAATCTTATTCCTTACAAGGAGTATGTACTGACATTGCTTCCCCACTTCGAAGAGATAACTTTTGAATACTTCCCAAGAGAGGAGAATCAGTTAGCGGACACTTTGGCTACAATGTCTTCTATGTTCAAAGTCAAATGGGACAACGAGGCGCCCCAGATCATCATTTGGAAGTTGGACGAGCCTGCATATTGCTGTGATCTTGAGACTGAGGAGGTAATGGAAAAACCCTGGTATCATGAAGTGAAGAGGTACTTGGAGGCTCAAGAATACCCCGAGGGCACATCTGTTAATGACAAGAAGTTCCTGAGAAGGTTTGCGGCAAAGTTCTTCCTCAGCAATGGCATTCTCTACAAGTGAAACCATGACTCAACCTTACTGCATTGTGTGGATAAGACTGAAGCAGAAAGGATCATGGCAGAGCTTCATGAAGGTACATTCGGAATGCACTCCAGTGGACATACCATGGCAAAGAAAATCCTTCGGGCAGGATATTTCTGGTCCACAATGGAAGCCGACTGTTACCAACATTCTCGAACTTGTCATAAATGCCAGATTTATGTTGATAAGGTGCATATCCCTCCGGTGCCTCTGAATGTCCTGACAACACCTTATCCTTTTGCAATGTGGGGCATTGATATGATTGGGGAGATCCGACAGACGGCATCCAACGGGCACCGCTTCATCTTGGTAGCAATTGATTACTTCACAAAATGGGTTGAGGCAGCCTCCTATGCTACTGTAACCAAGAGCGTCGTGGCACGGTTCATTCGGCATAACCTGATTTGTCGATACGGTGTACCTGAGAGGATCATTACGGATAATGGTACCAATCTTAACAACAAGATGATCACTGAGCTCTACGAGCAATTTAAGATACAACACCACAACTCTTCTCCTTACCGGCCGAAGATGAATGGGGTTGTAGAAGCAGCAAATAAGAACATCAAGAAAATTGTGCAGAAGATGACAGTGACCTACAAAGATTGGCACGACATGTTACCGTTTACTCTTCATGAGTACCGTACCTCAGCAAGGACGTCAACCGGGGCAACACCCTTTTCCTTGGTCTATAGTATGGAGGCAGTCTTGCCTATCAAAGTCCAGATACCCTCTCTCCGGATAATGAAGGATGCAGACTTGAGCGAAGACGACTGGATCCAGACTCAGCTTGATCAATTAAACTTAATTGATGAAAAGAGACTCACTGCTATTTGTCATGGTCAGACGTATCAAAAACGGATGATCAGGGCATTTAACAAGAAAGTCAGTCGACAAGAGTATCAAGTCGGAGACCTGGTAATCAAGTGCATCATTCTTCCTCAAAGTGATCCCAAAGGCAAATGGACCCCTACGTACGAAGGGCCATTTGTGGTTAAACATATCTTCTCAGGAGGAGCTATGATTCTAACCACCATGGATAGTGACGACCTTCCTCACCCCGCCAATGCAGACATAGTAAAAATATACTACGCATGAACTAAAGACCCGCTAGGTTGACACACCTAGGCAAAAATAAGGGCTTCCCGGAGAACCAAAAGGGTTCGGGCAAAAATAAGGGATGAAATGAAAAAATCTGTACACCCGGCAAGTCGAAAACCTGAAAAGGTGGCTTGGGAAAAAATGGGTATCCCGGTGGATTGAGAACCCGAAAGGGCGGTCCAGGCAAAAGTTAGGGATGAAGCGTAATACTATGTCTCATTGGATCACCTTGCATCCAGAATTCGGCATCAACTATCGGACTCAGATGACTTCAATCAATCAGCTTCATCTTCAACTAAGCAACAAAGTGATGAGACGCTTGAAGACATAAAGGCGATAACAGAGTTGGAACCCAGTGGGATTATTTTTCACATACCTGTTTTGTTTCCTTTTCACAAAATTGTATAAACTCTATTTTGCTCGGTGGCGTTCTCTTACTAGGACGTCAACCTCCTGTACATAAAGCGCCTATTTACAGGCAAAATTTCAAAAAAATCAATACAAATCCACTTTTCCAGACAAATTGCCGATTGTTTTTCTTTTTTTGTTTTGTTTTGCAAAGAACGTCCAATGTTCATTTTTGATATATGCATTTGACACTAATTGCTAACTCATAAATATTTGCATACGAAACAAAGGATTAATTATAAGTGACATCAGAAATAGGGGCAATAATAAGTTGTCTAAGCGAGCTAGTTGCTCTATCCGCCAAGGTACCAAGGTAGGTTCGGTTGAAGAACGTAACCAGGATACCTTCACTCCCCACAGAGTAAGACCAGATTTCAGCATTACTCTCCTCAAGCAGAGTTTGGTTTCTCATCAGCCCTGAAAAGACACAGTATCTCCAGCAAGTCAGCAATACTCTCCCCAAGCAGAGATAATCCACTGTCAGCCTTAAGGCATTCCTCAGCAAGCATCCCTGGCAGTCTTAATATAAGGTTGTTCCCCGGCGGAATACTATCCCCCAGTCTATCTGAAAAGTTTTCCCAGTTGAGTTGAGTCATTATCCCCAGCAGGTCTTGAAGCTCATCCCCAGTAGATTCTGGAAGCTTATCCCCTGCAGAGTACGGACGCCTCTCCCGGACTTTATTCAAAGTTATTCCTCATAAGAGCTTATAACTGGGTTATCCTCAGCTAATAACCACAGAAAAGATCGTCCTCGGCGAAATTCTTCCTATCCCCAGCGGAGTTCATCAAAGTTCCCCAACATAACTTATCAGCAAAATCCCCAGCGGAGTTTATCGTGGAATCCCCGGCGGAGCTCTCATCAAAACCTCAACGAAGTATCTCTTCCCACAGAGTAATTCCCTACAGAGTAATCTCTCCAACAAGTTTATTCCCCAACGGAGTCATCTTCTCCTACCGGTTTATTCTTGCAACCATCATCCCCAGCGGAAATGAAGAGCTCCACTCTTCAACATCAGCCCAGGATTGGATATCCCGTCCTTCGTCAAGGATTTATTTTCCTAGTCGAAAACACATTCATAGACATTTCACATTTTATGCATCCTGATACATGCATATATGCATCATATCGGACGATCTCATTTATTTTTGAGAACATCATGACATCATGCATCATGACATTGCATACAACTAATGTTTTGACTTTTCAGGAAAAGGTCAATCCAAAGATGATTACTATCAACTATCGCAATTCCAGATTCGATACCTGTATCTAGCCAGGGCATATCTGTGAGTGTTTGATTGTAGATTCGATTCCTGTATCCAGCCAGGGCATATCTGCATGAAGAGTTTAGAGATTCGATACCTGTATCCAGCCAGGGCATATCTGTAGACGACAATTTTCAGATTCGATACCTGTATCCAGCCAGGGCATATCTGTAGACGACATTTTCCAGATTCGATACCTGTATCTAGCCAGGGCATATCTGTGAGTGTTTGATTGTAGATTCGATTCCTGTATCCATCCAGGGCATATCTGCATGAAGAGTTTAGAGATTCGATACCTGTATCCAGCCAGGGCATATCTGTAGACGACAATTTCCAGATTCGGTACCTGTATCCAGCCATGGCATATCTGTAGACGACATTTTCCAGATTCGATACCTGTATCTATCCAGGGCATATCTGTGAGTGTTTGATTGTAGATTCGATACCTGTATCCAGCCAGGGCATATCTGCATAAAGAGTTTAGAGATTCGATACCTGTATCTAGCCAGGGCGTATCTGTGAGCATTTGATTGTAGATTCGATACCTGTATCTAGCCAGGGCATATCTGCATGAAGAGACTGAAGATCAACACCTGTAGCAGGCCAAGAAACCATCTTTCTTTCTCAAGTACGCAAGTTCTCGCTAAGGAATCTCTTACGCGATCGATACCTTCGGATGGCATCTTTAATCCCATCTCCACAACTATCCGTTGCACTTCCAAATGGCATCTATAAGCCCATTCCTGACAAGGTTCTGTCACGTCTCCAGATGGCATCTATAAGCCCATCCTCCTATCCATCATATTTCCAAATGGCATCTACAAGCCCATTCCCGACATCACATTGCTGATACTCCAGCATGCGAGTGCAAATTTCTGGGCACTTTAGTGTTCAATCATCTTCCACCTTCGGATTACGAAAGGCAAGCCTGCCAATCTAACTCTTCAGGTGCAAGAAGATTGAACAGGGGCAACTGTTGTACCCCAAAATTTTCCCTCTCTTTCTTCAGGAAATCATCTTGGATTTTCAGAGTCCCTCTGAAACAAATCCAAGTCCAGAATTGTCATTTTTGCCCAAGCAGACCATTTACAAGAGCAAGATGATCACACAAGCTCTAAAGATAATGTTTTTATCTTGAGAAAAAAAAATTAAAATTCTAAGTACTTGGAATTTTTCTCTAAAAAATGAGTGTTTAAGAAGAAATCAGCGCTTCAGAACTTCTGGACCAAACTCCAGATAGAAACGGTCAGAAGTTGCAAGCTTGGCGCAGTCAGAAGTTGGCTCTTCAGCAGCTACATCAGCTCAATCAGAAGTTGTAAACGTGGTTCAATACGTAAGTCTCAGACAAAACATGACTCTTTCAGCAGTTACGCAAGCTCAACCAGAATTTGCTAAAGGAATGCAAAAGAAGCAAGGAAGTCTGAAGGCTCTTTCAGAACACGCTGAAATCAGAAGATGAAAAGGTCAGAAGAGTGGGTGTTACACTGATACAGAATCTCTAAGCCCAGGAGGTCCAGAAGCAAATCCAAGGAACGTGTCAGAAAATCAGGAGAATCCCCAGAACTTGCTAAGACAACAGGAGGCCAAGACCAGAGCATGGTTTACGTTGTTCTTGGTGAAACAGAACTGCTTGTTCAAAGTTTGGTTTCCATTACCAGAATATTGGTGTTGATAAGTCTCATCACCATTTAATGCTCATTAATGCTCCCAACCACTCCTGAACATTCATCCAAGTAATCCCTTCACGTGTGGCTTGGAAAACGCCTTTATGCAGGTTCTGGCATGGGTCTACACGCCACCGTCCACCTAAGAGGTCACTTCTCTCCAATCCACGCCTGCTGTTCCAGCCTAGGCTGAAAGGCTATCTATTATCACAACTTCCCAGGAATTTCTTTCAAAAAACAACTCGGCCTCTGTTGGCGCTTTAATGTTCAAGAAATCCACAAGAGTTTTGCCTATAAATAGAGAATCAGTGTCCACTGAAAAAGGGGTCCAAAGAAACAGAAAAATTGCTAGAAGAGAAACAGAAATCTTTAGCAAGAAAGTGCGGTGAAACTCTGCCAAAATCTCCAGTGTTTCATAACTTTGAATTTCTTACCTTCAAACTTCATCAAATACCCAGTTTTCTTTGTGAACTAAAGAAAACCCTTTTCAACTTCTGACCCTATATACGCATACACCTTCACCTACCCTTTTCAAAAAGAACCTATCCAGAATACCATCAGAGCCAAAAGCTAGCTCTCATCCACAAACTTTTCCAACAGCCAGGTAAGCACCTGCTGACCTTCATCACGCTGCTAAGCATCATCAGCTCTGCATGCTCAAATAAACATAATGTAAACATCATGTTGTTGCTGTTTGTGTTCTGAGGATTTTCATACCTCAGAACGTTCTGAGCCAGTGTAGAACCTGCCTGTGACCTTGTTGGTTCTTCCCTCTGAAACACTTTGACATTTGCTGGAGTTGTTCCAAATATGTTTCCTGTTTTGTGGAATAATAACAAAATTGCAGATGTTCTGATTAGTACAGGGAAAAGCCAAGTGCTGACTTTGACGTTAGCACATCTGAAGCCTGTTTTGCTGTCAATAATATCAGAAGTTCTGAGAGTTATTGTCTTTCCAGCAGGATCAGAACTTCTGATTTCCCCACTAACAAACTTCTGTCTTGCAGCGCAGGGGGGTCAGAACTTCTGATTTTCCCACTAACAGGTTTCTGTTTTTGCAGGTGTCAGAGTCAGAAGTTTTGACTCATACAGTTTAACCAAAAGGTTGATCATCTGGCAGCGAATCTGAGTCAGAACTTCTGATGACCTCTCAGCAGCGCACTGGCTCCCTCTCTCTTTCCCTCTATCTTGTTTTTTGCTATTTTCTTTTTTGTCTATTTTTCTCGTTGAACCCCCCATGTACAAATGTGTACCCCCACTCCCTAATTGTTGTAATAGCGTAAGATTTTATATTTCCGCTTTTATTGCTAGTAATTAGGATGTGTATGGCAAGATAAAATCAATGAAATCGAAAATCCTAATTCAAAGATAAACTCTTGTATGCAATAAAACACACTTGCACACTAACACCCCTAGGGTCACATCCACTTGTTGCCTTTCAAAAAACGGGCCATGTTACGCATGCAAAGTATCTTGGTAAAACAAACAAAATCAAAAGATCATAGTCCCTCGATGACGCTTTCGAAAGTTGCCTTACAAAAATTATCTTAGTCCCTCAAAAGAAAAACTAAGATACTTTGCAACATTGCTATCATGGTCTATACGATGACCCGCGCCCGTCCCGTTCACATCCTAACACAAGATTGTCCACCAAATACAATGGTGGAACAAAATTGTTAAAAGGGTTAAAACATAGAGAAAATCTTTGAGTAAATTTAGGGGTAGACAAACTCTTAGTTAATTGATCAAATCTTGCAAACACACTTGCCTATTTTTCAAAACCACATTCCACAACACTTTCAAAACAACATTCAAAAACATTGAAAAATTTTCAAAAGATATACACCTTTGTATACATCCAAACATGGGTCATTACAAAGGTTTCCACAACAAATGGTCTCTTTTCAAAACATTTTTCAAACCCACACACAAAGCACCATTTCAAACAATTGAAAACACAAGGCAAGTGATCTAAGCAAGTAACTAAGAGCCCATGGATAACCATGGATAGAAAGGGTGCTAATACCTTCCCTTTCTATAATCTACTCCCCGAACCCAAGAAAACATCTCAAAGGTTTTTGCTGTGCTTTTTAACCTTTCCTTAGGATAAAATAAAAAGTAGGTGGCGACTCTTGCTCAACCAAAACATTTGCAAAAACAAACGCAAAACCTCAAGTCAGTTCTCCCACCGTACCACACCATCCTTAAACAAAATAAAATGTAAAAGGAAAGAAAATGAACACAACAGTTTATAGATGAAAACGTCTAATGATTCATTAAAAATGGCATATGATAATGAAGAAATCAAGCCCTTACAAATGGACCTATATGCCCCGGGAAAGGCACAAGGCAAAAAGAGTGTACGAATTGTTTAATTATTATAGACCAAACAGGAAATTGTTCAAAGATAAATTAATGATTGATGAAAGTGGTGGGAACGAAGTCTTTCGCCTCCCAGTTGCTTAATCCTCATTCAATGGTTGGAAAGATCCAATCTTCAAAGTTGTCTTCTTCCTCATCATCTTCTAAGGCATGAATTCCATGGTGAGTGATTTTTAAGGGTGTTCCTCCAGCCCGGGAGCGACGCACAGCTTTCTGGCCAGCAATAGTAAAACCTAGTCCGAACTTGTACGTCTTGTGAGAAAAATCAGGCAGTTGCCCCCACACTGTACTTCTTCCTTCTTTGATTACAGCCTCCACATCTTTAAGGGATGCCATCCGAGACACAGGCTTGGAAACAATAGGCACATCAGTCATTGTCTTTGCCACTGCGACTTCAGGAGAAACCTCTTCAAAGTGTTGGAAAGGCGTTTCTATGAACTCGCCATCTAACTCCACATAGCGGAAGGAGTTAAGGTGACTTATCATATACTCCTCCTCATCGCGACCGTTATGATCTTACCCTGAACTGGATACTTTAGCATTGGTGTAGAGAAGAAGTGACTGCCTCAACGTTGTGGATCCATGGCCTTCCCAACAAGAAAGAATATGAAGGACGGATGTCCATCACATAAAAAGTAGAGTTGAAAATTTTTGTACCCACTTTGATTGGAATGTCCACTTCTCCGTGAACCATCCTCTTAGAACCGTCGAAGGCTCTAACAACGATGTTACTGGGCTTTAGGGTCAAACCTTCACAGTCCAATCTATCCAATGCCTTCTTTGGTAGAACATTTAAGGATGAACCGGTATCTACCAGAACATGAGCAAGTTTGGTTCCCTTGCACTCTACCGAGACATGCAGTGCATCGTTATGCTTTCTTCCCTTAGGGGTCAAATCAGCATCAGAAAAACCAAGACCATTATCGACTGTAAGGCTAGCCACGCACTCTTGAAACTGGTCCGCAGAAGTTTCTTGAGGCACGTGTGCCGTCTTTAGAAATTTTATCAAGGCTTTGGCATGAACCTCAGAGCAGAGTAAGAGAGCCAACATGGAGATTTTTGAAGGGGTTTGCCCTAGCTACTCCACGACATCGTAGTCGCTCTTCTTGATTATCTTTAAGATTTCTTCCATCTCTTTTTGGGTGGTCTCGGGGATAACCACAGTCTGAGCCTTCGTCCTGACAGGCGCTTCTTGTATCCCCTTACCCTTATTGGTAGTAACATCAGAGGGTCTAGCTTCGGGTGCGTCAAATTCTTCAATTACCAGACTTTGCACAGATGGCTTGACAGGTAAAGAAACTCTCGAGGGTCCGAAGACTGCCCGTGGAGGAGCAATCTCCGGAGAGAAGATCCTTCTGCTGCGAGTTATCTTGCTCGTTCCCGCAATATTCCCTACATCAGGGGTTTCATCATCGAAATTCTCTTCGGCTTATTCGATCTGTTTGATACCATGGTAGAAGATTTCTCCTCCGTAATTCCATGGTATCTTCTTGTTAGATTTATACGGGATGGGCCCCAACATGGTGATTTTCAACGGTACAAACTTAGGATCAGGCGTAATCTTAACAGGCCTTTTACAGGTCTTGGAAAGATCGTTGGAGATGGTTATTATAGCAATGTCATTGATTGGAGTATCAAAGGTAACATGAGTAACATGAGTGATAGTAGCAAAAGGAGTCTTTTGAAAGAGGATCTCTTAGGTATCCATCAGGCGTTGGATGCCTGATTTCAACAGTGGGCAGTCGGTTTGCAAGTTTGAACAAAAGTAACAGTCTTTTCCACAGCCTGGGAATATCCCGACTTTCATCAAATTCACTTTAATCATTGGTAACGGAGTCATTAATTCATTAACGGCGGTAACATGAAGATCTTCCATAACGACATGGACATTATGACCGTGCTTGGGCATTGGGGAAGAAATCACATTCGGCTTTTCGGGTGCATCGAACTCTACTTCCTTGGCGTCTATTAGGTATTGGATCTTGTTTTTAAGAGTCCAACAGTTGTTGGTATCATGCCCTACACTATCAGAGTGGTATGCACATTTTGCATTGGAATGATAATAAGGAGAAGAGGTATTAGGGTTTTTTGGTGCTTTTTTCAAGTTGGTAAGGTTCAGCTTTAACAGATGAGGGAGGACTTGAGCCGGTGTCATATTTATTCGGGTGAATTACCGTTGTGGCCTTTCTACCATTTGCTGATTAACTCTTGGTTGATTGCTGTGAGGTTGATCGGCTGAGGAGTTTTGGATCATCACAGCCCCCACCGTTGGTCGGTGCTCTGTTCTCCCTTGGTTTCTCTGGGTGTGAACAGCAGAAACTTCCTTCTTAGCTGGGAAGGTCTTCTTAATAGCAGTGGAAGCAGAGGCATCCTTCTAAATTTTACCACTTTTAATGCCAGCTTCGACCCTTTCACCGGTCAGAATTAATTCGGTGAACCCTGCAGATGAGCTCCCGATCAAGTGATTGAAGAATGGACCTGACAGAGTCCCTAAAAACATGTCAACCAACTCTCTATCCGATAATGGTGGCTGCACCCTTCCAGCCAGATCCCGCCACTTCTGGGCATACTCCTTAAATCCCTCATTAGAAGCCATACCCATACTCTGTAGTTGAGTACGAGTAGGTGCTAAATCTGCGTTGTATTGGTATTGTCGGTAGAACGCAACATCCAAATCTTCCCAGTTATGAACATCAGATCTCTCAAGTTGATAGAACCAGTCCAATTGCGTGCCTGACAAACTATCTTGAAAAAAGTGGACCCAAAGATCCTTATCAGAGGAGTGAGGTTGGATCTTTCTGATGTAGGACCTCAGATGCATCTTTGGATAGGACAAACCTTCATACTTAGCAAATGTAGGTACTTTGAACTTGGGAGGAATGACGATCCCAACAACCAACCCTAGTTCTTCGAAATCTAAACCAGGTACCCTTTGCAACTCCATGGCTGCCAACCGATCCTCAAGATTTTTATACTTATCATTCGCCGGGGGATATTGCTGCTCGGAGTAATCTTCGTCCTCTTCCTCTTCTTCTTCTTCAGCTTCAGATTCAGAGGGTATTGCAACTCCTTTTCCTTTACCAACCCCTTCGTCAGACGTTGGGGGAAATTCCAGAACTCTCCTAGCTTGATGCTCAAATCTCCTTCCCATAGTGGCTACCCCAACTCTTTTCTTTTTCTTGCTTTCTGGTTCCTTCTCTTTCTCTAACAGTGCTTTAAGGTCCTCCCGACCCTTTGTTAAGGTCATGAGGAGTTGCTGGAATTGCGAATTCTGTGCTTGAAGATCTTTAACTGTCTGCTCTAAATCCATCTTGCTGAAATAAACAGCAGAAAGATAAGGAAACCTGGTGTGAAGACCTGTTTATGCATATGATGAATGATACGTTATTCATGTAATGCATTCAAGGATTCAGAAATTCAAATTTGTTGCAAACAAAAAGAACACACATCATATTAAGAAGAAATTTGTTAGTACATAAATGCCCCATGGGAAAAAATATTACAAAATTCTTAATGTAAAAAGACATTGCGCATCCTCTTTGGCGCGATGTAAGTGTTGAGAGTTTCCTTTTCGTGAAGCCGGCGGGTAAGTTCCAAAACCTTCTTCTCACTGGCATAGAAGCTGGCTTCAAAAGTATTCCGTTCTTCTTTGAGTTGTATCCAACTCTTTTGTAATTCTTCCAATGATGTTGGCATGTCAGGATGTAGGAGGGTGTATGGAACCTCTCCTTCCATAACAGGCTCTTTGATCACGGGAAGAATGTGAGGGTATGGCATCATAAGACTCTGGGCGCGGGTTCATACCCACTTGAGATAAGGTTCAAGTGGGATGGAATTCTTGTGCCCCAGTGTCTTACTATCCACTTTGTTGGGCATCCTCCAAGCTTTAATAAACCTTTGTCGAAGTCCTTGAGCGTCGTTGTCGAAGTCAAAAACCAAGTCAGGGATCAGCATATCATGAGGACCATCTCTCCGGGCATATCCAAACTTCCTTAGAGCTAAACAGGGGTTGTAGGTGATGCCTCCCCTAATGCCAAGTAGTGGGACATTAGGGAATTCCCCGCAACGATCAATGATGATGACATTTTCTCTGGACCGGGAACACCAATGAACATCAAAATATGTGAGAGTCATCAACCGTTGTGACCACCTTAAACCCTGATCATTCTTCATAACTGATTAGGGTAGGTGAGAAATAAACCAACTTGCTAGAAGAGGAGTACAGCACATGAGAACACCTCTTTTCCTCATTGTCCGTGTGTGAAATGAGTGTAGGATGTCCCCAAGCAATGTAGGTACAAGATTCCGAGATATGAAAATCTTGACGGCATTCACATCTATAAGCTGATCAGGGTTTGGGAATAAGACCAACCCATAGATGAGAAATGCTACAATCTCCTCAAAGGCTTGTAGATCTAGAGAATTCCAGCAGTCTTGTGCCTTCTCAAAAAAAAACTTTGCCAAGAAACCCTTGACACCACTTCTGGTTTCCCAATAACCTTTGATATCAGATGGTTGCAAGTGTAAGGCTTGAGCAACCTCTTCAGGCTTTGGTTCTCTTTCCGTACCGTTGTAGGGTAGTTGATGGAGAATAGGAATCCTCAAGAGTTAAGAAAATTACTCCAAAGTAGGTACTAGTTGGTAATCAGGGAATGTGAAACAATGGTGTAGGGGGTCAAAGAACTGGAAGAGAACTTTCACCGTGTCTTCTTCAATGTTGGAGTTGACCAAGTTGAGAAGTCAACCATGTCTTTCACTGAAGAGAGAATTCTCTGGAATTTTGGAAGTAAGCTCCTTGAGTTGAGGAGGGATTCTCACAAGGTTGACTTGGATTGTTTTCCTGCGAAGAGATTCCATGACCTACAAAACAAGAACAAAGATGAAGATCCAAACCCTTGAAATGGTTAGTGGATGCATATGATGCTTTATGATGTTTATGATGTATGCACAAGCATATGTATAAACAAGTCACACAAGATCCTAGTTTCAGGCTTGCATGAGGTTTCATAGGTAAGTACCCTCTTGAAGTTAGTTGACTCAACCTGTCCTATAAATAGTAACTGGGTTCTAAGGAGCTCAATATCACTGGATTATTTTCTGTGTTCATTGTTTCAGTTTAGCCACTTAACTGGAGACCGAAATATTCCAAGAAAACAACCCTCAATTAGTGTAGTATCGAGTATCTACCAACTTTGGACTGTAGCAAAGCCGGTCATGTCACTACCCTTAAAAAAAAGCCAAGATGGTCAAGTAAGGTTCTAAGAGTTCATTAGTGCTTCATGACATCACTCAGCGGCCCCGTATTCTCTTTGATTGACTCAAAGGCTACCGGTACTCACAAATATGTCGCACTAATATAGCTATTGCTTCAACCATGTCGGTATACCCCGCACAGTTTCCACAATGTATTGCTATTTACCTATGAATGTTTCCCAAAAATCTGGGTGGAGGATTCAAAACCCAAACAAGAGAACCAAATGTAAAGCAATCAAAGCAATCAAGATAAGCATGCAAAGGTGATATAAACCCTAAGGTTACTCCACTTTTCAAATAGTCCCCAGCAGAGTCGCCAGTTCTGTGATACAGTGGGAGAACTGACTTGAGGTTTTGCGTTTGTGTTCACAAATGTTTCGGTTTAGCAAGAGTCTCCACCGACTTTTTATTTTATCCTAAGGAAAGGACAAAAAGCACAGGAAAGACCTTTGAGATGTTTTCTTGGGTCCGGGGAGTAGATTATGAAAAGGGAAGGTGCAAGCACCCTTTTCATCCATGGTTATCCATGGGCTCTTAGTTACTTGTTTAGATCACTTGCTTTGCTTTTCCAATTGTTTTAAATGGTGCTTTGTGTGTGGTTTTGAAAGATGTTTTGAAAAGAGGCCATCGTTGTGGCAACCTTTGTAATGATTCTTGTTTGAATGTATACAAAGGTGTTTTTGTCTTTTGAAAAGATTTCAATGTTTGAAAGTTTGATTGGGATAATGTTTTGAAATTGTGTTGTGAAGTGTGTTTGAAAATAGCAAGGATGTTTTTGCAAGCTTTTTGATCAAGTAACTAAGAGCTATATACCCTATTTTACTCAAAGATCTTTCCTAATGTTTGTAACCCTTTTGACAGTGTTGTTTCACCATTGCATTTGGTGAACAACCTTGTGTTAGGATGTTAAACGGGACAGACGCGGGTCATCGTATAGACCATGATAGCAATTATGTTAAGTAGTTTTGGAAATTTTTTGAGGGACTTGATCATTTTTGTTTAGGAAACCAAGATAGCGTCATCGAAGGACTATGATCTTTTGTTTTGTTTTTGTTTTGCCAAAGTACCCAACATGCATACCATGGCCCATTTTTGAAGGCAACAAGTGGATTGTAACCCTAGGGGTGCAAGTGTGCATTGTGTTTGATTTTCATGCATTTTTGTCTTTGATTAGGTCAAACTATTTGTTGATTTGGATTTTTGCATACAAACCCTAATTCTCTAATTGTGGCATAATTGAAAGCGTAAAGTGCGAGAATTAAAATTCTAAGCTATTACAACATGATTATAGGGATGGGGGTACAATCTTTGAATGGGGGGTATTTGACAAGAAATATAAACCCTAGTTTACTATTACATCCAAATTGAATTTAATTGCATGAATAATAAATGGATAATATTTAAATAAACAAAAAAAATACAAATATATCAAATAAATGAAATATGCAAAAAAGGGGTTTTTGTTCATTGATGTATGTAAAATATTTAATTTAAAAAATGAAGGAATAAACAAAAGATTTATTTTATTTGTTTAAGGGTAAAACCGTAATTTCTTTAAGAAAATAAATACATTATATTATTTATATACAATAAAATATATTAATATATGTAAAAAATAAAATATACTTAGAAAAAAGTATTTTTTAGTATAAATAAAAATAAAAGTAAAAATGTAATATTTTGTATTTTTTTATTCTAGAGTATTTAATAAAATAAAAAGTATATATTTATATATGTATATTAATCAAATTAAATATGTACAATATAAAATAAAATATGTACAAAAATAAAATATATTTAGGAAAATATTTTTAGTATGAATAAAAATAAAGAACAAAAATAAAAAGTATAAATTTTATACATTTTTCAAGTCTTAATAAATAATATAAAAGTATTTAAAATGTTTTTTATGTTAGAAAAATTAAAATAAAATGCCAAATAAATGTAAAAAAATAGGAAAATGTTTTTTGATCATTTTTTATATTTGGAAATAAATAAACAAAATCAGAAATGAAAACAAAAATGCAAAAATATAAAAATACAAGAAATTGGGCCAAGGGGTGCAAAAATGAAAATGGGAGGTGTCAAAAGCAAGCCAGGCCAAGCCCAGCCCAAGCCAGCTTCATCTTCAACCTTCAGACTTGAAAACGCGCGCGTGCCCTGTTTAAATACCAGATCCTGTATACGAGCTCTTTTGCAAAAACACACAACATCAAACTTGTAGAGAACTTCAAGACGATTCCAACCATATAAAAAACTAATCCTAACTCTCAAAGACGAGAGAATTTCTCTGGCCCTAAAATCTGACCTAGTTTTTTCATCATGTTCATGGATGAAATTCTCCTAGCACACTTAATATAAATGAAAATTGAGCATATGTACAGCTTCATGGCAATGAACACTACATTTTTTATTCACAAACCTAAGGCTAAATGTTCCTAAATAGAGAGATAGAAAGTGGAGAAAAACCTGCTTCAGTTGGATTCGTGTAAGGCAATGTAGGGCTTTTCAACAAGGCTTGAGATGTCTGGTAGCTTGCTTGAACTTCACTTGACCTTCTCCAATAGCTAGCTTGCCTTGAATGTCCTTGAATCATTCTATAGAACTCAACCTGCACAAGCTCAAAATGAAAATGGTGAACACTATAAATGGAGTTACAGTTGGTGTTTGAGGTGTGGGATAGCTTGGGTGAGTTGAATGGAAGGTGTTTGAAGCAACTTGGGGCAAAACGCACGAGCCAAATGAGCTATGGCACTCAAGTTGCAGAACCTGCCCTGTTTTGCCAAAGGAATGTGATTTCTGGCTATGGGGTGTTTAGAGGCTCAAGCAATCGTGTTTCTAACTCAAAGGTGTGTGAGAAATATGTTCAAACTGTTTGCATAAGTTGGTATTGGCTGGTTTTCAAGTTCTAAGGTTTTGGACAAGTTTCTTGTTTTTGAAGTAAGAATGTGGAAGTGAAGTTACAGGCCTGTACAGGCTATCAAATATGCTTGCATACTTTGCTCTTGGCCCCTATGATTTGTGGATTTGTTTTTCTGCAAGAGATCTTGGACCAATGCTCAAGAATTGTTGGTTTGACATAAAGCATACTTAAGCAAAAATGGAAATTTACCTTTTTCTACTTAGGGCTTAGTTTTGTGTATAATGTCCAAATGGCCAAAACAAAAGCTTAGACTGATGGATTTGCATTTAATTATGGAGTGTGAAGTGGTTTAGAGGCCTGCAAACTAGTGTAAGGCATGCTGGCTTGAAAATGCAACTTGTATGAACATGAATGTGCCATTGATGAAAAGTGAGTTTTTGCCAACTTCAAGCCTTCGATTCTCCCTAACCACAAATGCGTTTGAGGAGTTCTTGGACAATTTGTAAATATTGAAACATGCTCTATAATCAATCTTTGAAATGAAACTTGAGACTCCAAGTGTAACTATGTGAAAAATGGCCAAGAAGACAAGTCAAAATCTTGCCTAAACTAGGGCAAAATATCACTAAGTTAAAAGTTTTAGGGATCCTTGTTCCAAAAATCATAACATGAGATACAAGCTTCTTTTGAGAAAACTTTGTGAATAAAAGTTCTAGACTTTGTGGAGGACTACAAATTTCATATTGGAGGTTTTGTTTGAATCCATTTTCATCATGGTGAAAATGTGGGGCAAAGTTAGGAAAAATTAAGAAAATTTCATAATTAGAAAATTTCTAAGTTATGAAAATTTTCAACTTTAAACCCTAATTTGCAATTTTGGGTTTCTTGATGAATAAGTTTCATAATTTGACACATATTGATGAAAAATGACCCTTGGCGCTTGATTTTGACCAAAAAGTCAAAGTTTGACTTTTCAGTGTACAGTCAAATTTTGATCAGTTGACTGAAAAATTCATCTATCAATCCCATGCATTTGAGATCTTTTGAACTTGTTGAATAAGTCAAGATGATTTCATTGAGTCCTTGAGTCCATGGTTGAACTTAATTTGCCATTGGCTAGGTCAAACAGTCAAAAATTGCCTTTGTACAGTCAAAACCCTAAAAATGACCATTCTGCCCTTCTGGTGATCTGATCAAATTTCTTGTGGAGTTGTGGTCAAAACTTGATCAAATGGTTCATATGAGTTTATAATGTTGATGTGGGTCAAAATTCATGAGGTTTGACTGTAAATTGGCCACAATTGACTTTTTCCCCAATACAGCTGATTTATAGGTCAACTGTCCTATTGACTAGACAAAAATTTGATTCAAGGCTTGAAACTTGGTAAAGACAAACTTATGAGTCCAATATGAAGTATGAAAGTAAATTTGAGCATTGAAGGTCCAAAAATCCTTGTGCAAACTCAAACCCTAGTTTAGGTCATCAGTGCAAGGAGATGTCTTGAGCAGAGCAAACCCTAGCTTGATCTTGAGTTCCAAGAGCCTTGTGATGAGAAATGTTGATAAAATGAGAGGGAAAATTTTGGGGTACAACAAGGAGTATATGGTGAGTCATCTCAATTCCTTCCGCTACGTGGAGATGGACAAGGAATTCATCGAAACCCCTTGTCAGAACTTTGAAGAGGTCCCTCAGACTTTGGCGTCAGCTGAAGTTGCTACCAGCAAACCTCCACTAAAGATGTCTTCTCTCAAGGACGCCAGGGCTGTAATTGAAGAAGGTGGGTGTACAAATTGGGGTCAACTCCCTGATTTCACGCACAAAATTAACAAATTTGGTTTGGGCTTTACTACAGGGGCTCAGAAGGTTGTTAGGCGCGCACGAATCAGAAGACCTCCTCTGCACATCAGCAATCAGGGAGTTAATGCAATTGAAGATGGTGAAGAAGATTAAGATATCGACAACTGGATCTACCCTACAAACAATGGTGGACTAAACAACTGGACAACGAAGGACTTCATACATGTTTCTTTTATTCCACAATAATTGACTTTTGTTTTAAGAGTTGTAATAGACAGTTTGAAACTTTACGGCCCGATGCCTTTCCCGAGGCACCTTGGCTTTGCTTGTGAGGACTTATTATTTGTCATTTTTCATATATCATTAATAAAACATTGGATGTTTTCTTGCATTACAAATTTTGTGCTCTTTGTTTTTCTTTTCTGTCCCCCACTTTATTAACACATCTATTCTCTTACACACACTCACGTATCATAATGCAGATCCATATCCACTATGGATCCCGTTGATAACAACTCTGCTACTGCCAATTATGACTTCAGAAATCCGATCAACCAAGCCGAGGTCGAATGTGAGGATGATTGTGAGGTGCCTGGAGAGCTTGCTAGACTGTTACTGCAGGAAGAAAGGGCCATACAGCCTCATGAAGAGCCAGTTGAGTCAGTGAATTTGGGTATAGAAGAAGACAGGAAAGAGGTTAAGATAGGTGAGAATCTGGAGCCTAGTGTCAAACAACGGTTGATACAAATGCTACGTGACTATGTCGAGATCTTCGCTTGGTCCTACGAAGATATGCCTGGTTTGGACACTGATATTGTGGTTCACCGCCTGCCAACTAAAGAAGAATGCCCTCCGGTAAAACAGAAGGTCTGCCGTATGTGCCCTGAGATGTCTGAGAAAATCAAAGCTGAGGTCATGAAACAGTTCGACGCGGGATTTTTAGTTGTCACTTCTTATCCGCAGTGGGTTGCCAACATTGTTCTGATGCCTAAGAAAGATGGTAAGGTACGGATGTGTGTGGACTATAGAGATCTGAACAGGGCAAGCCCCAAGGATGATTTCCCACTTCCTCACATCGATGTTCTGGTCGACAACACCGCGCAGCATAAGATCTTCTCCTTCATGGATGTTTTTTCTGGCTACTACCAGATCAAAATGGCTCCTGAAGACATGGAGAAGACAACCTTCATTACACAGTGGGGCACCTTCTGTTACAAGGTAATACCTTTCGGGTTGAAGAATGTTGGGGAAACTTATCAGCGCGCCATGGTTGCTTTGTTCCATGACATGATTCACCATGAGATTGAGGTTTATGTTGATGACATGATAGCTAGGTCCCAAACTGAGGAAGAGCACCTAGATCATCTCCAGAAACTATTTGAAAGGTTGAAGATGTACAGACTGAGGTTAAACCCGAACAAGTGCACCTTCGGGGTAAGGTCTGGTAAGCTGCTGGGTTTTGTCGTCAGTGATAAGGGTATTCAGGTGGATCCTGCCAAGGTGAAGGCCATACAAGAGATGCCGGCACCCTGCATAGAAAAGGAAGTTAGAGGCTTTTTGGGACGTCTGAACTACATCGCCCGGTTCATTTCACATCTGACTGCCACTTGTGAGCCAATTTTCAAGCTTCTGAAGAAAGATCAAGTGGTAAAGTGGAATGACGAATTCCAGACCGCTTTCGAAAGAATCAAAGAATACCTTCAAGAGCCACAAATTATGATGCCTCCAATTGAAGGAAGACCTTTGATTTTATACTTGACAGTACTAGACAATTCAATGGGATGCGTGTTGGGGAAGCATGACGAGTCTGGCCGAAAAGAGCATGCTATTTACTACCTTAGCAAAAATTTTACTGACTGTGAGACCCGATACTCATTGCTCGAGAAAACTTGCTGCGTTTTGGCATGGGCTGCTCGCCGTCTGAGACAATATATGTTTACTCACACCACCTTATTGATATCAAAGATGGATCTGATCAAGTATATTTTCGAGAAGCATGCTCTCTCCGAAAGGATAGCAAGATGGCAGATGATCTTAACCGAGTATGACATCCAATACACAACCCAAAAAGCAATAAAGGGGAGTGTATTGGCGGATCATTTGGCGCATCAGGCCGTGGATGACTACCAGTCCATGAATTTCGAGTTCCCGGATGAGAATATCATATTGGTGACCGTCTGTGAAGAACCTGGACCGGATAAAGGACCTGAGGAAGGATCCCGATGGTCTATGTATTTTGACAGAGCCTCAAACTCATTGGGTAATGGCATTGGTGCTGTAATTATATCTCCTGAGGGCTGTCACACTTTGTTCACTGCCCGATTATGTTTCAAATACACCAACAACATGGCGGAGTATGAAGTGTGTATCATGGGTCTTCGAGCTGGCATTGACCCGAGGATTAAGTTCTTGAGTGTATTCGGAGATTCTTCTCTGGTGATCAGTCAGATCAAAGGCGAGTGGGATACGAAGCACCCGAATCTTATTCCTTACAAAGAGTATGTACTGACGTTGCTCCCACATTTTAAGGAGATAACCTTTGAACACTTCCCGAGAGAGGAGAACCGGTTAGCGGACGCGCTAGCTACCATGTCCTCTATGTTCAAATTCAGGGGGGACAATGAAGCTCCCCATATTACCATCGAGAGGTTAGACGAACCCGTGCATTGCTGTGACATTAAGACTGAAGAGGTAGCAGATCAACTCTGGTTTCACGAGGTAAAGAGGTATCTTGAGGCTCAAGAATACCCCTAGGGGGCATCTGTTAATGATAAGAAGTTTTTGAGGAGATTCGCTGCGAAGTTCTTCATCAGTAATGGTATCCTCACTCAACACCCAAGTCGAAAATATCTCACTTTACTGCGTATTGTAGAAGTATAGTTGTTTACATCACTACAAGGATTGACAAGAGTCTAATCTTTTGAGAAAAAGTTTTTTTAAAGTAAAAGGGCCAAAGTGGAAAAAATGGTTTGAAATGAGATTGATTGACTTTTGGTCTTCTCACAAAAAGGTCAAGGTATTATTAAGTTGATTGAAATTTATTTATGAAAAATGTTTTGAAAATTCATGGACCTAAGTCCAAGTTTATTATGAAAGTGGTTCAAATTTAAAAACAAGAAGAGTTTTCAAAAGGAGAGAGAAGATTTTTGAAATTAAAGAAGATGGGAGGAGAAGAAGAGACTATCCTAAAGCATAAGGTAAAAGCTAGAGATAAGAACCATCTAACTAACAAGAAGCCAATACTTGACATTATGAGTCAAGATAGAATTCCCATTCTTTAGATTGAAACCAAACAAGCAAAGATACTAGATCTCTTAAGAGAACCAAACTTCAAATGTATTAAGTCTTCACAAAAATTGGGCAGAGTAACGGCTGTATACAGGTGAATTTCAGATTACAAACAAAGTATGTAACCATAATAACCTGCACAAAAAACAAACAAACAACCCAATGTCTTGAGGTAAACCTCAAGAACTCTAGAAAAAATATCAATTAAGGTCACAAGGTCTGCAACATAGGCCAAGGTTTCTAATCCTAAGTCCAAGAAGTCCAATACTCCATAATGCCAAGGATAGTAACCAAATAGTCCAAGTATCATTAAATCTTTTTATGGTTCATGTTGATTATTAGGTGTCTTAAAAAAGAAAAGCTCAAATGAGAAAAATAAAAATGACAAGAATATAAAGGGGCTCAAGTAAGCAAAGATGAAAAATAGCATGAACTGTAAATGATAAAGTAAATGGTGCATAAAATAAAAGAGCATAAAATAAAAACACAAAACTAAGTCAATTATTAGAAATTAGTGGTTAGTTAGATGATCATCTTGAAACTTGCATTTGGAATTCATTAGAGGATTGGTAGAACCAAAACCTCCACAAAACAAGTTGAATTTGTTTTTTTTCAAGTATATCATCCATTTGGAATCCTCAAAAGTATCATTTAATGATCAATGATGTTTAAGTGATCCGCGATGACCAAAAGTGATGTAGATCTATTAGAGGATTGGTAGAACCAAAGCCTCCACACAATAAATCTCAAGGTTATTAGATCAAAGAGATTAAATTAACATACTTGGGCTTGCAAACATAGGTTTGGGCCACAAATGATCATTTATTCGAATCAGAACAAAATTGAGTGCTATGTTAAGCAATCGTAAGTGGAATTATATAGAAGTCGCACCTATTTTGAGGTCGGTGAATAGTAATCTATGCACCATTTGTTTTGAGACATGATATAGAGGTCATGCTCCAATAACACTTAGTGCAATGAGAAAGGGATAAGATGAAGAAGAGTGGGAAAGAATATACAAACTACATTTGAATTAAAATTTAATCAAACTATTATTAAAATTATTCATCCATTTTTATGGAGTTAGACTCAACACCATGGATCCAATGATGTTAATAAAGTTCATGATAAAAAATTCAACCCAAGATCAGCCAGAAAATAATCACAAAATAATATTACATTTAATATATACATTAAAAAGGGTTTTTAAAATGTTTTAAAATAAAAATAAGAGATAAAAATATCAACTATGTTCAAATTAATCAAGAAATATGAAGTAAGACCATAGAAAAATCAGAAATGAGCTCAAATATTTTTATAAAATTTTTGGTAATTTTTTAAAATCAGAAATTATTTTTAAAATTTGAAGAAATGAGTAAAATAAACTAGAAATGATAAAAAATAACAAAGTCAGAAATAAAAAATAAACGAGGTCATCAATATTTGTCACATATCATTGGATCATTCCATTTTTTTTCCAGAATTTAAAAATGCATAAAAGTATTTTTAAAATATTTAAAATCATTCAAATAAAATGAAAATTTAGAAAGAATATCAAAACACAAATTAAAATTGTGAAAAAATAAAAAACATAAAGAGAAAAATCAAAAATATTTTTCATAATTTTTTCAGATTTTTGGGACTTAAAATGAATTTTCTATGATTTCTTTGAAGTTTAAAACAATTAAAATAAAAATCAAAAAATAAAATATCAAACCAAAAAAATATGGGCCATCTGATCATTGTCAAAATGGATTAGTAAACAGATCAAGTGGACCTTGTGCACTGTGCATGTTATAGACTTTAGTGAATAAAACACTTGATCACTAATTAAATAAAAAATTAAAAAAAAAATAGCACGCCATCATTGGTTAGAAAATGACATGTTGGTCATCTTCAATCTCCAGCCAACGGGAAATGCATGTCTCTCAAACTGTAAAATCAGAAGCTCAGACCTATGCCATTCACTTCGTCTCATCAAGACGAAGACAACCACACCTTCGTGAAAAATTTATATAAACTGTAGCTCAAGCAATTTGGAAGGAAAGTTTTGAAAAGGAATTTGAAATTTCATGGTCAAAACGTGTTTCCAGTTAAAAGCAAGTGTTGCAACTAGAACCAGGGCAATGAGAGCTTCACAATGATATCAAAGTTTGGAAGAATTGATGGAGAAATCTATCTATTGAAGTTAAGTTGCAGAGCTCTGAAACTGGACTTCTATCGATCAATATAGGTCACGATTCTTGAAGGTAATTGTGTAGTTAGCTTCAAGGAAGATCAAGGAAGGTGAATTGATAGAAAAAATGGATTGAAAAAGGCTTGAACACTGATTTTGAAGTTGCAGAAAAGGGATTTATGGAATGGGTTTGGCATGGTGATTTTGGCTGTTCAAGCTTGAGGAAATGAATGGGGGATGACCCTCTATTTATAGGAGAATGAATGGGATCCTTAAGCGTGTGAAATGATGAAGTTTGGAGGGAAATCGTGGGGGGTCTGCAGCATGAACAAAGTGTGACTTGTTTAGCATCAAAACTCAGCCAAATCGTGCGTTTCATGATGCTAAACGCCTTTGGAAAGTTACTAAACATGATTAGAAGAAAAAACACGTGGAAAACTTGTGATTAGAAGCCAAAACAAAGATTTCAAAATCTGACTTGTGATGAAACTTCAATTTCAAGTTACCAAATTCAAATCAATGGCATTCTCAACTCAAGGGGTCTTGTCTTTGGGCCTGATTCTTGAAGCTTTAGAAAGATGAGGTTACAAGCTTTGCAATGGGAAAATAATGGAATCAAATGGATGTTTGAGCTGAAACTTGCAATGAGTCAAAGTTGGAAAAAAGAAGTTGACTTTCCATACTTAGAAATATTTCAAGTTTTTCTTCAAAAGTGACCTATAATGTTTTGCATCCAAACACGGCCTTCCTCTTGGAATTTTCTCTTGACCAAAAAATATGGCATGAAATAGACCTCTTGAATGACATTTTGAAACTTGAATAATTAAAAATCTCCAAAAAATGAGAGAGTTATGACTTGTTGAAGTTGTAAAAAATTCATGAATGACCTATAATCCTTTGTATCCTTAAGGCATCCTCCATCCATTTTATCACTTTGCTCATAAAATAAGGAATAAAGTTCACATCCTTAAGATCATTATGGAAAAAGAGTGGGCTCAAGGTGATAAAAATTGACCAAGTTATGATCATTTGAAGTCACACATGGGAAGTTGGGGGTTCATCTGGAGGACTTGTAATCTTTCTTCATCATCAAGTTTCTTCCACATGAAAGTCCTTGAAAATTTTGAAGTAATTTGTTAATAACCCTTTTAAGAGAAGTATGTTTTTAAAATCACTCAAAAATACCAAAAGATGAGCAAGATATACTTCTTAGAAGTTCAAAACCCTAACTCATAGATCAAGAAAATGCTTTGAGGAACTTTGACAATTTTGAACCACCTTCTTATACCAACATTTTTGCTTTGTAGATAGAAGTTTTTGAGGATGATAATGAGAACTCGTAGCAACCAAAAACACTTCCATATCTTGAGAATTGAGAGAAATATGCACTTGTGACCAATAGGAACAAGGCCTTGTCCTACCATGACAACTTCTTCAATCAACCTCTTGTACTTTTGAATCAATATTGATAACTTTGAAATATGGTGAACCAAAATAAACCTTGCCATGCCATTTCTTCCAAAACAACTTCAATGGTGAGGTTTGAATTTCTCAAGCATTATTGACTAGGGCATGGAAATAAACTCATGAACCCATGGATCAACTTCCTAAGCCACATTTCCTTTACCTACATTATTAACAAGTAAGACAAACTAACATTGCATTTTATTAATTAAAAAGAAAGTCAAAACAAAACATGCATGATCACAAAAGAAAAACAAGCCAAGGTGCTTGGTGATTCCTAAGAGAGCAAAGCTAGAGATAGGGAGGAGAACTAAAAGCCCTAATATGATCTTGTTGTGATTGAATCAATATGGTATGATGAAGGGATCTTAGGGGCAAAAATTGAGGTACAACAGCTGCCCTTATTTATGTTTCTTCTATCCGGAGATACGAAGGTTAAAAATCTTCGTGTCAATGTGATCGAAGATACTTAAATATAAAACAAACCCTATTTTTGGCCCTAAGATGCCATGCAATGCTTATGAGTATGAATGCATATGAACAACTTCAAAGGGACGCAAAACATCACTGGGGATGTAGTAAAGGAAATAAGGATCAAAAGAGAAACTCGACCAGGAAAATAAATCACTAGTGAATCAAAAAGACTTGACTCTATTGGTGTAACACCCACAAAAGAGATAAAGTAGCATCGACTTAGCTAAAGAGGAGATAGAAGATCAAAAATATAATGACTCATAGAAGATGGTAAAAGACCAAAGGATACACCAACTTTTACTGAAGGCGAAACTACCAACATTCACTGAAGGTAGAAAGAGAAAAGAATAACAACATCGACGTTCACTGACGGTGAGCTACCAACATTCACTGAAGGTAGAAAAAAGATAATAATCACTAACTTTCACTGATGGTGAACTGCCAACTTTCACTGAAGGTAGTGAGAAAAGAAATATCATAGCACCGATGTTCACTGACAGTGAACTACCAACGTTCACTGATGGTAGCAAAAAGATAATAATCACCAACTTTCACTGATGGCGAACTACCAACTTTCACTGAAGGTAGAGAGAAAAGAAATATCATAGCACCGACGTTCACTGACCGGGAACTACCAACGTTCACTGAAGGCAGCAAAAAGATAAAAATCACCAACGTTCACTGATGGTGAACTACCAACTTTCACTGAAGGTAGTAAGAGAAAATATCATAGCACCGACGTTCACTGATGGTGAACTACCAACATTCACTGAAGGTAGCAAAAAGATAACAATCACCAACGTTCACTGATGGTGAACTACCAACTTTCACTGAAGGTAGTAAGAGAAAATATCATAGCACCGACATTCACTGACAGTGAACTACCAATGTTCACTGAAGGTAGCAAAAAGATAATAATCACCAACGTTCACTGATGGTGACCTACCAACTTTCACTGAAGGTAGTAAGAGAAAATATCATAGCACCGACGTTCACTGACGGTGAACTACCAACATTCATTGAAGGAAGAGAGAAAAGAAATGTCATAACACCGACGTTCATTGACGGTGAACTACCAACATTCAATGAAGGTAGCAAAAAGATAACTATCACCAACGTTCATTGACGATGAACTACCAACGTTCACTGAAGGTAGTAAGAAAAATATCGTAGCACCGGCGTTCAATGACGGTGAACTACCAACATTCACTGAAGGTAGCAAAAAGATAATAAGTTTTCCCAAAATCATGGCGTTTCACCTAGAACGGGTCTCAAATTCTTCTTTAACCAAGGCATTCTGCCTGAAAAGGGTAATATATAAGCTTTCTCAAATAAAGAGACTACCACTTGCAAAGATTTCAAAACGAACTGTCTCTGTGATATTGAGAGACTTGCCATCCACTGGAGTAATTTGACAATGAACTGCAATCTATCCACTCATAGAGAAGATAGCAAAAAAGTAACGTCGACTTTTACGAGGAAGTACAAGTTTCTCAAGTAAAGAGACATGCTACTTGCTGTTATGAAGGATTGTAAAAATGACTTCCTGGGGGAAGCAATAGGGCTTCCTGGGGAATGAATCATGACTTCTTGGGGAATGAATCATGACTTCCTGGGGACATGCCAACATATTCCTGCTGCAGAGATAAAAGTCTTCCCGTGCAAAATAAATGCACATTCTCAAACCAATGCTCGAAGCTCGCAGAAATCAAAAGTAATAATATTGTTGTGGAACCTAAGATTCAAACCAGAAATAAACTGGAGTGAAACAGTCAACCAAAATACATCCCTTGAGAAATAAACTCAAGAGGGAAAGCCAATCTATCTAGACAAAGAGTTGTACAGGAAGGCTAAAGCAAAAATCTTCCACGAGGGATAACTCAGTGGGGAAATTGAAAGAATATACACTTTCTGCTTAAGGTCGACACTCTATTGGAGAGAGGACGACACAACTCTATAAACAGGGTAATATGTCAACAAAATATTAACGAATATGAATGAGAAATGATTTGATAAATTTAACTATGCATGATGTATGTATGAATGTAGGAGTGTTATCATGTATATGCTAACAAAACAGACATATAACACTGGGAGTAACAAGGAAAAACCAACTCAGGCACAATCAACACTCGGCTAAATCACATCCAAGATGAACATTCCATAAGAAAAGAAGCACCAAACGAGGAAACAAAATCCTATTCACGGCTTAACTTCACTGGGAAGGAACATAATCTGGAAGTAAACAAATCAAAGTGAAAAATAGTACAGATACAGGGATATAACATCCTTCTCCAGGAATAACACTCAGACTTCAATGGGGAAAACACATGTTTCACGATCCATACTTCTATTGGGGATTGCAATACTGATTTCAATTAAGGCAGATGAAAACCATATCGTCAAAACAACAACTGAGGATTTCGAGCTGACTTCATTGGGGAAATATCATACATACTTCACTAGAGGGGATAACGCCTCATCATCGAGATGTTAACTGGAGACTTCGTGCTGACTTCATTGGGGAAATGTCATAAAGACTTCACTAGAGGAGATAACGCCTCATCATCTAGATGTCAACTGGGGACTTCGCGCTGACTTTATTGGGGAGGACAACACCACACCATCGAAGGAACACCAAGATACATTCTTCAATATTGAGAGTAAGTATTGCACCAACTTCTCTGGGGGAAAAGTATGAAACCTCATGGGGATAACAACTTGGGGAGTTAATAAGTCAAAGAATACAACAAGAAATCAATCTTATGGGGATTTTAAGTCAAACCCAACACTTGGCGGGTGAAAACCCAAAAAATTGACAAAAGCCTCAACACTTCTTAAAATAAAACATTGCCCTTGCCTGATTACCGGGCAATTAAACAAAATGCAAGTACTGCCGAAAGGGAGATGCTTCCTAAATGAGTCAAATCTCAGCATGCACGGGGAGAAAAGACTTCTATCAAATAGCAAAGCCTTCACTGGGGAATCTTGGATTGAGTCTTTATATCATGCAAACTTATTCCAACAAAATATTGTTAGACGATGTGACAGATCTAGAAGGGGGGTTGAATAGATCCCTTTCAGAATTTTGCGCTTTTTATAAAATTGTTTTTATCAGAGAGCGACAGCCCTGAATCTGATCGTCTAAACTTTATGTATTGGAAAGATCGAATATGCAAACCAATTTGATGAAAATGATGATAATAGAATCACAACTAAAATTAAGCATGATGAATCGCTTTAGCAAGTTTTAACAAGGTGTAAGTTATTACCAATTAGTTGCGGAGAAGATAAAGCAAATTTGTGAGTTGTAAATTCACCAAACACTTGGTGTGCGTACTACACAGGGTTTGGTTATACTCAAATTGTAGTGGTTATAGCAATTCAAATGAATGCTATATGAGGTGTAAAGTTTTAGTTTGTCAGTACAATTATTTTGTATGAATGAAGGAATTGATAACTCACAAATTCAACCAGATAGAAATAAATTGCAGAAAACTATAATGGACACGGTATTTGTTAAGGCAGTTCACCCTGTCGTCCTCGCGTGGGCTACTCTGCCCCCAATTCTAGAATCTAGAATTAGGATATGAAATTAATTTTGCAAAGTTTGTAAGAGAAGATACAATCACCACAATTCAAAGTCACTTGATGAATCTTATATTTGTACTCCTCTCCCTTAATTCTAGATGAATCAAGTATACCAAATCTTGAACAAAACTCCTTCTACCTTGAATGATTTTGAACCTAAGAAATTGGCCCCAAATCCTTCTTCACAATCCTCCGGTTACCGCTACCCGATTGAACATTCCACGGTATTCCAATCCCTTAGCTCGACTGAATTCAATGAAGCAAAGATTTGTGATAAAACCCCAATTTTGGAGGACAAAATCCCAATGGTTTTATTAAAAAAAACCACAATGATCTCTACCCAAATCTGAAATTACACTTTCAATTCGGACGTTATCAACACAAACCCAAAAACTTGATCAACAAAAATGACTATGTGTAATTGTTGATGGTTGATGAGAGATTGAAGATGAAGAGAGCTCTTGTGTCTATCTTTCACTTTTTCTTGTTTTCTCCACACTTGGAAAATAGAGGCCATATATATATATATTTATATATATATATATATATATATATATATATATATATATATATATATATATATATATATATATATATATATATATATATATATATATATATATATATATATATATATATATATATATATATATATATATATATATATATATATATATATATATATATATATATATATATATATATATATATAAGTGATTCTCATGATGTAACAACATAGCATAAAAATGAGACAATATAGCGATGCATCGGCTCATGAAGGGTAAACAGAAGGCGTGCGCCTTCCAGAGCGAGAGAGAGGTTGAAATTCCTTCAGTTATGCGCTGACTCATTGTCTGATGCACCGACTCATGTTTTCCCAGAACTATGCATCGACGCATAGAGAAGGCGTGCGCCTTCCCGAGCGAGGGAGGTTGAAATTTCTTCAGTCATGCACCGGCTCATGTTCTCCCAGAACTATGCGTCGACACATAGAGAAGGGGTGCGCCTTCCCGGATGTTTCCAAGCCAAAATCTTCTTCTCATGAGCCAACCTAAGGTTGCATGAGCCGCTCATGCAGTCTGTTTTGAGAAAATGCTTGTTTTTCATGTTTCTCACTTGCACCTATTTGAAGCATGAAATATTTGCACAGATAGGTTTTTGACAAGGATTAAAACTCAGTTCTTTCACTTTTCCCCTCACATACTCCCCCTTTTTGATGATGGCAAGAACCATAAATATGAATCGTCCAATCATCCCCCCCCCCCCTGAGATATTGCATATTTCTGCTATGGCTGTGTATTCCTTTCCTTCTCACCCTTTGACAACATCAAATAGAAACAAGGACATGGGTTAAGAGAACCAAAAAAAATATAGAGTGACCAATATTTTGCAACTTTGCAAAAGGAATACAAACTAACATACACAATATGAAGAAAGTGCAAATGAAAATAGAAGCAATAACCAATAAAGTAAAGCAATACGATGTTCATTGTTACAAACCCAAAATACAACACAAAGTAGTACGGGAAGTAAAGTAGTTTAATACAAAACCATGATAATATAAGCATAATAAGAAAGAAATAAAGTGCCAAGCATTGACTAATGTTGTTGTTCCTCATTGTCTTGTGGTTGGTTTGGTGGAAAGCGAGCCATGAAAGTCGACTGAAAGTTTTCCAAGTTTGTGTTTTGTGTTTCCATCATTTCATGAAGAGTGTTATATCGACGATCTTGGAGGCTAGCATAATTATTGAATTGAATGTTTTGAAGGTTGACTATTCCAGCAAGATTGTTAATTTGTTCAGTTGCTAATACTATGTCTTCATGTTGGTGGACGTGTATTTACTCAAGCTTGTGCATCTCCTCTTCATAGGATCTATGAGGATCATGGTCATTATTGCCTTCATCAGTTTCTTCGTCCTCTTCAGCACTTTCTTGATTCTCAGTACCAACTTCACCGCCCTCAGCATCTTCCATTTCATCATCCTGTTCAACATCTTCATTTCGAACCATTACTGAGTTTGACTTCACAAAGTACTTGTACTTACCAAGCTGGGGATTCCATTGATGACCCATAAGTGCAAGAGTTTTGGAGGTAAAATCTGAATCCAGTAGAACAGGTGTGGGTGAAATACTAGTAAGATTAAGGTTTTCTTGACTTAGAATTCCATGAATGAATGATGGATACCCCAAGGTAGATCCTCTAGGGGAATCCCTCAATGCAAATAATCGGCTAGTGATGTAATACGGCCAGTTAATCTTAATTTTGTTTAGAATAGCCCAAATTAACATAACCTCAGGTTGATCAATACGAGACATCCCACCCTTTTTGGGGCGAATTATCCTAGACACAATCCATTGCATAATTCGAGCCAGAGGAACTAGTTGACCTGTTGTGACAGTTTTTGGAAAAGCACTACTTTGCACAAAATTCTCAGGATATGGTCGTTTTAACATGGAGTTCATGGCATGTTTGAAGTCATAGTCTGCAGGAAGCTTAGTGTTGGTGATTTTAACAGTATCAATGTTAACTGGGAATAACTCAAAAGTTTTCCAAATTTCATCATCTACTTTGACAACCTTATCAGCAATTCTGTATGAAAATTTGTGATCAGAGAATTTACCTTGTATACTCGCATAGAATACCTTGAAAAGTACCTCATTGTAGTTTCCATCCAACTCAAGGAATGTAAACACATTTTGATGGTCCAACAATTCCACCACATCTGAGATGTGCAGGCGTTTGAGAGTGTTACGGAAGGCACAAAATTGCCTAACCAACCTTCTTCTAGCAAACTTTTCATCATATTTTTCAGTGTGATCAGAAGGAAGAAGTTATAGAGGAGTAACTTGAGTTTGATTTGAAGAGCTACCTTTGATACTTATTTTCTTTGTTGCCCTAGAAGCCATGGATGAAGGTTTAGGGAGATTTGGAGTTGAAATGACACAATGGGTTTTTAGGGTTTTGAGATTTGGAGAGGGAGGCCAGATGAATGCTAGCAAGAGGGAACAACAACACAATAAATGGATGGATGCAATTGGAACCACACAATATAAACTAGGATATGATGGGCTGCCAAACCGCGACATGTCGATCTATGCAGGAATGCGTCGATGCATTCTAGTAAAATAGGCATAAATATGTTTCTCAATCAGGCGTGCGCCAACCGCTTAGAGTTATAGGTCGGCTCATGTATGTGAAATTTTGAAATTTCTTGTATTTAATGGCATGCAGGTTTTGTAGACATTAATTGAACATAATAAACAAGTACGCATGCACAGAAGCAATAACACACAAAGCATTTAATCATTTCATAGCACCAACATTTAAGCAAAATGATCACTAATGAGAAAGAGTAGGAAGGATATTGCCGAATGTAGTTGAATGACACGATGCTCTCACATGTCGCCAGCCTAAGATGATATTCACGAATCATAGTGACACAAAGATAAATAAAGGGAATGCAACTCATTGGAGTTGCGATCTATCCGGAATATCAAGGACACCGAGTTCCCTACGGATATGAATGAATGGTTCGATCGCGAGTGGTTTTGTAAAAGTATCAGCAAGTTGATTTTTGCTATCAACATGCTCAAAAACGACTTCACCTTTATCTACATGATCCCTAAGGAAGTGGTGCCTAATTTTAATATGTTTAGTGTACGAGTGTAGAACTGGATTTTTGATTAGATTGATGGAACTTGTGTTATCAAAAAATATTGGAATATGATTAATTTTTAAATCATAGTCGAGTAATTGTTGTTTGAGCCACAAAATTTGAGCACAGTAATTACCGGCTGCAACATATTCGGCCTCGGCCGTTGACAAAGCAACTGAAACTTGCTTTTTGCTATGCCAACTTACTAAGGAGTTTGAAAATAAATGACAAGTGCCACTTGTGCTTTTCCTATCCAATTTGTAACCTGCAAAGTCAGAATCGGAATAGCCAACCAAAGAACAATCACTACCCTTGGAGAACCAAAGTCCATACTTAGGGGTACCACAAAGATACATAAGTATACATTTTACAGCTTTTAGATGAATCTCTTTAGGACAAGATTGATATCTAGCACACATGCAAACACTAAACATAATGTCGGGACGAGAAGCAGTAAGATAAAGAAGAGATCCGATCATACCTCTATACCTTTTTACATTAACCGCCTTACCATGTTCATCCCGATCTAGGCTAACCGCGGTAGGCATTGGAGTGTTAATAACTTTCGAGTTTGCCATATCGAAGCGCTTGAGAAACTCATAGAAATACTTCATTTGGCTAACCAAAGTTCTTTCCTCGAGTTGTTTGATTTGAAGACCTAGGAAGTAGTTTAACTCCCCCATCATGCTCATCTCAAATTCACCCTGCATCACTTTAGAAAGTTCCTTGACCAAGGTGATATTAGTAGACCCAAAGATGATATCATCTACATAAATTTGCACCAAGATGGAGTGATTTCCTTGGCGCTTAATGAAGAGGGTTGTATCAACCTTCCCTCTAGAGAATCCCTTTTCTAGTAATAACTTGCTAAGTCAATCATACCAAACCCTAGGGGCTTGCTTAAGACCGTATAAAGCACGTTTAAGTTTATAAACATGTTTAGGAAACTCATGATTTTCAAATCCGGGAGGTTGAGATACATAGACTTCTTCATTAATATAACCATTTAAGAAAGCACTCTTAACATCCATTTGAAATAGATTAAATTTTTGTGAGCATGCATAAGCTAATAACAAGCGTATAGCCTCGAGTCGGGAAACCAAAGCATAAGTTTCCTCATAGTCGATGCCTTCCTCTTGGTTATACCCTTGAGCAACAAGACGTGCCTTGTTACGAGTTATGATTCTGTTTTCGTCAAGTTTGTTTCTAAATACCCACTTAGTACCAATTATTCGATGGTCTCGCGGAGGGGGTACAAGGTCCCAAACCTCATTTCTTTTGAATTGGTTTAATTCTCTTGCATTTCCAAAAACCAATGTTCATCGAATAAAGCTTCTTTAGGGTTTTTAGGCTCAATTTGAGAGACGAATGCGAAATGATAACAAAAGTTACTAATCTTAGACCGTGTAGTTACTCCCTTTGATATGTCTCCAAGAATGTTGTCAATGGGATGATCCTTGCTTTCTTTCCACTCTAAAGGAGGATTTATTTCATTTGTTGGTTGAGTGTCTTCTTCTTCTTTTCTAGACACATGATCCATCTCCCCTTTTTCTTAATCAAGAATGGGCACATTACTCTTTTCATCTTGATCATTGAGTATCCTTTCCAAAGAAGCACCTGCACCATTAAAATAAATATCCTTTCCGACCATTTTTGGACAAGATTCATCAAAGGAAACATGTACAGATTCTTCCATAATTTATAACCTTTTATTAAATACCCTATATGCTTTGCTAGATTGAGAGTATCCTAGAAACATACCTTCATCAGCTTTTGAGTCAAATTTGCCAAGATTTCCTTTGCCATTATTTAATACGAAACATTTACAACCGAAGACATGGAAATGAGAAATATTTAGTTTTCTACCTTTCAAAAGTTCATACGGTGTTTTGTTGAGCATAGGACGTATCAAGATCCTATTTAGCACATAACAAGTTGTATTAATGGCATCGACCCAAAAGTATTTTGGAAGACCATGTTCATTGATCATAGTTCTCCCAAGTTCTTCTAGAACACGATTTTTATGATCAATAACTCCATTTTGTTGAGGTGTTCTAGGAGCCGAAAATTATAATCAATGCCATTTCTTACACAATATTCATTAAAAAAGTGATTTTCGAATTCACCTCCATGGTCACTTCGGATGGTAACAATTTTTGTATTCAACTTGTTTTGAGATAATTTGGAAATTTTTTCAAAAGCATAGAAAGTCTCACTTTTATTTGCTAAGAATATCGTCCAACAAAATCTAGAGTAGTCATCAACTATAACAAAGCCATCATAATTTCCACCTAGACTTTTAATTCTAGATGGTCCAAATAAGTCCATATGGAGGAGTTCAAGTGGTTTCATTGTAGAGATGACATTTTTAGATTTAAAAGAGACTCATGTTTGTTTACCCATTTGACAAGCATCACATAGATGATCTTTTGAAAATTTGATTTTGGGTAAGCCAATCACAAGGTCTTTAGATATGATTTTATTTATCAAATCAAAGTTAACATGTGCTAATCGCCTATGCCAAAGCCACGAGTCTTCACTCATGGAGACTAAGCATTTAGCACATGTTAGGGACACATCATTCAAGTTAAGCATATACACATTGTTTACCCTCAATCCCTTAAACATGTCCACTTTCTTATCATTATGTTCAATTATGCAATCATCCTTTAGAAAAGTAATTTTATAACCTTTGTTGCATAATTTACTAATGCTAATAAGATTGTGTTTAAGGCATTCAACTAATAGGACATCTGAGATAGTGGTGGATGAGGGATTACCTACACTACCTTTACCTAGTATTTCTCCCTTGTTTTTATCACCATAAGTAACAAATACTTTCTTCTTTGCCACAAAGTAAAAGAATAGCGAAATGTCACCCGTCATGTGTCTTGAGCAACCACTATCGAGAAACCATCTTCTCTCGAGAGGCTCAAGACATTCCACATAAAATATCAAACATGGGAGATAGGTACCCAACATTCATTGGGTCCTTGAGTGTGAGTTAAACATTTGTTTCTTTTGGGGAACCATTGGTATATGACTTTAGGAACTAAGAATCTCCTAAATCGACATTTACTAATGGTATGTACCTTCTTGCAACAATATAGGCAAGACATATCTAAGTGAGATCTACTCTTGCTATCTTGATCCCTTACTTCATACGTATATTTTTGATAGGGATTAATCATACTTTTTCTGAAGTTTGAGCGATCGATAGTAAACATAATCTTAGGTTGTAAAGCTTTGTCTACTTTGGCTTTGAGAGTTCTAACTTCTTTTTGCCAAATATGACAAGTTTCACATCCATGCCATTTAAACCAAGGTCTCTCTTCTTTTTCACATTTTCCTTCAATATTTTCTATCATAAATGCTTTAAGAGCTTCTAATTCCTTTTCGGCGGAATTATAAATCTTTTGTTCTAGATATGAAAAGATTTTCTTGTTTGAGGCTAGGCGTTTGAAAGCTTCCTTAGCCTCTTGATGTAAAATATTGAAGGAATTTAATAATTCTAAATAAGACATTTCATCAATATGATCATACTTATAGCATGACTTACATTCTTTTTCTTATGTTGATGAGCCATGAGACAAAGGTTGACTGTTTCTTCTTCATCACTTGAGAAACCTTTACTTGAGGAACCAATATCGCTCTCCCAAGCAATGTATTCTCTTCTAGATTTGGTTGGTTTCTTTTGATTTTTGGCCTTGGCTTTGTCTTTCTTCAAATAAGGGTAACCCGACTTGTAATGACCGGGTTTGCCACAATGGTAGCATGATCCTCGTGACTTAGACTTCTTACTTTCATATTGCCTGCTTGGTTGAGAGTGGCGTCTATAATTGATGACATTCTTATCCGAATGTTGAATTTCGTTTTTCCGGAGAAATCTATTGTATTTTCTTACGAACAGACCCATATCCTCATCCGGACTCTCATCGTCATCACTTGATTCACTTGCACACGAAATTGAGGTGGATGATTTCGAGCTTGAAGCCTTTAGTGCTATAGACTTCTTTTCCAAGTCCCCTTGACTTTTATTTATTTTCATGCTTTCCAAGGCTTATGAGCTCTTGCTCATTTTCTTGAAGCTTACCCCATAGTGTTGTGAGATCCAAAGTATTTAGATCATTGGCTTCCTTAATTGCTGTAACTTTAGGTTGCCATTCCCTGCTAAGACATCTCAATTTTTTTTTAGTAGCAACAGAATTGGAAATTACATGACCAAGTGTATGCAAGCGATTCATTATATGGGAAAATCTCTTTTGCATGTCGGCGATGGTTTCACCTTGCTCCATGCGAAAGAGATCAAACTCTTGCGTCAAAGTATTGATTCTAGCCAATTTTACATCATTTGTGCCCTCATAGGTGACTTGCAAAGCGTCCCACATTTCCTTATCCGTGGCACAATGTGAGACCCGAAAATAATCATCAACTCCTAGAGCTTCTATGAGCATGTTTCTTGCTTTCCAGTCATAGGCATAACTTTTCTCATCTTTTTTATCCCATTGTACTTCCGGTTTAGGAACGGTTATCCCGACACCATTTTGCATAGTTATTGCAACTGACCCATCTTGGATAACCTTTCATATTTTCCTATTAACAAATGTGATATGGATACACATACAATATTTCCAATAGCTATAATTTTCACCTGTGAAAACGGGTGCTCTAGTGTACGCCCCTTTTACATCACAATCCATTTCTAGAAGTTGTATGTGAAGCACTGGACAAACCGACGCTCTTGATACCACTTGTTAGACGATGTGACAGATCTAGAAGGGGGCGGGGGGGGGGGGGGGGGGGGGGTTGAATATATCCCTTTTAGAATTTTGTGCTTTTTATAAACTTGCTTTTATCAGAGAGCGACAAACCTGAATCTGATTGTCTAAACTTTACGTATTGGAAAGATCGGATATGCAAACCAATTTGATGAAAATGATGAGAGTAGAATCACAACTAAAATTGAGTATGATGAATCGCTTTAGCAAGTTTTAACAAGGTGTAAGTTATTACCAATTAGTTGCGGAGAAGATAAAGCAAATTTGTGAGTTGTAAATTCACCAAACACTTGGTGTATGTACTACACAGGGTTTGGTTATACTCAAATTATAGTGGTTATAGCAATTCAAATGAATTCTATATGAGGTGTAAAGTTTTAGTTTGTCAGTATAATTATTTTGTATGAATGAAGGAATTGATAACTCACAAGTTCAAGCAGATAGAAATAAAATGCAGAAAACTATAATGGACACGGTATTTGTTAAGGCAGTTCACCCTGTCGTCCTCGCGTGGGCTACTCTGCCCCCAATTCTAGAATCTAGATTTAGGATATGAAATTAATTTTGCAAAGTTTGTAAGAGAAGATACAATTACCAGAATTCAAAGTCACTTGATGAATCTTATATGTGGTACTCCTCTTACCTTGATTATAGATGAATCAAGTATGCCAAATCTTGAACAAAACTCCTTCTACCTTGAAATATTTTGAACCCAAGAAATTGGCCCCAAATCCTTCTTCACAATCCTCTGATTACCGCTACCCGATTGAACACTCCACGGTCTTCCAATCCCTTAGCTCGGCTGAATTCAATGAAGCAAAGATTTGTGATAAGACCCCCAATTTTGGAGGACAAAACCCCAATGGTTTTATTCAAGAAAAAACCCACAATGATCTCTACCCAAATCTGAAGTTACACTTTCAATTCGGACGTTATCAACACAAACCCAAAAACTTGATCAACAAAAAAGATTGTGTGTAATTGTTGATGGTTGATGAGAGGTTGAAGATGAAGAGAGCTCTTGTGTCTATCTTTCACTTTTTCTTGTTTTATCCACACTTGGAAAATATAGGCCAAAAATATATATAAGTGATTCTCATGATGTAACAACATAGCAGAAAAATGAGACAATATAGGGATGCGTCGGCTCATGCAGTGTATACAGAAGGCGTGCGCCTTCCCGAGCGAGAGAGAGGTTGAAATTCCTTCAGTTATGCACCGACTCATTGTCTGATGCGCCGACTCATGTTTTCCCATAACTATGCGTCGACGCTTAGAGAAGGCATGCGTCTTCCTGAGTGAGAGAGGTTGAAATTTCTTCAGTCATGTGCCGACTCATTCTCTGATGCGCCGACTCATGTTCTCCCAGAACAATGCGTTGACGCATAGAGAAGGCATGCGCCTTCCCGGACGTTTCCAAGCCAAAATCTTCTTCTCATGAGCCGACCTAAGGTTGCATAAGCCGGCTCATGCAGTCTGTTTTGAGAAAAATGCTTGTTTTTGATGTTTCTCACTTGCACCTGTTTGAAGCATGACATATTTGCACATATAGGTTTTTGAAAAGCATTAAAACTCAGTTCTTTCACTTTTTCCCTCACAAAGATGCCCGGGGATAGCCTTCTTGGGGAATCAAGAAGTCAACATTATAGAAAGAGGTCAAACTCATGGGTCTTTTAAATCAAACCCAACACTTGGCAGGTGAAAACCCAAAGGGTTGACAACCGTCTCATCACTTCTTAGAAAATATACTGCCCTGATCTAGTTGCATGGGAAATAAATATCAACAATAATGCCCAAACTTCAAAAAGAGTGACATTTTGCAAATAGTTCCATCTCAGCACCCTAAGGGAACAAGACCTCTCGTCATATAAGGGAAGACTTTGCTGGGGAATCTGGGATAGAGGCTTCAGACCATGCAAACTCAAAAATCAAAAAGATGAACCAAAACTTGAATGAGGACACTGGGATCACAAACACAATACTGCACCTTACCCCAATTGGTGTCGTCTTCAATATACAAAAATAATGTGCATACCAGCAAAAACGACCTGAGAAAACCTTCATGGGGGAAACAAAACTTCTCAAAATTACTGGAGTTCGTTCGTTCCTGGGATCGCCACTTTTGTTTTCCTTTTGAATCACAAAATTTAAAGTAAAAGTAAGTTGTAGATTCTTTTTGAAAAACAATTTTGTTATTTAATCTTTTTATCTTTGAAAATTATCATCAATAATAAATGGAGTCTTTGTAAGCTGAATAAAAATAAGAAATACAAAGAATTGGGTAAAAGCTCAAATTTTATTGATAGAATGATAGTCTGCGAACGGCGAGACTCAACGGATGATTACAAAGTTTGGAAAATGGTAATATATAATGGAAAAGATACATTGAGATACAATGACCACTATTCCCTCTAACAACTTTTAAATTCTGAGCAGCAACTTCCGTTGAAATATGGTGAGGATCCAAGAAGATTGTTGCTTCAACGATCAAGTCTTGTCTTATGTAGTTACTTGGCAAGAAAGTTCCTAACTTTTGCCTAAGCTGCCCTTACGGGTTTTCAACTTAGCGGGAAATTTTATTCTGTTTATGTCTCTAATTTTTGCCTAGACCACCCTTTCGGGTTTTCGGCCTACCGAGACGCTCCTTTTTGCCTAAGCCGCCCTTTCGGGTTTTCAACTTAGCGAGTTGTTCTTTTATTTCTTTGAGCGAAGTATTTCTTGACTGCATCAGCATTCATGGGATGTGGGAACTCCTCGCCATCCATAGTGTTGTACCCCAAAATTTTCCCTCCCATATTCTTCAAGATTTGCTAAGATCATGCTTCAAAACCTCCTCAAGAGTTGCACAGTCCAATTGCCTCCTAACAGTCAAAAATTAGGGTTTTGGTTCTGGCAAAGAAATTGAAGTTTCCAAGGGTCCAAACAAGTCCCACATGCCTATAAACATTGTCAAGCATCCTTATGCCAAGTTTCAAGACTCACAACACTAAATTGCACAGTCAAAAACCCTAATGGCTCAACAGTCAACTGCAGGGGCAAAATGGTCATTTGACAGTCAAAAGTCAAAATTTTTGGTCAACATCTTATTTTGAAGCCACAAACATCATTTGATCAATTCTTGATCATGATTCCTAAGGCATGGCTCAAAAAGTCTCAAGATGCAAAAGTTTCTATTTTTGGACAGTTGAAAAAGTCAACTGCAAATTAACCAAGGCATAACTTCCACATGGTTTATCAGAAAAATCCCATCCAAAGCTCATTTTGAAGAGAATGACATTTCTTACAACTCATCTTCACACTTCAAGTCAAAGAGATGCTCTCACAAAAAGTTATCAATCTCAACATTATAGGTCATTTTCAAAAGTCAACAAAAAGGCACTTTAAGTCAAAGACCATAACTTGAGATTGGTAAATCAAAATGACATGGTACCAAAGGCATTGGTTAGAGGACTTCAAGAACTTTCCAAAATGTCCAAGAACATGATCAAAGCTTAAAAATTGAGCAATATATGCCTTAAGGAAGTTGGGAAATTTTTGGGAATTTTGAAAAGTCAACTTTGCTTCAAATGCCTCAAAATTGCTAATGGGCCTCAATTTCTTCCATGAATCATCACCCAAAAGCTATGCACGACCCATTGACACAAAGGGGAGTTATTTTCTTATTTTTAATTGATTAATTGAGTTTTTAATCCTATTAATTCATTTAATTAAAATTAAATATAAGAAAAATACTAAAACATGTTTTCCAAATCTTTTTATGCAGCATATTCACTCTTTATGACCTAAATATTTCGTGCACATGCTCAAGAGACCAAATCTTCCAAAATAGGCAAGTTCCATGGCAAGAAAAGATTGAAAAAGATCATGAAAATCAAATATTGAAAATCATTGAATACAAGGCTTTGGGCTTGATTTTTCTGACCTAATGCATTCACACATATATACACATTGCAACCCTAATGCTAAGAACAAGAATGCTGCGCTGAAACCTCAAAACAAAACTTGCATTTTTTCTTAAAAATCTCAAAACTGTTTTCATAGCTAGAGGGTGACTCAAGGTCCAAAAAGTATTCCAATCCACTCCTGGCATTACCAGGAAGCTTCTCCAATTGAAACCAACCCTCCATACACAAGGAATCGGTATAACAAAATCTGACTTTCTTTGAAAATTTTCATATTCGTGTTTCATTATTCATGCAGTATTTTTGATTTTTAATCATGGATTTGGACTAATGTGTGTATTCTGAAGCTGATAGCATGCTTTAATTGAATTAATAAGGCCTGTATGAGAATCTGCCATGGAAATTTTCTAGGGTTTTAGAAGCTCCAAAAGAGGGGTTCATTCATCTGGAAAAATTGGCCAATCACACCTATACCATTGAAACCAGGATGTCCAGACGATTCATTCTCATACCTCGCGCCCTTTTTCTTTTTCACTATGCTCTATTCTCTATTTTTGTAGTTACCATTTAGTGGGGGTTTAAAACCCCTGCTATCTATTCTATATTTTCAGGCAAAAAACGAAGAAGGGAGAAGAAGATGCTAGCGTGTTGAATGATGGTTGGCCAGTTTGAATAACTGGCGCCCTTTTTTTATTGTCCAGTATAACGCTTATTGTTCACATATAATATTCATCGCCCACTAAATAAACAAACAAACACACTAGCTCACTTGGTTAGCACGCTGGCATGCAGGTATTGGGACCTGGGTTCGATTCCCAGGTCCCCACCTTATTCAATAATTTTTCTTGTAACATGTTTCTATGCAGTGCTTCATCAGGGGACCACCATACAACTCCATCTCCTGGCACGCCACATGCCCCTGAAGGTCAATCCAATGGCCATCACCAGCAATCCACCATACGCATTGGTCAACGCTCCATACACAATCACTGAAAAGTCAAAAAGGCCTCAATCTGTTGGGCCAGATTACTCACAACATACCTCCAAATTGGGTCAACCACCCCCTATGTTTGCATTTTCTTTCTCTCTTTTTATTCTTTTCTTTTATTTATTTTAATCATGTTAATTGTTTTATTTAAATCCAAAAAATTAATTTTCATAAAACACAAAAAATCAGAAATCATCAAAAATAAAAATGTTTATTATTTTTAATTCTTTAAATAGTTTTTGTAAATAAATTCCAATAATCAATTTAATTTAATTTTAGGTTTAACTTTAATGTTTTCTTAATAACTAAAAAAAATATAGAAAAAAATAAGTTTTTAGCATCTCTTATTGTTTTTCTTAATAAATAACCTTTTTTTTTATTTCTTATCATTATTAATTATTGATTATCTTTGTAAATAAACTTGTATTTAAATAATTTGAGTAAATTAGGTTTAAACTTTAATTCTTTTCCTTAAATAATTAAAAACAAACTAAAATTAGGGTTTTCATTTAAATTTCTAATTTCAATTAATCTTTTTTTCATAAATACAAAAATTCCAAAAATAACTTCTTTTCCTTATTGAATAATTTAATTAATTTTTAATTTCAACCTAATCTTTAAAGGGTCCAACGCCCTCGCACCTTCGATTATAATTCCTTTTCGCGCGTTTGCTTCTATTTTTCTTTTTTAATCTTATGTAATTGCCCCAAGGCCTTGTAATAGATAATTAGGACATTTACTTTCCACGTTTTATTTATTCAAATCGGGTCTTTGTTTAATTTGGCGATGTAGACCCGCGCCTTGTAATAGCGTAGGACCTTTATTTTTCTGCATTTTAATTTCCGCACCTTTTAAACTGTTAATCACATGAAAGAATGTATGCCCAAATAAAATCAAAGCGTAGATCACCAATGCATGACAAGACAAATAATAACTGAAAATGACACACAATTCACACACCACTCTTAGGGTACGCCTCACTGTTGCCTTGCCCCTCGAAAGGTGGTCGTCGAGTAAAGGACGTTTTAGTAAGTCCTCATGTCCATGAACATGGCATGGGGGTAGCTTCTAAGGTGTCCTACTATTTATCTGGTGATCACACTGTCCCTAATCCTCGAATTGACCCGAACACCTCCAACGGTGGTGCTACCTACCTCTCAATGGTGGGATGGCACTACCTTAAGGAAATTTACACATCTTAATTCCTTAGGGTAGGTAGATGACTCGTAGATAGTTTCTCTAATTCAAAACAAATCAAAAACTCTTTTCACACCGACACTTTTCAAAAAAATTTCAAAACAACTTTTCAAACACTCTTGAGGACTGATACAAGAGTCGATCTGAAACTTTCAAAGAAACTTTTTCAAACCCACTCACCTTGAAAAGCAAACAAACATTTTGAAAACATAAATGAGCAAGTATCTAAGAGCCCATGGATAACCATGGATAGAAAGGGTGCTAACACCTTCCCTTTCTATAAATCTACCTCCCGAACCGAGAGCAATCTCATAAGGAATTTTTCTGTGCTTTTGTCCTTTCCTTGTTGGAGAAAATAAAAGACGGTGGCGACTCTTGCTTCCGCGACATTACGCGAACCAGCGTTAAACAGTCAGTTCCAGATCCACCGATCACAGAACTGGCGACTCTGCTGGGGACAAACTTAAAGTGAGGTGTACCTTAGGACTAAGATCACTTGTGTTTTCAATTGTTGTGCTTGTTTGCTTTATATTTGTGGGCACTGCATCGGAGTTACATAGATCCTAACCCGGATCTGGGGATACCCTGTTAGGTAGAATAAGCTGTGAGGGACCTGTCCGGTGTAGACCGACATGGGTGAAGCAGTGGCTACGTTGGTGTGGCACCTTGGTCTGTACCGATATCCCTTGTGTTGTAACGAGGAGAATATGGGTCTTCTGAGAGTCATTAAACACCAACAGACTTTAGAACCTTAAATGACCCAACTTGGCCAATAGAACAGTAGCAGTATGCTACGCCCATTGAGGCTAAACTCTCGTGATGGTTCTGGCCGCAAGAAAAGATTGCGATGCTGGAGTTATGACCGATTGAGGGTAGTCAATGATATTGGGATTCTCTAAGAACCCGGTTACTTTTGATATGACAGGTATGAACCAACAAACTGAAAGAGGGTAATACCTAGACCTCATGCTGGCCTAAACTCTAAGGGCTCTCTTGTGTGACTTGTGTGCCTTCCAACTTGACTAGTTGCATGCTTGTTATCTGACACTTGAGTTTCTTGCAGGTTTTGTTTATAGTCCTTAATCTGGACTCATAACAGGGTTTACCTATATCACTCCATGCATAGCATAACATCATACCATTGCATGCATCCTACATAAGGACTAACCCGTTTCAAGGATCTCAAAGGCTTGTGATGCAGGTCATAATGAACCAAAGGTCTAACAAGGGGCAAAGGGGATTTATTTTCCTCTAACCAAGGTTGTCAGGGGATATGACCCACTGGATATGGTGAGCCTTTGACCCTTGAAGAAGGACTCTCTACAACATGAAGTTCCTTCAATCAAGCTACCGGATCCCAATTCTAACAATTTTTCTTGTCTACTCCGCGAGATCCTTGAAAACATCACATGCATATCATACACATCATTGCATTACAGGCACCTTTCTTTTACAGGTCACTTACCCTCTCCACTGTTTATTTCAGCAATGGCTTCTCAACAATACAACCAGGACCTTCATGCTCAAGAGACTCGGTTCGGGGAAATCCTCCTAAATCTATCCAAGGGGCAGGAAGAGCTGAGGACAATTCTCATGGGGACTTTGGTCAGGAACAGTGCTGAGGATGAACGGCTGCAACATCTGCAAGCTGAGGTGGATGCAGTGAAAGCCCAGATGCTGGGGCAGGTGACTATCATTCAAGGCTTAGCTCAAAGACAAGAAGAGCTCGGGGTTCTCATCAACCAACTGCTTCGGGGTAACCAGCTGGGGCAAACATCTAAGGTTGGAGAGCCAGTCATCATTCAACCACCTTTGAGACAAGAAGATAAGGGGAGAGCTCCTCAAAAGGCTTCAGTGTCACAAATTCAGCATCAACCTCACCAGCCTCAACCAGACAAGCCCAAAAGGCAGTTCACCAAGCTCAACGTGTCGCTGCCTCAAGCTTTACAACAACTGTTGAGTTTGAATTTGGTAACTCTAAAGGATCCTCCTAAGAATCCCAACAGGACACCTTCAAGGTATAACCCCAACGCCCGCTGCGCTTATCACTCCGACAGCCCGGGGCATGCTACAGAGGATTGTTGGACCTTGAAGAACAAAATCCAGGACCTAATTGATGAAGGAGCTATGGAATTCACCCAAGATGGCCAGGCTGAGTGCTTCTACCATCCCTACAGGATTCACCAGTTGAAGTAACAAGCCCTGAGATGAAAAGACTTTTGTTCATTAGGATTTTCAAGTTGTAATTTTCTCTTGTTCAAACATTTACTCATGTTAAACGTTGTTATTTCATTAATGCATCACATATGTCTGTTTTGAAGCAATATATTCGTATTCACTATATGCAAATTATTTTCATATTTTTTCTGATGATCAACGCTCGGTTAATAATTCTAAGCCTCTTGAGGGAGGATGACGAAAACGATACCACGATCCTTACAGTATGCTTTTGAACAGACCCTGCTGATGAGGTACAGGCATTGTTTCAATCCCTAAACACTGGAGTTATAAGAGATAATCCCTCGTCAACCCCTCTGAGCCAAAGAAGTAGGAGTTTTTCTTTTCGAAAATTAAAACCCTTTATCATAACCTGGGGCAGGGTAGTTCTCTCAGTTGATCCAAGTGCATAACAAATGGCACCAAAAGGTCCTTACAAAAAAAAGAAGACAGTGATGTTTCCGACTAATCATAAGGATAGGCAGTCATTATATCTCAAAAATAAAAACCCAATAAGTCAAAACCTATGAAGGAGACTTACAAAACTGGGGCATCCCGCTGACTGTAATCACAAAAGAAACAGTTCAGGCAAAAACAGGGATAACAAAATAAAAAAAGAAAGAGGTCATACAAACCCTCAACAAAAACAAGAATGACTGTCTATTCAGAATAAATCATCAATATCTGAACCATCATTGGAACATCAGGACAAAGACTCAAATAAGGTCTAACGCACGATCAACTGAGTTTAGGTTTGAAGAACATCACGAAGAACGGGTGGGTACAAATAATTTGAGCCTTTATCCTTTGTTTCTTAAACCGTGAACCAGGCCACGCTACAACACTTAAAAGTCCTAGCTGAAGCATGGGTTAGTTCGAAAGCATATTGTTACGAAAGGTATCTTGACTCCTTAAGGCTTGCTATAAAATACTGAGTTGACATCACAATTTTCAAAACTTGCTTGTTTTACTGAAAAATGCCTTTTTCAAAAACTTCAAGACAGACATAAGCTTAGCATTTTTAACATAACATTGTTTGCATATGACTATTTGTTTGAACAGCAGGGAAATTCGCACGATGAATACCTAGTGAACAAAAGCACTTCCAATCAAGGGGCAGACGTGATTATTTCCATCATCTGGGGCAATTAAGTCAAGATTCAGAGAATATCTTGAATGCCAAATAGCTTGGGGCAAATCTCCGTCTAAGTCACTTGGGGCATTGGACGATCAAACGAAGATCTTCTGGTGGCATGGCAACACAACAACAGGGGCACCTCCCTACATTCTGAGAACGTGGACATAGTCGAAAAAATACTATGCAAAATCAAAGACCCGCTAGGTTGACACACCTAGGCAAAAATAAGGGCTTCCCGGCGAACCAAAAGGGTTCGGGCAAAAATAAGGGATGAAATGAAAAAAATCGTACACCCGGCAAGTCGAAAACCTGAAAAGGCGGCTTGGGCAAAAATGGATAGCCCGGTGGACTGAAAACCTGAAAGGGCGGTCCAAGCAAAAGTTAGGGATCAAAGCGTACGACTATGTCCTGTCATCTTGTCACCTGCCTACCAGAAGAAGGTTTGTCCATCAGCAACTATCAACACCTCACAGGTCTTCCTCTCCCACCTTAGAAACAGGGGCAATGATGAGTTGTCCAAACGATCTAATTGCTCTGTCCGCCAAGGTATCAAGGTAAGTTCAGCTGAAGAACATAACCAGATATCTTAACTCCCCAGAGAGTGAGCCAGCAAGTCAATGCACTCTCCCCAAGAAAAGTTATACAATCAGCCTTAAGGAAGTTGGGTATCCCCCGCAGATCTCAACATTCCCCAGCACAATATACGAATATTCTTAACAAGCATCCCCGGCAGTCTTGGTCTAAGACTGTTCCCCGGCGGTATACCAGACATCCAGCGGAGCCACTTCCCCAATATATCTCAAAAATTTCCCCAGGAGAGTCCAATTAAGATTTCCCCAGGAAAGTTTGAATCATCTCCCCAGCAGGAAGCTTATCCCCAGTAGATTCTGGAAGCTTATCCCCCGCAGAGCACGAACGCGTCCCCCGGCTTTATTCAAAGGTTATTTCCCTACCAGGATATAACTGGGTTATCCTCAGCCAAAAGCCACGGAAAGATCGTCCTCGGCGAAGTCTTCCTATCCCCAGCGGAGTCTATTAACACTTCCAACACATCAACGGTATCCCCAGCGAAGTTACCATCAACATCCCAGCAAAGTACCTCTCCCCCCACAGAGTATTGTTCCCCAGCAAGATCGCTAGAATAGTTTTCTCCCCGCAGAGTATCCTATTCTCCAAGTTTATTCCCCAACGGAGTTATCTTCTCCTATCGGTATTCTTGCAACTATCATCCCCAGTGGAAACAACAAAGCACTATTCTCCAACATCAGCCCAGGATTTGACTTCCCGGCACCCGTCAAGGATTTACTTTCCTAGACAAAAACATATATTCATAAACATCGCACTTCCATACATTATAGCATGCACATACGCATCATGACCTTACAATCTCATTTATGTTGAGAACATCATTGCTCGATCCATATCATGCATTGCATATGACTGACCTTTACCTTTCAGGAAAGATCCGGTTAAGTTCTCAGCTATATTCCAAGACTTTCGTCTGGTTCAGTTAAATCGACCCTAAGATTTTTTTGATTCTTATCCAGTCAAAGTTAATCCAAAACCTCCTCTGGTTCAGTTAAATCGACCCTAAGATTTTTCTGATTCTTATCCAGTTGAAGATTCCAAGACCTTTCCTGGTTCAGTTAAATCGACTCCTAAAGATTTTCTGATGCCGATCCAGTCAAAGGCCTTCTCTGGTTCAGTCAGATCGACGCTAAGATCTCCCTGATTCTTATCCAGTTGAAGTTATTTCAAGACTTTCTTCTGGTTCAGTTAAATCGACCCTAAGATTTTTCTGATTCTTATCCAGTCAAAGATATTCCAAGACTTTAGTCTGGTTCAGTTAAATCGACCCTAAGGTTTTTCTGATTCTTATCCAGTCAAAGTTAATCCAAGACTTTAGTTTGGTTCAGTTAAATCGACTCCTAAAGATTTTTCTGATTCATATCCAGTCAAAGTTATTCCAAGACCTTGCCTGGTTCAGTTAAATCGATTCCTAAAGATTTTTCTGATGCCGATCCAGTCAAAGGCCTTCTCTGGTCCAATTAAATCGATTCCTAAAGATTTTCCTGTTGAAGACATCCAAGATTCTCTCATCATTACTGTTGAGGTAGTAATCGCCCCAGATTCTCTCATCGTTACTGTTGAGGTAGTAATCACCCCAGATTCTCTCATCGTTACTGTTGAGGTAGTAATCGCCCCAGATTCTCTCATCGTTACTGTTGAGGTAGTAATCGCCCCAGATTCTCTCATTGTTACTGTTGAGGTAGTAATCGCCCCAGATTCTCTCATCGTTACTGTTGAGGTAGTAATCGCCCCAGATTCTCTCATCGTTACTGTTGAGGTAGTAATCGCCCAAGGTTCTCTCATCGTTCCGTTGAGGTAGTAATCATCCCTGATTCATTCATCACCGTTTGAAGCTCCAGACCCGATTCCTGTAACCAACCAGGGTGCGTCTATATAAAGAGTTTGAAGACCAGCTCCTGTAACAGGCCAGGTAATCATTTTCTTTTTCAGGTACGCAAGTTCTCGCTAAGGAAACTCTTACGCGATCGACACCCAGATGGCATCTATAAGCCCATCCACCTATCCATCACCTCTCAACATGGAATCTATAAGCCCATCCTCCTATCCACTAATCTCCAAATGGCATATGTAAGCCCATTCCCACCATCACACTACTATGTGAGCGCAAATTTCTGGGCACTCTAGTGTTCAATCATCTTCCACCTTCGGATTACGAAAGGCACGCCAGCCAATCTACATCCCCAGGTTTAAGAAGATTGAACAGGGGCAACTGTTGTACCCCAAAATTTGCCCTCCCATATTCTTCAAGATTTGCTAAGATCATGCTTCAAAACCTCCTCAAGAGTTGCACAGTCCAATTGCCTCCTAACAGTCAAAAATTAGGGTTTTGGTTCTGGAAAAGAAATTGAAGTTTCCAAGGGTCCAAACAAGTCCCACATTCCTATAAACATTTTCAAGCATCCTTATGCTAAGTTTCAAGACTCACAACACTAAATTGCACAGTCAAAAACCCTAATGGCTCAACAGTCAACTGTAGGGGCAAAATGGTCATTTGACAGTCAAAAGTCAAAATTTTTGGTCAACATCTTATTTTGAAGCCACAAACATCATTTGATCAATTCTTGATCATGATTCCCAAGGCATGGCTCAAAAAGTCTCAAGATGCAAAAGTTTCTATTTTTGGACAGCTGAAAAAGTCAACTGCAAATTAACCAAGGCATAACTTCCACATGGTTTATCAGAAAAATCCCATCCAAAGCTCATTTTGAAGAGAATGACATTTCTTACAACTCATCTTCACACTTCAAGTCCAAGGATGCTCTCACAAAAAGTTATCAATCTCAACATTATAGGTCATTTTCAAAAGTCAACAAAAAGGCACTTTAAGTCAAAGACCATAACTTGAGATTGGTAAATCAAAATGACATGGTACCAAAGGAATTGGTTAGAGGACTTCAAGAACTTTCCAAAATGTCCAAGAACATGATCAAAGCTTAAAAATTGAGCAATATATGCCTTGAGGAAGTTGGGAAATTTTTGGGAATTTTGAAAAGTCAACTTTGCTTCAAATGCCTCAAAATTGCTAATGGGCCTCAATTTCTTCCATGAATCATCACCCAAAAGCTATGCACGACCCATTGACCCAAAGGGGAGTTATTTTCTTATTTTTAATTGATTAATTGAGTTTATAATCCTATTAATTCATTTAATTAAAATTAAATATAAGAAAAATACTAAAACATGTTTTCCAAATCTTTTTATGCAGCATATTCACTCTTTATGACCTAAATATTTCGTGCACATGCTCAAGAGACCAAATCTTCCAAAATAGGCAAGTTCCATGGCAAGAAAAGATTGAAAAAGATCATGAAAATCAAATATTGAAAATCATTGAATACAAGGCTTTGGGCTTGATTTTTCTGACCTAATGCATTCACACATATATACACATTGCAACCCTAATGCTAAGAACAAGAATGCTGCGCTGAAACCTCAAAACAAAACTTGCATTTTTTCTTAAAAATCTCAAAACTGTTTTCATAGCTAGAGGGTGATTCAAGGTCCAAAAAGTATTCCAATCCACTCCTGGCATTACCAGGAAGCTTCTCCAATTGAAACCAACCCTCCATACGCAAGGAATCAGTATAACAAAATCTGACTTTCTTTGAAAATTTTCATATTCGTGTTTCATTATTCATGCAGTATTTTTGATTTTTAATCATGGATTTGGACTAATGTGTGTATTCTGAAGCTGATAGCATGCTTTAATTGAATTAATAAGGCCTGTATGAGAATCTGCCATGGAAATTTTCTAGGATTTTAGAAGCTCCAAAAGAGGGGTTCATTCATCTGGAAAAATTGGCCAATCACACCTATACCATTGAAACCAGGATGTCCAGACGATTCATTCTCATACCTCGCGCCCTTTTTCTTTTTCACTATGCTCTATTCTCTATTTTTGTAGGTACCATTTAGTGGGGGTTTAAAACCCGTGCTATCTATTCTATATTTTCAGGCAAAAAATGAAGAAGGGAGAAGAAGATGCTAGCGTGTTGAATGATGGTTGGCCAGTTTGAATAACTGGCGCCCTTTTTTTATTGTCCAGTATAACGCTTATTGTTCACATATAATATTCATCGCCCACTAAATAAACAAACAAACGCACTAGCTCACTTGGTTAGCACGCTGGCATGCAGGTATTGGGACCTGGGTTCGATTCCCAGGTCCCCCATCACCAGCAATCCACCATACGCATTGGTCAACGCTCCATACACAATCACTGAAAAGTCAAAAAGGCCTCAATCTGTTGGGCCAGATTACTCACAACATACTTCCAAATTGGGTCAACCACCCCCCATGTTTGCATTTTCTTTCTCTCTTTTTATTCTTTTCTTTTATTTATTTTAATCATGTTAATTGTTTTATTTAAATCCAAAAAATTAATTTTCATAAAACACAAAAAATCAGAAATCATCAAAAATAAAAATGTTTATTATTTTTAATTCTTTAAATAGTTTTTGTAAATAAATTCCAATAATCAATTTAATTTAATTTTAGGTTTAACTTTAATGTTTTCTTAATAACTAAAAATAATATAGAAAAAATAAGTTTTTAGCATCTCTTATTCTTTTTCTTAATAAATAACCTTTTTTTTATTTCTTATCATTATTAATTATTGATTATCTTTGTAAATAAACTTGTATTTAAATAATTTGAGTAAATTAGGTTTAAACTTTAATTCTTTTCCTTAAATAATTAAAAACAAACTAGAATTAGGGTTTTCATTTAAATTTCTAATTTCAATTAATCTTTTTTTCATAAATACAAAAATTCCAAAAATAACTTCTTTTCCTTATTGAATAATTTAATTAATTTTTAATTTCAACCTAATCTTTAAAGGGTCCAACGCCCTCGCACCTTCGATTATAATTCCTTTTCGCGCGTTTGCTTCTATTTTTCTTTTTTAATCTTATGTAATTGCCCCAAGGCCTTGTAATAGATAATTAGGACATTTACTTTCCGTATTTTATTTATTCAAATCGGGTCTTTGTTTAATTTGGCGATGTAGACCCGCGCCTTGTAATAGCGTAGGACCTTTATTTTTCCGCATTTTAATTTCCGCACCTTTTAAACTGTTAATCACATGAAAGAATGTATTCCCAAATAAAATCAAAGCGTAGATCACCAATGCATGACAAGACAAATAATAACTGAAAATGACACACAATTCACACACCACTCTTAGGGTACGCCTCACTGTTGCCTTGCCCCTCGAAAGGTGGTCGTCGAGTAAAGGACGTTTTAGTAAGTCCTCATGTCCATGAACATGGCATGGGGGTAGCTTCTAAGGTGTCATACTATTGCTCTGGTGATCACACTGTCCCTAATCCTCGAATTGACCCGAACACCTCCAACGGTGGTGCTACCTACCTCTCAATGGTGGGATGGCACTACCTTAAGGAAATTTACACAGCTTAATTCCTTAGGGTAGGTAGATGACTCGTAGATACTTGCTCTAATTCAAAACAAATCAAAAACTCTTTTCACACCGACACTTTTCAAAAAGTTTTCAAAACAACTTTTCAAACACTCTTGAGGACTGATACAAGAGTCGATCTGAAACTTTCAAAGAAACTTTTTCAAACCCACTCACCTTGAAAAGCAAACAAACATTTTGAAAACACAAATGAGCAAGTATCTAAGAGCCCATGGATAACCATGGATAGAAAGGGTTCTAACACCTTCCCTTTCTATAAATCTACCTCCCGAACCGAGAGCAATCTCATAAGGAATTTTTCTGTGCTTTTGTCCTTTCCTTGTTGGACAAAATAAAAGACGGTGGCGACTCTTGCTTCCGCGACATTTCGCGAACCAGCGTTAAACAGTCAGTTCCAGATCCACCGATCACAGAACTGGCGACTCTGCTGGGGACAAACTTAAAGTGAGGTGTACCTTAGGACTAAGATCACTTGTGTTTTCAATTGTTGTGCTTGTTTGATTTATATTTGTGGGCACTGCATCGGAGTTACATAGATCCTAACCCGGATCTGGGGATACCCTGTTAGGTAGCATAAGCTGTGAGGGACCTGGCCGGCGTAGACCGACATGGGTGAAGCAGTGGCTACGTTGGTGTGGCACCTTAGTCTGTACCGCTTCCATTCCATACACAAGGGAGAACGAGGTTGCTCCTGTTGAAGTGCAGATAGATGTCCGATATCCATGTAAAGAAAAAGGGAGCATTTCATGCCAATCTTTATAAGTAACAACCATCTTCTGGATGATCTTCTTGATATTCTTATTAGAAGCTTCAACAGCCCCATTCATCTTCGGCCTATATGGAGATGAATTGTAATGGACATTCTTGAATTCTTCACAAAGTTCTATCATCATCTTATTTTTCAGATTCGAGCCATTATCTGTGATAATTCTGCTCGGCGCACCATACCGACCTATGATATTATTCTTAATAAAGCGCACAACCACCTGCTTAGTAACATTAGCATATGAAGTAGCTTCCACCCATTTGGTGAAGTAATCAATTGCTACCAAGATAAAATGGTGTCCATTCGAAGCTTTAGGTTCTATCATTCCAATCATGTCAATACCCCATATAGAGAAAGGCCACGGGGATGAAATAACATTGAGAAGTGTCAGAGGCACATGAATCTTGTCCGCATAAATCTGGAATTTATGGCACTTCTTTGCAAATCTGTAACAGTTAGATTCCATTGTCAGCCAATAGTAGCCTGCCCTTAGCATCTTTTTAGCCATCGAATGTCCATTGGCATAAGTGCCAAATGAACCTTCATGAATACCATGCATTAACATGCCTGCTTCGTGTCTATCAACGTATCTGAGCAAGACCATGTCATAATTTCTCTTGTAAAACACATTTTCATTGAGGAAGAAGCTTCCAGTCAATATTCTCAATGTCTTTCTATCTTTATTCGATGCGCCAATCGGGTATTCCTGAGTCTGGAGAAAATGCTTGATATCATAATAACAAGGTTTCTCGTCTGCTACCTCTTCTGATGTAAACACATGAGCGGGCCTATCCATTCTCCAAACTATAATTCGAGGTATATCATTTTGAGTATTCACTTGATACATAGAAGCCAGAGTTTCGAGAGCATCCGCCATTTGATTTTCGGCTCTGCGGATGTGATGGAATTCAACTTTATTAAAGAAGGGTAACAATCTTCTAGCATAATCTTTGTAAGGGATCAAGCTGGGGTGACGAGCATCCCACTCTCCTTTAATCTGGTTTATTACCAAAGTTGAATCACCATACACATATAAAATTTTAATTATAAGATCAATAGCTTCCTCGAGACCCATGATGCAAGCCTCATATTCTGCCATATTATTAGTACAATCAAATGTCAACCTTGCCGTAAAAGGAATGTGTGATCCATGTGGAGTGACAATCACAACACCAATTCCTTTACCATAAGCATTCACAACTCCATCAAATATCATGCTCCAGCGAGATTCAGGATCAGGACCTTCCTCAGGAAATGGTTCATCACAATCTTTCACTTTCAGAAAGATCACATCCTCATCGGGGAAATCATACATCGCAGACTGATAATCATCAACTGGTTGGTCAGTAAGATAATCTGCCAACACACTGCTTTTGATAGCTTTTTGAGTGTGGTATTCAATGTCATATTCAGATAACATCTGCCAGTGGGAAATTCTCCCAGTAAGAGCAGGCTTCTCGAAAATGTACTTGATTGGATCCATTTTGGAGATCAACCAAGTAGTGTGATTCAACATATACTGCTGCAAACGTTTTGCCTCCCAGGCCAGAGCACAACATGTCTTTTCCAGCATAGAATACCGCGACTCACAATTAGTAAAATTTTTACTGAGATAATAAATGGCATACTCTTTCTTCCCTATTTCATCTTGTTGTCCCAAAATACAGCCCATGGAATTATCTAACATTGTCAGATACATAATCAATGGTCTTCCTTCAACAGGAGGGAGCAAGATAGGAGGTTCAAGTAGATATTCTTTTACTTTCAAATTCCCTTTGGCATTCATCTGTCCACACACAACTTTGATCTTTCTTTAACAACTTAAAGATCGGTTCACACGTTGCAGTCATGTGGGAAATGAATCTGGAAATATAATTCAAACGCCCGAGGAACCCTCTGACTTGCTTCTCAGTTGTCGGCGCTGGCATTTCTTGAATTACTTTGACTTTATCAGGGTCAACTTCAATCCCTCTCTGGCTAATAATGAAACCTAACAATTTTCCTGACCGAACACCGAAGGTACATTTATTTGGATTTAAGCGGAGACGATACTTCCTCAAACACTGAAACAACTTTAACAAATCTTCTACATTCCCTTCTTCAGTATGGGATTTAGCAATCATATCATCAACATATACCTCAATTTCCTTGTGCATCAGATCATGGAATAGGGTTGTCATAGCCCTCAGGTACGTTGCACCAGCGTTCTTCAACTCGAAGGGCATCACTCTGTAACAGAATGCTCCCCAGGGTGTGATAAATGTTGTTTTTCCATGTCCTCAGGCGCCATCCTTATTTGGTTATACCCGGAAAATCCGTCCATGAACGAGAAAATATTGAATTTTGTTGTTCTATCCACTAACATATCAATGTGTGGCAATGGAAAATCATCTTTTGGACTAGATTTATTTAGATCTCTGTAATCTATGCACATCCGAACTTTTCCGTCTTTCTTAGGTACTGGGACAATATTGGAAATCCACTGAGGGTACACTGATGTCACAAGAAAAACGACATTAATCTGCTTTAGAACTTCTTCTTTGATCTTCACTGTCATATCTGGGTGAGTTCTTCACAACTTCTGTTTGATTGGAGGGCACTCTGGCTTCAGCGGTAAATGGTACTCTACAATATCTGTATCTAAACCAGGCATATCTTGGTAAGACCAAGCAAAAATATCCACATACTCTTTCAACATCTCAATCAACATGCTCTTCACATCAGGATGCAATAATGCTCTAATCTTGACTTCCTTCGGATATTTTTATGAACCCAAATTGATTATTTCAAATAGCTCTTTATATGGCTGAATGGCATTCTCCTCGCGCTTAAGCAACCGTTATACCTCTTCCGGAATCTCATCATAGTCTTCTTCTTCTTCTTCTTCTTCGGCCCCATATATAGGACATTCAAAGTTGGGAGAGGGTGCAGGGTAATTGTATTCAATGAGTTTTTTAATTAATTTTGAAACATGTATGCAAGAGGGAACATCAATGGTGATCCAGTTATGAACCCTAACTCCATACGTCACATAATTTGGCATTTATGCCTCTGCTTCATCTTCCACCATGGCATTAATCCCGCAAACAGTTGGATGAAGATAACCCCCGCTACGAAAGATGTCTTGATACTTTCCTGCAGCAGACTTCGGCTTCATGCTCTTACCTTTATCATTCTTCACAGAGAACCCCAAGCCATCTCTATTCTTGTTTATAGGTTGATCAACAATTTGTCCCCATACTTCACTATGGCCATTATGCACAACCTGTTGAGCATCCTTAAACGAAGCGATATAATTCTCATTTCCTCTTATATTATCAATGGATAAAGCTTGGAACTAGGTTCCAACAGCAGCTTCATCCGCCTCCACAATGCTGAAAAAGGACAAATGAGATATCAATAATGCATGTTCTCCATTTATAATTACCACTTTTCCTTCACGCACAAACTTCAACTTTTGGTGTAAAGTTGAAGTGACAGCCCCTGCCTCATGTATCCGCGATCGTCCCAATAAACAGTTGTAAGCGGGTACAATATCCATGACCTGAAAAGTAATCTGAAACAAATGTGGGCCTATATGAATAAGCAAGTCCACTTCACCAATAACAGATTTCCTTGATTCATCAAACGCTTTCACAATAATGCCACTTGGGCACATGGGCGTTCCTTGATATTTCAACTTCATGAGTGTTCTCCTCGGTATAACGTTCAATGCGGATCCATTATCAATCAGCACATTGGATAATAAATCATTCTTACAGTTCATAGAGATGTGGAGAGCCAGATTGTGATTCCTTCCTTTATCGGGCAGTTCATCATCGTAGAAACTCAGGTTATTACATGACATAATGTTCCCTACTAAACTGCTGAATTGATCTATAGGCATATCCATTTCAATGAAAGCTTGGTCCAATACCCTCATCAAAGATTCTCTGTGAGCCGAGGAGTTCATTAATAAAGCCAAGATAGATATTTTTGAAGGAGTCTGCAGTAGTTGATCTACAACTCTGTAGTCGCTCATCTTGATTATCTTTAAAATATCGTCCACCTCTTTTTCTAGCGTATCTCCACTAGATTCACCCACTGCCTTATTTTCCTTAACACTTTCCACAACTTTCTTTCCAGTACTAACATCTCCACGAACAACTGGTGCAAATACACGACCACTGCAGGTCACTCTGCTAGCCTCAACAATATTTCCAACATTAGGCATTGGCTGGATGGGACCTTCCACACCATCTTTTAAAATTGTAGCATTATATTTGTAGGGTACAACCTTGTCTGACTTGTAGGGGACAGGACCTGACAAACTAATCACCAATGGAGTAATAGCTGGCTTGCTATGATATTCAACTTCAAAAAGTGTAGGTGCACCAAAATAAGGCATAATAACATTTACTCCATCTTCATCACATTCATTCATTATAGAGTCATCTATGGAAAAGAAATCTTCATCTGAGGAGAAAAACTCATCTGCAGGGGCATACTCATCATCTGACTATTCTTCAGCCAAACAAACCTTAATCTCATTAACCTCATGATAATCATCCCTTTGGCCTGTAACCTTGATAGTTCCATTATCCAACAACAACTGAACACCTTTCCTTACAATTGAACATCCTCGGGAGTCCCGACAGCAAATTCGGCAAGATCCATACTGATGTTCTACTTGACCAGCCATGTGGCAGAAAGTAGCATGCAACTATACAAGATCCTCATTCATATGTTCCAGATCAAATATTCTGAACTCTCTAGGACATCCAAAACCATGTTTACTTCCTCTTCATACTCTGCCCTAGGCCTGATTATGTGGATGAGGCCCTCATCCATCATCTCCTACAAATCAGCCTTTATCTTGTCACAACCCTATATATTCGTACTGCAAATAGCACAACCGACATGGTCATGCGTATAGTAGCTAAATTCACAGAGGTACGCATGCATTTTTACCGAATCTCCTATAACCAATTTAATATCAAAAATACAGAAGTCGCCTGGAAAACCAGCCACCATGTTCACAGCATTTGCCCCTCCATGCTTGGGCAAAGGATTATATTTCACATTAGGGCCAACATCCTTGAAGGACAAGATACCAGACTTCACCAATTTTTGTACTTCAGTTTTCAAAGGATATCAATTCTCAACATTGTTCCCTGGTGCTCCCTGATGAAAAGCACATGCTTGGTCTGCCTTGTAATACCAAGGCAATGGCGATGGTACAGCGGGAGGTGGTCGGGTCTGAACCAAATTCTTTTGAATTATTGTCAGGAGTAATTCTGTATAGCTCATAAGAATAGGGTCATAACTCTCCCTTCTCTAATTATACCCTTGATTCCCCTGATGGGATGGTCTCTGATAAGCAACGGTGGTTGGAGCTACATACACAATTGGAGTTACTGAGGCGATTTGCTGATGACGCTGATAATTTCTTCTAGGAGGATTAACCTTCCTCTCTTGCATAACAACATTTCTATCTCCTTCCTTCTTTTAGGCAAACCCATTGGATGACTTCTTCGTACATCTGGAACTTTCACTTTTTGTTAAATGACCCTCTCTTACAGCCTCTTCTAAATGGATACCCATGCCTACCATTTCAGTAAAGTCACTTGGAGCGCTCGCTACCATCCTCTCGTAGTAGAAATATCCCAGAGTCTTCAAGAAAATCTTAGTCATCTCCTTCTCTTCCATGGGAGGAATCACTTGGGCGGCTACCTCACGCCATCTCTGTGCATACTCTTTGAATGATTCCCTGTTCTTCTGGACCATGGTCCTGAGTTGATCACGGTCAGGCGCCATGTCCATGTTGTATTTGTATTGTCTAATAAATGCTTCTCCCAAGTTGTTGAAAGTATGGATATTGACGCTGTCCAAACTCATATACCACTTCAACGCAACACCAGTCAAACTATCCTGAAAAAAGTGAATCAATAGACGTTGATCATCAGTGTGGGTAGAAATTCTTCTTATATACATCACTAGATGAGCACGAGGGCAGGTGTTTCCCTTGTACTTCTAAAATTCAGAGACTTTAAACTTCGCAGGTATCTTGACATTCAGGACCAAGCATAAATCATTCACATTCTTCTCGAACAATTCCTTTCCCCTGAGGGCCTTCATCTACCTCTGCATCTTGTCAATCTGATCTTCAAAATCATCCATTCTATCATAGAGACCCAAGCCTTCACTTGGTGGAGGAAAAGGATGATACATGTCATCATTAGCAAATGGGACCATATTCACCGAAGGAGGTGCATCAGGAGTAGCATGCACCACAGGAGGTGCAGGAGTAACAGTAGTCTGACCAACTAGAGTAACTTGAGGACCAAGAATAAAACCTTTAGGCACAAAGTTCTCTGGCATTCCCCATGGATAACCTTGAGGCATGCGATTCTGAACAATAACTGGAGTTGTAGACACAGGAATAGTCGGAGCTTCAGTAGTAACCCTTGTCTGTTGAGGTTGAACACTCGGTGGCTGATTCTGAGCAGCCACCAGAGATTCCATCAGAGCAGTGAGATTTACCATACCGGCCTTCAGAGCAGAAACTTCCTCGCACAACTCGCAATTCTCTTGTTCTAAGTTGTCCATCTTCCTTCTGAAATTAGCTCGAGTATTGTAGTGGTGAGACAACTTGCTGAACAAAGTAAAGAAGCTTGGTAAGACACCTGGATATGCATAACAAATGCAAGAAATATGTGCAATATGATGCATGATATGCAATGTACATGAATTATTTTATTAATATTTCGAGGGACTTAAAGATTTATAGACACATTGCAAATATCAAAGCAATAACACATTTTGAAATACTAATTTTTTTTATTATAATAACTTCAAAATGGATTACAAGTTTCAATAATCCCAAGTACAAGATGAAAATAAAGTCTAAAACCCTAAGAAGTAAAGCTGATAGAGATCACTTTATACGTCGGTGTTTCCCTGTAAATCTGGCAATCTGAGCCTTCAACCTCCAGTTTTCTTCCTCATATCTAGTGGCTACCTCTTTCCAATCACCTGAATCAGGAAGTGAGCAACTAGCATCTGACTGAGGCTTAGGAGAAAATAAATCCCCTTACCTCTCCATGGTCTCTACAACCCAACTCTCAAGAATCTCAATCAAGTTGTCTTTCTCCTTTAAGTCTGCTCTATAGGAAATCTCTAAAGTTTGGCATTTATTCTTCCAAGCATCCTTTTCCTGCTGCATCCTGACTAAAGAAAGTTGTAGCTCTTCCACATCATCCAATAAGGGAGAAGTGGTCTTCACAAACAAGTTAGGCATAGGTGCTTCCCAAGAATACGACATCTTCAACTAAATAGCTCTCGTTTGGACCCACCGAAGATAAGGCTCCAAAGAAACAACCCCTCTAGGTCCCAAGTCTTTCTTACTCTTCCTATGAATGTGAACCGAGGCCTTCACGATCCGCTCCTTAGCTTCCTTATGGTCTTCTCCCTCCTTCGAGAAGAAACTACTCAAATGAATACTATTTGGTTTATCCCTCATCGGATAACCAACTGTCGTCGTGCAAGAACATGGTTGTAGTTAATTCCTCCCTTTGTACCAAGAAGAGGTAAATTGGGGAAACTACCACAACTATCGATAATCTCTACATCATGGTAAACCCGATGATACCAATCAATATCTGAGTGAGTAAGTGCCATGATCTTAGGATCCCAACGGGGTTCCTTCCTGACATCCCAGAAAGCATCAGATTGAGGCATATGAGAAAGAAACCACTGGTACAACAGAGGCGTGCAACAGATAATCATTCCCCCATGATAAGAATTTCGAAGATGAATAGAGTAATAAGCATTACCCAACAATGTAGGAACTTGGTTTCCAATCATGAAGATCCTGATAGTATTAACTTCAACAATCTTATCCATATTAGGAAATAAAAACAACATGTAAGCAAGTAGAGCAAAGATGGCCTCAAAAGCGACTGTACTCTTTATCCTGGAAAAGTAACGAGCTTTCTCCAATAAGAACTGAGCTGGTAATCCTCTAATCCCTCCTTTAGTAGTCATATGGGCTTCAACCTCATACTTCCCCAGATGAATCAAAGCAGCAATCTCGTGTGGTTTTGGCTCACCCTCAAAACCAGTAAAAGGGACACGATCGGTAACAGGTAAATCCAACAAATGAGAATACTCCTATAGTGTAGGCATCAACTGATAGTCAGGGAAAGTAAAGCAATGATACATCGGATCATAGAACTGGACCAAGGTGGAGAGAATACCCTCCTTCATGCTAAGCTTCATGAGAGGAATGATGGATCCATACTTCTTCCGAAAATCTGCATAACACTCAATCTCGGGAATTAGACTGATCAACTCATCTATCTTGAGATATTTGAAACTGTATTTTCCGGTCTTTCTTTTTCCAGAATCCATGGTCAAAAGGTACCTGAGATATTCACAAATGGTCAACTTTCAAGTCCCTTGAAATAAAATTTCTTCAAAAGATGCTTATGAGTGCATGGATGCATGATGCAACAATCACATACAAGATCATAAACATAGGGTTCATAGGTTCAACGTCACGAGCATGAGGTCGAAGGTACTACCCATAAGGTATGGTCTAAAAGTTATCACCTGCCGAACAAGGTTCTAGAGGTTCCCAAAGTCTACATCCTTCCTTCGGATATTATCAACTTTCCAATTAACTCAGTAATTAGTAATATTCTTAAGAAAAACTCATTCGAGCATAGTGTGATACGGTGGGAGAACTGACTATGAGTTTTGCGTTTGTATTCGCACTTGTTCGGTTGAGCAAGAGTCGCCACCGACTTTTTATTTTATCCTAAAAAAAAGGTTAAAAAAGCACAGCAAAAACCTTTTGAGATATTTCGTGGGTCCGGGGGGTAGATTATGAAAAGGGAAGGTATTAGCACCCTTTTCATCCATGGTTATCCATGGGCTCTTAGTTACTTGGTTTTTTAGATCACTTGCCTTGATTTTCGATTGCTTGAAATTGGTGTGTGTGTGTGTGTGTTTTGAAAATGTTTTGGAAGAAGATGCCTTGTCTTATGCTACCCTTGTAACAATTCTTTACTCGAATGTTTTACAAAGGTGTGTATCTTTTCGAAAAGATGTTTCAAATGTTTTTGAGAGTTTGTTTTGAAAGTGTTTGTGGAATGTGGTTTTTGAAAAGAAGGCGAGTGTTTTTGCAAGTTGATCTCAAGTAACTAAGAGTTTTGTCTACCCTATTGTACTCAAAGGTTTTCTCTATATTTTCAACCCTTTTTAACAATTTTGTTCCACCATTGCATTTGGTGGACAATCTTGCGTTTAGGATGTTTAACGGGACGGGCGCGGGTCATCGTATGGACCATGAATGCAATGGTGCCAAGTGTCTTTGGCAATTTGCTTTGAAGGGACTATGATCATTCCATTTAGGCAACTTTCGAAAGCGTCATCGAGGGACTTATGATCATTTGAATTTGTTTTGCCAAAGAAACTCGACGTGCAAGCATGGCCCATTTTGGAAGGCAACATGTGGGATTACCCTAGAGGGTGCAAGTGTGATTGTGTATTGATTTCATGTATTTGTCTTGTATTAGGTTATCTAGCGTTTGGTTTTATGTACATGCAAACCCTAGGTCTAACCATGGTATAATTCGAAAGTGGTAAATTGCGAAAATGTAAAATCTACGCTATTACAAAATAAGTATCCGGGAGTGGGGGTACAAATTTACGAATGGGGATGAGACTTAGGAACGTAGTGTCCAATAGATTACAACCAAATCGAATTTGCGATCAAATGTAAATGTAACGAATATACAAATATAAGCAAATGTATAATGTATCAAATGCAAGTATATTGTGTAAGTGCACGTGTATATGTGTATGTATATTTGTATATGCAATTATTTACAGGTGCGACAATGTGAAATTAAATGTGTATTATTTAAGTATTGTTTAACCTAAATGAAAAGAATTAAATATCTATTTACTTAATCTTTTGTATTTTTTTGTATATTGTTAATAAGTATTTTAATTAAATGTTTTAAAGTTTATGTATATTGAAAAATATATTTTAAGAGTGTTAAAGTATTAATGTACAAATTAAGTATTAATCTTAAGAAAAATTATATATTTATGTACAAATATTTATTTTACTTAAAAGAAAAAGAAAATGTTTTAATACTTAATATATTGTGTATATCAAAAAATGTATACAAATTATTAACTAAAAATGTTTTAAGTTAAATAAAGAATGAGTTTTAATTAAAAGGATAAGTTATATTCAAGGTTATAAAAAGAATAATTTAATGTAAGAAAAAGGGTTATGTTAAATAACAAAGGGTTTTGAATTTTAAAGAAAAGGGTTTGAATGGGCCCAAACCCAAAAGTAATCAGAAGCAGGGGGTGTTATTTAGGAATACAGTGGGCTTTAGGCGTGGTTGAAACATGTTAGGCCCAGCTGTGGAAACGAACGCTTTAGGGTTTGAAACATTTATTTTCAGTTGGGAATTGCTTTAGGGTTTGTGAGCAGCGCGCCGTTCGTTCGTTTTTTCGTTCATCTTCTTCGTCCACAATGCTGAGATGTAACTCTCCGCCCAGAGCCACCATGCCACCTCTTCCTCCGTCTACCCTCCTCCATGGGTCATTCACGTTAGGTACGGAAATTTGTTTTCAGTCTCGTTCAGAATTTCTTTTCGTCTTGCATGCTATGGTTTCACATTTATTTGATTTTGTTTATTGATTTACGCGAGGTTTTGAAGAAAGGATGAAAAAAGATTCTACCTTTGCGAAGGAGGAGGAAGGAGGCACTTGGAGGCTTGACGAGCGGAGGGGTTGCGCGATGAGAGCTTGGTGCTAGCTTGGCAAGGATATCTGGTACTCTTTGTCTCACTCTTGGTTTGATGATGACCTTAAACTGAAAACCCCCTTTTTTTTCTTCTTCTTCCTATCGCCATGTTTACATGCCTCTGTACGCTTTTGTTATCTCTCTTCTTCGTCTCTGAGTTGCCTTGTTGCTTACTTCTGTTGCCTACTTCGCTCGTATGCTTATGTTGCTTGCTCAATATGATGTACTGATGCTGATATGCTTTGAATGTTTTGATACCTTGAATGCTTGGTTATTCTGAGATACCTTTGCCTTTGCACGTATGCTTCTGAAGGTTGATTTTTTTTATGCCCAGTGATGAAGAAATTTTGAGGGTCTTCGTTGCCTTTGAATGCTAGTTAGGGTTTAAGCTTATTTGGAACCTTTGGGTTTTGAAAAGCTTAGGGGTTATTGGCCTATGATGAAGCTTTTTCTGAGTTCACTTCTTTCCACTTCTTTGTTGCCTGCCTTGCCTTATTGTTTGTTTATGGCCCAATGATAAGTACTCCTCTGAGGGTTCTGTGGTTTGGCTTTGGATTCTTTGTATAATTTTGTTTAGGCTTTGGGCTGGGCAAGTTTTGGACGTATGTTGAGCTATGTTTGTGTGCTTGAAGGCTTCAGGCAGATTGGGTCTTTTTCTGAACTGGTTTATGCAGTATCTTTGTGGGTTTTGACAGTTGGTTATATCTTTGGATGGCAAGGCCTTTTTTTTTTGGTTTGAAACTGGGTGAGTATTGGGTTTATCTTGAGTTGAATGTTTGGATGTATTTTTTTTTATTAGGCTTGAAGTTGGACAGGTTTTAGCTTGTTTATGCTTGGACTTGGTTTGAGCTGAATGGTACAGGTACAGGTTTGAAACTGGAGGGGTGTTCTGAACTGGTTATTGTGAACTGTTTTTGAGGTTTGAATGTTATTGCTGGTTATGAGCTTAGGCAGGTTTAATGCTTAGGTGGTTTTACTGGTTTGCTGGTTTAACACAGGTTGGTGTTTTATAGTTTTTGAATGGCTTTGTGTTTAAGGCCTTTTGGTTTGATATCCTCCACCCTCTTTGATATCTTTTTCTGTTTTATATATATTGTGATCGGTGGATCTGGAACTGACTGTTTAATGCTGGTTCGCGAAATGTCACGGAAGCAAGAGTCGCTGTGATCGGTGGATCTGGAACTGACTGTTTAACGCTGGTTCGCGAAATGTCGCGGAAGCAAGAGTCGCCACCGTCTTTTATTTTCTCCAAATGGAAAGGACAAAAGCACAGAAAAATTCCTTAAAGAGATTGCTCTCGGTTCGGGAGGTAGGTTATAGAAAGGGAAGGTGTTAGCACCCTTTCTATCCATGGTTATCCATGGGCTCTTAGATACTTGCTCATATGTGTTTTCAAAAATGGTTTATTTGCTTTTCAGCTGTGGGTTTTAAAAAGTTTCTTTGAAAAATTTCAGTTCGACTCGTACGTCAGAGTGTTTGAAAAATTTGCTTTGAAAGCTTTTGAAAATGTGTTGGTGTGAAAAGATGTTTGTTTTGAAGTTAGAGCAAGTATCCTTGAGAACCTACCTACCCTAAGGAATTCGTCTGTGTAAATGTCCTTAAAAGTAGTGCCATCCCACCATTGAGAGGTAGGTAGCACCATCGTTGGAGGTGTTCGGGTCAATTCGAGGTTCGGGACATGGTGATCACCAGAGCAATGGGAAGACACCTTAGAAGCTACCCTCATGCCAGGTTCCCGGATCATGAGGACTTACTAAGACGTCCTCTACTCGACGACCACCTTTCGAAAGGCAACAGTGAGGCGTACCCTAGGGGTGGTGTGTGCGAATGGTGTGTCATGTTTCAAGTATTTTGTCTTTTGTCATGTTATTGGTGATCTACGCTTGATTTTAATTAGGGCCATTCATTCTTGCATGCATATTTAACAGTTATAAAGCTTGCGGGAAAATAAATCTAAGGCTATTACAAATGGCGCGGGTCCACATCGCCAAAATTAAACCGGACCCGATTTAGCGGAAAGTAAATAATGCGAAGTAAATAAAAGTGCAAAAAGTAAAGTTACATGGCTTTGGGAGATTTACATAATTACAATGAACGATAAAAATAAATCATGCGAAATTAAATGATTAAACAAAACTAGGGCGTTGGACCCTTTTACAAACAATTAAAATTAATGAGGAAATTAAAATTAAAATTAAATGAAAATGGTATTTTTGTATTTTTTAGATTTAATGAGAAAAAGGAGTTAATTGAAATTAAATTAAACGGCAAACCCTAATTCTAATGTTTTTTTAAGTTTATTATGAAAGAATTAAATTAAAACCTAAATTAAACTCTAAATTAATTTATGTACGATTTTTAATTTATGAAAATAAAATAATAAATAAATAATATTGTTATTCTGAAAAAAAAGGAAAATTAAAAAAGAAAATAAAAGGTTATTAAACCTAAATTCTATGTTTGGATTTTTATTATGAAAAATGTTTGATAAACCTAAATTAAAGCTAAATAATTACAAGCATTTATTTAGAAAATAATTAAAAGAAAGATTATATTATTTTTGGTCTTTTCTGATTTTTTGTGACGTTTTTGTATTTTGATTAAAAATTAAATAAACAATAATTAAAATAAACACAACAATTAAAATAATAATTAAAAGATATAAGAAAAAGAAATAAGATTTGTCAAACCAGAGTGGGGTGTTGCCCCAAATGGGAGGTTCAGGCCTTAGAACATTGGCCCATTAAGCCTTGAATTTGCTGACTTTTCAAGATTCCATATGGTGCGTTGACTGGAGTTTATTGTGCTCCTGGGATCCCTGCCTTTGATTTGGTCGTCTGGGACACGTGTGTGGCTTGATGATGAGAGAACATGATGTACCTGGATGTTAGCATAGCATAGGATCTTATTTTGAAAAATAACATGGAATTTTGCCAGACCTGGGACTTGAACCCAGGTCTTGAGGATTATTCACATCACATGTTACCAACTGCGCCACTGCATCTCATTTAATATATTATAGTTAATAAACAACAAAAATCAAAACCAATGCGTGATGGTTAAAACGCGCGAAATTTCAAACGGACGTATCACTGGCTGCCACGACTTCTTCTTCTTCGCGTATCTGAAAAAATAAAACACAATAGCAACGGTTTTAACGCGTTGCTTTAAGCATGCTATGGGAAAATAGCGAATAGGGCTATGGTGCATATAAATTGATCGCGAGGCCTGGGTTTGTTTCGTCTTGACATGACAAATTAGCCTGTACCAGTTTGGGGATCTAATTTTACGCCTTGCACAAAGCCCCAATTTTGGAACCTTGGAACCCTAGAATCTGTCAATGGTGGAATCTTATACACAATGAAACAATGCAATTAAACGTGATGGTTAGTTTAGAAACATCAATATGAACATGAATCAACAAAGAAAAATGCAAAAAGATGATGGAATCATGCTGTGCGATTTCAAAAATTTCAAGGTACAGTCCGGATTCTTGATACCAATTCAGGGCGTCTGAGTTGATGCTAATGGTTGGAATATGTCCAGGAAGTGCCAAGGAATCTATTGAGACAAGAATGGAGCCTTGAATCACCCTATAACCTTGAAATCAGATTTGAGTTTTTCAACCAATTTTTCAAGTTTGTTTGTTGATTTTCTGCGCAGCTTTTTGTCTCTTTGCATTAGGTCTTTGATTCTGATCATATAGGGAAGCTATTAGGTTAAAAATATTGAATAAAATCCAAAGCAATAATTGTTTTCAATCTTTGATTTTGGAAGATCTTTTTTGAATCTTTTTTCATGGTTTTTGGTTCAATCATCTCAAATCACACCAAAACTTGCCTACTTAAGATATGCACGAAATATTAAGAATAAACATGCATGAAAAGATTTTTTTAGGTTAAGTTTGATATTTTTCATGTATTTAATTAATTTAAATGAATTAATATTGATATAAATTCAAATAAATAATTAAAAAATGAGAAAATATTTCCCTTTGGGCCTAATGGTCGTTCATAGGCTTGGCATGAAGAAACTTGGAAGAAAAATGGGCCCAATAGCAAATTTAGGCCTTTTGCATCAATGTTGACTTTTCAAAATTCCCAAAAATTTCCCAACTTCCACAAGGCATAACTTGGTCAATTTTTAAGCTTTTCACATGTTCTTGGACATTTTGGAAAGGTCTTTGAGTCCTTTAACCAATGCCTTTTGTCCCATGTCATTTTGATTTACCAATCTCAAGTTATGGCCTTTGACTTAAAGTCCCTTTTTGTTGACTTTTGAAAATGACCTATAATGTTGAAATTGATAACTTTTTGTGAGAGCATTTCTTGGACTTGAAGTATGAAGATGAGTTGTAGGAAATGTCTCTCTCTTCAAAATGAGCTTTGGATGGAATTTTTCTGATAATCCATGTGAAAGTTATGCCTTGGTCAATTTCAGTTGACTTTTTCAGCTGTCCAAATATAGCAACTTTTGCATCTTTGATGATTTCTGAGCCAAATTTTGAGAATCATGATCAAGCATTGATCAAATGATGTTTGTGGCTTCAACATGATATGTTGACCAAAAATTTGAACTTTTGACTGTCAAATGACCATTTTGCCCCTACAGTTGACTGTAGTGCAATCTAGGGTTTTGACTGTGCAATTTTGAGCTGAATGCCTTGAAACTTGACATGAGGATACTTGACCATCTTTGTAAGCATATGAGACTTGATTGGGCCTTTGAAAAGTTCATTTGCTTGACCAGAACTCAAACCCTAGTTTTGACTGTATAGGAGACAGTAGGGTTGCACAACCCTGGGGGAATTTTGTGACCTTGACTTGGCAATTTCTTGATGAATATGGGAGGGCAAATTTTGGGGTACAACAGTTGCCCCTGTTCAATCTTCTTAGACCTGAGGATGCAGATTGGCTGCCGTGCCTTTCGTAATCCGAGGGTAGAAGATGATTGGACACTAGAGTGCCTAGAAATTTGCGCTCACATAGTAGCAATGATGATGAGGGAATGGGCTTATAGATGCCATTTGGATGTTGCTTGGATAGGATGATGGGCTTATAGATGCCATCTGGATGTTGATCGCGTAAGAGATTCCTTAGCGAGAACCTGCATACCTGCAAGAGAGAAAATGAGTACCTGACACGCTGCAGGAGCTGATTTTAGATGCTTGGTATAGATGTGTCCTGACTGGTTACAGGAGCTGAGTCTGGAGCTTCAAACGTTGATGAATGAACCAGGGATGGTTACTACCTTAGCATGAGTGGTAAGGGAACCTTGGGCGACTTTAACTTCAACAACGCTCGTTGAGAAAAATCTTGGGTGTCTTTAACTTCAACAACGCTTGTTGAGAAAAAATCTTGGGTGTCTTCTACTGGAATAAGAATCAGGGAGATCTTAGGGTCGATCTGACTGAACCAGAGAGGGCCTTTGACTGGGTAAGAATCAGGAAAATCTTAGGGTCGATTTAACTGAACCGGTCTAGGTCTTGAAACATCTTCAACTGGATAAGCATCAGGGAGATCTTAGGGTCGATCTGACTGAACCAAGAGAAGGCCTTTGACTGGATAAGCATCAGGAAAATCTTAGGGTCGATTTAACTGAACCGGTCTAGGTCTTGAAATATCTTCAATTGGATAAGCATCAGGGAGATCTTAGGGTCGATCTGACTGAACCAAGAGAAGGCCTTTGACTGGATAAGCATCAGGAAAATCTTAGGGTCGATTTAACTGAACCGGTCTAGGTCTTGAAATATCTTCAACTGGATAAGCATCAGGGAGATCTTAGGGTCGATCTGACTGAACCAAGAGAAGGCCTTTAACTGGATAAGCATCAGGAAAATCTTAGGGTCGATTTAACTGAACCGGTCTAGGTCTTGAAATATCTTCAACTGGATAAGCATCAGGGAGATCTTAGGGTCGATCTAACTGAACCAAGAGAAGGCCTTGGACTGGGTAAGAATCAGGAAAATCTTAGGATCGATTTAACTGAACCGGTCTAGGTCTTGAAACATCTTCAACTGGATAAGCATCAGGGAGATCTTAGGGTCGATCTAACTGAACCAAGAGAAGGCCTTGGACTGGGTAAGAATCAGGAAAATCTTAGGATCGATTTAACTGAACCGGTCTAGGTCTTGAAACATCTTCAACTGGATAAGTATCAGGGAGATCTTAGGGTCGATCTGACTGAACCAGAGAAGGCCTTTGACTGGGTAGGAATCAGGAAAATCTTAGGAGCGATTTAACTGAACCGGACAAAGTCTTGAAATGTGATTGGGAATTTAAACTGCATCTTTCCTGAAAGGTAAAAGTCAGTCGTATGCAATGCATGATATGGATCAAGCAATGATGTTCTCAACATAAACGAGATTCGTATGATATGATGCAGTCCGTTATGCATGCTATGATGATGTATGTGAAGTTATATGTATGTTTTCGTCTAGGAAGGTAAATCCTTGACGGGTGCCGGGAAGTTGTATCCTGGGCTGATGTCGAAGAATAGATTTTGCTTCCGCTGGGGATGATAACTGCAAGGATACCGGTAGGGGAAGATGACTCCGTTGCGGAACAAACTTGGCAAATGGACGATTCTGCGGGGAGAAAAGATACTCTGACGACCATGCTGGGGAGCAATACTCTGTGGGGATAGAGATGCTTTGCTGAATGTTGACAGTAGTTTGCTGAGGATACCCTTGTTGTATAGGAAGTGTTGAAGGACTTCGCTGGGGTAAAAAGACTTTGTCGACGACGCTCTTTCCGTGGCTTTTGGCTGAGGATAACCCAGTTATATCCTATTAAGGAAATAACTCTTTAAATAAAGCCGGACGACGCGTTCGTGCTCTGCGAGGGGATAAGCTTCCAGAATCTACTGGGGGTAAGCTTACTGCTTGGGGATTTTGAATTCCAAATTTCCTGGGGAAATTGGATTGGACTCTTCTGGGGGAGTTTTGATATGCTGGGGGAAGTGATTCCTTTGAATGTTGATGTACCGCCGGGGAACAATCTTTAGACCAAGACTGCCGGGGATGCTTGTTAAGAATATATGTATGCTGGGGAAGTATTGAGATCTACGGGAGGATACTCGATTTCCTTGATATTTGATGATTTGCTTGGAGAAGAATGTATTTCTTTGTTGAACCACTCTCTGGGGAATTAAGATACTGGTCACGTTCTTTAGCTGAACCTACCTTGGTACCTTGGAGGATAGAGCAATTGGATTGTTTAGACAACTCTTTATTGCCCCTGTTTCTAGTGTCACCTGCAATTAATTCCTTTGTTTCGTATGCAGATATTTATGAGTTAGCAAATTATTGTCAATGCATACATCACAAATTGAACCTCGGACGTTCTTCGCAAAACAAAACAGAAAAAAGAAAAATACTTGGCACGTTTAACTGAAAAATATATTTGTATTGATTTTGAATGGCCTGAAAATAGGCGTTTTGTGTACAAGAGGCTGACGTCCTAGTAAGAGGTACGTCGCCGATCAAAAGAGTTTATACAAGTTTTGTACAAATGAAAATAAAACAGATGTGTGAAAGATGAATGATCCACTGGGTTTCAACTCTGCTATTGCCTTTATAACTCCGAGCGTCTCATCACTTGATGACCTTGGTTGAAGGTGAAGCTGACTGATCGATGCCGTCTGAACTTGATGCAGATACCGGATTCTGGATGCAAAGTGATCAATGAGACATAGTTTTACACTTTTATCCCTAATTTTTGCCTGGACCGCCCTTTCGGGTTTTCGATCCACCGGGATACCCTTTTTTGCCCAAGCCGCCTTTTCAGGTTTTCGACTTGCCGGGTGTACAGATTTTCGTTTTCATCCCTACATTTTGCCCGAACCCTTTTGGTTCGACGGGAAGCCCTAATTTTTGCCTAGGCATGTCAGCCTAGCGGGTCTTTTTCATGCGTAGTATTTTTTGACTATGTCTGCATTGGCGGGGTGAGGAAGGTCGTCACCATCCATGTTGGTTAAGATCATTGCTCCTCCAGAGAACACATGCTTAACCACAAATGGCCCTTCATACGTAGGGGTCCATTTGCCCCTTGGATCACTCTGAGGAAGGATGATTCTCTTGATAACCAGATCCCCAACTTGATATTCCTGTGGTCTGACTTTCTTGTTAAATGCCCTGATCATCCGTTTTTGGTACGTCTGACCATGACAGATAGCAGCAAGTCTCTTTTCGTCGATGAGGTTGAGTTGGTCAAGTCGTGTCTGGATCCAATCATCTTCGTTCAGGTTTGCATCCTTCATTATCCGGAGAGAGGGAATTTGTACTTCGATCGGCAAGACTGCCTCCATGCCATAAACCAGAGAGAAGGGAGTTGCCCCGGTTGACGTCCTAGCTGAGGTACGGTACCCATGTAGTGCGAACGGTAACATCTCGTGCCAATCTTTGTAAGTTACTGTCATTTTCTGCACGATCTTCTTGATGTTTTTGTTAGCTGCTTCTACAGCCCCATTCATCTTCGGTCTGTAAGGAGAAGAATTGTGGTGCTGTATCTTGAACTGTTCGCAAAGCTCAGCAATCATCTTATTGTTCAGATTGGTACCGTTGTCCGTAATAATCCGCTCAGGGACGCCGTATCGACAGATTAGGTTGTGTCGAATGAACCGTGCCACAACAGTCTTGGTTACCGTAGCATAGGATGCTGCTTCAACCCACTTTGTAAAATAGTCGATCGCCACTAGGATGAAGCGATGTCCATTGGATGCCGTAGGTTTGATCTCGCCGATCATGTCTATGCCCCACATTGCGAACGGCCAAGGCGCAGTCAGAACATTCAGGGGAACCGGAGGAACATGCACCTTGTCTGCATAGATCTGGCACTTGTGGCATGTCCTGGAGTGTTGGTAACAGTCAGCTTCCATTGTGGACCAATAATATCCTGCCCTTAGGATCTTTTTAGCCATAGTATGTCCACTGGAATGCGTACCAAAGGTCCCTTCATGTAGCTCTTCCATGATCCTTTCCGCTTCAGTCTTATCCACACAACGCAATAAGGTTGAATCATGGTTTCGCTTGTACAAGACGCCGTTGCTTAGGAAGAACTTTGCTGCGAATCTCCTCAGGAATTTCTTATCATTGATAGAGGCACCTTCAGGGTATTCCTGAGCTTCCAGATATCTCTTCACTTCGTGGTACCAAGGCTTCTCAGTTACCAATTCAGTTTCGAGATCACAACAGTATGCCGGTTCGTCCAGTTTCCAGATGATGATCCGGGGAGCTTCATTATCCCATTTAACCTTGAACATTGAAGACATTGTAGCTAACGCGTCCGCTAACTGATTCTCTTCTCTTGGAAAGTGTTCAAAGGTTATCTCTGTGAAGTGGGGAATCAGGGTCAACACACATTCTCTGTAAGGAATCAAGTTTGGATGTTTCGTATCCCACTCTCCTTTGATCTGATTGATCACAAGAGCGGAATCTCCGAAAACGCTTAGAAATTTGATCCTTAGGTCAATCGCAGCTTGAAGACCCATGATGCACGCCTCATACTCCGCCATGTTGTTGGTACAGTGGAAACACAGCCGGGCAGTGAGTGGAGTATGAGTACCCTGAGGGGATATGATTATGGCGCCGATGCCGTTTCCCAAAGCATTGGATGCTCCGTCAAAGTGCATAGACCATCGGGATCCTGGCTCAGGTCCTTCATCCGGTCCAGGTATTTCACAATCAGTTACTATCATGATGCTTTCATCCAGAAACTCGAAGTTCATTGATTGGTAGTCATCTACAGCTTGATGAGCTAAGTGGTCTGCTAATACACTCCCCTTGATGGCTTTCTGGGTTGTATACTGAATGTCGTATTCCGTCAAGATCATTTGCCATCTTGCAATTCTCCCAGACAGAGCGGGCTTTTCGAATATGTATTTTATCGGATCCATCTTTGAGATCAACAAGGTAGTGTGAGTCAGCATATACTGTCTCAGCCGGCGAGCAGCCCATACCAAAGCGCAGCAAGTTTTCTCAAGCAGTGAGTATCGGGTCTCACAGTCGGTAAACTTTTTGCTAAGGTAATAAATGGCATGCTCTTTTCGGCCAGACTCGTCATGCTGCCCCAGCACACACCCCATTGAGTTGTCCAGCACTGTCAGGTATAGGATCAGAGGTCTCTCTTCAACCGGTGGCATAAGGATGGGTGGTTCTTGGAGATACTCTTTGATTCTGTCGAAGGCAGCTTGACATTCATCGTTCCAACGTACTACCTGATCTTTCTTCAGCAGCTTGAAGATTGGCTCACAGGTAGCAGTTAGATGAGAGATGAATCGAGCAATGTAATTCAGGCGTCCTAAAAAGCCTCTGACTTCCTTCTCTGTCTTAGGAACTGGCATCTCTTGAATAGCTTTGACCTTAGCAGGGTCCACTTGAATACCTTTATCACTGACCACGAAGCCTAGCAACTTCCCAGATCTTACCCCGAAGGTGCACTTGTTCGGGTTCAATCTCAGCTTGTACAGTTTCAACCGGTCAAACAACTTCTGCAGATGATCTAGGTGCTCTTCCTCAGTCTGGGACCTAGCGATCATGTCGTCCACATACACTTCTATCTCGTGATGAATCATATCATGAAATAAGGCAACCATGGCACGTTGGTAGGTTGCCCCAGCATTCTTTAATCCGAACGGCATGACCTTGTAACAGAAGGTGCCCCACTGAGTAACAAATGTAGTCTTTTCCATGTCTTCAGGTGCCATCTTGATCTGATTGTAGCCTGAAAAGCCATCCATGAAAGAGAACACCTTGTGCTGAGCTGTGTTATCAACAAGGACATCAATGTGAGGTAAGGGGAAGTCATCCTTGGGACTGGCCCTGTTCAGATCCCTGTAATCGACACACATTCTGACCTTGCCGTCCTTTTTAGGTACCGGCACCACATTAGCAACCCACTGAGGGTAAGAAGTCACTGCAAGAAAACCGGCATCAAACTGTTTCATGACCTCGGCTTTAATCTTCTCGGACATCTCTGGACGCATCCGACGAACCTTTTGTTTAACTGGAGGGCAGTCTTCCCTAGTCGGCAAATGATGGACGACAATATCGGTATCCAACCCTGGCATGTCTTCGTAGGACCAGGCAAAGATCTCCATATAGTCATGCAGCATCTTGGTTAACCGTTGCTTCACGCTGAGCTCTAGGTTAGCACCAATCTTTACCTCCTTTCTATCTGCCTCAGTACCCAGGTTTATGGTTTCCACCGGCTCTTCATGGGGTTGAATTGCCCGCTCTTCCTGAAGCAACAGTCTTGCAAGCTCGCCAGGCACTTCGCAATCATCTTCACCTTCGTCTTCGGCTAAGTTGATTGGATTTTCGAAGTCATAATTGGCATTAGCAGAGCTGTTATCAGCGAGATCCAGAGTGGATTGGAACCTGTATGAGTGAGTGTGTGTGTAAATACAGCTGTTTTGAAAATTATGCAAAGGAAATAAAAGACAGAAAAGGAACACAATATTTGCAATGCGAAAAACGTCCAAGATTTTCATTCATGATGTATAAAATGACAGTTTGTATGCCCTCACAAATAGAACCACGGTGCCTCGGGTAAGACACCGGGCCATAGAGTTTATCATTGTTTATTACAAAATAACAAAACATGGGAATTCATTACTGTGTCACAAAGGTAACAGGGGTATGGTCCTTTGTACTCCAATTGTTTAATCCGTCTTCGGCCGTCGGATAAATCCAGCTGTTGAATTCGGCTTCGTCCACTTCAAGGTCTTCCCTGACAGCATTCACTTCTGAACCTTTAATAAATACCGGAGGCCTTCCGATCTTCTCTTTCCTCATAGCTCTCTGCCCTTCTGAGGTGAAACCCAGCCCAAGTTTATCAGTCTTCTGAGTGAAGTCTGGAAGTCTGCCCCAGTCGGCACATTCACCCTTCTGCACCACAGCCCTGGCTCCCTTCAGGGAAGCCATCTTCAAAGGACCACTCGCTTCTGTTGTTTCTGCTGCAATTGGAAACACCTCCTCGAAGTGCTGAAAGGGGGTCTCAATGAACTCCCCATCCATCTCAATGTATCTGAACGAGTTCAGGTGACTCACCATATATTCTTCCTCACCTTGCACGGTGACAATCTTCCCTCTGACGGGGTACTTCAGCTTCTGATGCAAGGTAGAGGTCACTGCCCCAGCCTTATGTATCCAGGGTCGACCCAGCAGACAAGAGTAAGATGGACGGATGTCCATCACATAAAAAGTGGAGTCGAACACCTGAGAGCCCACACGAACCGGAATGTCAACCTCCCCATGGACCATCCTCTTTGAACCGTCAAAGGCCCTGACGATGATGTTGCTGGGTTTCAAATCCAGGGCTTCACAATCTAGACGATCCAGAGCCTTCTTGGGCAGCACATTCAAAGATGACCCAGTATCAACCAACACATGTGCCAAGGTGGTGCCCCTGCATTCGATTGAGACATGCAGAGCATCATTATGATCTTTCCCCTTCGTGGTCAAATCAGCATCCGAGAAACCCAAGCCGTTATCTGCCGTTAGGCTTGCCACGCAATCAGTGAATTGGACTGCAGAAGTTTCATGTGGCACATGGGCCGTCTTGAGGAATGAGATGAGGGCCTTTGCATGGGCCTCAGAGCACAGCAGTAAAGAGAGCATGGATATCTTGGAGGGCGTGTGCCCCAACTGTTCCACGACATTAAAATCGCTCTTCTTTATAATCTTCAAAATTTCCTCCATCTCTTGTGGGGAGGCCTCAGCAGCTATGGGTATGGGTGCCTCCATCTGGGCAGGCTCAGTTTCAATTCCCTTGCCCCGAGCATTGGACGACTCGGCAGCCGGAGAAGCGATCGGATCAGCAGCAGGAACAACAACTGTGTCAGCAACGGGAGTAGGTGTACTTGCAGGAATTATCAGGAGCGATCTTCGGGCGGCAGGTGGCGCAATGTCAGGCGAGAAGAGCCTGCCACTGCGGGTAACTTTGGTCGGGCCAGTGATGTCACAGATGCTGGCGCCAGCGTTGAGCTCTTGTTTAATCCCGTTTATATATACATCTGCCCCATAGTGCCAAGGGACAGCTTTGTTGGATACATAGGGCAGGGGCCCAGGAACAGTGATAGTAACAGGTGCAACGGTCAGAATTTGGATGGGCTTCTTCTGGAGAGCCGGGATCGGATTGTTGAAGATAGTCACCACAGAGACTTCTTCCATTGGAACCATACGAACAGCAGACTTCTTGAATAGAATCTCCTTGCTATCCATTAAGCTTTGGATGCCTAACTTTAGCAAGGGACAACCGGATGGGGACACAACACAGAACAGGCAACCCTCACTACAACCCGGAAATAAACCGGCCTGTAGTAGGTTCTTCTTAATGATCTTTAAAGGAGTGGCTAGATCATCCACAGAAACGGCATAAACATCTTCATCAACAGCATTTACCCCGTGCTGAGGCATAGGGGCAGTAACTACATTCGGCTTTGCAGGCGCCTCGAATTGTATCTCTTTAGCATCGATAAGGTCTTGCACCTTATTCTTTAACGCCCAACAGTCATCAGTAGAGTGCCCCGGGCTTTCTGAATGGTAAGCACAACGAGCGTTCGGGTTGTACTTGGGAGATGCTGTATTTGGGAATTTGGGAGCCTCCCTGACAGTCACTAAATTAGTTGCGAGCAACTGTGGCAGGATTTGCGACAAAGTCATGTTTAAGCGGGTGAATTCCCTCCGGGGTCTTTCAGCTTTCTGAGAATTGTTTGGCCGGGGAGCGGCAGCAGGCTTAGCAATCATGACCGCACTGACAGATTGGCGGTGTTCGTTTCTCTCTGATCTCCTAGAACCATATACGGCGCTAGACTCTTTCTTAAATGGTTTCTTGTCTGAACTAGATGATGATGCAACCTTTGCAATCTTCCCAGACTTCAGCCCAGCTTCAATTCTCTCTCCTGTCAAGATTAAATCAGTGAAACCAGCAGAAGAATTCCCAATGAGATGGTTAAAGAATGGCCCAGATAGGGTCCCCAAGAACATGTCAACCAACTCCCGATCAGTCAATGGTGGCTGCACCCTGCCAGCCAGGTCTCTCCACTTCTGAGCGTACTCCTTAAAACCTTCGCTTGCACCTAACGCCATACCCTGGAGTTGGGTACGTGTGGGGGCAAGGTCGGCATTATACTGATACTGCTTATAGAAAGCAGTAGCCAGCTCCTCCCAGTTACGAACTTTGGTCCCATCCAGCTGATAGAACCATTCGAGATGAGTCCCTGAAAGACTCTCCTGGAAGAAGTGGATCCATAGATTCTTGTCCGCAGAGTACGGCTGAATTTTCCGAACATAGGACCTCAAATGCAGCTTGGGACAAGATGCCCCGTCATACTTGGAGAAGGTGGGTTCTTTGAATTTATGCGGGATAATTATACCGGTCGACAAACCCAGATCTCCGAAATCCAGCCCAGGTGCCTGTTGCACCTCCATGGCCTTCAACCTGTCCTCCAGTTGTTTGTACCTGTTGTCTTCAGGAGGGTACTGCTCTTCATCAAAATCCGTCTCGTTGCCGGAGACCACTGGGGTAGGAACCTTGACTTCTGCCTGAGAAGGACTCCTGCCAACAGAAGAACCAGCCTCTTCATGGTGCAGAGTATTACCCAACCTTCGGCCCGAGTTGAACAGAACAGTTCTTCTCTTCTTCTTCTTCTCCTTTTTCAGGAGCATAGTCTTTAATTCCTCTTGGCCCTTAGCTAGACTCATGATTAGTTCTTGAAACTGCGCATTCTGCGCCTGGAGAGCCTTGATTGAAGTCTCAGTTGATTCAGATCCGGGATTCATGATGCTGAAATAAACAGCGAAGAACTGTAAGCAACCTGAAAAGGAGAAAAACCTGCTATGCACATGATGTATGAAATGCGTATGCAATGCATTCAAGGGTTCGAAAGTTCAAATTTGTTGTAGCCAAAAAAGAACACACGTTATTATTAAAGAAATCATTGTTTAATACATCAAGGCCTCATGGGCAAAAGTACAAAAATCAAGTCAATCCCAAAATACACTGCGCATCCTCTTCGGAGCTATGTAGGTGTTGAGATTCCTCTCCTCATGCAACAGGCGAGTGAGCTCCAAGACTTTCTTTTCACTGGCATGCAGACTAGTCTCAAGAGAATTCCTTTCTTCCTTAAGCTGGATCCAGCTCTTCTGCATCTCTTCCCAGGATGTGGGCATATCAGGGTGCTGAATAACATGAGACACTTCCCCTTCCAAGACAGGTTCTTTGATTACTGGAAGCATGTGAGGATAAGGCATGATTAGCTTCTGAGAACGGGCCCGTACCCACTTGAGATAGGGTTCCAAAGGGATGGAATTCCTATGCCCCAGTGTTTTGCTGTCTATCCTACTAGGCATTCTCCAAGCTCTGATAAATCTCTGACGAAGTCCTTGAGTATCATTGTCGAAGTCAAAAACTATGTCGGGAATTAACATGTCATGAGGACCATCCCTCCGAGCATAACCAAACTGTCTCCAAGCCAGGCATGGGCTATAAGTAATACCTCCTCTGATTCCAAGTAAAGGAACATTAGGGTACTCCCCACAACGATCAATGATAGTGACATCTCCTCTGGATCTAGGACACCAATGTATATCTGCGTGTGTAAGAGTCATCAACCGTTGTGACCATCTCAAACCCCGCTCATTCTTCAGGACTGATTGGGGAAGGTGCGAACTAAACCACCTTCCCAGGAGAGGAGTGCAACACATAAGGACACCTCTTTTTCTCATGGTTCGAGTGTAACATGAGTGAAGGATGTCCCCCAGCAACGTAGGTATAGGATTCCTGGACATAAAGATCTGAACGACACTGATATCAATGAGCTGATCTGGATTAGGGAACAACACCAAACCATAAACAAGGAGGGCCACAACCTCTTCAAAAGCTTGCAAGTCAAGGGAGTTCCAACATTCATGGGCCTTCTCAAACAGAAACCTGGCTAAGAACCCTTTGACGCCACTTCTAACTTCCCAATGTCCCTTGAGGTCAGATGACTGTAGGTGTAAGGCTTTAGCAATCTCTTCCAGCTTAGGTTCCTTTTCTGTATCGTTGAAGGGTAGCTGATCAAGGATAGGGATCTTCAGGAGCCGGGAGAACTCCTCCAATGTAGGTACCAACTGATAGTCCAAGAAGGTAAAGCAGTGATGCAGAGGGTCAAAGAATTGGAACAAGACCTTTATCATATCTTCCTCAATGTTGGTGTTGACCAAGCTGATGAGGCTTCCATGCCTTTCACTGAATGAAGAGTTCTCGGGAATCCTGGATGTAAGCTCCTTAAGCTGAGGAGGTATCCTGACAAGATTGACCTGAATTGTCTTTCTACGAACAGTTTCCATGTCCTACAAAACAAGAACAAAGATGAAAATTCGAACCCCTGAAATGGTTAGTCAATGCATATGATGCTGGATGATGTCATGATGCTATGATTAAACACACCACAGATATTTACAAAGACAAACATGTAGGGCACACAAGGCACACAAGACAAGCCCTTAAGGTTTAAGGCCAGCATGGGGTCTGGGTAGTACCCTCTTGAAGTTGGTGGGTTCATACCTGTCCTAATCAAAGTAACCGGGTTCTAAGGTTCCCAATATCACGGGATTGCTTTCATTGTTCATCGTTTCGATTTAGCCACAGAACTGGCGACCGAAATATTCCAGGAAAGCAACCCTCAATTGAGTGTAGTATCGAGTATCAACCAACCTCGGACTGCACCAAAGTCAGTTATCTCACTACCCTAAAGAGGCCAAGATAGTTCAATTAAGGTTCCTAAGGTCTGTTGATGCTTCATGACACCACGCGGAGGCCCCGTACTCTCCTTGACTGAACTCAAGGGTTACCGGTACACACCAAAGTACCACATCAACGTAGCAGACTGTTTCAACCATGTCGGTATACCCCGCACAGTTCCCTCACAGCCTTGTTGCTACTTTCTAAGAAGGTATCCCCAGATCCGGGTTAGGATCTATAGAACTCCCAAGACAGTCCCACAATTTAAAGCAAGCAAATCAATACAATTGAAAACACAGTTATGAACTAACCCTAAGGTACACCTCACAACAAGGGGTTTCCCCAGCAGAGTCGCCAGTTTTGTGATCGGTGGATCTGGAACTGACTGTTTAACGCTGGTTCGCGAAATGTCGCGGAAGCAAGAGTCGCCACCGTCTTTTATTTTCTCCAAATGGAAAGGACAAAAGCACAGAAAAATTCCTTAAAGAGATTGCTCTCGGTTCGGGAGGTAGGTTATAGAAAGGGAAGGTGTTAGCACCCTTTCTATCCATGGTTATCCATGGGCTCTTAGATACTTGCTCATATGTGTTTTCAAAAATGGTTTATTTGCTTTTCAGCTGTGGGTTTTAAAAAGTTTCTTTGAAAAATTTCAGTTCGACTCGTACGTCAGAGTGTTTGAAAAATTTGCTTTGAAAGCTTTTGAAAATGTGTTGGTGTGAAAAGATGTTTGTTTTGAAGTTAGAGCAAGTATCCTTGAGAACCTACCTACCCTAAGGAATTCGTCTGTGTAAATGTCCTTAAAAGTAGTGCCATCCCACCATTGAGAGGTAGGTAGCACCATCGTTGGAGATGTTCGGGTCAATTCGAGGTTCGGGACATGGTGATCACCAGAGCAATGGGAAGACACCTTAGAAGCTACCCTCATGCCAGGTTCCCGGATCATGAGGACTTACTAAGACGTCCTCTACTCGACGACCACCTTTCGAAAGGCAACAGTGAGGCGTACCCTAGGGGTGGTGTGTGCGAATGGTGTGTCATGTTTCAAGTATTTTGTCTTTTGTCATGTTATTGGTGATCTACGCTTGATTTTAATTAGGGCCATTCATTCTTGCATGCATATTTAACAGTTATAAAGCTTGCGGGAAAATAAATCTAAGGCTATTACAAATGGCGCGGGTCCACATCGCCAAAATTAAACCGGACCCGATTTAGCGGAAAGTAAATAATGCGAAGTAAATAAAAGTGCAAAAAGTAAAGTTACATGGCTTTGGGAGATTTACATAATTACAATGAACGATAAAAATAAATCATGCGAAATTAAATGATTAAACAAAACTAGGGCGTTGGACCCTTTTACAAACAATTAAAATTAATGAGGAAATTAAAATTAAAATTAAATGAAAATGGTATTTTTGTATTTTTTAGATTTAATGAGAAAAAGGAGTTAATTGAAATTAAATTAAACGGCAAACCCTAATTCTAATGTTTTTTTAAGTTTATTATGAAAGAATTAAATTAAAACCTAAATTAAACTCTAAATTAATTTATGTACGATTTTTAATTTATGAAAATAAAATAATAAATAAATAATATTGTTATTCTGAAAAAAAAGGAAAATTAAAAAAGAAAATAAAAGGTTATTAAACCTAAATTCTATGTTTGGATTTTTATTATGAAAAATGTTTGATAAACCTAAATTAAAGCTAAATAATTACAAGCATTTATTTAGAAAATAATTAAAAGAAAGATTATATTATTTTTGGTCTTTTCTGATTTTTTGTGACGTTTTTGTATTTTGATTAAAAATTAAATAAACAATAATTAAAATAAACACAACAATTAAAATAATAATTAAAAGATATAAGAAAAAGAAATAAGATTTGTCAAACCAGAGTGGGGTGTTGCCCCAAATGGGAGGTTCAGGCCTTAGAACATTGGCCCATTAAGCCTTGAATTTGCTGACTTTTCAAGATTCCATATGGTGCGTTGACTGGAGTTTATTGTGCTCCTGGGATCCCTGCCTTTGATTTGGTCGTCTGGGACACGTGTGTGGCTTGATGATGAGAGAACATGATGTACCTGGATGTTAGCATAGCATAGGATCTTATTTTGAAAAATAACATGGAATTTTGCCAGACCTGGGACTTGAACCCAGGTCTTGAGGATTATTCACATCACATGTTACCAACTGCGCCACTGCATCTCATTTAATATATTATAGTTAATAAACAACAAAAATCAAAACCAATGCGTGATGGTTAAAACGCGCGAAATTTCAAACGGACGTATCACTGGCTGCCACGACTTCTTCTTCTTCGCGTATCTGAAAAAATAAAACACAATAGCAACGGTTTTAACGCGTTGCTTTAAGCATGCTATGGGAAAATAGTGAATAGGGCTATGGTGCATATAAATTGATCGCGAGGCCTGGGTTTGTTTCGTCTTGACATGACAAATTAGCCTGTACCAGTTTGGGGATCTAATTTTACGCCTTGCACAAAGCCCCAATTTTGGAACCTTGGAACCCTAGAATCTGTCAATGGTGGAATCTTATACACAATGAAACAATGCAATTAAACGTGATGGTTAGTTTAGAAACATCAATATGAACATGAATCAACAAAGAAAAATGCAAAAAGATGATGGAATCATGCTGTGCGATTTCAAAAATTTCAAGGTACAGTCCGGATTCTTGATACCAATTCAGGGCGTCTGAGTTGATGCTAATGGTTGGAATATGTCCAGGAAGTGCCAAGGAATCTATTGAGACAAGAATGGAGCCTTGAATCACCTTATAACCTTGAAATCAGATTTGAGTTTTTCAACCAATTTTTCAAGTTTGTTTGTTGATTTTCTGCGCAGCTTTTTGTCTCTTTGCATTAGGTCTTTGATTCTGATCATATAGGGAAGCTATTAGGTTAAAAATATTGAATAAAATCCAAAGCAATAATTGTTTTCAATCTTTGATTTTGGAAGATCTTTTTTGAATCTTTTTTCATGGTTTTTGGTTCAATCATCTCAAATCACACCAAAACTTGCCTACTTAAGATATGCACGAAATATTAAGAATAAACATGCATGAAAAGATTTTTTTAGGTTAAGTTTGATATTTTTCATGTATTTAATTAATTTAAATGAATTAATATTGATATAAATTCAAATAAATAATTAAAAAATGAGAAAATATTTCCCTTTGGGCCTAATGGTCGTGCATAGGCTTGGCATGAAGAAACTTGGAAGAAAAATGGGCCCAATAGCAAATTTAGGCCTTTTGCATCAATGTTGACTTTTCAAAATTCCCAAAAATTTCCCAACTTCCACAAGGCATAACTTGGTCAATTTTTAAGCTTTTCACATGTTCTTGGACATTTTGGAAAGGTCTTTGAGTCCTTTAACCAATGCCTTTGGTCCCATGTCATTTTGATTTACCAATCTCAAGTTATGGCCTTTGACTTAAAGTCCCTTTTTGTTGACTTTTGAAAATGACCTATAATGTTGAAATTGATAACTTTTTGTGAGAGCATTTCTTGGACTTGAAGTATGAAGATGCGTTGTAGGAAATGTCTCTCTCTTCAAAATGAGCTTTGGATGGAATTTTTCTGATAATCCATGTGAAAGTTATGCCTTGGTCAATTTCAGTTGACTTTTTCAGCTGTCCAAATATAGCAACTTTTGCATCTTTGATGATTTCTGAGCCAAATTTTGAGAATCATGATCAAGCATTGATCAAATGATGTTTGTGGCTTCAACATGATATGTTGACCAAAAATTTGAACTTTTGACTGTCAAATGACCATTTTGCCCCTACAGTTGACTGTAGTGCAATCTAGGGTTTTGACTGTGCAATTTTGAGCTGAATGCCTTGAAACTTGACATGAGGATACTTGACCATCTTTGTAAGCATATGAGACTTGATTGGGCCTTTGAAAAGTTCATTTGCTTGACCAGAACTCAAACCCTAGTTTTGACTGTATAGGAGACAGTAGGGTTGCACAACCCTGGGGGAATTTTGTGACCTTGACTTGGCAATTTCTTGATGAATATGGGAGGGCAAATTTTGGGGTACAACAGTCGCCACCGTCTTTTATTTTCTCCAAATGGAAAGGATAAAAGCACATAAAAATTCCTTAAAGAGATTGCTCTCGGTTCGGGAGGTAGGTTATAGAAAGGGAAGGTGCTAGCACCCTTTCTATCCATGGTTATCCATGGGCTCTTAGATACTTGCTCATTTGTGTTTTCAAAAAGGTTTGTTTGCTTTTCAATGTGGGTTTTAAAAAGTTTCTTTGAAAATTCCAGTTCGACTCTTGTATCAGAGTGTTTGAAAAATTGCTTTGAAAGCTTTTGAAAATGTGTTGGTGTGAAAAGTATTTTTGATTTGTTTTGAAATTTAGAGCAAGTATCTAGAGTCGTCTACCTACCCTAAGGAATTCGTCTGTGTAAATGTCCTTTAAAGTAGTGCCATCCCACCATTGAGAGGTAGGTAGCACCACCGTTGGAGGTGTTCGGGTCAATTCGAGGTTCGGGACATGGTGATCACCAGAGCAATGGGAGGACACCTTAGAAGCTACCCTCATGCCAGGTTCCCGGATCATGAGGACTTACTAAGACATCCTCTACTCGACGATCACCTTTCGAAGCAAGGCAACAGTGAGGCGTACCCTAGGGGTGGTGTGTGTGATTCGTGTGTCGGATTCATTTGCATTTGTCTTGTCATGTTAAAGTGTTCTACGCTTGTTTTTATTTAAGGCCATTCATTCTTGCATGCTTTGTTTAACAGTTAAAAGTTGCGAGGAAAAATAGATCTAAAGCTATTACAAATGGCGCGGGTCCACATCGCCAAAATTAAACCGGACCCGATTTGACGGAAAATAAATAAAGAAATTGAAAAATGCGAGAAGTAAATGTTACAAGGCTTTGGGAGAGGTACATAATTATTTAAGCGAAATAAGATAAATATGCGAAATTAAACAATTAAGTCGAAAGGAGGGCGTTGGACCCTTTTGCAAAAATTAAATTAAAATAAATTATTTAATTAAGAAGAGATGTTTATGGTTTTTTTTTTTATATTTTAGGATTTAAAAAAGGAATTAATTAAAATTAAAATAAAATGTTAAACCTAATTCTAATTATTTTTTTTATTATTAAGAAGAATGTTGAAGTTTTTAACCTAATTTAAACCTAAGTTATTTATGTACAATTTAATTATAAAAATAAATAAATAAATAATATTATGGTAAAAAGGAAAATTAAAAGGAATAAAAATTATCAATTAAACCTAGTTCTACATTTTTTAGATTTTTTATGAAAAGAATTAATGTTGCAAACCCTAATTTAAACTAAATTTATTTACATGCATTTATTTATGAGAAAATATTAAAATAAAATACTTATTATATTTTTCATCTTTTCTGATTTTTTTAGGCATTTTTTATATTTTGTAAAAAATAATTAATTAAATCAAAACAATAAAATAAATAAAACAATAATTAAAAAAATAAAATATGAAGAAAATTGCAAACCAGGGGGGGGTTCAGGCCCCAATTGTGAGGTATGGACTCAGCAATCTGGCCCAATAGCATTGGCCTCGTTGGACTTTTTTGAATCATGTGTGATGCGTTGACTAGGGTCTACCATATGCCTTGAATCTGAGCCCTTTGATTGATCTCCCAGGACACGTGGGCGATGATCTTTGAGCGTGCATGAGGATCCTCAACGTAAGCGCTGCATAGGAATTATTATGGAAAAACAATATTGAAATATGCAAGACCTGGGACTTGAACCCAGGTCATGAGGGTTAACAACATCACACCTTGCCAGTTGAGCCACTACAACGTGTTTATTATATAATAGACAAACAAATATTATAAAGAAAACAATCAACGTTAATGAATCCACGCGCCAAAATTCAAACCAGCGTATCACGTGTTGCCACGATTTCGTCTTCCTCGTGTGCCTGAAACACAAAAACAACAGCAACGGTTTTTCATGCGTTTTATTAGGCCGGCTATGGGAAAATAGCGAATAGGCCTTAGAGTATCAATAAATTAGGCGCGATGGCATGTTTAGGATCGTCCAGGTCTGCTGATTACAACCATGGCATTCTTGAAGGCCAATTTTTCTTGGTCTTAAAATCCCCAATTTTGATTCCTGTAAACCCTAGAACGCAAGCATGGTGAAATCGCGTATGCAGCATAAAAATTCAATTAAACATAATGGTTAGTCTCAGAACTTCATAATGAACATGATTCCATGAATAAAATGCTGTAAAAATGCTTAGAATATGGTATACGATTATGGAATTTTCTTGATACAGTTTGAGTCTGTTTTACCAATTCTTGGCGTGGTGATGGATGATTCTGATTGGAATGTGATCAGTAATCCTTGAAGAAGCTATTGGAATAGGTTTTGTACTTTGAATCGACTTGTAACAATGATTTCAGTTTTGAGTTTATGGAGAAAAATTCCAAGTTTGCTTTGAGTTCTTTTGCGCAGCTTTGTGTCTAGCATCATTAGGGTTATGATCATGCTTATGTACTGAGTGCATTAAGTCAACAATATTGATCCAAATCTCTTGTATTCATGAATTGAAGATTTGATTTGTTAAGGATCTTTTTTCAATCTTTTTCAAGTGTTCTTTGTTCTCAATCATGCCAATCAACCCAAATCTTTCCACATTTAGCTAAGCACGAAATATTGAGTCCAAAACATGTATAAAAAGATTGGTTAGGTCAAGTTAGATATTTTTCATATATTTAAATGATTTAAATGAATTAATATAAATAATAATTCAAATAAATAAATAAAAAATGAGAAAATACTTCCCTTTGGGCCAAGTGGTCGTGCACATGCTTGGAATGATGAATCATGGAAGAAAAATGGGCCCATTAACAATTTTAGGTCATTTGGATCAAAGTTGACTTTTCAAAATATCCACAAATTTCCCAACTTCCACAAGGCATAACTTGCTCAATTTTCAAGCTTTTCTCATGTTCTTGGACATTTTGGAAAGGTCTTTGAGTCCTCTAACCAATGCCTTTGGTCCCATGTCATTTTGATTTACCAATCTCAAGTTATGGCCTTTGACTTAAAGTCCCTTTTTGTTGACTTTTGAAAATGACCTATAATGTTGAAATTGATAACTTTTTGTGAGAGCATTTCTTGGACTTGAAGTATGAAGATGAGTTGTAGTAAATGTCTTTCTCTTCAAAATGAGCTTTGGATGGAATTTTTCTAATAATCCATGTGAAAGTTATGCCCTGGTCAATTTCAGTTGACTTTTTTTCAGATGTCCAAATAAGGAAACTTTTGCATCTTGATGATTTCTGAGCCAAATTTTGAGAATCATGATCAAGCATTGATCAAATGATGTTTGTGGCTTCAAAATGATATGTTGACCAAAAATTTGAGCTTTTGACTGTCAAATGACCATTTTGCCCCTACAGTTGACTGTAGTGCAATCTAGGGTTTTGACTGTGCAATTTTGTGCTGAATGCCTTGAAACTTGATATGAGGATGCTTGACCATATTTGTAGGCATGTGAGACTTGATTGGGCCTTTGAAAACTTCATTTTCTTGATCAGAACACAAACCCTAGTTTTGACTGTATAGGAGACCTTTGCACTGTGCAACCCTTGGGGAATTTTGCAGCTTGGCTTGGCAATTTCTTGAAGAATATGGGAGGGCAAATTTTGGGGTACAACAGTTGCCCCTGTTCAATCTTCTTAGACCTGAGGATGCAGATTGGCGGACGTGCCTTTCGTAATCCGAGGGTAGAAGATGATTGAACACTAGAGTGCCCAGAAATTTGCGCTCACATGGTAGCAGTGATGATGGGAATGGGCTTATAGATGCCATTTAGAGATTGCTGGATGGGATGATGGGCTTATAGATTCCATCTGGATGTTGATCGCGTAGGAGATTCCTTAGCGAGAACCTGCATACCTGCAAAAGAAACATGAGTACCTGACACGTTGCAGGAGTTGATTTTTAGATGTTTGGTATAGATGTGTCCTGACTGGTTACAGGAGCTGAGTCTGGATCTTCAAACGGAGATGAATGAACCAGGGATGGTTACTCCCTTAGCATGAATGGTAAGGGAGTCTTGGGCGACTTTAACCTCAACAATGCTCGTTGAGAAAAATCTCGGGTGTCTTCTACCGGGACAAGAATCAGGGAGATCTTAGGGTCGATCTGACTGAACCAGAGAAGGCCTTTGACTGGATAAGCATCAGGAAAATCTTAGGGTCGATTTAACTGAACCGGACAAGGTCTTGGAATATCTTCAACTGGACAAGAACCAGGGAGATCTTAGGGTCGATCTGACTGAACCAGAGAAGGCCTTTAACTGGATAAGCATCAGGAAAATCTTAGGGTCGATTTAACTGAACCGGACAAGGTCTTGAAATATCTTCAACTGGGTAAGAATCAGGGAGATCTTAAGGTCGATCTGACTGAACCAGAGAAGGCCTTTGACTGGATAAGCATCAGGAAAATCTTAGGGTCGATTTAACTGAACCGGTTTAGGTCTTGGAATATCTTCAACTGGATAAGCATCAGGGAGATCTTAGGGTCGATCTGACTGAACCAGAGAAGGCCTTTGACTGGATAAGCATCAGGAAAATCTTAGGATCGATTTAACTGAACCGGACAAAGTCTTGAAATGTGATTGAGAATTTAAACTGCATCTTTCCTGAAAGGTAAAAGTCAGTCATATGCAATGCATGATATGGATCAAGCAATGATGTTCTCAACATAAATGAGATTTGTAAGATATGATGCGTTTATGCATGTTATAGTGATGTATGTGATGCTTTATGTATGTTTTCGTCTAGGAAAGTGAATCCTTGACGGGTGCCGGGAAGTCGTATCCTGGGCTGATATTGAAGAATAGATTTTGCTTCCGCTGGGGATGATAACTGCAAGAATACCGGTAGGAGAAGATGACTCCGTTGTGGAATAATCTTGGCAAATGGAAGATTCTGCGGGGAGAAAAAATACTCTAGCGACCATGCTGGGAAGCAATACTCTGTGGGGATAGAGATGCTTTGCTGAATGTTGATAGTAACTTGCTGAGGGTGTCTTGTTGTTGGAAGTGTGAATAGACTTCGCTGGGGATAGGAAAGAACTACGTTGACGACGACCTTTCCGTGGATTTTGGCTGAGGATAACCCAGTTATATCCTGTTAAGGAAATAACTCTTTAACTCAAGCCGGACGACGCGTTCGTGCTCTGTGAGGGGATAAGCTTCCAGAATCTACTGGGGATAAGCTTACTGCTTGGGGATATGAATTCCAACTTTCCTGGGGAAATTAGATTGGACTCTTCTGGGGAGTTTTGAACTGTATTGGTTATGTTCTTCAACGGAACCTACCTTGATACCCTGGAGGACAGAACAATCAGATTGCTTAGACCACCCATTATTGCCCCTGTTTCTATGGGGGAGACATTTGTGGGGCGCTGATAGTTGTTGATGGACAAACCTTCTTCTGGTAGACAGATGGCAGGACATAGTCGTACGCTTTAATCCCTAACTTTTTCCTGGACCACCCTTTCGGGTTTTCAGTACACCGGGATACCCATTTTTTGCTCAAGCCGCCTTTTCAGGTTTTCGACTTGCCGGGTGTACAGATTTTTTTCATTTCATCCCTTCATTTTGCCCGAACCCTTTTGGTTCGCCGGGAAGCCCTTATTTTTGCCTAGGTATGTCAACCTAGCGGGTCTTTGATTTTGCGTAGTATTCTTTTCGACTATGTCCGTTCTCTTAGAATGTAGGGAGTTGCCCCTGGCTGTTTGTGTTGCCATATTACCAGAAGATGTCTGATCGTGCAAAATTTGTTGCTGGAATGCCCCAAGTGACTCAGGCGGAGATTTGCCCCAGGCTATTTGTCCTTTGAGAGATTCTCCGAATCTTGATTGGATTGCCCCAGATGGTGGACCATGATCATGTCGTGCCCCTTGATTGGAAGTACTCTTGTTCATTAGGCATTCGTCGTGCTAATTTCTATGCTGTTCAAACAAAAAGTCATATGCAAACAAAGGTATGTTAAAAATGCAAAGCTTATGTCTGTCTTGAAGATTTTGAAAATGCATTCTTTTTCATAAGACAAGTGAATGTTTGTAAAACGTGATGCCAACTCTGTATTTACCGTAGGCCTTAAGGAGTCAGGATACCTTTCGTAACAGTATGCTTTCGAACTAACCCATGCTTCAGCTAGGACTTTTAAGGGTTATAACGTGGCCTGGTTCACGGTTTAAGAAACAAAGGATAAAGGCTCAAATAATTTGTACCCACCCACTCTTCGTGATGTTCTCCAAACCTAAACTCAGTTGATCGTGCGTTAGACCTTGCTTGAGTCTTTGCTTTGATGTTCCAATAATGGTTCAGATGTTGATAGTTTATTTTGAATAGGCAGTCATTCCTTTTTGTTATTGAGGGTTAGTAGGACCTCTTTCTTTTTGATTTCGTTATCCCTGTTTTTTTTTTGCCTGAACTGTTCCTTTTTGTGATTACAGTCAGCGGGATGCCCCAGTTTTGTAAGTCTCCTTCATAGGTTTTGACTTAATGGGTTTTTACTTTGAGAAGTAATGACTGCCTGTCTTTATGATTGTTCAGAACCATCACTGTCTTTTGTTTTGTAAGGACTCCTTTGGTGCCATTTGTTATGCACTTGGATCAACTGAGAGAACTACCCTGCCCCAGGTTATGATAAAGGGTTTTAAATTTCGAAAAGAAAAACTCCTACTTCTTTGGCTCAGAGGGGTTGACGAGGGATTATCATCCTTATAACTCCAGTGTTTAGGGATTGAAACAATGCCTGTACCTCATCAGCGGGGTCTGTTAAAAAACATACTGTAAAGATCGTGGTATCGTTCTCGTCATCCTCCCTCAAGAGGCTTAGAATTTTCAATTAAGAGTTGACCATCGCAAAAATATGAAAATAAATTTGAACATAATGAAAGCAGTTGTATTAATTCCCAAAACAGACGTATGCGATGCATTGATAGAATAAAAGAGTTTGCTATGACATTAATTGTTTGTATAAGCAAAGAAAAATACAACTCAAAAATTCAAATAAACAAAAGGCTTCAATGATTGGGCAACGGAGCAGTGATTATGTTCGGAGTCTCAGGCACTTCAAACTGAATCTCCCCGACGTCGATCATGTCTTGAATCTTGTTCTTGAGAGGCCAGCAGTTGTCCGTAGTATGCCCCGGGCTATCAGAATGATATGCGCACCTATCATTGGGATGATAGTTGGGAGCAGAAGTGTTCGGATTCCGGAGAGGAGCCCTTAAGGTGATCAGCCCTGCCTTCAACATTTGTTGCAGTGCTTGATCCAACGACATGTTGATTTTGGTGTACTGTCGTTTCTCCTTGCGCTGCTGCCCCTGTCCTTGTTGAGCAGGTCCAGGATTGGAGATCTGGATTGCCCCTACCTCATGACGGCTCTTTTTACCGTGCACGGCATTGGATTCTTTCTTTCCATGATGAGGCTTTTTATCAGAAGGTGCAGCCTCTTGAATTTTCCCAGACCGGATGCCAGCTTCTATTCGCTCTCCAGTCAAGATAAGATCTGTGAATCCAGCAGACGAATTCCCAATTAGGTGGTTGTAGAATGGACCAGACAGGGTCCCCAGGAACATATCGACAAGTTCCCGATCAGTCAGAGGTGGTTGTACCCTTCCAGCAAGATCCCTCCATTTCTGCGCATATTCTTTAAAACCTTCGCTTGATCCTAATGACATACCCTGGAGTTGGGTACGCGTAGGAGCAAGGTCGGCATTATATTGATACTGCTTGTAGAAAGCAATAGCCAACTCCTCCCAGTTACGAACCTTGGTCCCATCCAGCTGATAGAACCATTCGAGATGAGTCCCTAAAAGACTCTCCTGGAAGAAGTGGATCCACAAATTCTTGTCCACCGTATATGGTTGAATCTTCCGAACATAGGACCTGAGATGTAACTTGGGACAAGACGCCCCGTCATACTTGGTAAAGGATGGTGCTTTGAACTTCCGAGGAATAATCACACCAGTTGACAAACCCAGATCTCCAAAATCCAGCCCAGGTACCTGTTGGATCTCCATAGCATTCAGCCTATCCTCCAACTGTTTGTACTTGTCTTCGGCAGGAGGGTATTGTTCGTCGTTGAAATCTGTCTCATTGTCAGAGACCACTGGGCTGGGAATCCTTTCCTCTTGATGACTGCTTTTCCCCACAGATGGAGTTATCCTCTCAGTTTGATCCTGCAGGGTGTTCCCAGATCTGCGTCTAGGGCTGAACAAAACAGTCCTTCTCTTCTTCTTTTCCTTCTTCAAAAGCAGAGCCTTCAGATCTTGCTGCCCCTGGGTCAAATTCATGATCAACCCTTGGAACTGGGCGTTCTGAGCCTGGAGGGCCTTGATAGACTGCTCAGCTGATGATTCAGGATTCATGACGATCGGCTGAAATAAACAGCGAAGAAGGGTAAGCAACCTGTCAAAGGGATACCTGCAATGCAATGAGATGTATGATATGTATGCAATGATTTCAAGGACCTCGCGGGATAAACAGAGAAACTTGTTAGAGTTGGAAATTGGTAGCTTGATTGAAGGTAATTCATGTTGTTGAGAGTCCTTCGTCAAGGGTCAAAGGCTCACCATATCCAGTGGGTCATAGCCCCTGACAACCTTGGCTAGAGGAAAATAAATCCTCTTTGCCCCTGGCTAGATGTTTGATTTATCATGACCTGCATCACAAGCCCTTGAGATCCTTGAAATGGGTTAGGATGTATGCAATGGTATGATGTTATGGTATGATGTCATGCTATGCATGGGATAACATAAGTGACCCTGTTATGAGCCCCAATTAAGGACTATAAACAACCTGCAAGAAACTTAGTAAACCCTGTTATGAGTCCCCATTAAGGACTATAAACAACACCTGTAAGAAACCTAGTATACCCTGTTATGAGTCCCTATTAAGGACTATAAACAAAACCTGCAAGTAGCTTATGTGTTAGATAACACGCATGCAATTAGTCAAGTACGAAGGCACACAAGTCACACAAGAGAAGCCCTTAGAGTTTAGGCCAGCATGAGGTCTAGGTATTACCCTCTTGAAGTTGGTGGGCTCAACCTGTCCTATTAGAAGTAACCGGGTTCTAAGGGTCCCAATATCACTGGATTGCTTTCATTGTTCATCGTTTCGATTTAGCCACTGAACTGGCGACCGAAATATTCCAGGAAAGCAACCCTCAATTGAGTGTAGTATCGAGTATCAACCAACCTCGGACTGCACCAAAGTCAGTTATCTCACTACCCTAAAGAGGCCAAGATAGTTCAATTAAGGTTCCTAAGGTCTGTTGATGCTTCACGACACCACGCGGAGGCCCCGTACTCTCCTTGACTGAACTCAAGGGTTACCGGTACACACCAAAGTGCCACATCAACGTAGCAGACTGTTTCAACCATGTCGGTATACCCCGCACAGTTCCCTCACAACCTTGTTGCTACTTTCTAAGAAGGTATCCCCCAGATCCGGGTTAGGATCTATAGAACTCCCAAGCAACCCATAATAATAAAGCAAGCAATTCAGACAATTGAAAACACAGTTATGAACTACCCTAAGGTACACCTCACTTTAAAAATAGTCCCCAGCAGAGTCGCCAGTTCTGTGATCGGTGGATCTGGAACTGACTGTTTAATGCTGGTTCGCGAAATGTCGCGGAAGCAAGAGTCGCCACCGTCTTTTATTTTCTCCAAATGGAAAGGACAAAAGCACAGAAAAATTCCTTAAAGAGATTGCTCTCGGTTCGGGAGGTAGGTTATAGAAAGGGAAGGTGCTAGCACCCTTTCTATCCATGGTTATCCATGGGCTCTTAGATACTTGCTCATTTGTGTTTTCAAAAAGGTTTGTTTGCTTTTCAATGTGGGTTTTAAAAAGTTTCTTTGAAAATTCCAGTTCGACTCTTGTATCAGAGTGTTTGAAAAATTGCTTTGAAAGCTTTTGAAAATGTGTTGGTGTGAAAAGTATTTTTGATTTGTTTTGAAATTTAGAGCAAGTATCTAGAGTCGTCTACCTACCCTAAGGAATTCGTCTGTGTAAATGTCCTTTAAAGTAGTGCCATCCCACCATTGAGAGGTAGGTAGCACCACCGTTGGAGGTGTTCGGGTCAATTCGAGGTTCGGGACATGGTGATCACCAGAGCAATGGGAGGACACCTTAGAAGCTACCCTCATGCCAGGTTCCCGGATCATGAGGACTTACTAAGACATCCTCTACTCGACGATCACCTTTCGAAGCAAGGCAACAGTGAGGCGTACCCTAGGGGTGGTGTGTGCGATTCGTGTGTCGGATTCATTTGCATTTGTCTTGTCATGTTAAAGTGTTCTACGCTTGTTTTTATTTAAGGCCATTCATTCTTGCATGCTTTGTTTAACAGTTAAAAGTTGCGAGGAAAAATAGATCTAAAGCTATTACAAATGGCGCGGGTCCACATCGCCAAAATTAAACCGGACCCGATTTGACGGAAAATAAATAAAGAAATTGAAAAATGCGAGAAGTAAATGTTACAAGGCTTTGGGAGAGTTACATAATTATTTAAGCGAAATAAGATAAATATGCGAAATTAAACAATTAAGTCGAAAGGAGGGCGTTGGACCCTTTTGCAAAAATTAAATTAAAATAAATTATTTAATTAAGAAGAGATGTTTATGGTTTTTTTTGATATTTTAGGATTTAAAAAAGGAATTAATTAAAATTAAAATAAAATGTTAAACCTAATTCTAATTATTTTTTTTATTATTAAGAAGAATGTTGAAGTTTTTAACCTAATTTAAACCTAAGTTATTTATGTACAATTTAATTATAAAAATAAATAAATAAATAATATTATGGTAAAAAGGAAAATTAAAAGGAATAAAAATTATCAATTAAACCTAGTTCTACATTTTTTAGATTTTTTATGAAAAGAATTAATGTTGCAAACCCTAATTTAAACTAAATTTATTTACATGCATTTATTTATGAGAAAATATTAAAATAAAATACTTATTATATTTTTCATCTTTTCTGATTTTTTTAGGCATTTTTTATATTTTGTAAAAAATAATTAATTAAATCAAAACAATAAAATAAATAAAACAATAATTAAAAAAATAAAATATGAAGAAAATTGCAAACCAGGGGGGGGGGGGGTTCAGGCCCCAATTGTGAGGTATGGACTCAGCAATCTGGCCCAATAGCATTGGCCTCGTTGGACTTTTTTGAATCATGTGTGATGCGTTGACTAGGGTCTACCATATGCCTTGAATCTGAGCCCTTTGATTGATCTCCCAGGACACGTGGGCGATGATCTTTGAGCGTGCATGAGGATCCTCAACGTAAGCGCTGCATAGGAATTATTATGGAAAAACAATATTGAAATATGCAAGACCTGGGACTTGAACCCAGGTCATGAGGGTTAACAACATCACACCTTGCCAGCTGAGCCACTACAACGCGTTTATTATATAATAGACAAACAAATATTATAAAGAAAACAATCAACGTTAATGAATCCACGCGCCAAAATTCAAACCAGCGTATCACGTGTTGCCACGATTTCGTCTTCCTCATGTGCCTGAAACACAAAAACAACAGCAACGGTTTTTCATGCGTTTTATTAGGCCGGCTATGGGAAAATAGCGAATAGGCCTTAGAGTGTCAATAAATTAGGCGCAATGGCATGTTTAGGATCGTCCAGGTCTGCTGATTACAACCATGGCATTCTTGAAGGCCAATTTTTCTTGGTCTTAAAATCCCCAATTTTGATTCCTGTAAACCCTAGAACGCAAGCATGGTGAAATCGCGTATGCAGCATAAAAATTCAATTAAACATAATGGTTAGTCTCAGAACTTCATAATGAACATGATTCCATGAATAAAATGCTGTAAAAATGCTTAGAATATGGTATACGATTATGGAATTTTCTTGATACAGTTTGAGTCTGTTTTACCAATTCTTGGCGTGGTGATGGATGATTCTGATTGGAATGTGATCAGTAATCCTTGAAGAAGCTATTGGAATAGGTTTTGTGCTTTGAATCGACTTGTAACAATGATTTCAGTTTTGAGTTTATGGAGAAAAATTCCAAGTTTGCTTTGAGTTCTTTTGCACAGCTTTGTGTCTAGCATCATTAGGGTTATGATCATGCTTATGTACTGAGTGCATTAGGTCAACAATATTGATCCAAATCTCTTGTATTCATGAATTGAAGATTTGATTTGTTAAGGATCTTTTTTCAATCTTTTTCAAGTGTTCTTTATTCTCAATCATGCCAATCAACCCAAATCTTTCCACATTTAGCTAAGCACGAAATATTGAGTCCAAAACATGTATAAAAAGATTGGTTAGGTCAAGTTAGATATTTTTCATATATTTAAATGATTTAAATGAATTAATATAAATAATAATTCAAATAAATAAATAAAAAATGAGAAAATACTTCCCTTTGGGCCAAGTGGTCGTGCACATGCTTGGAATGATGAATCATGGAAGAAAAATGGGCCCATTAACAATTTTAGGTCATTTGGATCAAAGTTGACTTTTCAAAATATCCACAAATTTCCCAACTTCCACAAGGCATAACTTGCTCAATTTTCAAGATTTTCTCATGTTCTTGGACATTTTGGAAAGGTCTTTGAGTCCTCTAACCAATGCCTTTGGTCCCATGTCATTTTGATTTACCAATCTCAAGTTATGGCCTTTGACTTAAAGTCCCTTTTTGTTGACTTTTGAAAATGACCTATAATGTTGAAATTGATAACTTTTTGTGAGAGCATTTCTTGGACTTGAAGTATGAATATGAGTTGTAGGAAATGTCTTTCTCTTCAAAATGAGCTTTGGATGGAATTTTTATGATAATCCATGTGAAAGTTATGCCCTGGTCAATTTCAGTTGACTTTTTTTCAGCTGTCCAAATAAGGAAACTTTTGCATCTTGATGATTTCTGAGCCAAATTTTGAGAATCATGATCAAGCATTGATCAAATGATGTTTGTGGCTTCAAAATGATATGTTGACCAAAAATTTGAGCTTTTGACTGTCAAATGACCATTTTGCCCCTACAGTTGACTGTAGTGCAATCTAGGGTTTTGACTGTGCAATTTTGTGCTGAATGCCTTGAAACTTGATATGAGGATGCTTGACCATATTTGTAGGCATGTGAGACTTGATTGGGCCTTTGAAAACTTCATTTTCTTGATCAGAACACAAACCCTAGTTTTGACTGTATAGGAGACCTTTGCACTGTGCAACCCTTGGGGAATTTTGCAGCTTGGCATGGCAATTTCTTGAAGAATATGGGAGGGCAAATTTTGGGGTACAACATATATCTTACTGTTTTATTGACCAAAACTTTATATTTTCTTTCCCCCTATTATCCACTGTGCTATTGTAGTTTGTTGTATATTTCCTTGCCTAAAGCCTCAAAGCCAGTAAGCCTAAACACTTCTTCTTTCTTCTCTCTCTCCAGTACACTTTTAGGCATTTAAAATAATGTTTGTACTGTACTTTTATTCTGAAAGGGCCATTTTGTTGGGAAATGATGAAATAGTTTGCTTGCATATCAATTTTTCTCTGCATTCTTGTCTCTTTTCTTCCAGATTTTGTGCTTTTGACATCTTTCCAAATCTTTTGAATAGCTTTGTGACAGTAACTTGTACTTTGACAATTTTTTGGATGGTTTGAAAGTTGTGATCCAGTTTGGACTTTCTGTTTGTATTGAACTATGCAGTTTGACAATTTTTGAATTGTGCAATTTTGACTTTTGTGCATTCATTTTTAGCAAATAAATATCCGTCCCTCTTTGTGAACCGGGAGAAATCCCGTGATTTGCAGAGAGGGTTAACTAATCCCAATCAGTGGCCCTTAATGATGAATTTTATATCTGTCTCTTTCATTTACTTATCTGCTATTTGACTTTTCTTCTTTTCTTTTGCAGATGAATAATTGAATGGAGAGGAGCAAAGGATAGCAGATGAAGAATTGAAGAATAGAAAATGTTTAGGATAGTTTTTTTATTTAAGTTTAAATCACTGTAAAATTATTGTCGTAAACAAATTGTAAACAATAATTGTACGAATAATTTAAAAGTAAATAAAAAGTCTTTATCCAATTAATTCTTTTTTTATCCTTTATTGTTTATTTATTATTTAAAATTCTTTGAATTAAAATAATTGAAAAATAAATTCCAATCACTTAATCTCAGAATAATAAATAATTTAAATAAACAATGCTTTAGCAATTTACTCAGTTAAACCTGGCATTTCCAATATCCAAAGCAAAGCAACAGTTAATCAAAACAAACTGATCAGGCGCATTCCCTTTTCACTGATTTCTTACCAAACACTGTAAATCCAAACTGAATGTATCCTTTGACTGGTTCAATCAAACAAACGTGAATTCAATCCAAATGCCTTCTTTTACTGATTAAGTCAAACAATGCGAATTCAAACCAAATCTCGGAATAACTTGCAAAGCATCGTAGAATTAAATCTTTCTGAGAACGTGCCCACAAAAACCCTAATTCCTGATTAAAATTCAAAGAGCGTTCGCCTGATCAAAGTTGAGCCAAAATCAACCAAAACCCTAAGCCAACTGTGTGAAACATTCCAGAGCCCTGAAAAATCAATAAAACCCTAATTGCGTCTGACTGACGAGAAAAGTCCGTTTGACCGATTCTTGAGCCAATCTGAAAAATCAGGAAATGCCTGAAGCTGTGATTTCTTGAGAAAAATGCGAGGGCAAATTTTGGGGTACAATAGTTGCCCCTATTCAATCTTCTTGAACCTGAAGAGTTAGATTGGCAAGTTTGCCTTTCGCGACTTGAAGGTAAAAGAAGATTGGACACTAAAGTGCCCAGAAAATTTGCACTCGGCGATATGATGGTAGAGGTGAATGGGCTTAAAGATGCCATTTGATGATGGGCTTAAAGATGCCATCTGATGCGATAGAATCTTGTCGGGGGATGGGCTTAAAGATGCCATCGGGAAATGGGCTTAAAGATTCCATTTGGTGATGTTGAACTGTATGTCATTGGTGAGTATCAGAAAGGCACCCATGTTTTGGAACATCTCTGAATTGGGGGTCCAAATAAGCAATAGATTGACATCCACGCTTTGGAGAATCCGTAAACTATTTTCAGGAGTTGAGATTGAATAAGCAATAGAGCAGCATCCGTCGTTGGGAAGCGTCCGTAAACTGTTTTCAAAAGTTGAGAAGAGTCTGAACAAGTGATAGGTTAACATCCGTTACTGGAGAACTCGTAAACTGTTTTCAGAAGTCTTGAAGAGGAAGAGGAACCGGTGTAGGGCTTCCTGATGATGTGCTCGTATAAAACTGCATCTGGATGGATCTGGAATAAGTATCAGAATGTCGCCGTGTCCGGGTCACATCTGAACTATTTCTGGATGAATCTCGGGAGATGATCTTTGTCTCTCGACTGATCTTACCTGAAAAAGTAAAGGGTTAGTTGTATGCAATGTTATGATGCATGATGCAATGTATGTGACATCAATGTTTATGACATGATTGTGATGAATGCGCATGTAAGCTGATGAGCTATCTTGCTGAGGATAAATGAATCCTGGATGGCTGAAGACAAAAGCATCTTGACTGCTGCCGGGAAGAATAATTCCTGGTTATTGCTGGGGAATAAGGAACTTGGGTCGTATCCCAATCTTCTGGGGAATTCCTGATGACTTCTACTGGGGAGTTCCAATCTAATTGACTCATGCTGGGGAGGTAAGACTGAGAATCTTCAGTTTGGCGGGAAGTAACTCTGGGGAGAAGCTTCACTAGTCTGGCTCCGCTAGGGATTGATAATTTGAAGTTTTAGCTTCGCTGGGGATAATGAAACTTGACTCTGAGTGGAGTTAGCTTCTGGAAGGTTCTCTGGCTGGGGATTGCGAGAGTCCTCTGATTGCTGCAGGTGAAGGCTTGGAATCTGAACAAGCAATAGATTGACATCCGTTACTGGAGAATCCGTAAACTGTTTTCATAACGTTGAGAAGTGTCTGAACAAGCGATAGGTTAACATCCGTTACTGGAGAACCCGTGAACTGTTTTCAGAAGTCTTGGAGTTGAATAAGCAATAGAGCAGCATCCGTTGTTGGGAAGCGTCCGTAAACTGTTTTCAAAGGTTGCATCTGAACAAGTTGGTAGATTAACATCTGTTGTTGGGAAGAATCCGTAAACTGTTTTCAGAATGTCTTGAGAAGAATCTGAACAAGTGATAGGTTAACATCCGTTACTGGAGAACCCGTGAACTGTTTTCAGAAGTCTTGAAGTTAAATAAGCAATAGAGCAGCATCCGTTGTTGGGAAGCGTCCATAAACTGTTTTCAAAGGTTGCATCTGAACAAGTTGGTAGATTAACATCCGTTGTTGGGAAGAATCCGTAAACTGTTTTCAGAAGTCTTGAGAAGAATCTGAACAAGTGATAGGTTAACATCCGTTACTGGAGAACCCGTGAACTGTTTTCAGAAGTCTTGAAGTTGAATAAGCAATAGAGAAGCATCGTTGTTGGGAAGCGTCCGTAAACTATTTTCAGAAGTCTTGAAGTTGAATAAGCAATAGAGCAGCATCCGTTGTTGGGAAGCGTCCGTAAACTGTTTTCAGAAGTCTTGAGGTTGAATAAGCAATAGAGCAGCATCCGTTGTTGGGAAGCGTCCGTAAACTGTTTTCAAAGGTTGCATTTGAACAAGTTGGTAAATTAACATCCGTTGTTGGGAAGAATCCGTAAACTGTTTTCAGAAGTCTTGAGAAGAATCTAAACAAGTGATAGGTTAACATCCGTTACTGGAGAACCCGTGAACTGTTTTCAAAAGTCTTGAAGTGGAAGGAGGAACCGGTGTAGGGTTTCCTGATGATGAGCTCGTGTAAAAATGCATCTTCCAACAGGTGATGAAGGAGTCGTTGAACATTTTTTGACATTCGAATGCCCCAAGTGATGGTGACGGAGACTTGCCCCAGGTTCACTGAACTTTTGAGAGATTTGTTGAAATCTTGACTGGACTGCCCCAAGTTAACTGAACTTTGAAAGATCTAATGAAACTTGACTGGACTGCCCCAGGTAAATTGGGTTTTGAAAGATCTGTTGGACCTCGACTGGACTGCCCCAGGTTAATTGGATGGTGACATGTCATGCCCCCTGCTGATAGGAGATTTGCAATGGAAGTGTTATCCTCTTGAAGTGATTTTTACTTACTGAGAGAGTTTTCGTTCCTCCGAACATTCGCTGTATGAATTTCTTCGCTGTCAAACAAAAAGCCAAATGCAGACAGTGATATTTAAGCAATGCAAAGTTTATGTTTGTCTCGAAGTTTTTTTAAAAAATGCGTTTTTAGCAGAAAACTTTTTATAAGACAAATCAACACAAGATTTAGAGCAAAGCCTTACAGGAGTCAGGATACCTTTTGTAACAGTATGCTTTCGAACTAACCCATGCTTCAATTAGGACTTTTAAAGGGATGTAACGTGGCTTGGTTCACGGTTTTAAGAAACAAAGGATAAAGGCTCAAAGTATATTTGTACTCACCCGCTCTTCGTGATGTTCTTCAACCTAAGCTCAGTTAATTGTGCGTCTCACTCTGTTTTGAGTTTGGAACGACTTTTGGGCGATGGTTCACCAGTTGAATTTGGGGAGACAGTCATCGTCTCCTTTTTTCTTTTTCAACATTTTTCATGTTGTTGAGGATTTTGTAATGACCTCACTATTTTGATTTTGATTTGTTATCCCTAACTTTTGCCTGACTGTTCCCATTTTCGCGATTACAGTCAGCGGGATGCCCCAGCTTTCTTAAGCCTCCTTTATAGGTTTTGGCTTGGTGGGCTTTTCTCTTTTGAGAGATTGACTGTCTATGTGATAGGGAACCACCCTTGTCTTTTGATTCTAAAGGAATGCTTTCTTTTTTGACGTCGTTCGTTGTATTATGAACTGAGAATTTGCGACTTCAATGCGCGTTTTCTTTTGAATTAACTGAGATACTACCCTGCCCCAGGTTTATATCAAAGGTTTTGATTGTTTAGAACAGAAAACTCCTACTTCTTTGGCTCGAAGGGGTTGACTAGGGATTAACTTCCTTATAACTCCAGTGTTTGGGAATTGAAAGAAATGCCTGTACATCATCAGCAGGGTCTGTTCAAAAGCATACTGTATGAGATTATGGTATTGTTTCGTCATCCTCCCTCTAAAGGCTTGCAGCTTTTTATCAAGTGTCAAATATCATAAAGAAAAGCATAAGAGTAGTGAAACGAATGGATGAATTCAAGACAAACATATGCAATGCATTAATGAAAACAGAGTTTAACATCCATAGATAATTGTTTGACAACAAAAGAAATTACAACTTTGAAAATTCAAAAAGAAGCAAAAGTCTTTCAGCTTGAGCTTCGTCACTTCAAGTGGAGAACCTTTTAACGGAAGATTTTCATCTCGCCGTCTGGCATGAATTCCAGCACCCCAATGTCGATCAGATCTTGAATCTTGTTCTTCAAGGCCCAACAGTCGTTGGTGTCATGTCCCGGGCTATAGGAGTGGTAAACACAAAACGCGTCGGGATGATAGTGAGGAGAGGAGGTATTGAGCTTCTGAGGAGGATCCTTTAAGGTAAGCAGGTTGACCTCCAACAGGCGCTTCAGTATGAAGAATGATGGTATCTCAGTCTCCGTGAACTGTCTTCCCGACGTTTCTTGCTTACGCCGATTACCCCTTTGACGCTGGCGAGGTTGTTGATGGGCTTGTGACCCTGAAGCAAGCAAAGGAGTTTTCCCCTTGTCTTCTTGAGTGGATGGAGGCTGAGCGGTGACTTGCTCTTCAACCTCAGATGTTTGCCCCAGTTGGTTGTTTGGAAGCAATTGGCGGACAAGAACTCTGAGTTCCTCTTGTCTTTGAGATAGGTCTTGGATGAGAGCCATCTGGCCCACTAACTGTCCCATCATTTGGGTCCTCAATGTTGTCAGATCAAACTGCAACTCCGCAAGCTGGTCACTCCTGGCATTGTTTGAATTCTCCCAGCTCTTTGTGAGGAGAGCTTTCATCTCTTCTTGCCCCAGAGACAAGTTCAGGAACATCTCCTGTAGCTGAGCAGTCTGGTCCTGGATGTCTTTGACAGACCTTTCTAGAGCCATCTCTTGCTGAAATAAACAGCAGGAGAGTAAGGAAACCTGAAAAAGGAAAGACTGTCTAAATGCAATGCATGATATGTGGATGCATGCTTTCAAGGATCTCTTGGGGTAAACACAAGAAAATGTTAGAGGTTGAACTCTGATCCTTGATTGGAGAACTTTGCGAGGATGTCTTTCCACTAGAATCAAGCTCACCATGTCAAGTGGGTCATCGCCACTGATTCAAGTTGTTGCATTTGATCTTTTTTTGGAGAACTTTGTATCGGTGGATGTCTTTCCACGAGAATCAAGCTCACCGTGTCGAGTGGGTCATAGCCACTGATTCAAATTGTTGTACTTGAACTTTGGTTGGCATTGGTTAGAGGAGAAACCTCTTGCCCCTTGATAGACGTCTGGTTCAACGTAACCCTGCATTAAGAAACCTCGAGATCCTTGAAATGGTTATTGAAAATGCTATGGTATGATGTCATGATGTTATGTACATGTATGCAAAAAGGCAAGTGAGTGTATATACAGACAAACATATTCACACAGAGCAAACAAGTCCTTAGGTTTAGGCTTGCTGAGGTTCAGGTAAGTACCCTCTTGAAGTTAGTTGGCTCATCCTGTCCTAAAATAGAAACCGGGTTCTAAGGAGCTCAATATCATTGGATTGTTTTCTGTGTTCATTGTTTCGGTTTAGACACTTAACTGGCGACCAAAATATTCCAAGAAAACAACCCTCAAATGAGTGTAGTATCGAGTATCTACCAACTTCGGACTTCACCAAATTCGGTCATCTCACTACCCCTAAAAAGGATAAGATGGTCAATTAAGGTTCTAAGAGTTCGTTAGTGCTTCACGACATCACTCAGCGGCCCCGTACTCTCCTTGATTGACTCAAGGGTTACCGGTACTCACAAATATGTCACACTAACATAGCTTACTGCTTCAACCATGTCAGTATACCCCGCACAGTTCCCTCACAGTTTTTGCTATTTACCTAAGAAGGTGCCCCAAATCCGGGTGTAGGATTCACAACAAACCCAAACAAGAACCCAAAAGATAAAGCAATCAAGTCAATCAAAGCAAGAAAGTAAAGGTGATCTAAACCCTAAGGTAACCCCACTTTTAAAGATCTCCCCAACAGAGTCGCCAGTTCTGTGATACGGTGGGAGAACTGACTATGAGTTTTGCGTTTGTATTCGCACTTGTTCGGTTGAGCAAGAGTCGCCACCGACTTTTTATTTTATCCTAAAGGAAAGGTTAAAAAAGCACAGCAAAAACCTTTTGAGATATTTCGTGGGTCCGGGGGGTAGATTATGAAAAGGGAAGGTATTAGCACCCTTTTCATCCATGGTTATCCATGGGCTCTTAGTTACTTGGTTTTTTAGATCACTTGCCTTGATTTTAGATTGCTTGAAATTGGTGTGTGTGTGTGTGTGTGTGTTTTGAAAATGTTTTGGAAGAAGATGCCTTGTCTTAGGCTACCCTTGTAACAATTCTTTACTCGAATGTTTTACAAAGGTGTGTATCTTTTCGAAAAGATGTTTCAAATGTTTTTGAGAGTTTGTTTTGAAAGTGTTTGTGGAATGTGGTTTTTGAAACGAAGGCGAGTGTTTTTGCAAGTTGATCTCAAGTAACTAAGAGTTTTGTCTACCCTATTGTACTCAAAGGTTTTCTCTATGTTTTCAACCCTTTTTAAAAAATTTGTTCCACCATTGCATTTGGTGGACAATCTTGCGTTTAGGATGTTTAACAGGACGGGCGCGGGTCATCGTATAGACCATGAATGCAATGGTGCCAAGTGTATTTGGAAATTTGCTTTGAAGGGACTATGATCATTCCGTTTAGGCAACTTTCGAAAGCGTCATCGAGGGACTTATGATCATTTGAATTTGTTTTGCCAAAGAAATTCGATGTGCAAGCATGGCCCATTTTGGAAGGCAACATGTGGGATTACCCTAGAGGGTGCAAGTGTGATTGTGTATTGATTTCATGTATTTGTCTTGTATTAGGTTATCTAGCGTTTGGTTTTATGTACATGCAAACCCTAGGTCTAACCATGGTATAATTCGAAAGCGGTAAATTGCGAAAATGTAAAATCTACGCTATTACAAAATAAGTATCCGGGAGTGGGGGTACAAATTTACGAATGGGGATGAGACTTAGGAACGTAGTGTCCAATAGATTACAACCAAATCGAATTTGCGATCAAATGTAAATGTAACGAATATACAAATATAAGCAAATGTATAATGTATCAAATGCAAGTATATTGTGTAAGTGCACGTGTATATGTGTATGTATATTTATATATGCAATTATTTACAGGTGCGACAATGTGAAATTAAATGTGTATTATTTAAGTATTGTTTAACCTAAATGAAAATAATTAAATATCTATTTACTTAATCTTTTGTATTTTTTTGTATATTGTTAATAAGTATTTTAATTAAATGTTTTAAAGTTTATGTATATTGAAAAATATATTTTAAGAGTGTTAAAGTATTAATGTACAAATTAAGTATTAATCTTAAGAAAAATTATATATTTATGTACAAATATTTATTTTACTTAAAAGAAAAATAAAATGTTTTAATACTTAATATATTGTGTATATCAAAAAATGTATACAAATTATTAACTAAAAATGTTTTAAGTTAAATAAAGAATGAGTTTTAATTAAAAGGATAAGTTATATTCAAGGTTATAAAAAGAATAATTTAATGTAAGAAAAAGGGTTATGTTAAATAACAAAGGGTTTTGAATTTTAAAGAAAAGGGTTTGAATGGGCCCAAACCCAAAAGTAATCAGAAGCAGGGGGGTGTTATTTAGGAATACAGTGGGCTTTAGGCGTGGTTGAAACATGTTAGGCCCAGCTATGGAAACGAACGCTTTAGGGTTTGAAACATTTATTTTCAGTTGGGAATTGCTTTAGGGTTTGTGAGCAGCGCGCCGTTCGTTCGTTTTTTCGTTTATCTTCTTCATCCTCAATGCTGAGATGTAACTCTCCGCCCAGAGCCACCATGCCACCTCTTCCTCCGTCTACCCTCCTCCATGGGTCATTCACGTTAGGTACGGAAATTTGTTTTCAGTCTCGTTCAGAATTTCTTTTCGTCTTGCATGCTATGGTTTCACATTTATTTGATTTTGTTTATTGATTTACGCGAGGTTTTGAAGAAAGGATGAAAAAAGATTCTACCTTTGCGAAGGAGGAGGAAGGAGGCACTTGGAGGCTTGACGAGCGGAGGGGTTGCGCGATGAGAGCTTGGTGCTAGCTTGGCAAGGATATCTGGTACTCTTTGTCTCACTCTTTGTTTGATGATGACCTTAAACTGAAAACCCCCTTTTTTTTATTCTTCTTCCTATCGCCCTGTTTACATGCCTCTGTACGCTTTTGTTATCTCTCTTCTTCGTCTCTGAGTTGCCTTGTTGCTTACTTATGTTGCCTACTTCGCTCGTATGCTTATGTTGCTTGCTCAATATGCGGTACTGATGCTGATATGCTTTGAATGTTTTGATACCTTGAATGCTTGGTTATTCTGAGATACCATTTCCTTTGAACGTATGCTTCTGAAGGTTGATTTTTTTTTATGCCCAGTGATGAAGAAATTCTGAGGGTCTTCGTTGCCTTTGAATTCTAGTTAGGGTTTAAGCTTATTTGGAACCTTTGGGTTTTGAAAAGCTTAGGGGTTATTGGCCTATGATGAAGCTTTTTCTGAGTTCACTTCTTTCCTCTTCTCTGTTGCCTGCCTTACCTTATTGTTTGTTTATGGCCCAATGATGAGTACTCCTCTGAGGGTTCTGTGGTTTGGATTTGGATGCTTTGTATAATTTTGTTTAGGCTTTGGGTTGGGCAAGTTTTGGACATATGTTGAGCTATGTTTGTGTGCTTGAAGGCTTCAGGCAGATTGGGTCTTTTTCTGAACTGGTTTATGCAGTATCTTTGTGGGTTTTGACAGTTGGTTATATCTTTGGATGGCAAGGCCTTTTTTTTTTTGGTTTGAAACTGGGTGAGTATTGGGTTTATCTTGAGTTGAATGTTTGGATGTATTTTTTTTTATTAGGCTTGAAGGTGGACAGGTTTTAGCTTGTTTATGCTTGGACTTGGTTTGAGCTGAATGGTACAGGTACAGGTTTGAAACTGGAGGGGTGTTATGAACTGGTTATTGTGAACTGTTTTTGAGGTTTGAATGTTATTGCTGGTTATGAGCTTAGGCAGGTTTAATGCTTAGGTGGTTTTACTGGTTTGCTGGTTTAACACAGGTTGGTGTTTTATGGTTTTTGAATGGCTTTGTGTTTAAGGCCTTTTGGTTTGATATCCTCCACCCTCTTTGATATCTTTTTCTGTTTTATATATATCTTACTGTTTTATTGACCAAAACTTTATATTTTCTTTCCCCCTATTATCCACTGTTCTATTGCAGTTTTTTGTATATTTCCTTGCCTAAAGCCTCAAAGCCAGTAAGCCTAAACACTTCTTCTTTCTTCTCTCTCTCCAGTACACTTTTAGGCATTTAAAATAATGTTTGTACTGTACTTTTATTCTGAAAGGGCCATTTTGTTGGGAAATGATGAAATAGTTTGCTTGCATATCAATTTTTCTCTGCATTCTTGTCTCTTTTCTTCCAGATTTTGTGCTTTTGACATCTTTCCAAATCTTTTGAATAGCTTTGTGACAGTAACTTGTACTTTGACAATTTTTTGGATGGTTTGAAAGTTGTGATCCAGTTTGGACTTTCTGTTTGTATTGAACTATGCAGTTTGACAATTTTTGAATTGTGCAATTTTGACTTTTGTGCATTCATTTTTAGCAAATAAATATCCGTCCCTCTTTGTGAACCGGGAGAAATCCCGTGATTTGCAGAGAGGGTTAACTGATCCCAATCAGTGGCCCTTAATGATGAATTTTATATCTGTCTCTTTCATTTACTTATCTGCTATTTGACTTTTCTTCTTTTCTTTTGCAGATGAATAATTGAATGGAGAGGAGCAAAGGATAGCAGATGAAGAATTGAAGAATAGAAAATGTTTAGGATAGTTTTTTTATTTAAGTTTAAATCACTGTAAAATTATTGTCGTAAACAAATTGTAAACAATAATTGTACGAATAATTTAAAAGTAAATAAAAAGTCTTTATCCAATTAATTCTTTTTTTTATCCTTTATTGTTTATTTATTATTTAAAATTCTTTGAATTAAAATAATTGAAAAATAAATTCCAATCACTTAATCTCAGAATAATAAATAATTTAAATAAACAATGCTTTAGCAATTTACTCAGTTAAACCTGGCATTTCCAATATCCAAAGCAAAGCAACAGTTAATCAAAACAAACTGATCAGGCGCATTCCCTTTTCACTGATTTCTTACCAAACACTGTAAATCCAAACTGAATGTATCCTTTGACTGGTTCAATCAAACAAACATGAATTCAATCCAAATGCCTTCTTTTACTGATTAAGTCAAACAATGCGAATTCAAACCAAATCTCGGAATAACTTGCAAAGCATCGTAGAATTAAATCTTTCTGAGAACGTGCCCACAAAAACCCTAATTCCTGATTAAAATTCAAAGAGCGTTCGCCTGATCAAAGTTGAGCCAAAATCAACCAAAACCCTAAGCCAACTGTGTGAAACATTCCAGAGCCCTGAAAAATCAATAAAACCCTAATTGCATCTGACTGACGAGAAAAGTCTGTTTGACCGATTCTTGAGCCAATCTGAAAAATCAGGAAACGCCTGAAGCTGTGATTTCTTGAGAAAAATGCGAGGGCAAATTTTGGGGTACAACACATAGTATCGCGTGACAACTATTTCAGGATTACTCCTTCATAGCTTCCGCACTACACCTAAAAGGCCAAGATGGGTTAAGTATTCTACGGTCCTCATCTTCACCAGGCTCCCAGGTCAAAAGCAGTAGGTCTTCTCGATTACTCGGTAAACGACACTACAGTCAAAGGGGCCTCCACTGAGTGGGGGATCTCATGCCTCCTTTTTTTAGATTACTCCCTCAAAGTTAACATGACTATACCGCCCGTCCTATCTTAAAGTTTTCCCAAGTCCAGGTATAGGACTTATAAGTAATCACCAAGCCCCTGAAAACTAAGAAAATCCAGACAAACAAATATACAGCATATAATATATAACAAACAATATCACATATACATATATAAATAAAGATAGGTTTAGCCCACTTAGGGATGGACCAGCAAGAGGTCAATCTTTCCCCAGTGAAGTCGCCATTTTTCTGTAGCAGTAGAAATATTTAAGACTAAGCCATTGGATTGACTAGACTTATACAAATCAAAATAAAAATCGCCACCGCTCTTTATTGTTTCCAAAGGAATGGGAAAAGAGCGAGTAACCCAAAAAGAGGGGTAAAGATTCAAGGTAAGGGGGTTGGTTATGTAAAGGGAAGGTATTAGATCCCTAAACATCTATGGAACTCCGTAGGAACTTCTTTGAAAAATATGTATATTTTGGCTATAAAATGTTGTATAAAAAATAGATGGTGGAGGTGAGAAAAGAAGTATTTTTTATGTTTTTTTCACCCGCCGCAGTTGCAAACCTTTAGTGCCTATGTACCACCTTCCGTGCAATAGGGGATCAGGGTACACGTAGTTCCTCTTTAAAAATTTTAAAACCTAAGTGTGTTGGTTGATTTTATGAGATAAGACATCATCGTCATTGTCCGTGTGGAAAACATACTTACATCCCACAATTATGAGAAAGGAGAATTTGCATCATCTCAAAGTGGAGGATATGGCTTGGATTTTAAAATCAACAATGCCTCACTCAACACCCAAGTGGAAAATATCTCACTTCATTGCATATTATAAAAGTATAGTTGTTTGCATCACTACAAGGATTGACAAGAATCTAATCTTTTGAGAAAAAGTTTTTTTAAAGTAAAAGGGCCAAAGTGGCAAAAATGGTCTGAGATGAGATTGATTGACTTTTAGTCTTATCACAAAAAGGTCAAGGTATTATTAAGTTGATTAAAATTTATTTATGAAAAATATTTTGAAAATCCATGGACCTAAGTCCAAGTTTATTATGAAAGTGGTTCAAATTTAAAAACAAGAAGAGTTTTCAAAAGGAGAGAGAAGATTTTTGAAATTAAAGAAGATGGGAGGAGAAGAAGAGATTATCCTAAAGCATAAGGTAAAAGCTAGAGATAAGAACCATCTAACCAACAAGAAGCCAATAATTGACATTATGAGTCAAGATAGAATTCCCATTCTTTGGATTGAAACCAAGCAAGCAAAGATACTAGACCTCTTAAGAGAACCAAACTTCAAATGTATTAAGTCTTTATAAAAATTGGGCAGAGTAACGACTGTATACGAGTGAATTCTAGATTACAAACAAAGTATGTAACCACAATAACCTGTACACAAAACAAACAAACAACCCATTGTCTTGAGGTAAACCTCAAGAACTCCAGACAAAATATCAATTAAGGTCACAAGGTCTCCAACATAGGCCAATGTTTCTAATCCTAAGTCCAAGAAGTCCAATACTCCATAATGCCAAGGATAGTAACCAAATAGTCCAAGTATCATTAAAGCTTTTTATGGTTCATGTTGATTATTAGGTATCTTAAAAAAGAAAAGAAAATCTCAAATGAGCAAAATAAAAATGACAAGAATATAAAGGGGCTCAAGTGAGCAAAGATGAAAAATAACATGAAATGTAAATGCTAAAGTAAATGGTGCATAAAATAAAAGAGCATAAAATAAAAACACAAAACTAAGTCAATTATTAGAAATTAGTGGTTAGTTGGATGATCATCTTGAAACTTGCATTTGGAGCTCATTAGAGGATTGGTAGAACCAAATCCTCCACACAAAAAGTTGCATTTGCTTTTTGTCAAGTATATCATCCATTTGGAATCCTCAAAAGTATCATTTAATGATCAATGATATTTAAGTGATCAGTGATGACCAAAAGTGATGTAGATCCATTAGAGGATTGGTACAACCAAAGCCCCCACATAATGAATCTCAAGGTTATTAGATCAAAGAGATCAAATTAACATACTTGGGCTTGCAAACATAGGTTTGGGCCACAAATGATCATTTATTCGAATCGAGACAAAATTTAGCGTTATGTTAAACAATCGTAAGTGGACTTATATAGAAGTAACACCTATTTTGAGGCTGGTCAATAGCAATCTATGCACCATTTGTTTTGAGACATGATATAGAGATCATACTCCAATAACACTTAGTGCAATGAGAAAGGGATAAGATGAAGAAGGGTGGGAAAGAATATACAAACCACATTTGAATTAAAATTTAATCAAACTATTATTAAAACCATTCATCAATTTTTATGGAGTTAGACTCAACACCATGGATCTAATGATATTAATAAAGTTCATGATAAAAAATTCAACCCAAGATCAGGCAGAAAATAATCACAAAATAATATTACATTTAATATATACATTAAAAAGAGTTTTTAAAATGTTCTAAAATAAAAATAAGAGATAAAAATATCAACTATGTTCAAATTAATCAAGAAATATGAAGTAAGACCATAGAAAAATCAGAAATGAACTCAAATATTTTTATAAAATTTTTGGTGATTTTTTAAAGTTAGATACTATTTTTAAAATTTGAAGAAATGAGTAAAATAAACCAAAAATAATAAAAAAATAACAAATCAGAAATAAAAAATAAACAAGGTCACCAATATTAGTCACAATATCATTTGATCATTCCATATTTTTTTCAGAATTGAAAAATGCATAAAAGTATTTTTAAAACATTTAAAACCATTCAAATAAAGTGAAAATTTAAAAAATATCAAAACACAAATTAAAATTATGAAAAATTAAAAATCACAAAGAGAAAAATCAAAAATATTTCTCATAATTTTTTTCAGATTTTTGGACTTAAAATGAATTTTGTATGATTTTTTGAAGTTTAAAACAATTAAAATAAAAATCAGTAAATAAAATATCAAACCAAAAAAATATGGGTCATCTAATCATTGTCAAAACGCGTTAGTAAACAGATCAAGTGGACCTGGTGCGCTGTGCATATGATGGACTTTATTGAATAAAACACTAGATCACTAATTAAATCAGAAATTAAAAAAAATAAATGACACGCCATCATTGGTTAGAAGATGACACATTGGTCATCTTCAACCTCCAGCCAACAGGAAATGCATGTCTCTCAAACTGTAAAATCAGAAGCTCAGACCTATGCCATTCGCTTCGTCTCATCAAGATGAAGAGAACCACACCTTCGCGAAACATTTTAATAAACTGTAGCTCAAGCAATTTGGAAGGAAAGTTTTAAAAAGGAATTTGAAATTTTATGGTCAAAACATGTTTCAAGTTAAAAGAAAGTGTTACGGCTAGAACCAGGGCAGTGAGAGCTTCACAATGATATCAAAGTTTGGAAGAATTAATGGAGAAATCTACTTATTGAAGTTAAGTAGCAGAGCTCTGAAACTGGACTTCTATTGATCAATATAGGTCACGATTCTTGAAAGTAATTGTATGGTTAGTTCCAGGGAAGATCAAGGAAGGTGAATTGATAGAAAAAATGGATTGAAAAAGGTTCGAACACTGATTTTGAAATTGAAGAAAAGTGAGTTATGGAATGAGTTTGGCAGGGTAATTTTGGCTATTCAAGCTTGAGGAAATGAATGGGGGATGACCCTCTATTTATAGGAGAATGAATGGGATCCTTAAGCGTGTGAAATGATGAAGTTTGGAGGGAAACTGTGGGGGGTCTGCAGCATGAATAAAGTATGACTTGTTTAGCATCAAAACACAGCCAAATAGTGAGTTTCATGATGCTAAACGCCTTTGGAAAGTTTCTAAACATGATTAGAAGCAAAAATGTGTGGAAAATTGTGATTAGAAGCCAAAACAAAGATTTCAAAATCTGACTTGTCATGAAACTTCAGTTTCAAGTTACCAAATTCAAATCAATGGTATTCTCAACTAAAGGGATCTTAGGGCCCGATTCCTGAAGCTTTAGAAAGATGAGGTTACAAGCTTTGCAATGGAAAAAGAATGGAATCAAATGGATGTTTGAGCTGAAAGTTGCAATGAGTCAAAGTTGGGAAAAAGAAGTTGACTTTCCATACTTAGAAATATTTCAAGTTTTTCTTCAAAAGTGACCTATAATGTTTTACATCCAAACATGGCCTTCCTCTTGGAATTTTCTATTAAGAAAAAAATATGGCATGAAATAGACATCTTGAATAACATTTTGAAACTTGAATCATTCAAAATCTCCAAAAAATGAGAGAGTTATGACTTGTTGAAGTTGGCAAAAATTCATGAAATGACCTATAAGCCTTTGTATCCTTAAGGCATCCTCCATCCATTTTATCACTTTGAACATAAAATAAGGAATAAAGTTCACATCCTCAAGATCATTATGGAAAAAGAGTGGGCCCAAGGTGATAAAAATTAACCAAGTTATGATCATTTGAAGTCACACATGGGAAGTTGGGGGTTCATCTGGAGGACTTGTAATCTTTCTTCATCATCAAGTTTCTTCCACATGAAAAATCCTTGAAACTTTTGAAGTGATTTGTTAATAACCCTTTGAATAGAAGGATGTTTTTGGAGTCACTCAAAAATACCAAAAGATGAGCAAGATATACTTCTTTGAAGTTCAAAACCCTAGCTCCTAGATCAAGAAAATGCTTTGAGGAACTTTGACAATTTTGAACCACCTTCTTATACCAACACTTTTTCTTTGCAGATAGAAGTTATTTAGAATGATAATGAGAACTAATAGCAACCAAAAGCACTTCCATATCTTGATAATTGAGAGAAATATGCACTTGTGACCAATGGGAACAAGGCCTTGTCCAACCATGAAAACTTCTTTAATCAACCCCTTGTACTTTTGAATCAATCTTGATAACTTTGAAATGTGGTGAACCAAAATAAACCTTGCCATGCCATTTATTCCAAAACAACTTCAATGGTGAGGTTTGAAATTTCTCAAGCTTTATTGACTAGGGCATGGAAATAAACTCATGAACCCATGGATTAACTTGCTAAGCCACATTGCCTTTACCTACATTATTAACAAGTAAGACAAAAAACATTGCATTTTATTAATTAAAAAGAAAGTCAAAACAAAACATGCATGATCACAAAATAAAAACAAGCCAAGGTGCTTGGTGATTCCTCAGAGAGCAAAGCTACAAATAGGGAGGAGAACCAAAAGCCCTAATATGATCTTGTTGTGATTGAATCAATATGGTATGATGAAGGGATATTAGGGGCAAAAATTGGGGTACAACACACACAAAACAAACAAACAATCCAATGTCATGAGGTAAACCTCAGGAACTCCAGACAAAATATCCATTAAGGTCACAAGGTCTCCAACATATGATCAAGGTCTCTAATCCTAAGTCCAAGAAGTCCAATACTCCATAATGCCAAGGATAGTAACCAAATAGTCCAAGTATCATTAATGTTTTTTATGGTTCATGTTGATTATTAAGTATCTTCAAAAAGAAAAGAAAGGCTCAAGTGAGCAAAATAAAAATGACATAAAAGTAAATGCTCAAGTGAGCAAAGATTAAAATAGCATGAAATGTAATGCTAAAGTAAATGGTACATAAAGTAAAAGCATAAAATAAAAGCATAAAATAAAGTCAATTGTTAGAAGTTAATAGTTAGTTGGATGACCATCTTGAAACTTGCATTTGGAACTCATTAGAGGATTGGTAGAACCAAAGCCTCTTAACAACAAGTTGTATTTGCTTTTTGTCAAGTATATCATCAATTTAAGAATCCTAAAGGCAACATTTAATGATCAATGATGTTTAAGTGATCCGCATTGACCAAAATTGATGAAGATCCATTGGAAGATTGGTAGAACCAAAGCCTCCTAACAATGAATCTCAAGGTTATTGGATCAAAAGTTTCAAATTAACATACTTGGGCTTGCAAACATAGGTTTGGGCCACGAATGATCATTTTCTCAAGTCGGGACAAAATTTAGCGCTATGTTAAGCAATCTTAAGTGGACTTATGTAGAAGTTACACCTATTTTGAGGTCGGTCAATAGCAACCTATGTACTTCATGTTTGAATGAATGATATAGAGATCATTATCCCTTAATATGTAGCACAAATAAAAAAGAAAGGGATAAAATGAAGAGGGAGGGGAATGATAAGCTAATTTGGATCACTACCTCAAATTTCTTTCATCTCTAAATTCAATCACGCATCTCAATAGATTAAAGTACTAAACATATCATTAATCCAAAGCAACAAAAATGAAATAAATAATTCACTCTTTGGTAGATTTGAATTAATGAACATTTATCCAACTTCATCTACACCCAAAGTCCATTGAATTTAAAGAGAAATTGGATATTTAAAATTGAAATCCAAATCAACAATCAAAAGGAGTGAGTAGAAAAAGATAGATGGATCAAAATGGCCCCAAAACAAGGCATAAAAATCATTTTGGCTCTGTTACAATCGATTGCGCTATGAAAGCAATCAATTGCATCAGTGCTTTTTTAAAAAAAAAATTAAACTCATTATGTGACAATTGATTATGCTCTGACAGCAATCGATTGCACCCTGTGCAAAACAGAAAATCAACATTTCAACAAGGTCAAATTCTTGTTCAAAATTTCCATGAAACACCTTATGATCATGTATTTAATTGAGCACGGAAATTCCATAAAATGATGAGAAAATAGCACCAATGGAATCACAAAAATATGCTCAATGAATCAAGCCCAAAGATCAACAAGAGATCACATTATGAAAGATGAAAAATCTAACTTACCAAAGGTAGATCTAGAGAATTATCAAAACAACTTTAAGAATTTGCTTCAATTCAGCCCTAAGGATCAATCTCCCAAGATTGGATGTAGGGAATTGATAAATAAAAAGTGTTTGTATGAAGGTTTAACTCAAATGTTAGTAAGATTCAATGCAAAGCTTACTAACTTTTTTTTTGAAAAATGGAGCTTTGAGTGAATTTGGTAGATGGGGGGAAATGAGAGATTTTTTAGCAAGGTGGATTTGGCTATCAAAATCTTGAGATTTGAATGAAATGAGGGCTCTATTTATAGAGTTTAGGATTGGGATTAGTTGTGGTTTGGAGTTTGGTTTGGGAAATTAAATTAGGCTTGGTAATTAATTCTTGGAGCCAAAATTTGAATTAATGATATATCTTTCAAAAAATGAAGAAAAATTGGAGCCAAAATTTGAATTAATGATATATCATTCAAAAAATGAAAAATTGGAGTCAATTTGAATTAATGATATATCTTTCAAAAAATGAAGAAAAATTGGGACAAAAAAAAAAGACAATCTTGAAATTGCTGATTTTTTTCAAAATTTCAAATTGTGCAATTGATTGCACTCTGGGAGCAATCGATTGCATCAGTGTTTTTTTCAAATATTGTGCAAAATACACTCTTTGCAAATATAGATTTTAGGAAAATAATACCGGAAAACCCTATTTGTCAGATGCTTTGACTCGGTACCTATAAAACACAAATATACAAAGACAAAGACAAATATTTTTTGTATTTTGATTAGAAGTTAGCCAACAACACATATATAAAATACACAACTAAGGTGCTTGGTGATTCCCATAGGCAAACCCTAAGACAAGATGCAGTAGAAGGAAAACCCTAAACCCTACTTTGTGATCCGGTTGCATTGTGATGGCATGAGATGATATAGGAATCTTAGGGGTAAAAATTGGGGAACAACAGCAGCCATGAACATATCCACCAATTCCCGATCAGTCAAAGGAGGTTGCAACTTTCCAGCTAGGTCCGTCCATTTTTGGGCATACTCCTTGAACCGTTCATTCGAGCCCATGGACATGTTTTACAACTGCACACGAGTCGGCGCCAGGTCAATATTATATTGATACTGCTTGTAGAAAGAAGCAACCAAGTCTTCCCATGTGTGAATGTTGGTTCCTTCCAGCTGATAGAACCATTTAAGTTGAGTACCAAACAAACTTTCTTGAAAGAAATGGACACATAATTTCCTGTCGGCAGTATGAGGTTGGATTTTTAGAACGTACGACCTTAGATGAAGTTTTGGACAAGAGACCCCATCATATTTAGCAAAGGTAGGGACCTTGAATTTGTGAGGGATAACCACCCCCAGGATCAGACCTAGCTCCCCAAAATCCAATCCCGGTACTTTCTGGATTTCCACAGCTTTGAGTCGGTCTTCCAACTGCTTGTATTTGTCATCTGCACGAGGGTATTGTTCGTCGGAGTAGTCTTTATCTTCTAAAACCTGATTATTTGTATTTTCACCCCTGACACTTCTGCCACCCTCCTCTTGGTTGCCGTCTTCCTCAGAGGAAACATCATTCACTCAAACTGGTTGAGCAAGACCTTTGAATCTTCTTCCCATATTGAGGATAACAGCCCACTTCTTAGTCTTATTTTTTATGGTGAGGAGTGCCATCATCTCTTGTTTCCCTTTGGCCAGATTCAGAAGAGTCTCTTGAAATTATGCATGATGAGTTTGCAGATCCTTAACAATTTGTTCGAGGGACATCTTATACTGAAATAAATAGTAAATAGACGGGGAAACATGTATTTGGAAAACCTGTTTATGAAATGATACATGATATGTAGATGCAATGTTTTCAAGGACCTTAAGAGATTTAAATTTTCTAGCCAAAAGGAAATAGAAACAAAGATTTTATTAATAAGTTCAAAATTACAACTACCTTTTAGGATAACAATGAAAAGCAAAAGGGTCTCAAAGAGACAACAATATGAACTTCTAAAACCTAAGACTCAAATATCCCACAGACGCTTCCTCTTCGTGTCAATGTATGCATTAAGGCTTTGCTCCTCGTGAAGTTTCTTTGTGAGCTCCAACACTTTCTTTTCACTTGCATAGAATTGAGCTTCAAAGGTGTCCCGTTCTTATTTGAGTTGAATCCATGACTTTTGCTATTCTTCGAGGTCAGTAGGCATGTCTAGATGGAGGATGATACGAGAAATGTCTACTTAAACAACAAGCTCTAAGATCACCAGCAGAACAACTGGATATGGCATCATAAGGCTTTGAGTGCAAGCTCGTACCCATTTGAGATAGGGATCCAAAGGGATATAATTATTTTGTCCTAAAGTTTTGCTATCAACCTTGTTTACCATTCCCCAATCATGTATAAACTTTTAACAATAACCTTGAGGATCATTTTCGTAGTCGAACATAATACCCTAGATAAGTGTGTCATGAGGATCATCTCTTCGAGCATAACCAAATTGACGTAAATCTAGAGAAGGGATGTAGGTAATACCTCCCCCAATGCCAAGGAGTGGAACATTAGGGAATTCCCTGCAGCGGTCAATGATAGTAATATCTTCCAGAGATCGGGAACACCAAGAGATATCTGAATGAGAGAGTGACAACATCTTTTGGGACCACCTCAAACCTTGTTCATTCTTCATTACTGATCGGGGAAGGTGCAAAATAAACCACCAAGATAGCAGAGGTATGCAACACATAAGAGTCCTTAGCTTCCTTATAGTACGAGTGTGAAGAGAATGCAAAATGTCTACAAGCAAGGTAGGCACATGGTTACAAGAAATAAATATTTTGATGGCATTCACATCTATGAGTTGGTTTGGATTAGGGAATAACACCAACACCATAGATCAATAAAGCCAAGATTTCCTCGAAATCTTGAAAACTAATAGCATCCAAAAACAATTGAGCCTTCTCTAACATAAATTTAGCTAGAAAACCCTTGACTCCACTCCTTGGTTCCCAATTTGATACAATGTCGGACCGCTTTAGATGTAAGGCCGCTGCAATTTCTCCAAGTTGTGGATCTTTCTCTAAACCGGTGAAAGGTATTTGATTGAGAACATATACTCCCAGTAATTAAGAAAAATCCTCCATTGTGGGTACCAACTGATAACCTGGAAATGTGAAGCAGTGATGTACTGGGTCAAAGAATTGGAATAGAACACTCATCATGTCTTCTTCAAAACCTGAGGTAACCAAACTGAGTAGTCGACCATGCCTTTTGATGAATGGAGAACTTTCGGGAAACCTTAAGACTAAATCCTTAAGTTGAGGAGGTATCTTCACCAAACTGATTCATATAGTATTTCTGCGAGCGGAGGCCATAACCTACAAAACAGAATAAAGATAAATCCCTAGGTCCTCGAAATGGTTAGTGAAAATAATATGGTATGATGTCATGCTCGAACAATTAATCAAACACAAACAAAACACACAAGGCCTTAGGTTTAAGCTTGCATGGACTTTAATGGTAAGCACCCTCTTGAAGTTTTAGTTGTCTCAACCTTCCTAAAAGAAGTAATCGGGTTCTAGGAATCTCAATATCATTGACCTTTCTTTCAGGCATTGTTTCAGCACAAGCATCTAAATTGCGAACGAAATATCCTGAGAGTCCAATCTCAATGAGTGTAGCATCGAGTATAAACCAACTTCAGTCTGCACCAAAGCCGGCCATCTCACTACTTTCTAATGGCTAAGTTGTGTTGTAATACGATGGGAGAACCGACTATTATACTGGTTTTGTGTTTGTATTCACAAATTTTGCAATAAGCAAGAGTCGCCCCTACTTTTCTTTTATCCAACAAAGGAATGGATGAAAAGAACAGAAAAATACCTTTTGAGATTATTTCTGAGTAAGGGGGGTAGATTATGGAAAGGAAAGGTGTTAACACCCTTTCCATCTATAGTTATCTATGGGCTCTTAGATGCTAGCTCATTTTTGAAATACCTAATGTTTTGTGTGTTTGAAAAGTATTTTCAAAGAAAGCGCCTTAGTATGGTGAACTTTGTAATGTTTCTCGGATTGGTAGAGAACGTATACAAAGTGTTTCGAAAATGTTTTTTTGAAAAAAAATTTGTGTATGTGAAAAATTGTTTTTGAGCGAGCATCTAAGAACTATTTACTTTACTCGAAAGGGTTGTTCTTTTCCTCTTTTCCTTTAGACAGTGATATCCTACTATTAGCGAGTAGGTAGCCCTTATCATTGGATGTTTGAGGGACATTTGAAGGGTCATCATTATAGTCACAATGGCAACTACGCAAGATACTTTAGTAACCACCCTAGGGTTTTAAGATCATATCGAGGAAACATCGAGAGGGTCATTTTTTAGATATTTAAACCAGAGGATAGCCACTAAAATTTCTCATGTTTTGAGAGTTGTGACTGTTTTAATCCGAAGGCAACCGAAGTGGGAATACCCTAGAGGTGTATATGTGAGAGTGTGTTGTATTCAGTTATTTTGTATTTACATTAGGTTTGCTAACATTTTGTTTTTAATTTCTTGCCATACAATCCTATTATCATGCATCTAGACAGTTAAAATATTGTAGAAATTTAAAGTGCGGAAAATGTAAATCCTAAACTATTATAAGGCTTCGAGGAGGGGGGGTAATTTACAAGTCCAAAAAATTGGGGAAAATAAAGCAGTAAAGTAAAGTCTAATTTAAGTCTATTACATCCCAGTAAGCAGATACAATAATATGAAATAAGCGCGAAAATAAATAAGCGCGCACGAAATGGAAATGATGTCTAAACCCTAAAAAGTTCTAAGTAAAAGAAATAATTTTTTTTGTTGTTTTTTGGTTTTTTTTTGGGGAAATGTTAAATTAAAGTAATTCTAATTAATGGAAAAGAAAAGTTATTAATTGAAATTAATTAAAAAAAATCTAATATTTTTGGCATTTTTGTTTTAGGAAATATCAAAGTTTAACTTAATTCTAAATTGATTTTAATTTATGACTTAAAAGTAAAAAAATTATTAACTAAATTAATTATTAAATTTCAATAAATTAAAAATCTAAATTTAAATTGTTTATATTTTTTTCTTCTAATTTTATGATTAAATTAAATGATTTTGAAAACAAATAAATAATAAAGAAATAACAATTTAAAAGAGATGGGCCTGGTATCAAAGCAAATTGGGGGGTACGAATTGGAATTTAGGCCCAAACAAATTAAGCCCAGGAGCTGCGCTGGATCCTGTGTTGCTAGCTCTTGAGAGTCTACCATGAATGCCCATGCTTGATTTGATGCTGTGAGGATTTCATGGTGATGATCTAATGATACATGGTGCACTCCTTTAACTTTAACGTACTAGATCTGCAAAGGAAACTTTGAAAAATAATATGGCAAGAGGAAGGGACCGAACCCATGCCCTTGCACACGCATAACGCTTTAACACCCACACACCAAACCGTTGGGACGACCTTACATTTGGGAGTATAAACACAATAATATATATATATATATATATATATATATATATATATATATATATATATATATATATATATATATATATATATATATATATACATATGTGTGTGTGTGTGTGTAAACAAGCTAAAATGATGAGCTGTCAAACGCGCGGGCTGTAGTGGGTCCCCCATTATTTGAATGAACCAATTAAAATAGCCTATTGGGCCATGCCACCCTTTGACCTGTGTCCAATAGGTCCTACCACCGGAGCCGGTGGTTTCCACCGTCTTCTCCGGCGGGATCCCCTGCAAAATATGATAAAACAAAAACAAAACAATACAGATTGACTTAAAATAGTCTCTTGATCATGAATATGGCCTCTAAATTTGCTAAAGCTTTGTGTATCACTGGATTAGAACACAAAACCCTAACGATGGTCAAGCATGGCAATAAGTGTTTCTGAAGTCAAAAATGGCATGCGACCATTCAATCATACCCTAAACTCCATTAAAAGTATACCCGTATCATCAAAAAGGGTTAAATGTCCCTGTAATTAAAGATTCGAAAATAGGAAAATTCCTTACCACTGGTGGAATGGGATAGGCCATTCTAGGGTGCTTCAGGTCTTGTGATGAGTAGGGATGAGTCCTAGAGGGCTCAGGGACACATTATGATGCTTGTTTTTGACTGAGGAAGGCTAGAATTTTGTTGAGTTTTTTGAAACTTTGGTGATTTTTTTGTGAAATTTGGTATGGCTTGCTCAGGCTATTTTTGTGTGTCATTCAGGCTTGCATTGTGTTGTATATATAGAGGATTCAGTGAGGATATCCTAGCATGGAAATAAATCAAGGCATGATGGCTTTGGAGACAAGAATAAAACATATTCAAAACTTGCCAAAAATGCGTGATTCTTGTCCTTTCTAACTCTTGCATGAACCTAGACATGTTTGTACGAATTCTTGGGCTCCAAACTCGACCGAACACATTAGCCCACATGTCTTAATTCATTATTATTATTTTTATGTAATTTATTTTGTATTTATTTGAATAAAACAAGATAAATATGAATTAAATAGGTAGAAATGGCAAGAAAGGAAAAAATGAATTTAGGGGTCCTTCGTATAGTCATGAGGGTGTTTGTACCCAAAAAAGTTAGGTCTTTGACCTAAAATTTCAAAATTGCCCAATGCATATTTCTTGAAATTTCTCAAATTTTCCCAAATTGTGCAAGCCATAACATGTCAATTTTTATCCAATGAAGATGATCTATTACTTTTTGGAAAGCCAGAGATGTCTCCTTCAATCTCTCTTTTGATAAATTTTGTATTTGAAGATTTATCTTGATGTAAATGGTCTTGGCAAAAAGTATCTTTTGTTGACTTTCTGAAAATGACCTGTAATGTATGAGCTTGTATCTTCTAAATGATGCATTTCTTGAACTTGAAGATAAAAGAGAAGTTGTAAGGAATTGGATTCTCTTTAAAATGAGATTTTTAGGGACAAAATGGATGAAGTATGAGAAAGTTATGCATGGTCAAAGTTCAGTTGACTTTCTCTAGGAAACCCTAAATTTGCATTTTTGGATTCTTGATGATTTGAAAGCATTCCTCGGGAAATCGTGATCAAACCTTGATCAAATGATGGATACCACTTCAAAATGTTGATTTTCACCAAAAATATTTAAGTTTGACTATATATTGGTCACAATTGACTTTTGACCTAGTATAGTTGATTTCCAAGCATTTGAGTAATTGACCGAGCAAGCTTGTAGTGAAAGGCATGAAACTCGGCATGGACATTCTTGAGGACATATTAAGGACCATGGAAATAAATTGAAGTCTTTGCAACCCAAAATTCTTTGTGATAAGTGAAACCCTAGTTGGAAGTTCATTGCTTAGGAGGAGAATTTGTCTGGCCAATTCTTGGTAAACCATGAGCAATTGAGGACCTCTATGAGCATGTTTTAAGTAAAATGGGAGGGACAAATTTGGGGTACAACAACTGCCACTGTTTAATCTTCTTAAACTTGATGATTTATATTGGCTTGTCTGCCTTTCGTGATCTAAAGGTGGAAGATGATTGAACAGTAAAGTGCCCATAAATTTGCACTCGCTTGTGCACGAAGTGATGCTGTTAGTTGATGATATCGGGAATGGGCTTACAGATGCCATTTGGAGAAGATGACAGAGAGTCGTCGGAGATGGGCTTGTAGATGTCATCCAGAATAAATGCTGACTTCGAACTGGAAGAAACATCTAAATAAATCTTTGGTCGATTTACTCTGAGCCATACGAAGTCTCTTTGTGGGGAATCCTATTCTTGTTATTTGAGAAGGACTACGCTGGGGAATGTTGATTTCTATTTGGGAAATAGAGTCTACGAGCTTTAGTTGTCCATTACTCTACTAGGGAATTATCTCTTGACTGGAGAGATGAAATTTAGCCGTTATCTGGTCGAAATCCAGGCTTCACAATAACTTGCTAAGGATAATAAAGTTGACTGTTATCTGGTCGTATTCCAAGATTCACAGCGACTTACTAGGGAATATTAGATTAACTGTTATCTGGTCATTTTCCAGGCTTCACAGTAATTTTCTTAAGGTTAAACTATTATCTGGTCGAAATCCCAACTTTAGTGACCTGAACTGTTATCTGGTCGGGTCCAGGCTTCAGTGACTTGAACTGTTATCTGGTCGGATCCAGGCTTCAGTGGCTTGAACTGTTATCTGGTCGGGTCTAGGCTTCAGTGACTTGAATTGTTATCTGGTCGGGTCCAGGCTTCAGTGACTTGAATTGTTATCTGGTCGGGTCCAGGCTTCAGTGACTCAAACTGTTATCTGGTTAGGTCCAGGCTTCAGTGATTTGAAGAAATTAAGCTATTATCTGGTCGGCTCCAGGCTTCAACTTTAACTATTATCTGGTCAGGTCTAGGCTTCACAGTGTTGTAGATTATACTGTCATTTGGTCGGGTCCAAGCTTCATAGTAATCGACAGAGTAAACTTCTATCTGGTCGGACTCCAGGCTTCGTAGTAGTTTGACGGAGTAAACTGCTATCTGGTTGGACTCCAGGCTTAGCATTAGTTTGATAGAGTAAACTGCTATCTGGTCAGACTCCAGGATTCTCAGCAACTTATATTGTTATCTAGTCAGATTCCAAGCTTCACAGTGTCTTGAATTGTAGGTTGACTGTTATCCGGTCGGATTTTGGGCTTCAGCAATGATGTTAACCACTACCTGGTCGGGTCCAGGCTTCACAGTCTTAATTAAGTTTGACTGTTATTCGGTCAAATTCCGGGCTTCAACAATAATTATAAACTGCTATCCGGTTGGATTCTAGGCTTCATAGTAAATTGTATTTGATGATATCTGCTATCTGGTCGGGTCCAGGCTTCACAGTGATTGACGAGCTGTTACTTCAGATAATTTCCCTGTCGTGTCCCAGGAATTAATCTGGAATTTGTTGAAAATTGATGATGATATTTGTTTGTTGTTCTTTCTTGAAAAGGTAAAGAATTAGATGTATGCAATGTCATGATGCATGACACACATTGTGTAATGATGTTCTCAAAATAAATGAGATTGTGCTATATGTACTTTGTATGCATATGCTATGACGTTTGTAAAATAATGTATGAATGCAATATATAAACTGATCAGTTGTTCTTTGTAGCATCGTTGAATTGAGGGAAAATAAATCCCTGACTGCTGTTGTACTCCAATTTTTGCCCCTAAGATTCTTCTATCATCTCATACCATCACCATGCAACCAGATCACAAACTAGGGTTTGGGGTTCTTCTCCTACTGCATCCTGTCTTTAGGTTTTCCTATGAGAATCACCAAGCCTCTTGAAGCACCTTGAATTGTATATCTTTATACTTTTATGCTTTTAACTAACCTCAAAATGTGTATATTTTGTCTCTTGCAATATTATATTGTAGTTAATGGCACAATTGCATTCATCTCACCATCTCCTAACACAGAGGATCAAAATTAGGGTTTGGATTTTAATAAGGAGATCTTTAGATTTTTGAGCAATACTTGATCCCATACTTCTCTCCATGGTCATGAGCATCTATCATTGGGAGTTTGATCATCAACTTTGGTTTGAAAAGGTTCAATTGATGAAAAGGGGGTAAAATGGTCATTTTGTCAAAAGACAATCAAAATCAGTTGTTGACCAAGTGGACTTTTGGTCAACTATCAATTCAATATCCCTATTCTCACATTTCATGGTCAATAGTGGAAAAAATATCAAGAGGAAGTGTGAATTGGAGATAACTTGTCAAGGAAGTTATTTGAAGTTTTGGAATTTTTCTAAGTATTCATAGGGCTGAATTTTGATTGGCTATAACTTTCTCAATTTTTATTGAAAATGTGCAAACTTTATATACCTAGAAAGAGGATGAAAAATTCTCCAACTTTGTAGGAGAGGCCACAAGTCCAAAATATGAAAGGAAAAAAATTTATGAAGCTTGGAAGTTTTGGATACTTTGAAATTTTAAAAATGCAAAAATCTGACTTCTTCATGTCCATTTTTGAATGACCATTTGGACTCAAATAAAAAAATTGGCAACATGAAAGTTGAATATTGAAGTTTTCTCTTCATTTTTAATTCAAGAGTCATCTTAAATGGTTAAGTTTAGAGAAATAAATGGTGATTAAGATTTTGAAGCTTCAAATGTCATTTTTCCCAACACAAGGCAAGTCACGCGCGCTAGGCAAGGCATTTAATCAAACATGTTATGAGCGCTCATTCATCATTAATTTACTATGTGAAATATTCATTATTTTGAAAAATGTCCAACATCAAAGATCAAGCCTTAAATGTGAGGAACAACTTTGCTTCAGAAAGTTTCTCAAAATTCTCCCTACATTTTGAAATATATTTGAAAGAAGAAGGCACCTTGCAAGCTGAACTTTTGCCCAACACAAGGCATCACACGTGCGCAAAATGCCTAGTCAGGCCTGGAATTTCATCAAGAATTTTGTAAGCATGTGTTCATAGGCAATTATCTCATTGATTCAAGCTTCATTTTCAAAAAATTTGAACATGAAAGTTGGGGTATGAAATGTCCTCTCCATTTTTTATTCAAACTTTGTGACATTTCATGCATCATAGAGGAAGATATAAGGAGGTAAATAGGTGTTCATGGAATAACAAGATTGCATGGAAATGCAGGAAATTTTTGTGGTAACCAAGTCCCAGCTTCCAGCTCACGCACCCCATCCTGCCTCACTTACTCAAAACGCACGCTTTTCACACTGAAACAACATGAAACGCAACATACCTCTCATATTTCTCATTTTCTATCATTTCCCATTTCTCTTACTCTCTCTTTCCACACTCTATAAAAATCAAGGCATTCAACAATCAAAAGGGGTTGGAAGAAGAAAATCAGAAGCAAGCATCTCTCTCTCTCACACGAAGCAAGCTCTTCTCTCTCTTTGAATTTCAGAAGCTTCCTCCATTTTCAAGAAAATTTACTCCATCTCCAAGCAATTTTTCCTTCACATCTCTCTTCATCCATCATCTCTGAACATTCAAGCAAGCTTCTCTCCATTTCTTTCTCTTTATTTGAGCTCAAGCATAATCAAATTCATTTCAAAGGTAGATGATCCATTTTTCTCCCTCTTACTGCAACTTGTATGTTGTTTAAATCCATGAGCCATTTGAACAAATCAATAGCATACTCATAATCCTTTCATTTTTGTGATCAATTTTCATTTTTGGATCGTGTGATTTGGTGGCGAATTGAAGAAGATATGTAAGTTTGAAATCAGTTTTTTAAATTGCTCAAGTCAAACCGTGTTCATGTATCCTCATTCGCGCGCATTTTTCTCAATCATCAAGGCATCATTTCATGAAGTTTTTGATCCTAGCATGTTCTACTAATTTCTATCTTGAATTTTGGTGTTGGAATTTTTGATTTTTATCAAGAGATGCATGAGTTATCGTGGCCTGAAAATGATGTTTCAAAACTGGAAAATGAAGATAACATGGTTGTTTGGTAGGGATGACTGCGTGGCAGTCCCTGATTAAACATGGCCTTTGATGCATTTTACAGCGCATTTGGTTGATAATAGGTGTAATAGACTTTGCATTTTAAATTTTTTTGTTTCTTCTCATATTTTCTTTTAATATTTTCCTCACTTTAAAAATTATGATAAAAATATTTTAGACTCCATTTTCAATATATTTTCACGTTTTGATTTTTATTTCATTTTTTAAATCATTTTTCTTGATTAAATAAATTCATGTAGATAATTAGGGTTTTTAATATCCTTTTAATCTTGAATTTTTTTTTCTATTTCTGTTAAATAAAAAAATCCATAAAAAAATTTTTTGGACTCCTCTCTGAGTTTTTACTTGAAAATATTTTTTGTCTTATTTTATAAAACTTTTGGATCACAAATTAAATCATTTGTTGGATATATCATATTTTCTTTATTTTCTTGAGTGAATTGTAAATAATTTCCATTTCTTTTTTTTCCTTGAGATAAAATTCAAGAAAAATATGCTTGCTAATTCTTAGAGTTCTATTGACATTTAGGTTATTTTACATCAAATTTAATTGAACTTTATATCTAATTGATTAATTTTGAACTTAGTTTCCTTTTTTAGGGTTTTTGCTTGGTCATTCACACTAATTAATTAAAAGTTCTAACTTCACATGCCTATAAAATTAGAGATGAAGTTGTTTACAATGCTTGAACATATTGAGACCATAAAAATCATTTTTCTGGAATTTTAAAATTTGGTTTCATATTTTTCACAAATTATTTCCCAAAATCATCTAGTTTAAGTCTTTTACGTGCTAGTTTCCATGTTTGCATTTCTAAAGAAAATCTCCATCTCAATTCAAGAACTCTAAGTCTCATTTATGACTTTTACATGCCTTTAGGAATTTAGATTTTTAATTTCATTTTTTTGAAGTTATTTCCCTATTTTAAACTTATTTTTTAACTTAGGATTGCATTTAGGGTCTTACCTTTGATTAATGATTATAATTGAAAACTTTTGTACATGATTCTTGTTTAATTCTTGAAATAGCATGTGGTACTGACTTGACGCATATCTTGAGACAAATTCTTCAACCTCATTGGGTCTTGGGTGTTGATAGGTTGATAAACCAAATCCACTAAAATGGATGAATGATGTTGATGGTATTTGAAACTCTAATCCCTTCCCTCTTTATCTTATCCCCATTTCTTATTGTATTAAATGTTATGGAATGATGATCTCTATATCATTTATCCAAACATGAAGTACATAGATTGCATTTGATCAGCCTCGAAATAGGTGTGACTTCTACATAATTCCACTTATTATTGCTTAACATAGCGCTAAATTTCGTCCCGACTTGAGAAAATGATCATTCGTGGCCCAAACCTATGTTTGCAAGCCCAAGTATGTTAATTTGAACCCTTTTATCCAATAACCTTGAGATTAATTGTTAGGAGGCTTTGGTTCTACCAATCTTCCAATGGATCTTCATCAATTTTGGTCAACGCGGATAACTTAAACATCATTGATCATTAAATGTTGCCTTTAGGATTCTTAAATGGATAATATACTTGACAAAAAGCAAATGCAACTTGTTGTTGAGAGGCTTTGGTTCTACCAATCCTCTAATGAGTTCCAAATGCAAGTTTCAATATGGTCATCCAACTAACTATTAACTTCTAACAATTGACTTTATTTTATGCTTTTATTTTATGCTTTTACTTTATGTACCATTTACTTTAGCATTTACATTTCATGGTATTTTAATATTTGCTCACTTGAGCATTTACTTTTATGTCATTTTTATTTTGCTCACTTGAGCCTTTCTTTTCTTTTTGAAGATACTTAATAATCAACATGAACTATAAAAAACATTAATGATACTTGGACTATTTGGTTACTATCCTTGGCATTATGGAGTATTGGACTTCTTGGACTTAGGATTAGAGACCTTGATCATATGTTGGAGACCTTGTGTCCTTAATTGATATTTTGTTAGGAGTTCTTGGGGTTTACCTAAAGACATTAGGTTGTTTGTTTGTTTTGTGTGCATGTTATTTTAATTACATACTTTGTCTGTAATCTGGAATTCATTTGTATACAACCGTTACTCTGCCCAATTTTTGTGAAGACTTAATACATTTGAAGTTTGGTATTCTTAAGAAGTTTAGCATCCTTGCTTGGTTTCAACCCAAAGAATGGGAATTCTATCTTGACTCATAATGTAAAGTATTGGCTTCTTGTTGGTTAGATGGTTCTTCTCCCTAGCTTTTACCTTATGCTTTAGGATAGTCCCTTCATCTCCTCCCATCTTCTTTAATTTCAAAAATCTTCTCCCTCCTTTTGAAAACTCTTCTTGTTTCTAAACTTGAATCACTTTCATAATAAACTTGGACTTAGGTCCATTCATTTTAAAAACATTTTCATAAATAAACTTCAATCAACTTAATAATACCTTGACATTTTTGTGAGAAGACTAAAAGTCAATCAATCTCATTCAAACTATTTTGCGACTTTGGCTCTTTACTTTAAAATTTGTCTCAAAAGATTAGACTCTTGTCAATCCTTGTAGTGATGCAAACAACTATACTTCTGCAATATGTAGTAAAGTGAGATGTTTTCCACTTGGGTCTTGAGTGAGGCATTGTTGATTTTAAAATCCAAGCCATATCCTCCACTTTGAGATGATTCAAATTCTTCTTTCTCATGATTGTGGGTAGTAAGTATGTTTTCCACACAGACAATGACGATGATGTCTTATCTCATAAAATTAACTAACACACTTGTGTTTTAAATTTTTTAAAGAGGAACTACATGTACCCTGTTCCCCTATTGCACGGAAGGTGGTACGTAGGCACTAAAGGTTCACGATCGCAGCAGGTGCAAAAATAATAAATATATTTCTTTTCTCACCCCACCATCTATTTTTATACAACATTTTATAGCCAAAATATACAGATTTTACAAAGAGGTTCCTGCGGAGTACCGTAGATGTTTAGGGTGCTAATACCTTCCCTTTGCATAACCAACCCCCTTACCTTGAATCTTTTCCCTATTTTTGGGTTATTATCTATTTTCCCATTCCTTTGGAAACAATAAATCGTAGTGGTGATTTTTATTTTGATCTGTGCGAGTTAAGTTAATATAATGGCTTAGTCTCAACACTTCTACCTCTACAACTGCTGTTGGGGATGAAGAATCTGATTCTTCATTATTTGTTGAAGATGAATTGCTGGGAGATGGATTTCCATGGCTAGAGAAATAAACTCTATTGGGGAGAGAAAACTCTGTAAACTGCTTGGGGATTTTTATGAAGCCCTGTTGGGGAACCCAAGAAGTTTATGAACCATGGTGAGGAATTCTTCAAGATGTTGCGGAGACGATTGGAGACTCTTGCTCTGCAGGAGATATTAGAACCTCTGACATCATTAGATTATATGCTGAGGATACATCAGTGACTTTGCGGGAGGTCATCTTTATCTCTATATCTAACTGAGGAATATACCCTTGCGGATAATGAATTTTGTGAAAATGATCCCCTAGGAGTGTTCAGTGGGGATTTCCAGATGGCTTTTCGACATTGTCCTTATTCTTAAAACCTTTAGAAAATGTCTTTATGTTTTTATGCGTGTATTTGTAAACAGTAATCACATTTAAATTCATATGTTCAGAAATAATCACTGGACATTTTTGCAAACAGAAAAATAAAAAACAAGTAGTTTTTCACTTTCAAATAGATGGTTTTGTATTAATTTGAAGAAATTTGCCTATAACAGGCGTCTTTGAACAAGGAGACGAATATCTTAGTAAGAGAATGTCGTCGTAAAAACGAAAACTATAAAAGTGGTATACAAAGAGAAAATAGCTATGTGCAATAATCCCATTGGGTTCCCATTCTGCTATTGCCTTTTTACTCTTTGAGCGTCTCATCACTTTGCTGCGTGGCCGAAGCTAACTGGATTGATTAGTACCATTTTAACTTGACAGTTGACACTAAAGGTTGACTGTAAGGTGATCCAACGGGACATAGTTGTATGTTTTAATCCATAATTTTACCTTGACTGCCCTTTCGTATTTTCAGTCCACTAGGATACCCTTTTTTGCCCAAGCCTCCTTTTCAGGTTTTCGACTTGCCGGGTGTACAATTTGTTTTTATATATATTCCTAATGTTTTCCCGAACCCTTTTGGTTCTCTGGGATGCCCTTATTTTTGCCTAGGCCAGTTAACCTAGCATGACTTTTTTCATGCGTAGTATCTTTTAACTATGTCCGCATTTGCTGGATGTGGAAGATCGTCACCGTCCATAGTGGTTAATATCATAGGCCCACGAGGAAATATGTTCTTGATTATAAATGGTCCTTTATATGTAGGAGTCCACTTGCCCCTGGGATCACATTGTGGCAGGATGATGCGCTTGATTACTAGGTCACCCACTTGATATACCTGACGTCTGACTTTCTTGTTAAAGGCTTTGATCATACATTTTTGGTACATCTGACCATGACAAACAGCCGCGAGCCTCTTCTCGTCAATTAGGTTCAATTGGTCAAGTCGAGTCTGAATCCATTTGTATTCATTTAAACCTGCATCCTTCATGATTCTCAAAGAAAGGATCTGGACTTAAACGGGTAAAACAACTTCCATACCGTATACGAGAGAAAAGGGGGTTTCCCATGTTGACGTGCTCACTAAGGTACGGTAACCATGAAGATAAAACGGTAACATCTCGTGCCAGTCTTTGTATGTCACTGTCATTTTCTATATGATCTCTTTGAAATTCTTATTGGCAGCCTCCACAATGCCATTCATCTTCGGCCGATAGGGAGAAGAGTTATGATGGTGGATTTTTAATTGCATACAAAGCCCGGTGATCATAGTATTATTGAGGTTGGTACCATTATATGTGATAATTCTTTCTGGGATACCATACTGATAGATAAGATTTTGCCTAATGAATCGTGCAACAACGTTCTTGGTAACAGAAGCAAATGAGACTGCCTTTACCCATTTTATGAAGTAATCAATGGTGACAAAGATGAAACAATGTCCATTGGAAGCGATAGGTATAATCTCTCCAATCATATCAATACCCCATATTACGAATGGCCAGGGAGCAGTCAAGAAATTTAGCAGAACTGGAGGTACATGTACTTTGTCAGCATAGATTTGGCATTTGTGACAAGTTCGAGAGTGATGATGATAATCTGCTTCCATGGTGGACCAATAGTATCCTGCGTGTAGGATCTTTTTGGCTATTGCATGTCCACTAGAATGGGTGCCAAAGGTACCTTCGTGTATATCTTCTATAATTTTCTCCGCTTCTCTCTCGTCCACACACCGCAGTAAGGTAGAATCATGGTTGCGCTTGTAGAGAATTTCGTTACTCAGGAAGAACTTGGCAGAGGACCTCCTTAATAACTTTTTGTCATTGATGGATGCTCCCTCAGGGTACTCTTGATCTTAGAGATACCTTTTCACTTCGTGGAACCAAGGCTTTTCCTCTACTTCATCAGCATCAATCTCATAACAGTGGGCCAGTTCGTCCAATCTTTCAATAGTGATTTGAGGGGCTTCATTATCCCACCTGACCTTAAACATGGATGACATGGTTGCTAGCGCGTCCGCTAACTGATTTTCTTCTTGTGGAATATGTTCAAAGGTAATCTCTTCAAAGTATGGAATCAATGTCAGCACATGCTCTCGGTAAGGGACGAGATTATGATGCTTCGTGTCCCATTCTCTTTTGATCTGACTGACTACCAGGGCCGAGTCTCCATATATGCTCAAGAATTTGATTCTCAAGTCGATAGCAGCTTTGAGACCCATAATGCATGCTTCATATTTAGCCATATTGTTGGTACAGTTGAAACATAGCCTGGCAGAGAAAGGAGTATGACAGCCTTCGAGAGATATGATCACAACACCGATGCCATTACCAAGTGCGTTGGAAGCTCTGTCAAAAACTATAGTCCATCCAGATCCTTTTTCAAGTCCTTCATCCGGTCCAGGTTCTTCACAATCAGTCACTAACATGATGTTCTCGTCCAGGAACTCAAATTTCATGGATTGGTAGTCATCCACAGCCTAATGATACAAATGATCAGCTAATACACTTCCTTTGATTGCTTTCTGGGTCGTGCACTGAATATCATATTCGGTCAGGACCATTTTCCATCTTGCTATTCTTCCGGAGAGAGCGGGCTTCTCAAATATGTATTTGATAGGATCCATTTTAGATATCAATAAGGTAGTGTGAGTCAACATATACTGTCTCAATAAGCGAGCAGCCCATGCTAAAACGTAACAAGTTTTCTCGAGCAATGAGTATCTTGTTTCACAATCGGTAAACTTTTTTCTAAGGTAGTATATTGCATGCTCTTTTCGACCAGACTCGTCATGCTGTCCCAGCACATACCCTATTGAATTATCCAATACTATTAAGTACATGATCAGAGGTCTTCCTTTAACCGGCGGCATCAAAATTGGAGGTTCTTGAAGATATTCCTTGATTATGTCAAAGGCAGTCAAGCAGTCGTCATTCCACTTCACTACTTGATCTTTCTTCAGTAATTTGAAGTTTGGTTCACAAGTAGCGGTTAGGTGGGAAATGAATCTGGCAATGTAGTTTAGACGTCCTAAGAATCTCCTAACCTCCTTCTCAGTGCAGGGAGTTGGAATTTCTTGTATATATTTAAACTTTGTAGGGTCTACTTCAATACCTTTGCCACTGACAATGAAACCTTAGAGCTTACCAGATCTTACCCCAAATGTGCACTTGTTCGGGTTCACTTAACTTGTACTTCTCTAGTCTTTCAAACAACTTTTGCAGGTGATCAAGGTTCTCTTTTTCAGTCTGAGACCTAGCTATCATATCATCGACGTAGACCTCTATCTCGTGATGGATCATATCATGAAACAAAGCTACCATAGCACGCTGATAGGTTACCCCAATGTTCTTCAACCCAAATGGCATAACTTTGTAACAGAAGGTCCCCCAATGTGTGATGAAAGTTGTTTTCTCCATGTCTTCAGGCACCATTTCGATCTGATTATACCTAGAGAAATCGTCCATGAAGGAGAATATCTTATGTCGTGCGGTGTTGTCAACCAAAACATCAATGTGAGGAAGCGGAGAGTCATCCTTGGGGATTACCCTATTCAAATCTCTGTAATCCACACACATACACACCTTACCATCCTTTTTAGATACCGGTACCACGTTCACAACCCATTGTGGATAAGAAGTAACAACTAAGAATCCAGCATTAAATTGTTTCATGACTTATGCCTTGATATTTTTTGACATCTTAGGACGCATACGACGAACCTTTTGCTTCATTGGAGGGCAGTCTTCTTTTATTAGCAGACGATGAACCACAATATCAGTGACCAGTCCCGACATGTCTTCGTACGACCAAGCAAATATCTCAACATAGTCGTGCAATATCTAAATTAACCATTCTTTAACACCATTTTCCAAGTTGGCACCTATCTTGACTTCCTTTTTATTCTCTTCGGTACTCAATTTTACTGTCTTGACTGACTCTTCATGAGGCTGTATTGCTTTTTCCTCTTGCTGTAATCGTCTAGCAAGTTCTCCTAGTACTTCACAACCTTCCTCACCTTTTTCCTCGGCTTGGTAGATCATATTTTCAAAGTCATAACTGGCAATAGCAGAACCGTTATCAATGGGATCCAGGTGGATAAGGATCTGCAGTTTGATACGTGTGTGTGTAAGAGAGCATAACTATTTTGATGAAGTAAAAGCAGAAAAGAAAGACAGAGAGTGTAAAATTTGTATGCAAAACGTCCAATGATTTATTTATGACATATGAAAGTGAAATGATAACCCTTACAAATAGACTATTGTGGCTCGGGTAAGACACAAGGTTTAGAGTTTAAATTGTTCAAAAATTACATATCCTCAAAAAAACAGAAAAACAATTACTCCTGGATAAAAGAAATTGGCACAAAGTCTCTAGCTATCCAATTATTGAGTCCACCGTTGTTATTAGGGAAGATCTAATTGTCCAGGTCATAGTCATTGTCGGTTTCTTCCACAACATTGATTCCATGGTTGTTGATGCGTAGTGGTGGTCCTCCGGCGCGAGTGCGACAAACAACTTTTTGAGCTTCTGAAGTGAAACCCAAACCAAATTTGTCAGACTTATAGGGGATGTAATGGAGTTGGACCCAAATAGTACACCCACATTCTTCAACTACAGCCCTAGCATCTTTTGGAGAAGCCATCTTCAATGGAGGCCTGGTAATCTTTGGAACAGTGGTAACGGACCTGGTTGTAGCAATTGTTTGAGGAACCTCTTCAAAATTCTGGCAGGGGGTTTCGATGAACTCTCCGTCCATCTCAACATACCTGAAAGAGTTCAGGTGGCTCACCATATATTCTTCCTCACCATAGACTGTGATGATCTTCCCATTAACCTGATACTTCAACATTTGATGTAGAGTATAAGTAACAACACCAACCCCATGGATCCAAGGGCGTCCCAACAAACAAGAGTAAGATGGACGGATGTCCATTACGTAGAAAGTGGAGTCAAAGGTCTGAGAAACCACTTTAATAGGAATGTCCACCTCCCTGTGTGCAATTCTTTTAGAACCATCAAAAGCCCTTACTACAATACTGCTGGGCTTCAGTGTGAGTCCTTCACAGTCCAATATGTCCAAAGCATTCTTAAGCAAGACATTCAATGACGAACCTGTATCCACCAAAACAATAGCTAGGGTAGTGCCCCTGCACTCAATAGAGATATGGAGGGCATCATTGTGTTTCCTTACCTTGGGAGTTAGATCAGTGTCGGAAAAACCTAGTCCATTATCAGCAGTCAGACTAGCAACACAATTCTCAAATTGGTCAGCAGAAGTCTCTTGTGGCACATGAGCAGACTTCAGGAACTTCACCAAAGCTCTGGAATGAGCTTTAGGGCATAGTAATAAGGCTAACATTAAAATTTTTGAAGGGGTCTGCCCTAATTGTTCTATAACATTATAGTCACTTTTTTGTATGATCTTCAATATTTCCTCCATTTCTTGTTTGGAGGCCTCAGGGATAGTTTCTTTAGGTGCCTCCATCTGGGCAGGCTCATTCAACACTTCTTTGCCCCGAGTCTCAGTTGACTCAGCAACAAGAATAACAACAGGAGTAACACTTGTCTTAGGATAGATTTTTGGAGAGAAAATCCTTCCACTTCGGGTAACCTTATTGGTCCCAACAATTTTGTCGATGTTAGGATCAATATCTTTAGTATCTTCATTTTTAATGGCCATGGTAGTAGGCGTCAACTCCATAATTCCAAGGAACAACCTTGTCGGAGGAATATGATATTGGTCTTGGAGAGTTGATAATTAAAGGAGCAACCTTAGGAGTGGATGTAATCCTGACATGTTTCTTAGAGGAAACCCTGGGAGGATATTCGGAAATGGTAATAATTGACACATATTTACACAAACATCCTGTAGAGGGAATCTTCTCAAAGAGGATCTCCCGGTCATTAATCAGACGCTGAACGCCTATTTTCAGTAATAAACAACCATTAGGCAGAGACACCCAATGGTAGCAATCTTCACTATAGCCCAGAAATAAACCAGCTTGTAATAAATTATCCTTAACCACTAGAAGAGGAGTATCTAGTTCATCAACAAAAGAAACAAATAGGTCACCATCAATAACATTGATACCTTGGTCGTGCTTGGGCATGGGTGCAGTTATCACATTGGGGGTTTCAGAAGGGTCAAATTCAATCTCCTTTGCATCAATAAGATCCTGAACTTTGTTCTTCAGAGCCCAACAATCATTTGTATCATGCCCTGGACTGTTGGAGTGGTAGGAACACCGAGCATTTGGATTATAACGAGGAGATGTAATGTTTGGATTTTGAGGAGGCTCCCTTAGAGTGACTAAGCTAGCCTTCAACAAATGCTGTAATACCTAAGATAAGGGCATGTTGAGTCTGGTGAATTGTCTTCTAGGCGCATCCTGTCTGCACTGATTGTTTTGTCGTTGAGTTGATGCAGGTTGGAGATCATTATAGCTTCTACCACCGGACGACGTTCATATTTACCCAGATTCCTCTGGCCATAGGCAACACTAAATCCCTTCTTCCCATTGAAAGGCTTTTTCACAGCACTTGAAGATGCAACCCCTTGAATTTTACCACTTCTGATGCCAGATTCTACTCATTCTCTCGTCAATACCAGCTCGGTGAATCTGGCTGAAGAGCTTCCAATCAGATGATTGGAAAATGGGCCCGAAAAAGTACCCAAGAACATATCTACTAGATCTCTATCAGTCAGAGGAGGCTGGACTCTTCCTGCAAGATCTCTCCACTTTTGGGCATAATCTTTGAAACCCTCACTAGAACCCATATACATGCTTTGAAGTTGCGTATGGGTTGGAGCGAGGTCAACATTATATTGGTACTGCTTGTAAAAATCAGCAGCCAGATCTTCCCAATTGTGAATGTTGGTTCCTTCCAGTTGATAGAACCATTCCAACTGCGTCCCTGACAAACTCTCCTGGAAGAAATGAACCCATAAATTCCTGTTAGCTGTGTGAGGTTGGATATTTCTTACATAAGACCTTAAATGTAGCTTGGGACATGAAACACCTTCATACTTTGCAAATGCGAGAACTTTGAATTTCTGCGGGATGACCACCCCTGAGACCAGCCCTAACTCTTCAAAATTCAGACCAGGTACCCTCTGAATCTCCATAGCGTTAAGATGGCCTTCCAACTGTTTATACTTTTCATCAGCAAGAGGATATTGTTCTTCAGCATAGTCAGCCTCTTCTTCATCAGACCCTGGATTGTGGTCTTCTTCTTTTGTCTTCTTTTCGTCCTCTTCCTGATTGTCCCCCTCATTTGATGGAGTTGCGAATTCTAGAGCTCTCTTGGTTAGTACTCTAAACATTCTTCCCATATTCATTACGCCAACCGATTTCTTTGCCTTCTTTGTCTTCTCTTTAATGATGAGAGCTTTCATATCTTCTTGTCCCTTAGCCAGAGCCAGGAACATCTGTTGGAACTGAGCATTCTGTGTTTGAAGATCCTTAACTGTTTGTTTGAGATCCATTTCTTTTTGCTGAAATAAACAGCAAAAAGATAAGAAACCTGTCTTGAAATACCCACTTATGTAATGATATGCACGACATGTTTATGAGATGTTTTCAAGGACTTTGGGAAATTTAAATTTGCGAACCAAAATGAAACCAAGATTTTATTAGTAGAATTCAAATTACAACTGCCTTTTAGGCTTACAATTGAAAAATAAAAACTCTTAAAATATAAAAATCAGGTTTCCCATTGGTGCTTCCTCTTCGTGCCGAGGTAGACATTAAGGCTTTTTTCTTTGTGGAGTCGCTTCGTGAGCTCCAACACTTTCTTCTCATTGGTGTAGAATTGATCTCTAAAGGTATCCCGTTATTTCTTTAACTAAATCTAGGACCTGTGTAACTCTTCAAGATCAGTGGGCATGTCAGGATGGAGAATTGTATAAGGAACATCTCCTTCAGCAATAGACTCCACAATCACTGGCAAGATGGCTATATACGACATCATAAGGTTTTGGGCACGAGCTCGTACCCATTTGAGATAAGGATCCATAGGAATGGAAGACTTATGCCCCAAAGTCTTGCTATCAACCTTGTTTACCATGACCCAAGCTCGTATGAACCTTTTACGATACCCTTGAACATCATCCTCGTAGTTGAACACAATGCCTTGGATAAGCATGTCATGGGGACCATCCCTTAGAGCATAACCGAATTGTCATAGAGCCAAAGAAGGATTATAAGTTATACCTCCCCTAATGCCAAGGAGTGGGACATTAGGGAATTCCCCACAGCGGTCGATAATGGAAACATCTCCCATAGACCAGGAGTACCAAAGAATATCCGAGTAAGAAAGTGACATTATCCTTTGTGACCAACACAAACCTTATTCGTTCTTCAATACTGATTGAGGAAAGTGCGAAATAAACCACCTAGACAGCAACGATACACAACACATCAGAACCCCTCTTCTCTTCATGGTACGAGTATGGAGGGAATGCAAGATATCTCTGAGCAAAGTAGGCACATGGTTATGAGAGAGGAAAATCTTGACAGTATTCACATCTATGAGTAAGTCCGGATTAGGGAATAGTACTAACCCATAGATTAGCATAGCCAGGACTTCTTCGAAATCTTGGAAATCCAAATCATCCCAGAACAACTGAGCCTTTTCTAATAGGAACTTGACTAGGAAACCCTTGACTCCACTTCTTGTTTCCCAGTTGGATATAACGTCAGACCGTTTCAAATGCAAGGATGCTGCAATGATCTCTGGCTTTGGAGCTTCCTCTAAACAGGTGAAAGGCATCTGATCAAGAATAGGTACACTCAATAATTGAGAGAACTCTCCCATGGTGGGTACCAACTGATAATCAGGAAATGTGAAGCAATGGTGTTTAGGGTCAAAGAACTGAAAAAGTATACCCATCATCTTCTCATCAAAGCTTTAGGTAACCAGGTTGAGAAGTCGACCATATTTCTTGGTAAACGAGGAAGTCTCGGGAACCCTTGATACTAGTTCTTTGAGTTGGAGAGTTATTCTCACAAAGCTGATTCAGATGGTGTTTCTACGAACGGAAGCCATGATCTGCAAATCGGAAGAAAGATAAATTCCCTTGGTCCTTGAAATGGTTAGTGAAATTAAAATGTATGTTATGATGCATGATTTTATATTTGAACAATTTAATCATACACACAAGCAAAACACACAAGACCTTAGGTTTAGGCTTGCATGGGGTTTATAGATAAATACCCTCTTGAAGTTTAGTTGGTTCAACCTATCCTAGAAAAGTAATCGGGTTCTAAAGAGTCTCAATATCACTGATCTTTCTTTATCAGGCATTGTTTCAGCTCATGCAATCTTTTCTCGCGGCGGAAATATCCCGAAAGTCCGATCTCAACGAGTGTAGTATTGAGTATCAACCAATCTTCGGCTTTATATCGAGGCCGACTATCTCACTACTTTCTAATTGCTAAGTTTGTTCAACTAAAGGTACTAAGGTACGTTAGTGCTTTCTGACACCACAAAGCGGCCCCGTATTCTCCTCGATTTAACACAAGGGATACCGGTACCAATAAATGTGTCACACTAATGCAGCCATTGCCTCAACCATATCGGTCTATGCCGTATAGTCTCCACGATCTATTGCTGCTTACCTAAAAGTGCCCCAGATTCGGGTATAGGATCTTTAACACTAACCCGAACAAACCCTTTAAAAATAAAGCATACAAAACACACAAGGAAAGCAATTTTAAAATGATCTAACTCTAAGGTAACCCCACTTTTTATTTCCCCAGCAGAGTCGCCAATTCTGTAATACGGTGCGAGAAACGACTATTATATTGGTTTTGCATTTGTATTTGCAAATGTTGCGGTAAGAAAGAGTCGCCACCGACTTTTGTTTTATCCAACAAAGGAAAGGGTGAAAAGAACTGAAAAAAAGCTTTCGAGATTATTTGAGTAAGGGGGTAGATTATGGAAAGGGAAGGTGTTAGCACCCTTTCCATCCGTATTTATCTACGGGCTCTTAGATGCTTGCTAATTTTTGAAATACCTTGTGTTTTATGTGTTTGGAAAGTATTTTGAAAGAAAGCGCCTTAGTACGGCGAACTTTGTAATGTTTCTCGGATTGGTAGAGAACGTATACAAAGTGTTTTGAAAATGTTTTTTTGAAAAAAGTTTTGTGTATGTGAAATTGTTTTTTTGAGAAAGCATCTAAGAACTATCTACTTTACTCGAAAGGGTTGTTCTTTTCCTCTTTTCCTTTAGATAGTGCTATCCTACTATTAGAGAGTAGGTAGCCCTTATCGTTGGATGTTTGAGGGACATTCGAAGGATCATCGTTACAGTCACAAAAGCAACTAGGCTAGATACTTTAGTAACCACCCTAGGGTTTTAAGATCATACCGAGGAAACACCGAGAGGGTCATTTTTTAGATCTTTAAACCAGAGGATAGCCACTAAAATTTCTCACATTTCGAGAGTTGTGACTGTTTTAATCTGAAGGAAACCGAAGTGGGAATACCCTAGAGGTGTATATGCGAGAGTGTGTTGTATTAAGTTATTTTGTCTTTGCATTAGTTTTGCTAACATTTTGTTTTTAATTCCTTGCCATACAATCCTATTATCATGCATCTAGACAGTTTAAATATTACAAGAATTTAAAGTGCGGAAAATGTAAATCCTAAACTATTACAAGGCTTCGGGGAGGGGGAATAATTTACAAGTCCAAAAAATTGGGGAAAATAAAGTGTGATACGGTGGGAGAACTGACTATGGTTTTGCGTTTATTTTCGCAAATGTTTCGGTTGAGCAAGAGTCGCCACCGACTTTTTATTTTATCCTAAGGAAAGGTTTAAAAAGCACAGCAAAAAACCTTTGATATTTTTCTTGGGTTCGGGGAGTAGATTATAGAAAGGGAAGGTATTAGCACCCTTTCTATCCATGGTTATCCATGGGCTCTTAGGTACTTGCTTAGATCAACTTGCCTTGGTTTTCAATTGTTTGAAATGGTGCTCGGTGTGTGGTTTTGAAAATGTTTTGAAAAGATGCCTTGTATAGGCTACCCTTGTAACAATTCTTTACTCGAATGTTTTACAAAAGGTGTTTTGTCTTTTGAAAAGATGTTTCAAGGTTTTTTGAAAGTTTGTTTTGAAAGTGTTTGTGAAGTGTGGTTTGAAAATAGGCAAATGTTTTCTTTTACAAATTGACGAGTATCTAAGAGTTATCTACCCTAAAGTTCTCAAAGATTTTTGTTATGTTTTAAACCTTTGGACAATTTTGTTCCACCATTGCATTTGGTGGACAATCTTGTATTAGGAGGTGAAAGGGACGGGCGCGGGTCATCGTTTTAGACCATAATTGCAATAGTGCTAAGTGTCTTTGGGCAATTTCTCTTTGAAAGGGACTTGATCATTTTAGGCAATTTTTCGAAAGCGTCATCGAGGGACTATGATCATTTGATTGTTTGTTTTTACCCAAAGAAACCTAACATGCAATATGGCCCAATTATTTGAAAGTAACAAGTGGAATACCCTAGGGGTGCAAGTGTGAGATGTGTTGTCCATTTTCATGCTTTGATTATCTTGAGATTAGGTCAAACTATTTTGTTCTTTTTATTTGCATACAAACCCTAATTCTAGCATGGTGTATTTAGAAAGCGATAAAGTGCGAAAATTAAAATTCCTACACTATTACAACACCATATGGGAAGGGGGGGGTACAAATGTTCAAATGGGGGGATATTTAGACAAAGAAATTAAACCTAGCTATTACATCATTTTTGGCATATTTACAAGTAATTGATTGCATAAATTAAATGGAAAATAAAATAAAGATGCAAAATGCAAAAAAAAGGTTTTTAGGTGTATGAAAAAAAAGTATTATTTATGTCAAATAAATAAAAAAGGGTATTATTTTTGGAGTTTTTGTATTTTAAGGGTAAAACCCTAATTTTTATTAAATAAATATATTAACTATTTAATATGTATAATATTTAATAATTATATACAAAAATAAAATAAAATGGAGTATATTCATAAAAAAAAGTATTTTCCACATCAAATATTAATGAAATAAAAATGTATGTATTTTAGTATTTTTGTCCTAAGTATATATATATATATATATATATATATATATATATATATATATATATATATATATATATATATATATATATATATATATATATATATATATATATATATATATATATATATATATATATATATATATATATATATATATATATATATATATATATATATCTTTATTATTTATTAAATAAATACTATATATATAAAAATAATAATATTTAATATTTATATATAAAAAAGTATATTTTTGTATAAAATATTTTCAAAAGGGAAAATGTAATAAAATCAGAAAAGAAAGTATATTTGCATTATTTTTCCTATTTATTCTAAATAGTATATATATATTTTTATGTACAAATAACTTAAACTAAACAAATAAATGCCTATAAATTCAAAAATGGTGAGAAAAATATTTTTTATATTTTTTATATTATAAGCAAAAATAAATGAGTCAAAATGAAAAAAGATAAATCAAAAAATCATGCAAATACACAAAATGGGCTCAGGGGGTGTCAAAGTGAAAAGAGTGTATGAAAAGAAAATACAAAACAAGCCCAGCCCATATAACCTTTCTTCAACCTCTGGCCAGAAAATATCAAAAAAACGTGCGCCTGTTCTTCCAATTCAAACACCTGGATTCTTTGATTTTTTGCACAAACTTCAAACATAAAAAATGTTAAGCATTGAATCACGATTCCAAATATATAAAAAACTCATCCTAACTCTCAGAAATGAGAGAGAATTTTAACATTCCCAAATCCTGACTTAAGTTTTCTGCCATGTTCAGACTCAAAATTCTTGCAGCACACATAACATAAATGAATCTAATTACATGGGCATGTTCAGGGCTATGAATGTCACATATTATCTTCACAAACCTAAAGCTAACAATGCCTAATAAGATAGATATGAGTTCATGAACTTACCTGTTCAGTTGAGGTTCTATCTGGCAATGGAGAAACTTTCAATGCAAGGTGATGATTGGTATAACTTCCTTGATGTCCAGGGATGCTATTCCAAGCTTTACTTTGTCTTGAAACCTTTTGAATCGTGCTAGAGCTCTTCAACTGAAAATCAGAAAAGTGAAAATGGCCAAAAGGATTAGAGGAGTTACAGGTTGCTTCTAATGCTTTGGATAGTTTGGATTGATGGTAGGGAAGGTGTCTGAAGTGGTTTGGGCAAGAATGCTTGAAAGGATTGAGAGTTGGAACTCAATCTGCAGAGGTAGCTCTGTTTTTGCAGTTTGAGAGTGATTTTGGCAATGGGGAGGTATTGATGGTCTTAGGGTCGTGCTTCAGCTTGGTTAGGATGATTAGAATGTGTGTACAATATTTGCTTAAGTGTTCTAATGCTGAGATCATAGTTGTGTTGTGATATGGGATGTTTCTTAACACTTAAGCCAACAAAAGCCAAGTTGTGTTCTAGGCAGGTAGAGGGCCCCTAATCATGCTGCAAAACTCCTTCTTGATCAGTGTGTTATGCTCATAATATTGTGCCAATTAGATTTCATCTGTACTTGTTGGATTTTCAATTGGACATAAAGCTTGCTTTTGCAAAAATGGCTATTTTACTTTTTCCATAAATGGCTTTATTCAACATGTAATGCATAAGCTCATGAAACAAGGCCTTAGCACAATGAACATGCATTAAATTATTGAGTGTTGGATGGTTTAAGGACCTGTAATGTAGCACAAACTAAGCTGACTTGAAAATGGCATAAATCATGAACATGTACATGACCAATTCAAAAGTGAGTTTTTGCCATATTGTGAAATTCGATTCTCTCAAGTTATGAGGTTGTTTGATGAGTTCTTGGACATTTTGGAAAGCTTGGAATGTGTAATACAATCCATCTTTGAAATGCAAATTGAAATTCCAAGTGGAAGTGTATGGAAAATGGCCTTGAAGTTAGGTAGAAAACCTTGCCAAAATAGGTTAAAATTTCACTAAGTTAAGAATGGTTTAGTACCCTTATTCCAAAAATTGTAACTTGAGATACAAGCTTCATTTGGCAAAACTTTGTGAATAAAAGTTGTAGATTATGCAATAAGCTACAACTTTCATGTTTTGACTTTTGTTTGAATCCAAATGAATCTTGGTGAGAAAGTGGGGCAAAGTTGGGAAAAAATTAGGGTTTTTCATAACTTAAAAAAAAATTCTAAGTTATGAAAAATTCTCATTTCTAACCCTAATTTGCATTTCTTGATTTCTTGGTGAACAAGTTTCATGATTTGGCATGTTTTGATGAAAAATGAATCTTGACTCTTGATTTTGACCAAAAAGTCAAAGTTTGACTTTTCAGTATACAGTCAAAATTGATCAATTGACTGGGAAATTCAACTGTCAATCTTGTGTACTTGGGATCTTTTGAACTTGTTGAGCATGTCAAGATAATTCCATGGGGTCCTTGAGTCCATATGTGAGCTTGGTTTGTCATTGGCTAGGTCAGACAGTCAAAAATTGCCTTTGTGCAGTCAAAACCCTAAAAATGACCACTTTGCCCCTTTGGTGATCTGATCAAATTTCTTGTGGAATTGTGATCCAAACTTGATCAAATGGTTCATATGAGTTCATAATGTTGACGTGGGTCCATTTTCATGAGGTTTGACTGTCTATTGGCCACAGTTGACTTTTTTCCCCAATACAGCTGATTTCTAGGTCAATTGTCCAATTGACTGGGCAAAACTTGGAATCAAGACTTGAAACTTGATATGGATAAACTTGGGAGTCCAATATGAAGCAAGAAAGTCATCTTAGGCATTTTAGGTCAAAACATATTTGTGCAAACACAAACCCTAATTTGGGTCAACAGTGCAAGGAGAAGTCTTGAGCAGATGAAACCCTAACTGGATCTTGAGCTTCAAGGGCTTTGTGATGAGAAATCATTGAGAAATGGGAGGGCAAATTTTGGGGTACAACAGTTGCCCCTGTTCAATCTTCTTGAATCCGAAGAGTTAGATTGGCAAGTTTGCCTTTCGTAACTCGAGGGTAAAAGGAGATTGGACACTAGAGTGCCCTTAAATTTGCACTCGTCAAAGCAATGGATGCGGGAATGGGCTTAGAGATGCCATTTGGATATGGGCTTAATGATGCCATCTGGAAGAGTGACAGAAACTTGTCGGGGATGGGCTTAAAGATGCCATCTGGAAATGAGTATCAAGAAGGTGTCCATGCTTGGGACCATCTCTGAACTGGGGGTCTGAATAAGCAATAGATTGACATCCATTGTTGGGAGGAATCCGTAAACTGTTTTCAAAAATTGCATCTGAACAAGTTGATAGATTAACATCCGTTGTTGGGAAGAATCCATAAACTGTTTTCAGAAGTTTGGAGAGGAATCTGAACAAGCGATAGGTTAACATCCGTTACTTGGAGAACCCGTGAACTGTTTTCAGAAATCTTAAAGTTGAATAAGCAATAGAGCAGCATCCGTTGTTGGGAAGCGTCCGTAAACTGTTTTCAAAAGTTGCATCTGAACAAGTGATAGATTAACATCCGTTGTTGGGAAGAATCCATAAACTGTTTTCAGAAGTCTGGAGAGGAATCTGAACAAGCGATAGGTTAACATCCGTTACTTGGAGAACCCGTGAACTGTTTTCAGAAATCTTGAAGTTGAATAAGCAATAGAGCAGCATCCGTTGTTTGGAAGCGTCCGTAAACTGTTTTCAAAAGTTGCATCTGAACAAGTGATAGATTAACATCCGTTGTTGGGAAGAATCCATAAACTGTTTTCAGAAGTCTTGGGAAGAAACTGAACAAGTGATAGGTTAACATCCGTTACTTGGAGAACCCGTGAACTGTTTTCAGAAATCTTGAATTTGGAGGAAGAACCGGTGTAGGGTTCCCTGATGATGAGCTCGTGTGAAACTGCATCCGGATAAATCTGGAATAAGCATTAGAATGTTGCCGTGTCTGGGTCACATCTGAACTATTCCTGGAAAGAAATCTCGGAAGATAATGATTTTATTCTTTCGACTGATCTTACCTGAAAGGTAAAGAGTTAGTTATATGCAATGCCATGATGCATGATATAATGTATGTTATATGATATGAATGTAAATGGATGCGCATGTAAGCTGGAGAGCTGTCTTGCAAAGGATAGATGAATCCGAGATGGCTGAAGATAAAAGTTTGACTGCTGCCGGGAAGAATAATTCCTGGTTGTTGCTGGAGAAAAAAGGAGCTTGGGTTGTATACCAATCTTCTGGGGAATTCTTGATGACTTCTACTGGGGAGTTCCAATCTAATAGACTCATGCTGGGGAGGTAAGACCGAGGATCTTCAGCTTGGAGGGAAGTATCTCTGGCGACTTCACTGGGGACTCAAGATTTGCTTTCAGAAAACTCTGTGGTGAGAAGGTTCATTAGTCTGGCTTCGCTGGGGATTGACAATTTGAAGCTTTAGCTCGGCTGGGGATATTGAAACTTAAATTCTGAGGGGAATTGAATTCCGGAGGATCCTCCGACTGGGGGATTGTAAAGATAAGTTATGCTCGGGAACTCTGATGAACTCCGCTGGGGATAAGAAGAAATTTGGCGAGTGCGATCTTCCGTGGCAATAAGCTGAGGATAACCCATTTATAAGCCCTTGTGAGGAATAACTTTGAATAAAACTCGGGAGAGACGTCCGTACTCTGCAGGGGATAAGCTTCTAGAATCTACTGGGGATAAGCTTCACGACTTGCTAGGGATATGGATTCCCAATCTCCTGGGGGTTTCCTTTGAAAGGGTATCAAGATATCCAACTGCGCCTTCAACCTATCAGTAATCCTCTTTCTTATTTCATAAGGAAATGATTATGTTCAAATGCATATGCCTATTTAACAAAACATTGGACGTTTCTCAAAATAAAACAAATAGTGCAAGAGAAAAGGAAAGGAAGCGACACAAATTTCTGGGAAAAGTATTTGTATTGACTTTCTATGAGTATATTTGTACAAGGGAGACAATCATCCTAGTAAGAGGATTTTGTCGTAAATATTTGAAAAATTTACAAAATAAAGATGGCTATGTGAAATAATTCCATAGGATTCCATTCCGCTATAGCTTTCAAAACTCTGAATATTTGTCCATTCAATGCTTTGTCTGCCGATGACTGGATTGATCAGAAGCCTGGAACTGGTTGGTGAAGCGATTGTCTTTTGAAGTGATCCGACGAGACATAGTCATACGCTTTAATTCCCTAACATTTTCCTGAATCGCCCTTTCGGGTTTTCGATTCACCGGGAAACCTATTTTTGCCCAAGCCGCCCTTTCGGGTTTTCGACTTGCCGGGTGTACAGATTCTTTTTGTTTTTATCCCTAACTTTTGCCTGAACCGCCCTTTCGGGTTTTCGGTTCACCGGGATGCCCATTTTTGCCCAAGCTGCCTTTCGGGTTTTCGACTTGTCGGGTTATTTTATGCGTAGTATCTTTTGACTATGTCCGCGTTCGCAGGGTGTGGCAAATCGTCGCCGTCCATGGTGGTCAGAATCATTGCACCACCAGAAAATATGCTCTTGATCACAAATGGTCCTTCATATGTAGGAGTCCATTTGCCCCTGGGATCACTTTGCGGCAAGATAATCCGCTTGATTACGAGATCTCCGACTTGATACACTTGACGTCTAACTTTCTTATTGAAGGCCTTGATCATCCGCTTTTGATACGTCTGACCATGGCATATAGCAGCAAGTCGCTTTTTGTCGATCAGATTGAGTTGGTTAAGTCGGGTCTGCATCCAATCATCTTCATTCAAACCTGCATCCTTCATAATCCTTAGAGAAGGAATCTGAACTTCCATACGCAAAACAGCTTCCATGCCATAAACCAAAGAAAATGGGGTTGCCCCAGTTGAAGTACGAGTCGTCGTACGGTATCCATGAAGAGCAAACGGTAACATCTCATGCCAGTCTTTGTAAGTGACCGTCATTTTCTGAATGATCTTCTTAATGTTTTTGTTCGCAGCTTCAACAGAACCGTTCATCTTCGGCCGATAGGGAGATGAATTGGGATGATAAATCTTGAACTGTTCGCACAATGCGGTGATCATCGTGTTATTCAGATTTGTACCGTTGTCTGTGATGATCTTGTCTGGAACACCATACCGACATATGAGATTTTGCTTGATGAAGCGGGCAACCACATTTTTAGTGACAGAGGCAAAGGAAGCTGCTTCGACCCATTTGGTGAAATAGTCAATGGCAACCAGGATGAAGCGATGTCCATTGGAAGTCGTGGGCTTGATCTCCCCAATCATATCAATGCCCCACATTGCAAAGGGCCACGGAGCAGTCAGAACGTTGAGGGGAACCGGAGGGATATGAACTTTGTCAGCGTAGACTTGACATTTGTGGCAAGTACGGGAGTGTTGATGGCAGTCAGCTTCCATGGTAGACCAGTAATAGCCTGCCCTTAGGATCTTCTTAGCCATTGTATGCCCGCTCAAGTGAGTGCCAAATGTGCCGCTGTGGATATCAGTCATGATCAACTCTGCTTCAGCTTTGTCTATGCATCGGAGTAACACACAATCATGGCTTCGTTTGTAAAGGATGTCGTTGCTCAGGAAGAACTTAGCAGCGAATTTCCTTAAGAACTTCTTGTCATTTACGGAAGCTCCTTCAGGATAATCTCTGGTCTCGAGATACCTTTTGATTTCATGGAACCAAGGTTGTTCCACTACTTCTTCGGTATTAATCTCGTGACAATGCGCAGGTTCATCCATTCGCTCGATGGTGATTTGGGGAGCCTCGTTATCCCAGTTGAGTTTAAACATGGAGGACATTGTGGCTAGAGCATCTGCTAGCTGATTCTCTTCTCGCGGGAAATGTTCGAAGGTAATTTGCTCGAAATGAGGCAACAATGTCAAGACATGTTCTTTGTATGGGATAAGATTAGGATGCTTGGTATCCCATTCTCCTTTGATTTGACTGATAACCAAAGCCGAATCCCCAAATACGATCAAAGATTTGATCCCCAAGTCTATAGCAGCCTTGAGACCAAAGATGCAAGCTTCATATTCAGCCATGTTGTTTGTGCAGCTAAAGTAAAGTCGGCCCGTGAAAGGTGTGTGACAACCTTCCGGAGAAATGAGTACTGCGCTGATACCGTTTCCAAGTGCATTTGAAGCACCATCAAAGTACAGGGTCCATCGGGATCCCTTTTCGGGTCCGTCATACGGTCCGTTACTTTCAATGTTGTCCAAATTCATGATGTCCTCGTCTGGGAAGTCAAATCTCATGGGTTGATAATCTTCGATAGCCTGATGAGCCAGATGGTCAGCTAGTACACTCCCTTTTATAGCTTTTTGGGTGGTGTACTGGATGTCATACTCAGTTAAGATCATTTGCCATCTAGCTATCCTTCCAGATAAAGTGGGCTTTTCGAAAATATACTTGATAGGGTCCATTTTGGAAATCAACAAGGTAGTATGAGTCAACATATACTGTCTTAGTCGGCGAGCAGCCCATACCAAAGCGCAATAAGTTTTCTCGAGCAGTGAGTAGCGAGTCTCACAGTCGGTAAACTTTTTGCTAAGGTAATAAATAGCATGCTCTTTTCGACCAGACTCGTCATGCTGGCCCAAAACACACCCCATTGAGTTATCCAAGACGGTCAAATACATGATCAGTGGTCTTCCTTCGAAGGGTGGCATCAGAATAGGAGGTTCTAGAAAGTACTCCTTGATTCTATCAAAAGCAGCTTGACAATCATCGTTCCATTCAACTACCTGATCTTTCTTCAAGAGTTTGAAAATTGGTTCACAGGTAGAAGTCAGATGAGAGATGAATCTGGCAATATAGTTCAAGCGCCCCAAGAACCCTCTAACCTCCTTTTCAGTATGGGGAGCAGGCATTTCTTGTATTGCTTTCACTTTTGCCGGATCGACTTCAATGCCTTTGTTGCTTACAATGAATCCCAGGAGTTTACCAGACCTAACTCCAAAAGTGCATTTACTTGGATTCAGCCTGAGCTTGTATTCTTTCAACCTGGCAAACAGCTTTTCTAGATGTTCAAGGTGCTCTTCCTCTGTTTGTGACCGAGCTATCATATCGTCTACGTAAACTTCAATCTCATGATGTATCATATCATGAAATAAAGCTACCATGGCGCGTTGATAAGTTGCCCCTGCGTTCTTCAGCCCGAACGGCATCACCTTGTAACAGAAAGTGCCCCATTGCATGACAAAAGTTGTTTTCTCCATATCCTCGGGGGGCATTTTGATTTGATTGTAGCCCGAGAATCCATCCATGAAGGAAAACACTTTGTGCTGAGCTGTATTGTCGATCAAAATGTCAATGTGAGATAGCGGGAAATCATCTTTGGGGCTGGCCCTATTCAAATCCTGGTAGTCCACACACATCCTGACTTTGCCATCTTTCTTAGGTACTGGCACGATGTTAGCGACCCATTGAGGATAGGACGTAACAGCCAGAAAGCCAGCGTCGAATTGCTTCATTACTTCTGCTTTGATCTTTTCAGACATGTCAGGCCTCATTCGGCGGACTTTTTGCTTGATCGATGGACAATCCTCTCTTGTGGGGAGACGGTGAACCACGATGTCTATGTCTAAACCCGGCATGTCTTCATAAGACCAAGCGAAGATCTCAACATACTCATTCAACAACTGTATCAGACGTTCCTTGACACTTGGTTCCAGATTGGCACCCACTTGCACCTCCTTCCGGTCTTCCTCGGTCCCTAAGTTAACAGTTTCCAATGACTCTTCGTGCGGTAAGATGGCCCTTTCCTCTTGTTGTAGAAGTCTGGCTAGTTCCCCTGGTACTTCACAACCTTCGTCATCTTCATACTCGGCTTGATTGACCAGCTCTTCAGAGTTATTGAAAGATATAGCAGAATAGTCACCCATGGAATCCGGAGTGGATGGGTACCTGCATTTGTGAGTGTGGGTGTGTGTAAGGGATAGCCATCCTTAAACAAAAAATGCAAAAGGAAAGAAAACGAACACAAGCAGTTTATCAAATGAAAAACTTCCAATGAATCATTAAACATGGCATATGGATATGAAAGATAATCAAAACCCTTACAAATGGACCTACATGCCCCGAGCAAGGCATGAGGTGAAAAGATAGTGTACGGATTGTTTGAGAGTAAATATTACAGACCAAATAAGAAATGTTTAACAGATAAATTACTGATGAATAAAAGTGATGGGGACAAAGTCTTTTTCCTCCCAGTTGCTCAATCCTCCTTTGACAGTTGGGTAAATCCATTCTTCAATGTTGCTCTATTTGTCTTCATCCTCCAAAGCGTTGATTCCGTAGGGAGAAATTTTGACTGGCGCCCGTTCAATCTTCGAACGGCGCATAGCTTTCTGGCCAGCGGCTGTGAACCCTAATCCAAATTTATCTGTCTTATGTGGAATGTCAGGTAACTGCCCCCATGCTGAATTCTTTCCTTCTTTTATTGCGGCCCTTGCGTCCTCCAGAGATGCCATCTTGGCCATCTGCCTCGGTGTTTCAGCTGCCAACTTTTCTACTGCTATTTCAGGAAGGACTTCTTCAAAATGTTGAAATGGAGTCTCAATGAACTCCCCCTCTACCTCCACGTACCAGAATGAGTTTAAGTGGCTAATCATGTACTCTTCTTCACCATGGACAGTAATGATCTTTCCCTTGACAGGATACTTCAACATCTGATGCAAGGAGGAGGTGACTGCCCCAGCATGGTGTATCCAAGGCCTACCCAACAAGCAAGAGTATGATGGACGGATGTCCATCACATAGAAAGTGGATTTAAACACCTCAGTGCCTATCTTGATGGGAATTTCAACCTCCCCATGGACCATTCTCTTCGAACCATCAAAAGCTCTGACAACAATATCACTCGGCTTCAACTCCAACCCTTCACAATCTAGTCGGTCCAAGGCCTTTTTAGGCAATACATTCAGCGACGAACCAGTGTCGACCAAGACGTGTGCGAGAGTGGTTCCTCGGCACTCGACTGAAATGTGCAAAGCATCATTGTGGTTCCTACCTTTAGGAGTTAGGTCGGCATCAAAAAAACCTAATCCATTGTCCGCAGTCATGCTAGCCACGCAATTTTGAAATTGATCTGCAGAGGTCTCCTGGGGCACATGGGCTGCCTTCAGGAATTTTATCAGGGCTTTAGCGTGCGCTTCTGAGCAAAGCAATAGTGCCAGCATAGAGATCTTGGAGGGGGATTGCCCCAGCTGCTCTACCACATCGTAATCAATTCTCTTGATTATCCTCAAAATCTCATCCATTTCCTTCTTGGAGGTTTCCGGGATGACCAAGGGTTGAGCCCTCGTCCTGACGAGCTCATCTTGGATTCCCTTACCTTTGTCAGCAGCGGTAGGAGAGACAGTACTAGGAACAAAAACGTCTTCAATCAAAGGAGTTCTAGCAGAAAGTTTTATTGGTGCAGGGATGACCTTGTCAGCTGATGAGGGTCCAAAGATTGCTCTTGGAGGGGAAATCTCTAGAGAAAATATTCTCCCGCTCCTGGTGATTTTGCTAGTGCCTGCAATGTTACTAATGCTGGCTTCTTCATCATCCGAACTTTCTTCAATTATTTCGATTTGTTTAATACCATGGTAGTAGACGTCGCCGCCGTAGTTCCATGGTATCGACTTCTCAGAAACATAGGGGACAGGCCCTGGCATTGTTATCTTCAAAGGAACAGATTTCGTAGCTGGCGTAATCTTAACAGGCTTTTTGACGGCCTTGGAAATATTGGCGTGAATGGTTATGATTGAGACATCTTTAGTATGAACTGGAACAGCAGAAACTTTTTCAAACAAAATTTGTCGACTATCCATAAGGCCTTGGATGCCTTTCTTCAGTAACGGACAATCAAACGGTAGAGAGTAACAACAATAGCAGTCTTCTTTACATCCCGGGAAGATCCCGGCCCTTAACAAGTTCAACTTAATGGTTAGCAATGGAGTAGTCAGATCATTGACATCAGCAACATACAAATCTTCTTCAATGGCGTTGACATTTCGGCCGTGCTTCGGCATGGGTGCAGATATCACATTAGGCTTTTCCGGAGCGTCAAACTCCACCTCCTTCGCCTCTATCAGGTCTTGGATTTTATGCTTGAGTGCCCAACAATCATTGGTGTCGTGCCCAACACTGTCTGAATGGTAGGCGCATTTAGCATTAGCATGATAATACGGAGAGGACGTATTCACATTCTTTGATGCCTCCTTGATGGTGGCGAGATTCAACTTCAACAGATGGGGAAGCACTTGCGCTGGAGTCATATTAATACGGGTGAATTGCCGTTGTGGCTGTTCCACTCATTGTTGATTTGGTCTGGACTGGTTATAGCGAGGCTGCTCACTTGGAGTGTTTTGAATCATTACGGCCCCCACAGTTGGCCGATGCTCCGTCTTCCCTGCTCTTCTCTGAGAATATACCACAGCTGTCTCCTTCTTAAAAGGTTTCTTCTCAACATTTGCAGCAATACCCTTCTGAATCTTTCCTGACTTGATGCCGGCTTCTATTCTCTCGCCTGTTAAGATCAAATCGGTAAACCCCGCGGAAGAGTTACCCATTAGATGATTGAAAAATGGCCCAAATAGGGTCCCAAGAAACATATCAACAAGTTCACGGTCGGTTAAAGGAGGCTGCACCCTGCCAGCCAAATCCCTCCATTTTTGTGCGTACTCTTTGAATCCTTCGCCTGTTCCTAATGACATACCCTGAAGTTGGGTACGAGTAGGAGCAAGGTCAGAATTATACTGGTATTGTTTGTAGAAAGCGGTGGCCAAATCTTCCCAATTTCTGACACTGGTTCCTTCTAGCTGATAAAACCACTCCAACTGAGCTCCCGAAAGGTTGTCTTGAAAGAAATGAATCCAGAGGTTTTTATCTGCCGTATAGGGTTGAATCTTTCTCACATAGGACCTGAGATGCATTTTGGGACAGGACAACCCATCATACCTCACAAACACTGGTACTTTGAATTTTGGGGAATCACAATCCCGGCGACCAAACCCAAGTCTTCAAAATCCAAACCCGGTACTCTTTGTAATTCCATGGCGGCCAATCTGTCTTCTAGCCCTTTGTATTTGTCATCAGCTGGAGGATATTGCTGATCAGAATAATCTTCATCCTCTTCGACCTCTTCTTCTTCCGCATCATACTCGGAAGGTACCGCAGCTCCACCTCCTTTGCTGGTTCCTTCATCAGAAATAGGACGAAATTCAAGCACCCTCCGAGCTTCTCCGTCAAATCTTCTCCCCAAAGTAGCCACCCCGAGTCTCTTTTTCTTCTTTTTCACTGGGTCTTTGTTCCCCAATTGAGTTTTGATATCCTCCTGACCCTTAGCCAAGGTCATCAGGAGTTGTTGGAATTGTGCATTCTGAGCTTGCAGGTCTTTGACTGTTTGCTCGAGATCCATCCTACTGAAATAAACAGCAGATAGATAAGGAAACCTGGAGTGAGACCTGCTTATGCACATGATGAATGGTATGCTTATGTATGCAATGCATTCAAGGATTTAGGACATTCAAAATTGTTTCAGACAAAGAAGAACGCACGTCATATTAATAAGAAGAAATTTGTTAGTACATAAATGCCCCATGGGCCAAATATTACAAAATAACTTCTCAAGGCAAAAAGACATTGCGCATCCTCTTTGGTGCGATGTAGGTGTTGAGGGCCTCTTGCTCATGGAGTCGGCGGGTAAGCTCTAGAACCTTCTTCTCACTGGCGTAGAAGCTAGCTTCAAAAGTGTTCCGTTCCTCCTTGAGCTGAATCCAACTTTTCTGCATTTCCTCCCACGATGTAGGCATGTCTGGATGTAGGATGGTGTAGGGGACCTCTCCTTCCTTGACGGGCTCTTTAATCACAGGGAGTACATGAGGATAAGGCATCATTAGTCTTTGGGCTCGGGCCCGTACCCACTTGAGATAAGGCTCAAGAGGGATGGAGTTCTTGTGTCCCAGAGTCTTGCTATCAACCTTGTTGGGTCTTCCCCAAGCTCTGATGAATCTTTGGCGAAGTCCTTGCGCATCGTTGTCGAAGTCAAAAACTAGGTCAGGAATCAACATGTCATGAGGGCCATCCCTCCGTGCATATCCAAATTGCCTCAAAGCTACGCAAGGGTTGTAGGTGATTCCTCCTCTAATTCCAAGTAAAGGAACATTAGGGAATTCTCCACAACGATCGACGATGATGACATTTTCTCTGGACCGAGAACACCAATGTACATCAGAGTGAGTAAGAGTCATCAACCGTTGGGACCACCTTGAGCCTTGGTCATTCTTCAGGACAGATTGTGGAAGGTGCGAAATAAACCACCTTGCAAGGAGAGGAGTACAACGCATGAGAACACCCCTCTTTCTCATTGTTCGTGTGTAAAATGAGTGAAGAATGTCCCCAAGCAATATTGGTATTGGGTTTCTGGACAAGAAGATTTTGACGGCGTTGACATTTATCAATTGGTCAGAATTTGGGAATAAGACCAACCCATAGATAAGGAGTGCCACAATCTCTTCAAAGGCTTGTAGGTCTAATGAATTCCAACATTCTTGTGCCTTCTCAAACAAGAATTTTGCTAAGAATCCTTTGACGCCGCTTCTGGTTTCCCAATGCCCCTTGATGTCGGATGGTTGTAGATGTAATGCTCGAGCAACATCTTCCGGCTTTGGTTCCTGTTCTGTACCGTTGAATGGTAGTTGATTAAGGATAGGAATTCTCAGGAGTTGAGAAAACTCCTCCAAAGTGGGCACCAACTGATAATCAGGGAAAGTGAAACAGTGGTGAAGAGGGTCAAAGAACTGGAATAGCACTTTCATCATGTCTTCTTCAATGTTGGTGTTGACTAGGCTGAGCAGTCTACCATGTCTTTCACTGAAGGATGAGCTTTCCGGAATTCTTGAGGTGAGCTCCTTGAGTTGAGGAGAGATTCTCACAAGGTTGACTTGAATGGTATTTCTGCGAGGAATTTCCATGACCTACAAAATAAGAACAAAGATGAAGATCCAAACCCTTGAAATGGTTAGTGAATGCATATGATTTTTTATGATGTTTATGATGTTTATGATGTATGCATAAAACATATGTACAAGAAAATCACACCAAACCCTAGTTTTAAGCTTGCATGGGGTTTCATAGGTAAGTACCCTCTTGAGTGTAGTTGGCTTAAAAACCTGTCCTATAAATAGTAACCGGGTTCTAAGGAGCTCAATATCACTGGATTGTTTTCATTGTTCATTGTTTTGGTTTAGCCACTTAACTAGCGACCAAAATATTCCAAGAAAACAACCCTCAATGAGTGTAGTATCGAGTATCTACCAACTTCGGACTGCACCAAAGCCGGTCATCTCACTACCCCTAATAAAAGGCCCAGATGGTCAAGTAAGGTTCTAGGTCATTAGTGCTTAGTGACATCACTCAGCGGCCCCGTACTCTCCTTGATTGAACTCAAGGGTTACCGGTACTCACAAATATGTCGCACTAATATAGCTATTGCTTCGACCGTGTCGGTATACCCCGCACAGTTTCCACAACGTATTGCTATCTATGAATGTTTCCCAAAATCCGGGTGTAGGATTGCAAACCCAAACAATAGAGCCAAGATATAAAGTAAACAAATCAAACAATTAGTCATGCAAGAGGGTGATCTAAGCCCTAAGGTTACTCCACTTTTAAATTTATCCCCAGCAGAGTCGCCAGTTCTGTGATACGGTGGGAGAACTGACTATGGTTTTGCGTTTGTTTTCGCAAATGTTTCGGTTGAGCAAGAGTCGCCACCGACTTTTTATTTTATCCTAAGGAAAGGTTTAAAAAGCACAACAAAAAACCTTTGAGATTTTTCTTGGGTTCGGGGAGTAGATTATAGAAAGGGAAGGTATTAGCACCCTTTCTATCCATGGTTATCCATGGGCTCTTAGGTACTTGCTTAGATCAACTTGCCTTGGTTTTCAATTGTTTGAAATGGTGCTCGGTATGTGGTTTTGAAAATGTTTTGAAAAGATGCCTTGTATAGGCTACCCTTGTAACAATTCTTTACTCGAATGTTTTACAAAAGGTGTTTTGTCTTTTGAAAAGATGTTTCAAGGTTTTTTGAAAGTTTGTTTTGAAAGTGTTTGTGAAGTATGGTTTGAAAATAGGCAAGTGTTTTCTTTTACAAATTGACAAGTACCTAAGAGTTATCTACCCTAAAGTTCTCAAAGATTTTTGTTATGTTTTAAACCTTTGGACAATTTTGTTCCACCATTGCATTTGGTGGACAATCTTGTATTAGGAGGTGAAAGGGACGGGCGCGGGTCATCGTTTTAGACCATAATTGCAATAGTGCTAAGTGTCTTTGGGAAATTTCTCTTTGAAAGGAACTTGATCATTTTAGGCAATTTTTCGAAAGCGTCATCGAGGGACTATGATCATTTGATTGTTTGTTTTTACCCAAAGAAACCTAACATGCAATATGGCCCAATTATTTGAAAGTAACAAGTGGAATACCCTAGGGGTGCAAGTGTGAGATGTGTTGTCCATTATCATGCTTTGATTATCTTGAGATTAGGTCAAACTATTTTGTTCTTTTTATTTGCATACAAACCCTAATTCTAACTTGGTGTATTTAGAAAGCGATAAAGTGCGAAAATTAAAATTCCTACACTATTACAACACCATATGGGAAGGGGGTACAAATGTTCAAATGGGGGGATATTTAGACAAAGAAATTGAACCTAGCTATTACATCATTTTTGGCATATTTACAAGTAATTGATTGCATAAATTAAATGGAAAATAACATAAAGATGCAAAATGCAAAAAAAAGGTTTTTAGGTGTATGAAAAAAAAGTATTATTTATGTCAAATAAATAAAAAAGGGTATTATTTTTGGAGTTTTTGTATTTTAAGGGTAAAACCCTAATTTTTATTAAATAAATATATTAACTATTTAATATGTATAATATTTAATAATTATATACAAAAATAAAATAAAATGGAGTATATTCATAAAAAAAAGTATTTTCCACATCAAATATTAATGAAATAAAAATGTATGTATTTTAGTATTTTTGTCCTAAGTATATATATATATATATATATATATATATATATATATATATATATATATATATATATCTTTATTATTTATTAAATAAATACTATATATATAAAAATAATAATATTTAATATTTATATATAAAAAAGTATATTTTTGTATAAAATATTTTCAAAAGGGAAAATGTAATAAAATCAGAAAAGAAAGTATATTTGCATTATTTTTCCTATTTATTCTAAATAATATTTTTTTTTTATGTACAAATAACTTAAACTAAACAAATAAATGCCTATAAATTCAAAAATGGTGAGAAAAATATTTTTTATATTTTTTATATTATAAGCAAAAATAAATGAGTTAAAATGAAAAAAGAAAAATCAAAAAATCATGCAAATACACAAAATGGGCTCAGGGGGTGTCAAAGTGAAAAGAGTGTGTGAAAAGAAAATACAAAACAAGCCCAGCCCAGATAACCTTTCTTCAACCTCTGGCCAGAAAATATCAAAAAAACGCGCGCCTGTTCTTCCAATTCAAACACCTGGATTCTTTGATTTTTTGCACAAACTTCCAACATAAGAAATGTTAAGCATTGAATCACGATTCCAAATATATAAAAAACTCATCCTAACTCTCAGAAATGAGAGAGAATTTTGACATTCCCAAATCCTGACCTAAGTTTTCTGCCATGTTCAGACTCAAAATTCTTGCAGCACACATAACATAAATGAAATCTAATTACATGGGCATGTTCAGGGCTATGAATGTGACATATTATCTTCACAAACCTAAAGCTAACAATGCCTAATAAGAGAGATACGAGTTCATGAACTTACCTGTTCAGTTGAGGTTCTATCTGGCAATGGAGAAACTTTCAGTGCAAGGTGATGATTGGTATAGCTTCCTTGATGTCCAGGGATGCTATTCCAAGCTTTACTTTATCTTGAAACCTTTTGAATCATGCTAGAGCTCTTCAACTGCAAATCAGAAAAGTGAAAATGGCCAAAAGGATTAGAGGAGTTACAGGTTGCTTCTAATGCTTTGGATAGTTTGGATTGATGGTAGGGAAGGTGTCTGAAGTGGTTTGGGCAAGAATGCTTGAAAGGATTGAGAGTTGGAACTCAATCTGCAGAGGTAGCTCTATTTTTGCAGTTTGAGAGTGATTTTGGTAATGGGGAGTTATTGATGGTCTTAGGGTCGTGCTTCAGCTTGGTTAGGATGATTAGAATGTGTGTACAATATTTGCTTAAGTGTTCTAATGCTGAGATCATAGTTGTGTTGTGATATGGGATGTTTCTTAACACTTAAGCCAACAAAAGCCAAGTTGTGTTCTAGGCAGGTAGAGGGCCCCTAATCATGCTGCAAAACTCCTTCTTGATCAGTGTGTTATGCTCATAATCTTGTGCCAATTAGATTTCATCTGTACTTGTTGGATTTTCAATTGGACATAAAGCTTGCTTTTGCAAAAATGGCTATCTTACTTTTTCCATAAATGGCTTTATTCAACATGTAATGCATAAGCTCATGAAACAAGGCCTTAGCACAATGAACATGCATTAAATTATTGAGTGTTGGATGGTTTAAGGACCTGTAATGTAGCACAAACTAAGCTGACTTGAAAATGGCATAAATCATGAACATGTACATGACCAATTCAAAAGTGAGTTTTTGCCATATTGTGAAATTCGATTCTCTAAAGTTATGAGGTTGTTTGATGAGTTCTTGGACATTTTGGAAAGCTTGGAATGTGTACTACAATCCATCTTTGAAATGCAAATTGAAATTCCAAGTGGAAGTGTATGGAAAATGGCCTTGAAGTTAGGTAGAAAACCTTTCCAAAATAGGTTAAAATTTCACTAAGTTAAGAATGGTTTAGTACCCTTATTCCAAAAATTGTAACTTGAGATACAAGCTTCATTTGGGAAAACTTTGTGAATCAAAGTTGTAGATTATGCAACAAGCTACAACTTTCATGTTTTGACTTTTTTTTTGAATCCAAATGAATCTTGGTGAGAAAGTGGGGCAAAGTTGGGAAAAAATTAGGGTTTTTCATAACTTAAAAAAAATTCTAAGTTATGAAAAATTCTCATTTCTAACCCTAATTTGCATTTCTTGATTTCTTGGTGAACAAGTTTCATGATTTGGCATGTTTTGATGAAAAATGAATCTTGACTCTTGATTTTGACCAAAAAGTCAAAGTTTGACTTTTCAGTATACAGTCAAAATTGATCAATTGACTGGGAAATTCAACTGTCAATCTTGTGTACTTGGGATCTTTTGAACTTGTTGAGCATGTCAAGATAATTCCATGGGGTCCTTGAGTCCATATGTGAGCTTGGTTTGCCATTGGCTAGGTCAGACAGTCAAAAATTGCCTTTGTGCAGTCAAAACCCTAAAAATGACCACTTTGCCCCTTTGGTGATCTGATCAAATTTCTTGTGGAATTGTGATCCAAACTTGATCAAATGGTTCATATGAGTTCATAATGTTGATGTGGGTCCATTTTCATGAGGTTTGACTGTCTATTGGCCACAGTTGACTTTTTTCCCCAATACAGCTGATTTCTAGGTCAACTGTCCAATTGACTGGGCAAAACTTGGAATCAAGACTTGAAACTTGATATGGATAAACTTGGGAGTCCAATATGAAGCAAGAAAGTCATCTTAGGCATTTTAGGTCAAAACATCTTTGTGCAAACACAAACCCTAATTTGGGTCAACAGTGCAAGGAGAAGTCTTGAGCAGATGAAACCCTAACTGGATCTTGAGCTTCAAGGGCTTTGTGATGAGAAATCATTGAGAAATGGGAGGGCAAATTTTGGGGTACAACATAAAGCAGTAAAGAAAAGTCCTAATTTAAGTCTATTACATCCCAGTAAGCAGATACAATAATATGAAATAAGTGTGAAAGTAAATAAGCGTGCGCGAAATGGAAATGACGTCAAAACCCTAAAAAGTTCTAAGTAAAAGAAAGAATCTTCTTTTGTTTTTTTTTTGTTTATTTTTGGAAAATGTTAAATTAAATTAAATCTAATTAATGGAAAAGGAAAGTTATTAATTGAAATTAATTAAAAAATCTAATATTTTTGGCATTTTTGTTTTAGGAAATATTAAAATTTAACCTGATTCTAAATTGATTTTAATTTATGAAATAAAAGTCAAAAAAATTATTAACTAAATTAATTATTAAATTTAAATAAATAAAAAAACCTAAATCTAAATTTTTTATATTTTTTTCTTCTGATTTTATGATTAAATTAAATGATTTTGAAAACAAATAAATAATAAAAAATTACAATTTAAAAGAGATGGGCCTGGTGTGATACGGTGGGAGAACTGACTTGAGGTTTTGCTTTTGTTTTCGCACTTGTTCGGTTTAGCAAGAGTCGCCACCGACTTTTATTTTATCCTAAAGGAAAGGTTAAAAAGCACAAGAAAATTCTTTTGAGATGTTTCGTGGGTTCGGGGGGTAGATTATGAAAAGGGAAGGTATTAGCACCCTTTTCATCCATGGTTATCCATGGGCTCTTAGTTACTTGGTTTTTAGATCACTTGCCTTTGATTTTCAATTGCTTGAAATTGTGGTGTGTGTGTGTGTGTGTTTTGAAAATGTTTTTGAAGAAGACGCCTTGTCTTAGGCAACCATTGTAATGACTCGTGTTTGAGTGTTTCACAAATGTGTGTATCTTTTCGAAAAGATGTTTCAAATGTTTTTGAAAGTTTGTTTTGAAAGTGTTTGTGGAGTGTGGTTTGAAAAGTAGGCAAGCGTTTTTGCAAGTTGATCAAGTAACTAAGAGTTTTTCTACCCCTAAATTTACTTAAAGGTTTTTCTCATGTTTTAACCCCTTTTTAACAATTTTGTTCCACCGTTGTATTTGGTGGACAATCTTGTGTTTAGGATGTTTAACGGGACAGGCGCGGGTCATCGTATGGACCATGAATGCAATGATGCCAAGTGTCTTTGGCAACTTGCTTGAAGGGACTATGATCATTTTGATAGGCAACTTTCGAAAGCGTCATCGAGGGACTATGATCATTTGAATTGTTTTGCCAAAGAAACTCGACGTGCAAGCATGGCCCATTTTGGAAGGCAACAAGCGGGATTACCCTATGGGTGCAAGTGTGATTGTGTATTGATTTCATGCATTTGTCTTGTATTAGGTTATCTAGCGTTTGATTTTATGTACATGCAAACCCTAGGTCTAACCATGGTATAATTTTAAAGCGATAAATTGCGGGAATTTAAAGTCTACGCTATTACAAATAAGTATCCGGGAGTGGGGGTACAAATTTACAAATGGGGATGAGACTTAAGGAGGATAGTGTCCAAATAATTTACAACCAAATCGAATTGCGATCACAAATGTAATGTGTATCAAATGTACAAGATAAGCAAGTGTAAATGCATCAATGTATTTGTGTATTGTAAATGTGTAAGTGTATGTGTAAATGTATGAGGTTTATTTACAAGTTGAGATGTGAACTTAATGAAAAATTAAGTGTTTTGTTTATTTGTTTTTTTTTGTATAATATGTACAAACAAAATATTTCAAGAAAAGAAAAGTGTTTAACTTAAAGAAAAATTATGTATTGATGTAATTATGTACAAACATTTTAAAAAGGTTTTAAGATTAAGAAAAAGAAAATTGTTTTAAGTTCTATGTATTATGTATTAATGTTAGTGTATTTTTATGTACAAAAGAAATTTTGTATAAAAGATTTAAGGTATTATTTTATCTACATAATTTAATTATGCTATAGAAGATAAAAGAATTTTGTTAGTTAGAATAATGTAAAAAAATGAAAATATAAGTTAGTTTTGAAATAAAAAGGGCTAAGGGATTAGATGGGTCTTAGGAAAGAAAAAGGGCCCAAGCTGAAACAAATGAACAGAAGCAAAGGGGGGGGGGGTACGCTTGGAAAAAATGAACGGGCTTAGGCGTGTTTGGCAGAGGCAGGCCCAATGCTTGGGACAACAACTTTGCCTAGGGTTTAATTGTTTTGTGTCATTTGGGGAAATAGGGTTTGCTGAGAACACAAAGGCGCGCTGTTCGCTTCACTTCAATCCTCTTCATCTTCTCCGCCAAGCGCCTAGATAGTGTACTTTTCCCAAGGCCACCAACGCCACCATCTGTCCTCTTCCCTCCATTGGTTGGGCAACGCAAAAAAATGAGAAAAAAGGTAAAGATTTTGGACGTTTTTAGAGTTTGTTATTTCTGTCCTTGCGTGTTCTGATTTCGTATTCTGATATTATGTGTTTTTGTTTGCCATTTGAAATGCATGAAAAGGGTATAAGAATACTACCTCGGACCTTGGAGACGGAGGAGTATGGATCGGAGGCGCCCTGGGACGGCCGGAGGCGAAGGACACAGTGCTGAGCTTTTGCTTCTTGGTATCTTTATTTTGCTTCTTAGGTTTCGTGATGAACAAAACTGAAAACCTGGTTTGATCACTTTTTCCTCTTCTTCTGTTTGCCCTACTTCTGTATGATGTTTGCTCTGAATATTGCTTGTTGGTATGTTGCCTTCGTTTGTATGCTTAATGATGATTATCTGAGAGTTTATTGCCTTGAAATGCTGAGTTGCCTGGATCTTGAATATTGCTTCTTTTCTTCTTCTCTTGTTAGCCTCGCCTTTGGAATAGCTTGCTTGATGCCTTTGATTGCTTTCCTATGATGAAAGTTTTCTGAGGCTTTGGTTGGTTCGAATGTTTTTGACTTTAAGTTGCCTCTGAGATGATGATGTTTGCTTGCTTTGTTGCCTTGAAATGCTTGTCTGCTGATATTGGTGTGTTATTGTTCTAAACCCTATGATGAAAGTTTTCTGAGGGGGGCCTATTGGTTAGGCTTCTGGTTTCATTTTGAGGCTTGATAGTTCAGGTTTTCATGTTATTTTGATGGTTAAGGCTTGTATGGTTTAGGCTTCAAGCTTTTGGTCTTAGACAGTTTAGAGGCAGGTTGGATTTGGTTTGATGCTTCAGGCTTTAGAGGCTTTGATACTTGGGATTCAGTTTGTGTTTGCATGTTAAAGGATTTTGTTTGAAAGGCCTTTTGATGTTTTGAACTGGTTTTTGGTTTAGAAACACAGGTTTAGGTTTGGAAGTATGGCAGGTTTGATGGATTCTATCTTGCAGGCCTGTGTGAGGTTTATGCAGGATACTTGATGTTTCAAGTTTGCCTTGAATGCAGGTTTAAACTTGTGGTATTTTTGGTTCTTCTCCTTTTTCATGTGTTAGCAAGTTTTGATGTTATACTGAGTTATAGTTCAAGGCAGGCTTGGCTTCTGTTACAGTTTTGAGAGCCTTTTTGCTTTTTGTTTTTTTTGGTATATCTGCCTCTCCTCTCACTGTGTTATCTCAGTGTGTTTTATATATTTCTTCTTCAAGCCTAAGCCTGTAAGCCTCCTTTATTTTTTCTCTCTTCTCTCTCCAGTACAAATTAAAGCATTTTATATTGCTTAGGTGTACTATGTTCTGAAAAAGCAACTGCTGGAAAATGATGAAATTTAACATTGCTTGCTCTTGTTGCTTTCCTCTGCATAACTCTTATCTCTTTTTCCATATTTTCTGCTTCTTTGTGACAGCATTTTGTACTTGTTTTGAATAGCCTTTTGATAGCTTTTTGGAAGCTTGTGGAAAGTTTGAAATTGGAACTTTGTTGGCCTAGTTCAGTTTTCCTTTTATCCTTGGTTTAGAACTTTTGGAATTATGCAGCTTTTGAACCATGAACTATGCAGTTTTGTTTGACCCCTTTTGAATTTGTGCATTTTACAACTTTGTGCATTTCATGTTTAGCAAGCATTTTTCATCCCTCTTTGTGAACCGGGAGAAACCTCGTGATTTGCAGAGAGGGCGAACTGATTCCGGCCAGTTGCTTTTAATGATGAATCTATTTTTTATCTGTCTGTCTTTAATTATTTTATCTGCTTTGACTTTTCTTTTGTTTCTTATTTTTTGCAGATAAAATCAAATGAAGCAGAGGGAGCAATGGATGGAAGATGAAGACTTAGGAATTAGGATAGTTTCAATTTAATTATTTGTAACATTATTATTATAAACAAGGATGTAAATAAATTTACAGTTGTTCAAATAATAGATTGTAACAAACCATTAAAGATGAATAAAAAATCCTCCTTTGATCAATTAATTCCTTTTATTTCCTTTCAATTGTTTAACTTAATTATTTGGATTTCTTAAATTAAAACAATTGGAAATAAATCCAATTATTCTGACTTTAGAAAAAAGAAATAATTAATAAACGTCCGGCGTTCCGAATTAAACATAACAATGCACAATCAAATCAAACAAACATCCACATGTCCTTTTCCACTGATTAAATCCAACACTGCAAACTTAATCCAAATGCTTCAGTCCAAATTTCAGAGTAAACTGAAAAGAACTATAGACTTAATTCTTTCTAAGAAATATGCGCACAAAAACCCTGATTCTTGATTAAATGTCAGAGAAGCGCCTGCTTGATCAAAACCTGAGCCAACTCAAACAAACCTTAGCAATCTGCCTGAACTGCTTTAAAATCAATAAAAAACCCTAATTTTGTCTGACTGATAAGAAAAGTCTGTTTGACTGATTCTTACGCCAATCTGAAAAATCAGGAAAAAGTCCGAAGCTGTGATTTCTTTTGGAAAAATGCGAGGGAAAATTTTGGGGTACAACACCTGGTATCAAAGAAAATGGGGGTACAAATTGGAATCTAGGCCCAAACAAAAAGAGCCCAAGAGCTGCGCTGGATCCTATGTTGCTAGCTCTTGAGAGTTTACCATGAACGCCCAAATTTGGGGTGCTTGATCTGATGCTGTGAGGCTTTGATGGTTATGATCTGATGACACATGGTGAACTCCTTTAGCTTTAACGTGCTAGATCTGCAAAGGAAACTTTGAAAAATAATATGGCAATAGGCAGGGATCGAACCCCTACCCTTGCACATGCATAAAACTTTAACACCCACACACCCAACCGTTGGGACGGTCTTACATTCGGGAGTATAAACACAATAAAATATATATAATGTAAACAAGCTAAAATGATAAACTGTCAAACGCGCGCGCTGTACTGGGTCCCCCATTATTTGAATGAACCAATTAAAATAGCCTATTGGGCCACACCACCCTTTGACCTGTGTCCAATAGGTCCAACCACCGGAGCCAGTGGTTTCAACCATCTTCTCCGGTGGGATCCCCTGCAAAACATGATAAAAAAACAAAATAATACAGATTGACTTAAAAAAGTCTCCTGATCACGAATATGGCCTCTAAATTTGCTAAAGCTTCGTGTATCACTAGATTAGAACACAAAACCCTAGCGACGGTCAAGCATGGAAATAAGAATTTCTCACGTTAAAAATGGCATGCGACCATTCAATCATACCCAAAACTCCATTACAAGTATACCCGTATCATAAAAAAAGGTTAAATGTCCCTGTAATTAAAGATTCAATAATAGGAAAATTACTTACCACCAGTGGAATGGGATAGGCCGTTCTAGGGCGCTTCAGGTCTTGTGATGAGTAAGGATGAGTCCTGGAGGGCTCAGAGACACGTTATGATGCTCGCTTTTGACTGAGGAAGGCTATAATTTTGTTTTGAGTTTTTTATAACTTTGGTGATTTTTTTGTGAAATTTGGTATGGCTTGCTTAGGCTATTTCTGTGTGTCATTCAGGCTTGCATTGTGTTGTATATATAGAGTAGTGAGTGAGGATAGCCTAGCATGGAAAAAAAATCAAGGCTTGATGGCTTTGGAGACAAGAATAAAACATATTCAAAACATTTCAAAAATGTGTGATTCTTTCCCTTTCAAACTCTTTCATGAACCTAGACATGTTTGCACGAATTCTTGGGCTCCAAACTTGACCCAACACATTAGCCCATATGTCTTAATTCATTATTATTATTTTATGTAATTTATTTTGTATTTATTTGAATAAAACAAAATAAATATGAATAAAATAGGTAGAAATGGAAAGGCAATGAAAAAATGAATTTAGGGGTCCTTTGTAAAGCCATGAGGGTGTTTGAACCCTAAAACGTTAGGCCCTTGACCTAAAATTTCAAAATTGCCCAATGCATATTTCTTGAATTTTCTCAAATTTTCCCAACTTGTGCAAGCCATAGCTTGTTTAATTTTTATCCAATGAATATGATATTTGACATTTTGGAAAGCCCAATATGTCTCCTTCAATCTCTATATTTATCAATTTTGCATTTGTAGACTTTATCTTGATGTAAATGGTCTTGGAAAAAAGTATCTTTTGTTGACTTTCTGAAAATGACTTGTATTATATGAGCTTGTATCTTCTAAATGATGCATTTCTTGAACTTGAGGATAAAAGAGAAGTTGTAGGTAATTGGATTCTATTCAAAATGAGCTTTGGTTGGGACAAAATGGATGAAGTATGTGAAAGTCATGCCTGGTCAAAGTTCAGTTGATTTTCTCTAGGAAACCCTAAATTTGCATTTTTGGATTCTTGATGATTTGAAAGCATTCCTTGGGGAATCATGACCAACCCTTGATAAAATGATGTATATCACTTAAAAATATTGATGTTGACAAAAAATCTTGAAGTTTGACTGTATATTGGTCACAGTTGACTTTTGACCTAGTATAGTTGATTTCCAAACATTTGAGCAATTGACTGAGCAAGCTTGTAGTGCAAGGCATGAAACTTGGCATGGACATTATTGAGGACATATTAGGGACCATGAAAATCAATTGAAGTCTTTTCAACCCAAAATTCTTTTTGAGAAGTGAAACCCTAGTTGGAAGTTCATTGCTTAGGAGGAGAATTTGTCTGGCCAATTCTTGGTCAACCTTGAGCAATTGAGGACCTCTATGAGCATGTCTTGAGTAAAATGGGAGGGTAAATTTTGGGGTACAACATGTGTAAACTAAGGTTCTAAGGTCAGTTAGTGCTTATGACACCACGTGGAAGCCCAACATTCTCCTTGACTTACTCAAGGGACACCAGCACAAACCAATGTGTCGCACTAACATAACCATCGTCTCAATCATATCGGTCTACACCGTACAATTTTCACGATCTGTTTCTACTTACCTAAAATTCCCCCAGATCTAGGTATAAGATCTATACAAGAAATAAACCCAAGCAAATCCCAAAATGTAAAGCATACAAGGCAAACAAGTAAAGCAATAAAGATGATCTAACACTTAAGATAACCTCACTTTGAGTGTGATGTCCCCAGCAGAGTCTCCAGTTCTGTAATACGATGGGAGAACTGACTTTTGGGTTTTGTGTTTTATTGTAAATGTTGCATATAGCAAGAGTCTCCACCGACTTTTCTTTCATCCAATAAAGGAAAGGGTGAAAAGAACAGGAAAAACCTTTTGAGATTTTTCTGAGTAAGGGGGGTAGGTTATGCAAAGGGAAGGTGTTAGCACCCTTTTCATCCGTAGTTATCTACAGGCTCTTAATTGCTAGCTCACTTTTGAAATGCTTTGTGTTTGTGTATGTTTGCAAATATTTTGAAAAAGGCCTAAGTGCGACAATTTTGTAATGATTCTCGTATCGTTGAGAATGTATACAAAATGTTTGTTTTGAAATTATTTATTGGATGAAAGTGTTTTTTTGGAAAGTGTTTTGAAAATTCCAATGTAAGGCAGTTTGCTTTATAAAAACCCTTGTATCAGTCCTCAAGAGTGTTTATAAAGTAGTTTTTTTGAAAGTGTGAAGTGTAAAGATTGTTTTAGTTTGTGAGCAAGCGATTACGAGCGATCTACCTACTCAAAAAAGTCTATGTTCTTTTCCTCCTCCTTTAGATAATGCTACCATACTATTAGTTAGTAGGAAGCCCTATCATTGGATGTGAGGGACAAGCGTGGGTCATCGTACAGTCATAGAAGGAAACTTGTAGGATGCTTTAGCAATTTTTGTAAGGGACTAAGATCGTTTACCGAAGGCAGCATCGAAGGGTCATCAAGGGACTACGATCTTTTAATCGAGGGTTTTTAATAAAGCATCCTATGTTCGAGGGACATGATTGTTTTTATCTGAGGAAACAATTGAGGGTAACCCTATAGGTGTGCGCGTGTGAAGTGTTTTGACTTCAAGTATTTATCTTTGAGATTAGGTTTTCTAATGATTTATTTTAATCTTGCCATACAAACCCTAATTACTAATAATAATAAGGAAAGTGGTAAATTGTAGAAATTAAATATCACACGCTATTACAACACTTCGAGAATGGGGGTACAAATTTATGAATGGGGAAAAAACCAGTAAACCCTAATTAAAGCTATTACAGACCATTGAACAGTTAAAATATTGGAAAATACTAATGCGAAAATAAAGTGCGCGAAGGTGGTGAAAAGGGGAAAGATGTTTAAGAAACCCTAAAATATTTCTAAGTGTTTAAGAAAATATTTTGTTGTTTTTGTTTAGAAAAATATTTGATAGTGTAAAATAATAACAAAACCTAATTCTAATTATTTTACAAATTAATTAACAAAATAAAAAAAAGTCATTAAATTAAATTAATTTTTATTTATGAAAATTAAATTAATTAATCAAAACCTAAAATCTAAATTTTTGTAATTTTTTTTTATTAAATAAAAATGATTTTAGAAAAGAAAAAGTTAATTAAAATAAAAAAAGAAGTAAAATGGACTTGAGTGTAAACAAGTAATAAAGGGGGTCAGAAGAAGAAAAAATGAAAGGCCCAAACTGGACAAAGCCCATGTTTGTGCTGGATCCAATGGAGGTGACCTTCAAGAGGTGCATCATGGGGCTTGCGCTTGGTGTGTTGGATCTTCCTTTGATGAGATATAATGGTTGTAACATGAAGATGTATGGTGCGCGTATATTCCTTGCTTGCACTGAATCTGTAGAGAAAATGTTAGAAAATAAAATGCCAGAGGCAGGGATTGAACCCCTGCCCTGGCACACCAATGCCTTACACACACATGCTTGCCACTAGGGTGGCTGTTTTATCCGGTTATGAAACATCACCCATTAAATATATTATAAAACGAGTTTGAGAAATTTGAAATGGCCAACTCACCCTTCTTCTTCCTCTTGCGTGCCTTACAGTAACAATAACAACAATGTTCCATTTTTTATTTTGTAAAATACTCATTTCTCAACCAAAGTGAAAACTTCCAAAACCAAACTTGCTTGATTTTTCTCAAGGAATGCAACCATATAAATTATTAAAGTTATAGGTTAAATATGAGCACGAATTTTGTTTGGTACCGAACTGAAAACCTAATATTTTAGAAAACTCAATTACAAAATTCTCATCATACAGTCAACATAAATGAAAACTAAGGACATGGTTAGCTTCATAGACATGATATCTACATTTTATCTTTTGAAATTGAAAACAAATGATGCGTGAATCAAGATATCAAAGTTTGGAAACATACCTATTGAAGTGAAAACTAAGAATGCGTATGTATGCTTACAGGTGCAAGTAAATGATTGATTAAGCTTTCTTGGACCTCGCTGAATTTGTTCCAATCTTTACTTTATGCTGAAAGTGTTTGAAATGCTATAGCCAAGTCAAGTTGCATGACACAGTTTTGGAGTTTGAAGGATAGTGATGATGATGTTACATAAGTGTAACAAGGGTATGAATGAGTTATATATGATGTATAGGTGATGTTTGAATGATAAAAAGATAAAACATACGAGTGGATTGAGAGTTGGGTGTTGGAAGCTTCAAATGTGCAACAATGGAGTTTTCTATGTGATTCTGAGTTTGAGAGTGTTTGAGGGCTTGTGAAATTGTGCTTTGGCTTGAAAATGACCTCTTTATTTATAGGCAATATGTTTGACATCTTGAAGTAAACAGAATCTTGAGATAACAAGTTATGGCTTAGTTGGAAGTGAACCTTGAAGTTTCTTGCAAAATCATGGTTCCAATGCATTGTACCTTGTCTCATAGAGTTGTTGGATACTTTAAGCAAGCTTATATAATTTTTTAAGTTGAGTGTATGCAGAGGAAACAAGTGAGAGGCTCAAGGAGAGTTGACAATTGAAAAAAAATCATGCTTTACTAGAATGGAAGTGTTATCTTTTCCCCAAAAATGGAGTTATGCATTGGACAATGCTTGAATTAAATGGACCATAGATTAGAAACTTGTGTAATCTTCTGATTAGAGATAGATTTACAAGTTTAGAAGCTTGAAAAGGGATATTACAAGGCATGGCTATGATATTTCATTATGAGTTCATCACAAAATGACCTATAATTCAAGTTTGATATGCAATCTTCATCTCTTCAAATCTTCTAGCCCAAGCATGATAAATTTGTGTTCTTGGACATTTTGGAAAGTTTGAAACATTGCATACAACTTTCATGTTGATCACTTTGGCTAAATCAAATGGGAACTTGGTGGAAATTGGCCAAGAAGTTGGGATAAAAAGCTGATCAAAACTTGTTAAAATTTTTCTAAGTGTTGGATAAAAATAATCAGAACTTCATGGGCCCATATCTCTTAATTAAAGCACTTATTGGAGATCAAACCTCATTGTAAAAGTTGTATAATTCATTAATCCCTACAACTTTCATGTTGAAAGTTTTCCTTGAATAAACTTGGATCTTAGTGAAAAATGACCATGAAGTAGTGAATTTGTTAAGGACAAAACACTTAGAATTTTTTCTAAGTGTTGGAAAATTTTCCAAATTTTGACTTTTTATTGACTTTTTGATTCTTGATGAAAAAATTTGATAGTTTTTAATTTTTTAATGATTCTTGATTTTTGAATTCCAATGTTGACCAAAAATTCAAAGTTTGACATTTGTGTGACTGTTGACTTTTCATCAATTGATTCAATTCTTCAACTATCAATCACCTGTATCTCTGGAAATGTCTTGAGCCATGTAATTAGGTCAAGATGTTGTATTTGAGCTCTTGAGATCATGCTTTAAACCATTAGGTCACACACTAGTCCAAAAGTCAATGATCAGTCATCTTCAGTCAAAACCCTAATTTGGCAATTTTTGACCTTTGATGATTTGAGGTTTTTCCTTGAGGAATCATGATCAACCCTTGATCAAATGAAGAATATCACCTTAAAATTTATATGTTGACAAAAAATCTTGATGTTTGACTGTATGTTGACCATATTTAACTTTTTATCCAATACAGTTGATTTTCAATCATCTGAGCCATTGACTGAGCAAACATGTGAGGCAAGACTTGAAACTTGACATAAGAATTATTGAGGACCTATGATGAACCATGAAAGTCATTTGAGACCTTTGCAAACCAATCTTCCCTGTAAAGCACAAAACCCTAGTTAAAGACCCTTGCTTAGGAGGAGGTTTGACCAGTCAACTCTTGAATGGCTTTGTGTATTTGAGACCTTTATGAGTATATTATGAAAAAAATGGGAGGGTAAATTTTGGGGTACAACAGTGTCCATAAACGATAAAATTTTATAGTCAGCCGAGTTGTCGACCAACATGTCAATATTAGGTAAAGGAAAAGCATCTTTGGGAGATGCCCGATTAAGATCAGTATAGTCAACACATATTCTCCATTTTACATTAGTCTTTTTAACTAGTACAACGTTTGAGAGCCAGGTTGTATACTGGGCCTCAGAAATGAAATTAGCCTCTTGGAGGTTTTTAGTGCATTTTCAGCAGCCTCCGCTTTCTCGGGAGACTACCTATGTCTATGTTGCACTAATGCCTTAGCGGCTGGATCAATGGCCAGTTGGTGACAGGCGACCTCGGGGTCGAGTCCAAACATCTCTGCAGCGCTCCATGCAAATATGTCCGCATTCTCCCTCAAGCAAGCTTTGATCTGCTTCCTCGCCAAGTCAGGGAGTCCGGTGCCGACCTTCACGCCTTTGTGGGGGTCTTTGAAACAACCAGCGGAAAATCATCAAAGATAAAATTCAATGAAGTCGCCATCGAATGTATTTTATCACACATGAAGGGAAAGGTAAACATCGAGAAAACCGGAGAAAAGAGAAGTCACAGTCTTGCGACCGAGAGATCGGGTAAGGAAGTCGGTTACACGAGGGGAAGGTATTAGCACCCAAAACGTTTGTAGTATTCTATAGGATCCACTTATGTTTGTTCTGATATAAGGGTGTGAATTCTAGGTCTAAAGCTTAAGAGCAAAAAAGATATAAGATGGGAAATTCATGTAAAAGAAAAAAGAAAATAATGTAAGAAAAATAAAAGTTATGTTTGTTCGGGCCGTACCCCAATGCCTACTGTAATATGGTGGGAGAACTGACTTGGTTTTTTACGTTTCATTGCAAATGTTGAGGATAGCAAGATTCGCCACCGACTTTTCTTTTATCTAATAAATAAAAGGGTGAAAAGAACAGGAAAGACCTTCGAGAATTTTCTTGAGTTCGGGGGGTAGGTTATGAAAAGGGAAGGTGTTAGCACCCTTTTCATCTGTAGTTACATACGAGCTCTTAATTGCAAGCTCACTTTGAAATAATGATTTTTGTTTTTGTATGTTTGAAAATATTTTGAAAACGCCTAAGTGTGGAAATTTTGTAATGATTCTCGTATCGTATAGAATGTATACAAAATGTTTTTTTGAAAATATTTAGGAAAGAGAGTGTTTTTTTGTGAAAGGATGTTTGAAAATGCCAACGTGAAGCAATTTGCTTTATAATAACCCTTGTATCAGTCCTCAAGAGTGTTTATAAATTGTTTTGGAAGTGGTTGTTTTGTGAGGTGTGAAAATTGTTTTAGTTTGTGAGCAAGCGATTACGAGCGATCTACCTACTCAAAAAGTATTTGTTCTTTTCCTCCTCCTTTAGATAGTGATATCATATCATTAGTTAGTAGGAAGTCCTATTATTGGATATGAGGGACAGGCGCGAGTCATCGTATAGTCATAGAAGGAAACTTGTAAGACACTTTAACAATTGTCATAAGGGACTAAGATTGTTTATCAAAGGAAACATCGAAGGGTCATCGAGGGAATATGATCTTTTAACCGAGGGTATTTGCTAAAGCATCTCACATTCGAGGGACATGATTTTTTATATCCAAGGCAACAAGTGAGGTTATCCTTAGAGGTGCATGTGTGCGAAGTGTTTTGATTTCAAGTATTTGTCTTTGAGATTAAGTTTTTATAATGATTTATTTTAATCTTGCCATACAAACCCTAATTACTAACAGTAATAAGGAAAACTGTAAATTGCGGAAATTAAATGTCCTACACTATTACAACCCTTCGGGGATGGGGGTTACAAGTTTATGAATGGGGGAGGAAAACAATAAACCCTGATTTTTCTATTACAAGCTTTGAGCATTTACAATATTGGAAAATATTAATGAGAAAAATAAAATGCACAAAAGTGGTGAGAAGGGGAAAGATGTAAAAACCCTAAAAAAGTTCTAAGTATTTAAAAATTTTTTTTTGTTATTTCTTTGTTTGGAAAATATTTGCAATGTGAGATAGAAAATTTAGACCTAATTCTAATTTTATTTACAAATTAATTATACAAGATAAAATAAGGTGTCATTAAATTAATTTATTTTTATTTATGAAAATTAAATTAATTAATTAAGGCCTAAAGAAATCTAAGTATTTAGAAAATATTTTTGTATTTGTTTAGAAAAATAAATGAAGTATAAAAAAAAACCTAGTCTTAATAAAATAAAATCAACATGGTTAAAATAAAATAATTTTTATTTGAAGAAAATTAAATTGATTTATTATAAAGACTAAATCTAATTTTTTGTCATTTTTTTATGATTTTTTTATGATTAAATAAAAATGATTTAGAAAAAAGAAAAAGTTAATTAAAATAAAAAAGAAATAAAATGGGCCTGAACTACAAAAGAAAAAATGGGGTGTTAGAAAGCAAAAACAAAAAGCCCAAAAGGGAGGCCCATGAGCTTTTGGATCCAGTGAGGTTGGCCCTTGATAGTTCATGGTGGAAAGGCACGCTTGAAGCATTGGATTTGCCTACATGATGATCTGATGGTTGTAGCATGTGGTCTATGATGAGTGCATGTGACTTACATGCACCTGATTAACAAAGAAAACATTGAAAAATAAAATGTCAGAGGAAGGGATCGAACCCCTGCCCTGGCACACTAACGCTCTACACACTCACACGCTTGCCACTGGGGTGGCTATTTCATCTGGTTATGAAATAACCACCAATAAATATATTATAAACTAAACCCTGGAAATTTGAATATGACTTCATCTTCTTCCTCACGCCAGAACAACAACACCAACATTTTTGATTTTAATCTCTTCCATTCCTCAACCATTTTGAAAAATGTAAACATCAAAGTTGTTCCAAATTTCATCACAAATTCAACCATGCCATTAACTTAAGTTAAAACTCAAAGATTAAAGTGAATTTCTGTTGGTACTAAACTGAACTCTAATTTCAGAAATTTCAAATCCAAAATTCTCATCACACGGTCAATATAAATGAAAACTAAGGACATGGTTAGCTTCAGGGTATAGATATCTACATTTTTGCTTTAGAAAATAAATGCAAATGATGCTTGTACAGAGATTTCAAAGTTTAGAAAACTTACCTCAAAAATGAGAATCAAGTTTGAAGTTAGAGAACTTCTGGACGTGTTGGGATGATCTGGATAGCTTCACTGAACTCCCAAGAAGATTTTGCAATGCTTACCTTATATTGAGAGTGCCTCAATTCTTCTGGACAAGTCAAGCTGCAGAGCTCTATTTTTGAGTTTGGAAGATGATGAAGATGGTGCTATAGTGATGAAATAAGTCATTGGATAAGTTCTATATGAGTTATAGAAACTTTGTAAATGATTTAGAGTGAAAATGCATGAGTGGATTGAGTGTTTGGTGTTCAAGGTCAGAAGTTGCAACAAATGGAGTTTTTTGAGCAATTATAAGTTTAAGAGAGTTTGAGAGGGTTAGAGGGATTTTCTATTCGTGTTATGGCTTACTAGTGGCCCTTATATTTATAGGCAAAGGGTTTGAGGAGCTGAAGTAACCAGGTTTGCAAGATAACAAGTAATGGCTTGGTTTCTTAGTTATGAAGCAAACTTGAAGATCATGGTTGCAATGCCTTGTACATTGTCTCATAGAGTGTTTAAACACTTTAAACATGTTCCTTAGAGTTTTTTAGGTTGAGTGTGATCAGAACAAACAAGTTAGAGGCTCAAGAAGTTGACTTTGTGTATAAAGTGACTTTACAAGAATGGAAGTGTGTACTTTCTTCCCTTAATGGCAAAACTGATTAGACAAAGCTTTAATCACTTGGATCATAGCTCAAAAGCTTGTGTAATCTTCTGATTATGGATAGATTTAGAGGTTAGAGGCCAAAAAAGTGGGATTATGAAGCATGGCTTGAAGATTGGGTTATGAACTTGTTACAAAAATGACCTATAATGCAACCTTAGATACCCAACTTCATCTCTTCGATTCTCCTTGCTCAAGCGTCTTAAAAATGTGTTCTTGGACATTTTGGAAAGCTTGAAATATTGTCTACCACTTTCATGATGTAAGTTTTGGCTAAATCAAATGAGAACTTGGTGAAAACTGGCCATGAAGTTGGGGCAAAAATCTTATCAAAACTTGTAAAAACATTTCTAAGTGTTAGATAAAAACATCCTAACTTCATGAGCTTATATCTCTTAATCCAAACACTTTTTGGAAATTAACCCTTATTGAAAAAGTTATATATACATCAATCCCTACAACTTTCATGTTGAAAGTTTTCTTTAAATCAACTTGCATCTTGAGGAAACTTGCTTGTGAAGTTACAGTTTTTGTTAAGAACAAAAACACTTAGAATTTTTCTAAGTGTTAGAAAATTTTCCAAATGTGACTTTTGTTGACTTCTTGATTTCTTGATAATCAAGTTTGATAGTTTTGAATATCTTGATGATTCTTGACTTTTGAATTCCAATGTTGACCAAAAAGTCAAAGTTTGACTTTTGAGTGAGTGTTGACTTTTTCATCAATTGATTCAAATTTTAACTATCAATCACTTGCATATTTGGAAATGTTTTGAGACATGTAATTAGGTTAATATGTTGTATTTGAGTCCTTGAGATCATGCTTCAAGCCATTAGGTTATGCACTAGGCCAAAAGTCAATGATCAGTCATTCTTAATCAAAACCCTAATTTGGCAATTTGAGATTCGGCTTGTAATGATCGGGTTTGCCACAATGGTAGCATGATCCTCGTGACTTAGGATTCTTACTTTCATCTTGCTTTCTTGGTTGAGAGTGGCGTCTATAATTGATGAGATTCTTATCTGAATGCTGAATTTCGTTTTTCCGGAGAAATCTATTGTATTTTCTTACGAACATACACATATCCTCATCCGGACTCTCATCGTCATCACTTGATTCACTTTCACACGAAATTGAGGTGGATGACTTGGAGCTTGAAGCCTTTAGTGCTATAGACTTCTTTTCCAAGTCCCTTGAATTTTCCTTCTTTTCTTTCTTTTCATGCTTTCCAAGGCTCACAAGCTCTTGCTCATGTTCTTGAAGCTTACCCCATAGTGTTGTGAGATCCAAAGTATTTATATCATTGGCTTCCTTAATTACCGTAACTTTAGGTTTCCATTCCCTGCTAAGACATCTCAAAATTTTTTTAGTGGCAACAGAATTGGCAATTACATGACCAAGTGTATGCAAGCGATTCATTATATGAGAAAATCTCTTTTGCATGTCGGCGATGGTTTCACCTTGCTCCATGCAAAAGAGATCAAACTCTTGCATCAAAGTATTGATTTTAGCCAATTTTACATCGTTTGTGCCCTCATGGGTGACTTGCAAAGCGTCCCACATTTCCTTAGCCGTAGCACAATGTGAGACCCGAAAATACTCATCAACTCCTAGAGTTGCTATGAGCATGTTTCGAGCTTTCCAGTCATAGGCATCATTTTTCTCATCTTTTTCATCCCATTTTGCTTACGGTTTAGGAACAGTTGTCCCGGCAGCATTTTGCATAGTTATTGCAACTGGCCCATCTTGGATAACCTTCCATATTTTCCTATCAACAGACGTGATATGGACACGCATACAATCTTTCCAATAGCTATAATTTTCACCTGTGAAAACGGGTGCTCTATTGTACACCCCTTGAGTATTTGAGAATCTTAGAAGAATGTCTTGAAGAAAATGGGAGGGAAAATTTTAGGGTACAACAGCTTCCCATGTTCAATCTTCTTAAACCTGAAGAGTTAGATTGACATGTCCGCCATTCGTGACTTGAAGGTAGAAGATGATTGAACACTTAAGTGCCCAGAAATTTACACTCGCATGTGCTCGAAGAAAAGTTGTTAGTTGATTATACCAAGAATGGGCTTAAAGATTCCGTTTGGAGAGGTGGTGGAGAATTGTCGGGGATGGGCTTAAAGATGCCACACAAAGTAACTGTTGATAGAAATTAGGATAAGTTTACATTTTACTTTGACCGGAAGAAGTATTATAATAAATCTACGCTTGATTTAATCTGAGCTAGGAGATGTCTGTGTCCGTCTTTAACCGGAAGAAGTATCAAAATAAATCTTATGGTTGATTTAATCTGAGCCAGAAAATATCTACTGGAAGAAGTATCAGAATAAATCTACGCTAGATTTAATCTGAGCCAGAAGATGTCTTTTCCTGTCTTTAATTGGAAGAAGTATCAGAATAAATCCATGATTGATTTAAACTGAGCCAGAAAAAGTCTACTGGAAGAAGTATCAGAATAAATCTATGGTCGATTTAATATGAGCTAAAAGATGTTTGTGTAAATATTTAATTGGGAGAAGTATCAAAATAAATCTATGGCTGATCTAATCTGATCCAGAAAAAGTCTTTGAAGGAAGTGTTCGTCATGTAGATAGTCACCCCGTCCTGTTTCGGGAATTGATCTACAATCTGTTTTTTGTTGGTAAACCCGTCCTATTTCGGGAGTTCATACCACTTGGTGATAAAGATAGTCCCATCCTGTTTCGGAATTGATCTTCGTCTGACCATAAATAAAGAAAGATAGTTTCCCCGTCCTATTTCAAGAGTTAATCTTTGCTCGGTTGTATAGATAGTTTCCCCGTCTTGTTTCAGGAATTAATTTGGAACCTGCTTTTATTGGCCGTAGAGATAGTTACCCCGTCTTGTTTCAGGAATTAATCACTGGCCTGGTCATATAGATAGTTGCCCTGTCTTGTTTCAGGAATTAATCTTGGACCCATTTGTTGTTGATATTCGTCTGTTTGTGAATATCTGAAAAGGTAAAGAGTTAGCTGTATGCAATGTCAAGATGTATGAAATGCATTGTGTAATGATGTTCTCAAAATGAATGAGACTAGGCTATATGCGTTTCGTATGCGTATGCTATGATATTGGTAAATGATGTATGAATGTGAAATTTGTTGGAAGTGTATCAACAGTTTCGTATGACATCTTGTTGGGGAAAATGAATCCCTGACTGGTGTTGGGGATGAAGAACATGTGTAATCTTCAAGTTTATCTAGAATGCTTCCGCTATGGAATGTTGACTTCTGTTTGACGAGAAGAGTTCAGGAACATTAGTCGTTCATCACTCTAATGGATAACCTTCCGACTCGTCTGGGGAGGATAATTCTTATATACCTTGACTGAGGATAAAAGAGATGGATAACCTTCCGACTTGTCTAGGGAGGATAATTATTATATACCCTGACTGGGGATAAAATAGATGGATAACCTTCCGAATCGTCTGGGAAGGATGAAGTTGACTGATATCTGGTCCGGTTTTAGGTTTCGTATCAACTCTCTGGGGATAGTGGCGACTTCACTGGGAGAGGAATTTCGCCGGTGATTCATAGCCATTCGAGGAATAGATTTAAGTTGGGGAGACTATAATCTGTTAGGGAAATAAACCCTGTTAGCGGGGGAATGCTCTGATGAGGAAACAAACTCCGTTGGAGAGAAGAAATCTGCAGGGGGTTTTATTGCTTTGGAGGAGTAAACTCGGCTGGGGAAGAGAACTTCCATGAACTGTATTGATTGGAACTCCGTAGGTTAGGTGATATTTCCAGGAAAAGATCATATTCTTTTATCCGTAGGAGCGATCTGGCGGGGAAATTGTGGGGAATGTTTCTTTATTGAAGATGAATTTGTGAAGATTACTCTATGGGGATAATCTCATGGAAGCGGCTCTGTGGGGATTTATGGATGGCTTAGATGTTATCCCAACTCCTAATGCTTATTCCTATTCTTATGCATATATTTTTTAATAGTTAATCATGTTCATATGCATATGTTCATTCAATTTTAGTCATTGGATGTTTTTGCAAATAAAACAAAAAAATAAAAAAGATAGAAAGTTTGAATTTTAAGGTGTACTTGCATTGATAATTTGCCTATAAACATTCGATTGTCATGAAATTAAAAGAGTACAAAGTGAAGACAAAACATATAGATATATGGAAATGATCTTGTTGGGTTCCAACTCTGCTATTGCCCTTATGTCTACGAACATCTCATTTCTTGTTGTCAGAAGAAATTGACTGAATGGATCCTTTGAATTTGGTAACAAAGCTTATAGTAAGTGATCCAACAGGACATAGTTGTACGCTTTAATCCCTAACTTTTTCCTGGAACTCCTTTTCGGGTTTCAGTCCACTAGGATACCCTTTTTTGACCAAGCCGTCTTTTCAGGTTTTTGACTTGTCGGGTTTACAATCTTTTATATATATCCCAAATGTTTTCCCGAACCCTTTTGGTTCGCCGGGATGCCCTTATTTTTGCCTAGGCCAGTCAACCTAGCGGGTTGTTTTCACGTGTAGTATCTTTTAACTATGTCCACATTCACAGGGTGGGGGAATCTTCACCGTCCATGTTGGTTAGTATCATAGCACCACCTGAAAATAATTTCTTGACAACAAATGGCCCTTCGTAGGTGGGAGTCCATTTGCCCCTGGGATCACCTTGTGGTAGAATGATGCACTTTATTACCGAGTCACCAGCCTGATATATCCGATGTTTGATTTTCTTATTGAACGCCTTGATCATACACTTCGGATACATCTGACCATAACAGATAATCGCAAGCCTTTTCTCTTCAATCAAGATAAACTAATCCAACCTAGTCTGAATCCACTCACCTTCTTCTAAGTCTGCATCTTTCATAATCCTCAGAGAGGGAATCTGAACTTCGACAGGTAGGAAAACATTCATACCATAGACCAGAGAGAATGGGGTTGCCCTAGTTGAGGTTCACGCTGAAGTGCGATAGCCATGAAGAGCAATTGGTAAAATCTCGTGCAAGTCTTTGTAAGTCACAACCATCTTTTTCACAATCTTCTTTATGTTCTTGTTGGCGGCTTCCATTGTTCCGTTCATCTTTGGTTGATACGGAGAAGAGTCGTGGTGCCTGACCTTGAACTGCATGCAGAGTTCAGTGATCATACTGTTGTTGAGGATGATACCATTGTCCGTGATGATTCTCTTGGGGATTCCATACCGACAGATGAGGTTATGCTTAATGAATCAAGCTACCACATTCTTAGTAACAGAGGCGAATAAGGCTGCTTCAACCCATTTTATGAAATAGTCAATGGTTAAGAGAATGAAACAATGTCTGTTAGAAGCAGTAGGCTTGATTTCTCCGATTATATCAATGCCCCACATTGCAAATGGCCAAGGAGAAGTCATGACATTCAAAGTTACCGGAGGCACATGAACCTTATTGGCATAGATCTAGCACTTATGACAAGTTCTCGAGTGGTGGTGAAAGTCAGTTTCCATAGTCCACCAATAGTAACTAGCTCTCAAAATCTTTTTAGCCATAATATGTCCACTAAAGTGAGTACCAAAGACACCTTCGTGCATATCCTCTATAATTTTATCTGCTTCCTTCTTGTCCATACAACAAAGTAGAAACGAATCATGATTGTTGTGATACGGTGGGAGAACCGACTGTTATACTAGTTTTGCGTTTGTGTTTGCAAATGTTGCGGTAAGCAAGAGTCGCCACTGACTTTTCTTTTATCCAACAAAGGAAAGGGTGAAAAGAATAGAAAAATACCTTTCGAGAGTTTTCTGAGTAAGGGGGTAGATTATGGAAAGGGAAGGTGTTAGCACCCTTTCCATCCGTAGTTTTCTATGGGCTCTTAGATGCTTAGCTCATTTGAAAAAATACCTTGTGCTTTTGTGTGTTTTGAAAAGTATTTTGAAATGCCTTAGTGCGGAAGTTGGCTTTATGATAACTCTTGTATCAGTCCTCAAGAGTGTTGATAAAGCATTTTTGAAAAGGTTTTTGAAAATTGTTTTGTGTAAGTGTAAAAAGTTTGTTTTGAGCATAACATCTAGGAACTATATACTATACTCGAAAGGTTCGTTATTTTTCTCCTTTCCTTTAGACAGTGCTAGTCTACTATTAGTGAGTAGGTAGCCCTATCGTTGGATGTTTGAGGGACATTCAAAGGGACGTTTTATAGTCACAAAGGCAACTGAGCAAGAAACCTTAGTAACTATCCTAGGGTTTTAAGATCATGTTTACCGAGGAAACTTTGAGAGGGTTATTGAGGGACTTATGATCTTTTTAAACTAGAGGATAGCAACTAAAATCTCTCATGTTTTGAGAGTTGTGACTATTTTTCTGAAGGCAACCAAAGTGGGAGTACCCTAGAGGTGTATATGTGCAAGTGTGTTTGTTTTCATTTATTTTTGTCTTATGTTAAGTTTGCTAGCGTTTTATTTTATTCTTGCCATACAATCCTATTACCATACATCTAACAGTTAATATGTACAAGAATTTAAAATACGAAATTTAAATCTATGCTATTACAAAGTTTCGGGGAGGGGGATTAATTACATAGTCCAAAATTTGGGGGAGAAATGAAAAAAAGCAGAAAATAAAGTCCTAATTAATTCTATTACATCCAGTAGACAAATACAATAATATGAAATGTAAACACACACAAATTGAAAATAACGTCTAAATCCTAAGTGAAAGGAAATCTTTTTGTTTTGTTTTTATTTTTGGGAAAATGATTTAATTAAAATCCTAAGTCTATTTAGTTTTAAATTAAAGAAAATGTTAAAATAATTATATAGTTAATTTACAGAATTAATTTTAATTATAAAAGACTAGACCTAATTTTTGTGATTTTTTTATAATTATTTTGCTGAATAAATAAAACAAAATAAATAAAACAAAATAAATAAAAGGAAATAAGTTAATAACACAAAACAAAATTTAAAGGGCCAAGGTAGTGAAGGAAACTATGCAAATTGTAGAATGCAGGCCTGGATCGAAAAGGAGCCTAGAGCTGCCTTTCGATCCAATGAGGAAATTGGTCGAAGGTGCATGATATACTCCTTCAATCTGGGAACACTGGATCTGCAGGAAATTTATTAGAGAAACAAAATAAAAATCTAGACTTGGATTGAATCTAGTCTTGGATTCGACAACCTATGGTTGCTTTATCCTAGTTTGAATCCCCTGGGTCTAAATCGAAAGCTATTTCGTCTTGCAACATCATGAATCCTGAGATTCGAAAGAAAATATAGATCGTGCCCTAGCCATGGAACGATCTCATCCATGCGCTTAACTTTGTGTGTAACGCATGAAAGCAATCATAAACATTAGCAATAACATGAATGTGTGATTAACATGAATTTAAAAACTGCATACTTAGCTAGTTTGAGATCAAAATCAAATTACCAATGGAGAGATTGTGTGAGTGATGCTCCAGTGTACGTTGGACCTTCCTAGTGCTTAGGAACGCCTCCTGCAACCTTCAAGGAGTGAGTGGAGCGCTTGTTGAAGAGGCATGTGATGGTTGCTTCGATTTTGGATCACTTTGTGAAGATTTTGAGATTTTTTGGTGTGACTTTCTGAGGCAGTGTGTTTCTTATCTCTTTTTTTTCGTCCTCTGATAATGTGTCCTTAGGCTTGTATTTATAGAGTTAGGAGAAGAGCAAGTTTGGCAAGAGACAAAGGCTTTCAAGGTCATGAGACAAAAATCTAACATATTGAAAGTTTGCCATATTTGGATAATTCTTCTCCTTTTGGGTTTTGGGATGAACCTGGACATGTTTCACTCCCTGACTCCTTCTAATGGACCATATGTATGTCCTTCGAAGGCACCATTTGTGTATCCTTCAAATGGACCAAATGTATTTCCTTCGAATGCACCATTTATGTATCCTTTGAATGGTCCAAATATATGTCCTTCGAAGGCACCATTTGTATGTCCTTCAAATGGGCCTTTTGAATGCTTCTTCGAATGGACCATATGAATGCTTCTTTGAAGGGACCATCTTGTGGGTTGAAGTATGGAAAACTGTGTGTTGAATAATTTAGAGGTTGAGTCAGAGCAGGCCTGAAGATAGACATTGCCCAGTCAAAGCTTACATGCAGATTACCATTGCTTTATGAATCGAAGGCCAGTTGAAGGGGCCTTGCCTTCTGGATCGAAGGCAATTTGAAGGGGCCTCTTTCCTTATGTATTGAAGGCAAGTTTAAGGGGCCTTTTTCCTTGTGGATCGAAGGTAAGTTGAAGAAGCCTTTGCCTTGTGCATCAAAGGCAAGCATGAAGAAACCTTTGCCTTGTGGATCGAAGGCAAGTCTAAGGAAGCTTCTACCTTGTGGATCAAAGGCAAGTATGAAGAAACCTTTGCCTTATGGATCAAAGGCAAGTTGAAGAGGCCTTTGTTCAATTGAAGCTTTCCTGCAGGAGAGTACTGCTTTGTGAATTGAAGCAGGCATGTAGGAAGTTCTTACCTTGTGAATCAAAGGAAAGCCTGAAGTAGCCAATACTCAGTCGAAGCTTTGTGATTTGAACTTGATCGAAGGGGTCCCAGCACCCAATCGAAGCTTGTGAATCAGGCTTGCATCGAAGGAGGCCAAACGCCCAATTGAAGACTTTGAAGCAAAGCTCGCTCGAAGGATTTTAGATACCCAATCGAAGACTATGAATCAAGGCTAACTTGCTCCTCTTTGATTTGATTCCTGGAATCCAAAGATCCAATTGTACTTGTGCAAACATGCCTTTTTGAAAATCCTTGTGAGAAAATGTCTTTAGAAAAAAGGGAGGGCGAATTTTGGGGTACAACAGCTTCCCCTGTTTAGTCTTCTTAAACCCGAAGATTTAGATTGGCTCGTTTGCCTTTCGTGATCTGAAGGTGGAAGATGATTGAACACTAGAGTGCCCAGAAATTTGAACTCGCATGATGTGATGGCTGATTGTGTAGGGAATGGCCTTAAAGATACCATTTGGAGAAAATGATGGAGAGTCATTGGAGATGGGCTTAAAGATGCCATCCAAAGTGGTTGCTGACTTCATAAGAGGTCTCTTTATGGGGGATTCCTGTTCCTGTTGTCTAAGGAGGAGTTCGCTGGGGAATGTTGACTTTTGTGGTTCTCCTGCTTGGGTAAAACTCTGGGGAACAGTCTATGAACTTCAGTTGTCCAAGGCTCTACTGAGGAGTTCTATCTGGAATATTTTGTTGTTTTCTGGTAGAAATCCAGGTTTCGCAGTAATTTGCTGGGGAGAATGAAATTAACTGCTATCTGGAAATGTATCAGAAGAAACCTTGGTAGGGCTACTTCAGGATGAGTCTGTGTTAGACTGCATCTGGAAATTGATGAGAAGAAACCCGTGTAAGATTGCTTTAGGATGGGTCCGTGTTAGACTGCATCTGGTGATCATGAGAAGAAACCCGTGTAAGATTGCTTAAGGATGGTCATGCAGATAGTCGCCCCATCTTGTTTCAAGAATTGATCTATAATCAGCTATTTCATAGATAGTTGTCCTGTCTTGTTTCAGTTACTAGTCCAGAATTTGCTTTTGTTGGTCGTTTGAGATAGTTGGCCTGTCTTGCTTCAGGTATTAATCTCTGACCTAAGAGAAAGGAAGATATTTTTCGCGTCTGGTTTCGAGTATTAATCTTCAATATATTCATGTAGATAGTTGTCCTATCTGGTTTCAGGTATTAATCCATAATCAATCATCTGCAAATAGTTGTCCTGTCTCGTTTCAGGCATTAATTTGAAACATGTTTTTGTCGGTTGTTGAGATATTTGTCCTATCTGGTTTCAGGAATTAATCTCTGACCTAGGAGAAAGAAAGATAGGTTTCCCATCTGGTTTCGTGTATTAATCTTCAATCAGCTTGTGTAGATAGTTTTCTTGTCTGGTTCCAGGTATTAATCTATAATCAGTCGTCCACAGATAGTTGTCCTATCTGGTTTCATGTATTAATTTAGAACTTGATTTGGTCGTTGAGATAGTTATCCTGTCTGGTTTCAGGAATTAATCTCTGACCTAGGAGAAAGAAAGATAGGTTTCCCATCTGGTTTCGTGTATTAATCTTCAATCAGCTTGTGTAGATAGTTTTCTTGTCTGGTTCCAGGTATTAATCTATAATCAGTCGTCCACAGATAGTTGTCCTATCTGGTTTCATGTATTAATTTAGAACTTGATTTGGTCGTTGAGATAGTTATCCTGTCTGGTTTCAGGTATTAATCTCTGACCTAGAAGAAAGAAAGATAGGTTTCCCGTCTGGTTTCGGGTATTAATCTTCAATCTGCTCATGTAGATAGTTTTCTTGTCTGGTTCCAAGTATTAATCTATAATCAGTCGTCCACAGATAGTTGTCTTGTCTAGTTTTAGGTATTAATCTGGAACTTGTTTTGGTCGTTGAGATAGTTATCCACTCTGGTTTCAGGTATTAATCTATGACCTAGGAGAAAGAAAGATAGGTTTCCCATTTGGTTTCGGGTATTAATCTTCAATTTGCTCGTGTAGATAGTTTTTCTGTCTGGTTCTAGTTATTAATCTACAATCAGTCGTCCATAGATAGTTGTCTTGTTTGGTTTCAGGTATTAATTTGGAACTTATTTTGGTCGTTGAGATAGTTGTCCTGTCTGGTTTCAGGTATTAATCTCTGACGTTAGAGAAAGAAAGATAGTTTTCCCATCTGGTTTCAGGTATTATCTTCAATCTGTTCATGTAGATAGTTTTCCTGTCTGGTTTCAGGTATTAATCTACAATCGGTCGTCCATAGATAGTTGTCAAGTATGGTTATAGGTATTAATCTGGAACTTGTTTTTTCCGTTCGTTGAGATAGTTGTCCTGGTTGGTTTCAGGTATTAATATCTGACCTAAGAGAAAGGAAGATAGTTTTCTCGTCTGGTTTTGGGAATTAATCCATGGCCTGCTGTATTTGTTGGTAAACCCGTCTTGCCCCGGGAGTTCATACCACTTGGTCGTGTAGTTAGTTTCCCCGTCTAATTTCGGGAATTAATCTTTGACCTGATATATTTGTTAGTAAACTCGTCTTGCTCCGGGAGTTTATACCACTTGGTCGTGTAGATAGTTTCCCCGTTTGGTTTCAGGAATTAATCTTTGACCTGCTGTATTTATTGGTAAACTCGTCTTGCTCCGGGAGTTCATACCACTTGGTCGTGTAGATAGTTTCCCCGTTTGGTTTCGGGAATTACTCTTTGACCTACTGTATAAGTTGATATTGTTTGTCTGTCTGCTAATTCAACCTGAAAAGGTAAAACTAGTTTCATGCGATATCATGATGTATGAATTGCATGATTCTCTCAAAATAAATGAGATTGTGATATATGCATTTGTGATGCATGTGCTATGATGTTTGTAGAATGATGTATGAATTCAAAGTATGAACGTGCCAGTCGTTCTATTCTAGTGTTGTTTAATTAGGGAAAGTAAATCCCTGATTGTTGTTATGGGTGAAGAATGTAGGTCTTCAAATTTTGTTGAAGTTGAAATGCTAGGAGACGGATTTCCGTTATTATAGAAATAAACTCTGTTGGGGAAGGGAAACTCCATAAATTATTTGGGGATTTTTATGAAATCCTGCTAGGGAATCCTGAAAAGCTTGTGAACCAAGCTATGGAATTCTTTAAGATGTCGGGTGAGTAATTGGAGATTTTTGCTCTGCTGGGGATATGAGAACACCGGACATCATTAGGTTGTATGCTGAGGATATGGCAGTGACTTTATAGTAGGATGTCTCTGCCTCTACCTGTTGGAGAAAGTATCTGTGGGGATTTTGTGGATGACCTTTAGACATTGTCCCATTTCTTAAAGCCATTAGTAACTATCTTTCTGTTTTTTTATGCGTGTATTTGTAAATGGTAATCACATTCAAATGCATATGTTAAAAAATAATCACTGGACGTTTTTGCAAATAAAACATGAAAATAAAAAACAGTTTTGCACTTTCACAGGGATTGTTTTTGTATTAAATTGAATAAGCGTTTTTTTTTTGTACAGGGAGATGAACATCCTAGTAATAGAATTTCGTTGTAAGAATGAAAACTATACAAAAATAGTATACAAAGAAAAATAGCTATGCGAAATGATCCCAATGGGTTCCCATTCTGCTATTGCCTTTATGTCTTTGAGCGTCTCATCTCTTTCGCTGCTTGTTCGAAGCTGACTGGATTGATTAGTACCACTTGAGCTTGATAGTTGATACTGAAGATTGGCTGTAAGGTGATCCAACGGGACATAGTTATACGCTTTAAATCCTTAAATTTTGCCTAGACCGCCCTTTCGGGATTTTAGTCCACCGGAATATACTTTTTTGCCTAAGCCGCCTTTTCAGGTTTTTGACTTGCCAGGTGTACAGATTTTTTTCATATGTATATCCCTAATTTTTTCACGAACCCTTTTGGTTCTCCGGGATGCCCTTATTTTTTCCTAGGCTAGTCAACCTAGCGGGTCTTTGTTCATGCGTAGTATCTTTTAACTATGTCTGCATTTACAGGGTGCGGAAGGTCGTCACCGTCCATAGTGGTTAAGATCATGGCTCCACCAGAAAATATGTTCTTGATCACAAATGGTCCTTTGTATGTAGGAGTGTGAGGGTAAAAGTGAAAGAACTAAGTTTTAATGATTGTCAAAAACCTATTTGTGCAAATATATCTTGCTTCAAACATGTGCAAGTGAGAAACATAAAAAACAAGCATTTATCTCAAAATAGACTGCATGAGCCGGTTCATGGATCCTTAGGTCGGCTCATGAGAAGAAGATTTTGGCTTGGAAACATCCGGGAAGGCGCACTCCTCCTCTATGCGGCGAGGCATGGTTCTGGGAGAACATGAGTCAGTGCATCAGGGAAAGAGTTGGCGCATGACTGAAGGAATTTCAACATCTCTTGCTCTGGAAGGCGCACGCCTTCTCTATGCATCGATGCATAGTTCTGGGAAAACATGATTCGTCGCATCAAAACAATGAGTCGACGCATGACTGAAGGAATTTCAACATGTCTCTCGCTCAGGAAGGCGCACACCTTCTGTATATCCTGCATGAGTCGATGCATCGCTAAATTCTCTCATTTTTTCTGCTATGCTGTTACATTATGGGAATGACCTATAAATATTGTTTTGGCCTCTGTTTTACACACAACAATAAAAAGTGAAAGATACACACAAGATTTCTATTCATCTTCAACCTCTCATCTATTATCAACAACTACACACAATCATTTTTGTTGATCAAGTTCTTGGGTCTGTGTTGATAACGTTCGAATTGAAAGTGCAATTTCAGATTTGGGTAGAGATCATTGTGGGTTTTATCTTGAATAATACCATTGGGGTTTTGTCCTATAAAATTGGGATTTTTTTTATCACAAATCTTTGCTTCATTGAATTCAGCCGAGCTAAGGGATTTGAAGACCGTGGAGTGATCAATCGGGTAGCGGTAACCGGAGGATTATGAAGAAGGATTTGGGGCCAAATTTTGTTGAGTACAAAATCATTCAAAGTAGAAGGAGTGTTTTTTCGAGATTTGGCATACATGATTCATCTGGAATCAAGGGAAGAGGAGTGCAACATATAATATTCATCAAGTGATTTTGAATTGTGGTAATTGTATCTTCTCTTACAAACTTTGCAAAATTAATTTCATATCCTAATTCTAGATTCTAGAATTGGGGGCAGAGTAGCCCACGCGAGGGCAACAGGGTGAACTGCCTTAACAAATACCGTGTCCATTTTAGTTTTCTGCATTTGATTTCTATCTGCTTAAATTTGTGAGTTGTCGACTTTCTCATTCATACAAGATAACTGTAGTGATAAACTAAAATTTAAAACTCACATAACATTCATTCGAATTGCTATAATCACTACAATTTGAGTATAACCAAACCTTGTGTAGTACGTACACCAAGTGTTTGGTGAAATTACAACTCACAAATTTTCTTTATCTTCTCCGCAACAAATTGGTAATAACTTACACCTTGTTAAACTTGCTAAAGTGATTCATCATATTCATTTTTGATTGTGATTCTTTCTCATCATTTTCATCAAGTTGGTTCGCATATCCGATCTTTCCAATACGTAAATTTTAGACGTTCAGATTAAGGGTTGTTGCTCTCTGATAAAAACAATTCTACAAAACGCACAAATTTTTTAAAGGGATCTATTCAACCCCCCCTTCTAGATTCGTCACATCGTCTAACAAGTGGTATCAGAGCACTGGTTTATCCAGTGCTTCACATACAACTTCTAGAAATGGATTGTGATCTAAAAGGGGCATACAATAGAGAACCCATTTTCACAGGTGAAAATTATAGCTATTGGAAAGATTGTATGCGTGTCCATATCACGTCTGTTGATAGGAAAATATGGAAGGTTATCCAAGATGGGCCAGTTGCAATAACTATGTAAAATGCTGTCGGGATAACTGTTCCTAAACGGGAAGCACAATGGGATGAAAAAGATGAGAAAAATTATGCATATGACTGGAAAGCTCAAAACATGCTCATAGCAGCTCTAGGAGTTGATGAGTATTTTCGGGTCTCACATTGTGCTGCGGCTAAGGAAATGTGTGGAGCTTTGCAAGTCACCCATGAGGGCACAAATGATGTAAAATTGGATAAAATCAATACTTTGACGCAAGAGTTTGATCTCTTTCGCATGGAGCAAGGTGAAACCATCGCCGACGTGCAAAATAGATTTTCTCATATAATGAATCGCTTGCATACACTTGGTCATGTAATTTCCAATTCTGTTGCCACTAACAAAATTTTGAGATGTCTTAGCAGGGAATGGCAACATAAAGTTATGGCAATTAAGGAAGCCAATGATCTAAATACTTTGGATCTCACAACACTATGGGGTAAGCTTCAAGAACATGAGCAAGAGTTTATGAGCCTTGGAAAGCATGAAAAGAAAGAAAAGAAGGAAAATTCAAGGGACTTGGAAAAGAAGTCTATAGCACTAAAGGCTTCAAGCTCCAAGTCATCCACCTCAATTTCGTGTGAAAGTGAATCAAGTGATGACGATGAGAGTCCGGATGAGGATATGGGTCTGTTCGTAAGAAAATTCAATAGATTTCTCCGGAAAAACGAAATTCAGCATTCGGATAAGAATCTCATCAATTATAGACGCCACTCTCAACCAAGCAAGCAAGATGAAAGTAAGAAGCCTAAGTCACGAGGATTATGCTACCATTATGGAAAACCCGGTCATTACAAGCCGGATTGCCCCTATTTGAAGAAAGACAAAGCCAAGGCCAAAAATCAAAAGAAACCAACCAAAGCTAGAAGAGCATACATTGCTTGGGAGAGTGATAGGGATTCCTCAAGTAAAGGTTTCTCAAGTGATGAAGAATAAACAGTCAACCTTTGTCTAATGGCTCATCATCATAAGAAAAAGAATTTAAGTCATGCTAAGTATGATCATGTTGATAAAATGTCTTATTTAGAATTGTTAAATTCCTTCAATATTTTACATCAAGAGGCAAAGGAAGCTTTCAAATGCTTAGCCTCAAACAAGAAAATCTTTTTATATCTAGAACAAAAGGTTTCCAATTCCAAAAAGGAATTAGAAGCTCTTAAAGCATCTATGATAGAAAATATTGAAGGAAAATGTGAAAAAGAAGAGAGACCTTGGTTTAATTGGCATGGATGTGAAACTTGTCATGTTTGGAAAAAAGAAGTTAGAACTCTCAAAGCCAAACTAGACAAAGCTTTACAACCTAAGATTACATTTGCTATCTGTGATACGGTGGAAGAACCGACTATTTAATACTGGTTTGTGTTTTGTGTTTTTTGTTTGCAAAATGTCATGGTAAGCAAGAGTCGCCACCAACTTTTATTTTATACAATCATGGAAAAGGAAAAAGAACATAAAAAACCTTTTTTCGAGATATTCTGAGTACGGGGTAGATTATAGAAAGGGAAGGTGTTAGCACCCTTTCTATCCGTAGTTATCTACAGGCTCTTAGGTACTTGCTCATTTTTTCAAATTGCTTGTATGTGCTTTGTTTTGAAAATGTTTTTACTTCGTGATAACCCTTGTATCAGTCCTCAAGGATGTGACGAAGTTTGTTTTGAAAACTTGTTTGAAAAGGTGTTTGTGTGAAAAGTTTTTTTATTGAGCAAGTACTTAAGATTCTACATACTCGGAAAAAGATTGTTTGTTCTATTTCCTTTAGACAGTGCTATCCTACTATTAAGGAGTAGGTAGCACCATCGTTGGAGTTGTAAGGGACGTTCGAAAGGGACAAGTACAATCACTAAAGCAATAGTTAGAAAACTTTAGTAATAACCCTAGAGTCTTAGGATCTTTCCGAGGCAACATTTCTGAGGCAACATTCGAATGGGACAATTTGATCTCTTTAGACTGGAGGGCAACCACTAAAATCTCTTATGCTTAATGATTATTTATCGAAGGCAACCGAAGTAAGGTAAACCCTAGGAGTGAATATGTGCACATGATTGTTTCAGTTATTTAATCTTTGCACATTAGGTGATCTACCGTTTTAATTTCCAGACATTCTTGCCATACAATCCTATTAGCCATGCATCTAAACAGTTAAAGGTTGCGGAAATTAAAAGTGCGAGGAAATAAAACCTAGCTATTAAAAAGCTTCGGGGAGGGGGATTAATTACATAACCAAAAATCGGAAAAAGCGGTAAATAAAAACCCCATTTTAAAGCTATTACAAACCCTGAGCAGTTACAAAAATAATGGAAAATAATCAACGAGCGCGCGATGAATTAAATACGAGAGAAAATTCAAAACCCTAAAATCTAATTGAGAAATAATTTGGGTTGTATTTTTGAGAAAAGAATTGATTGAATTACGTGCGCCTAAAACCCTAATTCTAATCTTTTATGAAAAATAAATTGAAATTAACCTAATCTAGCTAAATTAAATAATTTAATGAAAATAAAATATTTTACAAAGAAAACAAGATTTTGTGTATTTGAGAAAAAGAAATTTAATTGTAAAATTAAAACCTAGTTTCTATTTGATTTTAATTATAAAAGAAATTAACTTAACCTATATTTCTAATTAAGTTAAAATAAATATTTTATAAAAAAAATACTTTTTTTGGTATTTTGTTATTTATTGATTTTATGATTTAAAAAAAAACAATTAATTTTGGTGAGAATAATTAAACAAAAATAATTAAAACAAAAGAAAGAAATAAAGAAAAGAAGAATATGGGCCTGTATACTAGCAATTCTGGGGGTGTGGAATTGAAATTCTTTGGCCCATTAAGCATCAAGCCTAGTTAACCTTTGGATTCTGTGCCAATGTTGACTTGAGGAGCACCATGGACCTTCAAGGGAGAAGCGTGAGATCTGGCCAGCAGTGCATCCAAGGGCTGGGCACTGAGGTTGCATGAAAGGCGTGTGAGGGAGCATTGCATTGGATTGGCCTGAAACTAATAGGAAAATAATAAAATGCACACGCCTGGGATCAAACCCAGGACGTGTGCATCAAAGGCGTGCCTTCCAACCATCTGCGCTGCTGGTTCCTTTGTTAATACAAGCAAATAAAATATAATATAATATAAAAAATGCATGATGCCCAGAATTCAAAAATTCGTACATGCATAAATTCAAAAATTCAAAAATGCAAAAATTCAAAAATTCGTACATGCATAATAAATTAAATGTGATGGTACCAATCAACTCGTCTTGGTCTCACGAGTATCATGGGACCTCATTCATGGTCCACATTTTCCTGTATCAGAAATCCCCAAATCGTGCTCTTAAACCCTAACAATGGTGAATATGGATTCCTGCACTGTTAGTACAATTAAGTGATACAGAAAGCTTGCAAACATGATTATGAACAAGAATATATGGATAAAATATATTTATCATGCGTAAAACATAGAAATCGATTTTGAGTTTTGGAGGCAAACCATGATGCTGTAATGTGATGATTCTTAATGCTTTCAGGCTTGAAAATGAATGGAGAAGCTTCCTGAGATGTCCAAGAACGTATTGCTAGGCTTGAAACTCCTTGAGGATGACTCTAAGATAGATTTTGATCTCACACTTTTATCCAAATTTTTGAGTTTTCTTCCTGGCTTTTCACGACTGCAAAACCTTGTATTTTGATCTGCAATTGTTGCATACATATAGTAGACTGAATTAGGGTTGTAAAATTGCATCATATCTTGAGAAATAATGGAAATTGGATTTGATTTGCTTCATGTATGATATCTTCCCAAAACAAGCTTCAATCCAATCTTTCCAACCCTAATGAGCCCTGCACGAATTGATCATCATGCTAGCTGTATATGGACTCCAAATGTTCACAAAAATCTCAAGATTTGATTTGTTTTCATTATTTTACCATTTAATTTGATTTATTTTGATTTAAATGAATAAAAAACCAAAATAAATGATAAAAGTAATAAAATACTAGTTGGAAAAGCTCAGGGGTCGTGGGTCCTATTAGAAACATGTTTCAAGCAAGAAAACATGGGCCACTTTGGAAAAAATGCAAATTTGATCAATGTTGACTTTTGACAATTTTCCAAAAATTGCCAACTTTGACAATGCACAACTCTCTCAATTTTGACCCTAGGAGGGTGTTCTTGGACTTTTTAGAAATCTTAGGATGTCCCCTAAACAACCTTTTTTGTTTCATATCAATTGGATATTCCATGCTCATGTATGAAGCTTTAACCCAAAAGGTGTTTTTGTTGCTTTTTCAAAATGACACATAATGTAGAAATTAATATCTTTTTGTGGGTGCATATTTTGAACTTGTGAGATGAAGATGAGTTATATGTAATTGCATCCTCTTCAAAATTATCTTTGGATGGAAACTTTCTGATAAGGCATTTGGAAGTTATGCTTGGTCAAAGTTGGGTTGACTTTTACTATGAAACCCTAATTTAGCAACTTTTGGGTTTTGATGAATTTGGAGCATTCCTTGAGGAATCATGATCAACCCTTGATAAAGTGATTGATATAACTTCAAAATATTTATGTTGACCAAAAATCTTGAGGTTTGACTATATATGGGCCACAATTGACTTTTGACCTAATACAGTCGATTTCTCAAGCATCTGAGCAGTTGACTGAGCAAACTTCTTATGCAAGGCATGAAAATTGACATGTAGGGTCTTGAGAACATATTAAGACAATGGAGAGCATATGAGACCTTTTTGGTCCACCCATTTTGATGAAAATAGAAATCCTAATTTTGAGGTGCACTGCCTTAGGAGAGAGCTTGTCTGGTCAACTCTTGGGCAATTGAAGATCTCAATGGACATGTATTAAGTAAAATGAGAGGGAAAATTTTGGGGTAAAACACTACTGATTGCTCAAACTTCAGAAAAAGCATGATTAATCCATATAAAAAATATACCTATGAAGTAAGGGATCAAGATAGCAAGAGTAGATCTCACTTAGATATGTCTTTCCTGTATTGTTGCAAGAAGGGACATACCATTAATAAATGTCAATTTAGGAGACTCTTAGTACCTAAAGGCATATATCAATGGTTCCCCAAAGGAAACAAATGTTCAACTCACACTCAAGGACCCAATGAATGTTGGGTACCTATCTCCCATGTTTGATATTTTAGGTGGAATGTCTTGAGCCTTTCGAGAGAAGATGGTTTCTTGATAGTGGTTGCTCAAGACACATGACAGGTGACATTTCGCTATTCTTTGACTTTGTGGCAAAGAAGAAAGGTTTTGTTACTTATGGTGATAACAACAAGGGAGCAATACTCGGTAAAGGTAGTGTAGGTAATCCCTCATCCACCACTATCTCAGATGTCCTATTAGTTGAAGGCCTTAAACACAATCTTATTAGCATTAGTCAATTATGCGACAAAGGTTATAGAATTTCTTTTCTAAAGGATGAATGCATAATCGAACATAACGATAAGAAAGAGGATGTGTTTAAGGGCTTGAGGGTAAGCAATGTATATATGCTTGACTTGAATGATGTGTCCCTAACAGGTGCTAAATGTTTATTCACCATGAGTGAAGACACATGGCCTTGGCATAGGCGATTAACACACGTTAACTTTGATTTGCTAAATAAAATCATATCTAAAGATCTTGTGATTGGCTTACCCAAAATAAAATTTTCAAAAGATCATCTATGTGATGCTTGTCAAATGGGTAAACAAACACGAGTCTCTTTTAAATCTAAAAATTTCATCTCTACAATTAAACCACTTGAACTCCTCCATATGGACCTATTTGGACCATCTAGAATTAAAAGTCTAGGTGGAAATTATTATGGCTTCATTATAGTTGATGACTACTCTAGATTTTGTTGGACGATATTCTTAGCAAACAAAAGTGATACTTTCTATGCTTTTGAAAATTTTGCCAAATTATCTCAAAACAAGTTGAATACAAAAATTGTTTCCATCCGAAGTGACCATGGAGGCGAATTCAAAAATCACTTTTTTGATGAATATTATGAAAGAAATGGCATTGATCATAATTTTTCTGCTCCTAGAACACCTCAACAAAATGGAGTTGTTGAGCGTAAAAATCGTGTTCTAGAAGAACTTAGGAGAACTATGATCAATGAACATGGTCTTCCAAAATACTTTTGGGCCGATGCCATCAATACGGCTTGATATGTGCTAAATAGGATCTTGATACATCCTATGCTCCACAAAACACCGTATGGACTTTTGAAAGGTAGAAAACCAAATATTTCTCATCTCCATGTCTTTGGTTGTAAATGATTTATATTAAATAATGGTAAAGAAAATCTTGGAAAATTTGACTCAAAAGCCGATGAAGGTATCTTTCTCGGATAATCTCAATCTAGCAAAGCATATAGGGTATTTAATAAAAGGTTACAAATTATGGAAGAATCTGTACATGTTTCCTTTGATGAATCTTGTCCAAAAATGGTCGAAAAGAGTATTTCTTTTAATGGTGTATGTTGTACCCCAAAATTTGCCCTCCCATATTCTTCAAGATTTGTCAAGAATCATCTTCAAATGGTTCAAGATTTCTCAAAGGTTGCACAGTCCAAATGCCTCCTAAGCCAGTCAAAATTAGGGTTTTGGTTCTCTCAAGGAATTTGAGGTTTTCAATGGTTCAAACAAGTCTCATATGCCTATATACATTGTCAAGCATCTACATGTCAAGTTGCAAGACTCACAGGGTCAAATTCCACAGTCAAAAGCCTTATTTGCTTCATAGTTAACTACAGGGGTAAAATGGTCATTTTGCAGTCAAAAGTCATAATTTTTGGTCAACATCTTATTTTGAGCACACAATCATCATTTGATCAAGTCTTGATCATGATTCCACAAGCATGGCTCAAAAATCATCAAAGATGCAAAAGTTGTTATTTTTGGGCAGCTGAAAAGTCAACTGTAACTTGACCAGGGCATAACTTTTTCATGGTTCATCAGAAAAATCCCATCCAATGCTCATTTTGAAGGGGATGACTTTCCTACAACTCCTATTCACATTCCAAGTCCAAGAAATGCTCCCACAAAAATTTATCAATTTCTACATTATAGGTCAATTTCAAAAGTCAACAAAAAGGAATTTTAAGTCAAAGACCATAACTTGAGATTGGTAAATCCAAATGACATGGGACCAAAGGCATTGGTTATAAGACTTCAAGACCTTTCCAAAATGTCCAAGAACATGTTCATATCATCAAAATTGAGCAAGATATGCATTGGAGAAGTTGGGAAATTTTCATGAATTTGCAAAAGTCAACTATCCTTAAAACTTCAATTTTTGACAAAAGGGCCCACTTTCTTCCATTTGATTCAGCCTTGTCATGCCACACACGTGTCCCATGATTAATTTCAAGATCAAACATTTATTTTTCTATTTTATTTAATTTTTATTGATTTAATTCATTTTAAATCTTTAATAATTCAAATAAAATCTAAAAATCAATGAAATAGTATCTTTTTTATTTATACAGCTTTCATATATCATGTGCTGACCAAACAATTCGTGCTAGGGCTTATGGGTACACAAAATCTTAAGATTTGATTCAAATATGGAAAGGTTGACAATGGAGGAAAGTGTAAACCTAATTCTCTCATATACATGGATTAAGGCCCAGCTGCTGACCTAATTCTATTCCCATATATGCAAGCAAGCCAACCCTAATGCTGTTCACGTGAGATTGCTGCAAGAGAGGCCATAACAACATTGAAAAAAACCAAAGAAAAGCCAAAACTGTTTTCCAGGTTCTAGACCCTTTCAAGGCAATTTAAGGATTCAAACACATTGCTGGGACACTCATAAACCTTTTGCAATCGAAACCAAGCGCCAAAGCTCAAGAAATCACCATACACGAACTCACGGTTTGTCAATCTTTTTCAGAATCGAAACTCCAAATTTATGCATCATTAACATGATTTATTGTGTGTTTTGTGTTGCTAGCAATCATACAAAGCTTTTGGCATAAGTCAATTGGATTAAGATGTCTTAAATCAGAAGTTGCCATTGGAGAATTTTAGGGTTCCGAAGCTTTGATATTGGGGCTTTCCATATCCAGTAAAATTGAACCCCCTAATGCCCATGGCTGAAACCGTCTAAACGAGACGAGCAAGATGGAACCCTCGCGATGAATTTATATTTAGTGTACACCTATTCGCTATTTTTCCTCGTTACACTTTGTGGGGGTTAAAAACCCCCGCTATCTATTTATTATTTTACAGGTGAACGAAGAAGATAAGTACGTGTAGGCATGGGGTTGGTCTATTCAAAAGGAAGCGCGCGTTTTTTCTTTTACAACATATTTATTGGATTATTAATATATTGTTTGTTTAGTATTCTATTATCAACTGCAGGCAACTGGCCTAGTGGAGCATGCGCTGTCCAAGGACCATTGGGACCTGGGTTCGATTCCCAGGTCCACCCAAACATTGTTTCTATTTTTTCTAATATGATTGCATGCAGGATTCCCCATGTGTTCCACCATAAATCTCACAAATCAATGCGCCAAGTGGCCTCAAAGATCAATCCAATGGCTATGGGGTGGATGACCACCATGCTCCCCAGTCAAAGCCAGCGCAGCCAATTACAAAGGTCAAACGTGGCTTGGAGACAAATGGGCTTCAGATTGCTTACAAAACCTCCCTAAGGGCCCAACACCCCCTGGTTCTTTCACAATTTTCCTTTTATTTTCTTTTTACTAATTTTTATTAACTATTATTAATTATTATTATTTAACTAACAAATAGCCATTTTTATAATTAATTCAGAAAACAATATTTTCTTCTTATTATTATTATTTATTACTAATTTCACTATTAATTATTTTGTAAATAAACACTAACATTAATTAATTTAGTCTTTTTAAATTAGGTCTAATTTTAATTTTCTTTTACAATAAATAAAACAAATCTAGAATTAGGGTTTTCTTGACTTTTAATTTCTTTTTTTATTTTTATTTTCATTAAAACATAAAAAACACAAAAAACATTTTTTTTCTTTTAAATTATTTAATTAATTAGGTTTAGGTTTAATATTTAATTAATTGCAAAAAAATGACCAAATTACTTTCTTTTCTCAAAAAAGGGTCAAAACCCTAAGGACGTCCCGATTCAATTCCTTTCACGCACTATTATTTATTTGATCATATTGATGTATCTGTTTCCGAGGATGTAATAGTTAATTAGGCTTTTATCGCTTTATTTACTTTTCTCGCATTTATTTTCCAAACGGGTTTTGTTTTTGGCGATGTATAGACCCGCGCCTTGTAATAGCGTAGATTCAACTTTCCGCAATTTATTTTCCGCACTCTTAACTGTTAAAAATTCATGAAAGACTTGTATGACAAATAAAATCAATCCGTAGCTCACAAATGCATGTTCAAAGATAAACATAAACTGAAACAACACACATGCACATGCCACTCCTAGGGTACGCCTCACTAGTTGCCTCGACGTGGTCATCAAGTATAGGGTGTTTTAGAGGTCGCCCTCCTGTCTAAAGATCCAGTTGCCTCGAAACGGTTGCCTCGGATAAAAAGGATCTAGGACATTAGGGTTATCGCTAAAGCGTCCTACTATTGCTTTGGTGACCACACATGTCCCTAATAATAGAATTGACCTGAATACCTCCAACGACGGTGCTACCTACTTCTCAATAGTGGGATAGTACTGTCTAAAGGACTCTTACACGGCCTAATTCCTTAGAGTAGGTAGATTTCTCCTGGGTACTTGCTCTCTCAAAAACAAAAACAACTTTTCGCACTTACACTTTCAAAAAGTTTTCAAACAAATATTTCATACACTCTTGAGGACAGATACAAGAGTTACCTAGAAATTTTTCACACGAAACTTTTTTCAAAACCCACATACACTTGAAAAGCAAACAATTTTTGAAAACATAAGAGCAAGTACCTAAGAGCCCGTGGATAACCACGGATAGAAAGGGTGCTAACACCTTCCCTTTCTATAATCTACCTCCCGAACCCGAGAAACATCTCGAAAAGGAATTTTGCTGTGCTTTTGTCCTTTCCTTGTTGGAGAAAATAAAAGACGGTGGCGACTCTTGCTTACCGCGACATTTCGCGAACCAGCATTTCAAAAACAGTCAGCTCTATTTCCACCGATCATAGTGTAGGTGCTTCTTCGGAAAGGATACTCAATGATCAAGATGAAAAGAGTAATGAGCCCATACTTGAGAAAGAAAAAGGCGAGATGGATCATGTGTTTAGCAAAGAATAAGAAGACACTCAACCAACAAATGAAATAACTCCTCCTTTGGAGTGGAAAGAAACCAAGGATCATCCTATTGACAACATTCTTGGAGACATATCAAAGGGAGTAACTACACGGTCTAAGATAAGTAACTTTTGTTATCACTTCGCATCCGTCTCTCAAATTGAGCCTAAAAACCCTAAAGAAGCTTTATTCGATGAACATTGGTTTTTGGCAATGCAAGAAGAATTAAACCAATTCAAGAGAAATGAGGTTTGGGACCTTGTCCCCCCTCCGCGAGACCATCGAATAATTGGTACTAAATGGGTATTTAGGAACAAACTTGACGAAAACGGAATCATAATTCGCAACAAGGCGCGTCTTGTTGCTCAAGGGTATAACCAAGAGGAAGGCATCGACTATGAGGAAACTTATGCTCCGGTTGCCCGACTCGAGGCTATACGCTTGTTATTAGCTTATGCATGATCACAAAACTTTAAGCTATTTCAAATGGATGTTAAGAGTGCATTCCTAAATGATTATATTAATGAAGAAGTATATGTATCTCAACCTCCCGGATTTGAAAATTATGAATTTCCTAAACATGTTTATAAACTTAAACGTGCTTTATACGTTCTCAAGCAAGCCCCTAGGACTTGGTATGATCGGCTTAGCAAGTTCTTACTAGAAAAGGGATTCTCTATAGGGAAGGTTGATACAACCCTCTTCATTAAGCGCCAAGGAAATCATTCCATCTTAGTGCAAATTTATGTTGATGATATCATTTTTGGGTCTACTAACATCACCTTGGTCAAAGAATTCTCTAAAGTGATGCAGGGTGAATTTGAAATGAGCATGATGGGGGAGTTAAGCTACTTCCTAGGTCTTCAAATCAAACAACTCAAGGAAGGAACTTTTGTTAGCCAAACGAAGTATTGCTACGAGTTTCTCAAGCGCTTCGATATGGAAAACTCAAAAGTTATTGACACTCCAATGCCTATCGCGGTTAGCCTAGATCGGGATGAACATGGTAAGCCGGTTGATGTAAAAAGGTATAGAGGTATGATCGAATCCCTTCTTTATCTTACCGCTTCTCGTCCCGACATTATGTTTAGTGTTTGCATGTGTGCTAGATATCAATCTTGTCCTAAGGAGATTCATCTAAAAGCTGTAAAATGTATACTTAGGTATCTTTGTGTTACTCCTAAGTATGGAATTTGGTTCTCCAAGGGTAGTGATTGTTCCTTGGTTGGCTATTCTGATTCCGACTTTGCAGGTTGCAAATTGGATAGGAAAAGCACAAGTGGAACTTGTCATTTTTTTTCAAACTCCTTAGTTAGTTGGCATAGCAAAAATCAAGTTTCAGTCGCTTTGTCAACGACCGAGGCGGAATATGTTGCAGCCGGTAATTTGTTGTGCTCAAATTTTGTGGCTCAAACAACAATTACTCGACTATGATTTAAAACTTAATCGTATTATAATATTTTGTGATAACACAAGTTCCATCAATCTAACCAAAAATCCAGTTCTACACTCGTGAACTAAACATATTGAAATTAGGCACCACTTACTTAGGGATCATGTATAGAAAGGTGAAGTCGTGTTTGAGCATGTTGATAGCAAACATCAACTTGCCGATATTTTTACAAAACCACTTGCGACCGAACCATTCTTTCACATTCGTAGGGAACTCAGTGTCCTTGATATTTAGGATAGATCGCAACTCAAATGAGTTGCATTTCCTTTATTTAACTTTGTGTATCTATGATTCGTGAATATCATCTCGGGCTGGCGACATGTGAGGGCATCGTGTCATTCAAATACGTTCAGTAATATCCTTCCTACTCTTTCTCATTAGTGATCATTTTGCTTAAATATTTGTGTTATGAAATGATTAAATGCTTTGTGTGTTATTTCTTCTGTGCATGCATACTTGTTTACTATGTTTAATTAATGTCTACAAAACTTACATGCCATGAAATACAAGAAATTCCAAAACTTTGCATACATGAGCCAACCTAAAATTTTGATCGGTCGGTGCACGCCTGATTGAGAAACTCATTTACACCTATCTTATTGGAATGCGTCGATGCATCCCTGCATAGGTCGACGCATCGCGGTTTGGCAGACTATCATACCCTAGTTTATATTGTGTGGCTAAAATTGCATGCATCCTTTTGATGTGTTGTTGTTCCCTCATTTGACATGCTTCTCAAAATCTCAAAATCTCAAAACCCTAAAAAAAACCACTGTGTCACTTCAACTCCAAATCTCTCCAAACCTTAATCCATGGCTTCTAGGGCAACAAATAAAAGGAGTGTCAGAGGTAGCTCTTTAAATCAAACTCAGGTTACTCCTCTGTCATTTCTTCCTTCTGATCTCACTGAAAAATATGATGAAAATTTTTCTAGAAGAAGGTTGGTTAGGCAATTATGTGCCTTCCGTAACACTCTCAAACGCTTGCATATCTCAGATGTGGTGGAATTGTTAGACCATCAAAAGGTGTTTCCATTCCTTGAGTTTGATGGAGACTACAACGAGGCACTCGTCAAGGTATTATATGCGGGTATGCAAGGTAAATTCTCTTATCATCAATTTTCATACAGAATCGTTGATAAGGTTGTCAAAGTAGATAATGAAATTTGGAAACTTTTGAGTTGTTCCCTGTTGACACTGATACTGTTAAAATCACCGACACTAAGCTTCCTGCAGACTATAACTTCAAACATGCCTTGAACTCCATGTTAAAACGACGATATCCTGAGAATTTTGTGCAAAGTATTGCTTTTCCAAAACCCGTCACAATAGGTCAATTGGTTCCTCTGGCTCAAATTATGCAATGGATTGTGTCAAGGATAATTCTCCCCAAAAATGGTGGGTTGTCCCGTATTGATCAACCTGAGGTTATGTTAATTTGGGAAATTCTGAACAAAATTAAGATAAATTGGCTGTATTACATCACTAGCCGATTATTTGCATTAAGGGATTCCCCTAGAGGATCTGCCTTGGGGTATCCATCATTCATTCATGGAATTCCCAGTCAAGAAAACCTTGATCTTACTGGTATTTCACTTACACCTATTATGTCGGATTCAGATCTTACCTCCAAAACTCTTGCACTTATGGGTCATCAATGGAATCCCCAGATTGGTAAGTACAAGTACTTTGTGAAGTCTAACTCGGTAATGGTTCAAAATGAAGATGTTGGACATGATGATGAAATGGAAGATGTTGAGGGAGATGAAGTTGATATTTAGAATCTAGAAAGTGCTGAAGAGGAGGAAGAAATCGACAACGGAAATGATGACCATGAGCCTCATAGATCCTATGATGAAGTGATGCGCAAACTTGAGGAAATGCACGCCCACCATCATGAGGACATGGAATTAGCAACTGAAAAAATTAACAATCTTGCTGGAATATTCAACCTTCAAAACACTCAGTTCAATGATTATGCTAGCCTCCAAGACCACAGGTATAACACTCTTAATGAAATGAAGGTAACACAAAACTAAACCCTAGCAAACTTCCAGTCGGCTTTCATGGCTCAATTTCCATAAAACCAACCACAAGACAATGAGGAACAACAACATTAGTCAATGCTTGGAACTTTATCTATTGCTCATTATGCTTATGTTATCTTGGTTTTGTATTAAACTGCTTTACTTCCCGTACTACTTTGTGTTTTATTTTGGGTTTATAACTATGAACATCGTATTGTTTTACTTTATTTGTTATTGCTTCTATTTTCGTTTGCACTTGCTTCATATTGTGTGTATGTTAGTTTGTGCTCTTTTTGCAAAGTTGCAAAATATTGGTCACTCTATTTTTTTGGTTCTCTTAATCCATGTCCTTGTTTCTTTTTGATGTTGTCAAAGGGGGAGAAGGAAAGAAATACTACCACAGCAAAAATATGCAATACCTAAGGGGGAGGATAATTGGATGATTTGCAATCGGATGATTTACAAGACGATTCATATTTGCGGTTTTTTCCATCATCAAAAAGGGGGAGTATGTGAGGGAAAAAGTTAAAGAAATGAGTTTTAATGATTGTCAAAAACCTATATGTGCAAATATATCTTGCTTCAAACATGTGCAAGTGAGAAACATCAAAGACAAGCATTTATCTCAAAACAGACTGCATGAGCCGGCTCATGGATCCTTAGGTCGGCTCATGAGAAGAATATTTTGGCTTGAAAACTTTCGGGAAGGCGCACGCCTCCTCTATGCATCGATGCATGGTTCTGGGAGAACATGAGTCGGCGCAATAGGGAAAGAGTCGGCGCATGACTGAAGGAATTTCAACATCTCTCGCTCGGGAAGGCGCACGCCTTCTCTATGTGTCGATGCATAGTTCTGGGAAAACATGATTCGGTGCATCAAAACAATGAGTTGGCGCATGACTGAAGGAATTTCAACATCTCTCTCGCTCGGGAAGACACACGCCTTCTGTATATCGTGCATGAGTCGATGCATCGCTAAATTGTCTCATTTTTTCTGCTATGCTGTTACATCATGGGAATGACCTATAAATATTGTTTTGGCCTCTGTTTTACACACAACAAGAAAAAGTGAAAGATATACACAAGAGTTATTTTCATCTTCAACCTCTCATCAATTATCAACAACTACACACAATCATTTTTGTTGATCAAGTTCTCGGGTCTGTGTTGATAACGTTCGAATTGAAAGTGCAATTTCAGATTTGGGTAGAGATCTTTATGGGTTTTTTTCTTGAATAAAACCATTGGGGTTTTGTCCTCCAAAATTGGGGGGTTTTATCAAAAATCTTTTCTTCATTGAATTCAACCGAGCTAAGGGATTGGAAGACCGTGGAGTGTTTAATCGGGTAGCAGCAACCGGGGGATTGTGAAGAAGGATTTGTGGCCAAATTTTCTTGAGTACAAAATCATTCAAAGTAGAAGGAGTGTTTGTTCAAGATTTGGCATACATGATTCATCTGGAATCAAGGGAAGAGGAGTGCAACATATAAGATTCATCAAGTGATTTTGAATTGTGGTGATTGTATCTTCTCTTACAAACTTTTCAAAATTAATTTCATATCCTAATTCTAGATTCTAGAATTGGGGGCAGAGTAGCCCACGCGAGGACGACAGGGTGAACTGCCTTAACAAATACCGTGTCCATTTTAGTTTTTTGCATTTGATTTCTATCTGCTTAAATTTGTGAGTTATCAACTTTCTCATTCATACAAGATAACTGTAGTGATAAACTAAAATTTAAAAATCACATAGCATTCATTCAAATCGCTATAATCACTACAATTTGAGTATAACCAAACCTTGTGTAGTACGTACACCAAGTGTTTGGTGAATTTACAACTCATAAATTTGCTTTATCTTCTCCGCAACAAATTGTAAATAACTTACACCTTGTTAAACTTCCTAAAGTGATTCATCATATTCATTTTTGATTGTGATTCTTTCTCATCATTTTCATCAAGTTGGTTTGTATATCCGATCTTTCCAATTATTAAAGTTTAGACGATCAGATTCAGGGTTGTTGCTCTCTAATAAAAAAACTTTTACAAGACGTGCAAAATTTTTAAAGGGATCTATTCAACCCCCCCCCCCCCCCCTTCTAGATCCGTCACATCGTCTAACAAGGAGTCCATTTTTCCCTGGGATCACCTTGTGGTAGTATGATGCGCTTGATTACTAGGTCACCAGCCTGATATACCTGACATTTGGATTTCTTGTTAAAATCTTTAATCATATGTTTTTGATACATCTAACCATGGCAGACAGTCGCGAGCCTTTTCTCGTCAATCATGTTTAATTAGTCAAGTCGAGTCTGAACCCATTCGTCTTCATTCAAACCTGTATCCTTCATGATTCTCGAGGAAGGGATCTGGACTTCTATGGGTAGAACAACTTCCATACCGTATACCAAAGAGAAAGGAGTTTCCCATGTTGATGTGCGCATTATGGTACGGTAGCCATGAAGAGCAAATGGTAACATCTCGTGCCAGTCTTTGTATATCACTGTCATCTTTTGTATGATCTTTTTGATATTTTTATTAGCAGCTTCTACAATGCCATTCATCTTCGGCCGGTAAGGAGAAGAGTTATGATGCTGGATCTTGAAATGCATGCAGATCTCGGTGATCATGGTATTATTGAGATTGGTACCATTATCTTGATAATTCTTTCTGAAATACCATACCAACAGATAAGGTTATGTATGATTAATCAGGCCACAATGTTCTTGGTAACAGAAGAAAATGAAGCTGCCTCGACCCACTTCGTGAAGTAATCAATGGAAATCAGGATAAAGCAGTGACCATTAGAAGTTGCATGTATAATATACCCAATCATATCGATGCCCCACATTGTGAATGGCCAGGAAGCAGTCAAGACGTTTAGAGGAACCGAAGGCACATGTACTTTATCAGCATAGATCTGGCATTTGTGACAAGTTTGTGAATGCTGATAACAGTCTGTTTCCATAGTGGACCAATAATATCTTGTCCGTAGGATATTTTTAGCCACTGTATGCCCAATGGAATGGGTGCCAACGGTTCCTTCGTGCAAATCTTCCATGATCTTATCTGCTTCACTCTTGTCCACACATCTAAGTAAGGTGTAATCATGGTTACGCTTGTAGAGGATTTTGTTACTGAGGAAGAACTTGGCAGAGAACCTTCTTAGGAACTTCTTATCATTGACTGAATCTCCCTCCGGATATTCCTGGGCTTTGAGATATCTTTTGACTTCATGGAACCAAGGTTTATCAACTACTTCTTCAGTATCAACCTCGTAACAGTATGTTGGTTCGTCCATTCTCTCAATAGTGATCTGTGGAGCTTCATTATCCCACCTGACCTTGAACATGGATGACATAGTAGCTAGCGCATCCGCTAGTTGATTTTCCTCTCATGGAAAATGCTCGAAGGTAACTTCTTCAAAGTGTGGAATCAGTGTCAACACATGCTCTCTGTAAGGGATGAGACTAGGATGCTTTGTGTCCTATTCTCCTTTGATTTGGCTAATTACTAAGGCCGAGTCTCCAAATACACACAAGAATTTGATCCTCAAGTCGATAGCAGCTTTGAGACCCATAATGCATGCTTCATATTCAACCATATTGTTGGTACAATTGAAACATAGCCTGGCAGTGAAAGGAGTATGACAGCCTTCAGGAGATATGATCACATCACCAATGCCATTTCCAAGTGCGTTGGAAGCTCCATTAAAAACCATAGTCCATTGGGATCCTTTTTTAGGTCCTTCATCTGATCGGGGTTCTTCACAATCAGTTACGAACATGATGTTCTTATCTGGGAACTCAAAATTCATGGATTCGTAGTCGTCCACAGCATGTTGAGCCAAATGATCAGCTAATACACTCCCCTTAATTTCTTTATGTGTTGTGTACTGAATGTCGTATTCGTCCAGAATCATTTTCCATCTTGCTATTCTTCCAGAGAGAGCGGTCTTCTCAAAGATGTATTTGATAGGATCTGTTGTACCCCAAAATTTGCCCTCCCATTTCCTCAACATTTTCTCACCACAAAACCCTTGGAGCTCAGGATCAAGATAGGGTTTGCTCTGCTCAAGACTTCTCCTTGCACTGTTGACCCAAATTAGGGTTTGTGTTTGCACAAAGATGTTTTGACCTAAAATTCCCAAGATGACTTTCATGCTACGTTTTGGACTCCCAAGTTTATCCATACCAAGTTTCAAGCCTTGATTCCAATCTTTGCCCAGTCAATTGGACAGTTGACCTAGAAATCAGCTGTATTGGGGAAAAAGTCATCTGTGGTCAATTGACAGTCAAACCTCATGATTTTTGACCCACATCAACATTATGAACTCATATGGACCATTTGATCAAGTTTGGATCACAATTCCACAAGAAATTTGATCAGATCACCAAAAGGGTAAAATGGTCATTTTTAGGGTTTTGACTACACAAAGGCAATTTTTGACTGTTTGACCTAACCAATGGCAAACCAAGCTCATATATGGACTCAAGGACCCAATGGAATTGTCTTTACATGTTCAACAAATTCAAAAGATCCCAAATGCACAAGATTGACAGATGAATTTTCCAGTCAACTGAGCCAAATTTGACTTTATATTGAAAAGTCAAACTTTGACTTTTTGGTCAAAATCAAGTGTCAAGATTCATTTTCCATCAAAACATGTCAAATTATGAAACTTGTTCATCAAGAAATCAAAAATCACAAATTAGGGTTTGAAATGAAGAATTTTCATAACTTAGAATTTTTCTAAGTTATGAAAATCCCTAATTTTTTCCTAACTTTGTCCCATTTTTTTATCAAGATACATTTGGATTCAAGGAAAGATAAAAACATGAAAGTTATAGTCCATTGCAAAATCTACAACTTTGATTCACAAAGTTTCTTCAAAAGAAGCTTGTAGCTCAAGTTATGATTTTTGGAACAAGGGTGCAAAACATTCTTAACTTCGAAAAATTTTGACCTATTCTAGGCAGGATTTTTGCCTAACTTCATGGCCACTTTTCACATGCTTCCACTTGGAATTTCAACTTGCATTACCAAGATGGATTGTATTACACATTACAAGCTTTCCAAAATGTCCAAGAACTCATCAAACACCCTTGTGGTTAAGGAGAATCGAATTTGGCAATATGGGCAAAAGTCACTTTGTTCATGAGCCATTTCCATGTTCATAACTTGTGCAATTTTTCAAATCAGCATGAGCAAGCTAGTTACAGGCCTCTAACCCTTTTCTTACTCAATAATTAAATGCCAATCCATTGTGCCAAGGAATTATTTTGTGCATTTGGTCATTGTATGAAGAATTAAGCCTTAATTAGAAAAAGCACTTTATCCATTTTTGAAAAGTATGGCTTTATGTCAAGTTTGCAAATCAAGAAGTACAATGCAAATCTTTTTGGCACAAGTTCAGGGACATAACACACTGATCAAGAGGGATTAAGGCAACATGTTTAGGGGGCATGCATAAGTCTAGAAACCAACTTGCCAAACTTGGCTTAAGTTAGAAGAAACATTGCATAACTTAACACATCTCACATTTCTGCCAAGACAAGCTTAGACAAACTTGTTGAACACATTCCATACATCAAACCTGAGCTAAGGCACGAGCTAACCACCTTCCAAACCTCATCATTCATCAAAACACCATTGTACTGCACAAAAACAGGGCATCCCTGCAGTTTGAGATCCATAACTCAATCCATTCGTGCGCCTTGGCCAAAACCAGTTCATACACACCCCATACCACCTATACAAACTATCCCAAGCATTGGAAACGAACTGTAACACCCCTAACCAACTTCACCATTTTCACTTTTTCTGTTTTGCAGGTTGACTTCCATATCTTGATTCATTTGGTTTCAAAGCAAGCTAAAGGTGGGAGAAGCATCCCTGAACTTCAAGCAAGCTGTACAAGTCCTCACATTGCCTTGAAAGTGCCTCCATTGTCAGACACGATCCAAGCTGAACAGGTAAGTTCATGGACTTCTATCTCTCAATCTAGGAAGAGTTAGCTTTAGGTTTATGAATGAAAAATGCTCTACTCATGGCCCTGAAGCTACACATATATTTACTTTCCATTTATATTGCATGTGCTGAGAGAATTTGAAACTTGAACATTAGAAAAAACTTAGGTTAAGAATTAGGGATGGAGAAATTCTCTCTCATTTCTGAGAGTTAGATCAAGTTCTTGGTATGTATGAAATCGTGGCTTGATGCTTGACATTTTTCATGTTATAAGTTTGTGCTAAAAGTCCAGGAATCAGGATGTTTGAACAAGGTGGGAAAGGCACGCGTTTTTGACAAGTTTGTTGCTGGAGGTTGAAGACAACCTCTTTGGGCTGGGCCTGTGTTGTTTTTCCTTTTTGCACCACTGCATTTCACATGCACCCCCTGGCCCATTTTGAGTTTTATTTGTCATTTTTAACTTTTTCTTTTTGATTATGATTTGTTATTTTTTATTAAAATATAAAAAATGTTAAAAATATTTTTCTCACATTTTTTACATTTTTATTTGATATTTATTTGGTTTCATTTAGTTTTATATGTAAATAAATACATAATACCTTTTATCTAAAAATACAAAAAATAATACAAACACTTTTATTTTCTGATTTTTATTTTATTTTACCTTTGAAAACATTTTATAAAAAATATATATATTTTTTGTAAATATTAAATATTTTATTTTTGTACATATTTAATATATTTAATAAATAATATAAATACTTATATATTTATTAGTCTATTTAGGTTAAAAACATAAAAATAATACATTTTATTTTTTTATTAATATTTAACTTTAAAAAATCACTTTTTGACAATATACTTTCTTTTTATTTATTTTTTATACATAATTAATAAATATTGCGTATAATAAATAATTAATACATTTTATTTAGCAAAATTAGGGTTTTACCCTAAACATCAAAAATACCAAAAATTAATCCTTTTTATTTTTGTTTATTTGTCACATAAAAATACCTTTTTACATACATATAAAAAAATCATTTTTTGCATCTTGCATATTTATTATATTTTTATTTAATTATTGTGCAATTAAATACCTTGTAAAAATTCAATTTGGATGTAATAGTTTAGGTTTAATTTCTTGCTAAAATATCCCCATTTGAACATTTGTACCCCCCATCCCATAATTTGTGTTGTAATAATTTAGGACCTTTAAATTCCGCACTTTAAAAGCTTTCTAAATATGCCATGATAGAATTAGGGTTTTGTATGCAAATCAAAAACAACAAATAGTTTGACCTAAATTCAAGATAAACAAGCATGAAAATGGACAACACTAATCACACTTGCACCCTCTAGGGTATTCCACTTGTTGCCTTCAATGGGCCATATTGCATGTTAGGTGTCTTTGGCAAAACAAAACAAAACAATTCAAATGATCATAGTCCCTCGATGACGCTTTCGAAAGTTGCCTAAAAATGATCAAGTCCCTTAAAGGAAAAATTGCCCAAAGACACTTGGCACCATTGCAATCATGGTCTAAACGATGACCCACGCCCGTCCCGTTCACATCCTAACACAAGATTGTCCACCAAATACAATGGTGGAACAAAATTGTTAAAAGGGTTAAAACATAGAAAAAATCTTTGAGAAATTTAGGGTAGATAGCTCTTGGTTACTTGCCAACTTGCAAAACAAAAACACTTGCCTATTTTTCAAAACCATACATCACAACACACTTTCAAAACAACTTTCAAAAACATTGAAAATTTTTCAAAAGACATACACCTTTGTATACATCCCAACATGGATCATTATAAAGGTTTCCACCACATTGGCCTCTTTTCAAAACATTTTCAAAACCCACACACACAAAGCACCATTTCAAACAATTGAAAATCAAGGCAAGTTGATCTAAGCAAGTAACTAAGAGCCCATGGATAACCATGGATAGAAAGGGTGCTAATACCTTCCCTTTCTATAATCTACTCCCCGAACCCAAGAAAACATCTCAAAGGTTTTTGCTGTGCTTTTTAACCTTTCCTTAGGATAAAATAAAAAGTCGGTGGCGACTCTTGCTCAACCGAAACATTTGCGAAAACAAACGCAAAACCTCAAGTCAGTTCTCCCACCGTATCACAGAACTGGCGACTCTGCTGGGGAGAACTTAAAAGTGGAGTAACCTTAGGGCTTAGATCACCCTCTTGCATGACTAATTGTTTGCTTTGATTGCTTTATATCTTGGTGCTCTTGTTTGGGTTTGCAATCCTACACCCGGATTTGGGGAAACATTCATAGATAGCAATACGTTGTGGAAACTGTGTGGGGTATACCGACACGGTTGAAGTAATAGCTATATTAGTGCGACATATTTGTGAGTACCGGTAACCCTTGAGTTCAATCAAGGAGAGTACTGGGCCGCTGAGTGATGTCACTAAGAACTAATGACCTAGAACCTTACTTGACCATCTTGGCCTTTCATTAGGGGTAGTGAGATGACCGGATTTGGTGCAGTCCGAAGTTGGTAGATACTCGATACTACACTCATTGAGGGTTGTTTTCTTGGAATATTTTGGTCGCTAGTTAAGTGGCTAAACCAAAACAATGAACAATGAAAACAATCCAGTGATATTGAGCTCCTTAGAACCCGGTTACTATTTATAGGACAGGTTTTTAAGCCAACTACACTCAAGAGGGTACTTACCTATGAAACCCCATGCAAACCTGGAACTAGGGTTTGGTGTGAGTTGCTTGTACATATGTTTTGTGCATACATCATGAACGTCATAAAGCATCATATGCATATACTAACCATTTCAAGGGTTTAGATCTTCATCTTTGTTCTTGTTTTGTAGGTCATGGAAATTCCTCGCAGGAAAACTATCCAAGTCAACCTTGTGAGAATCCCTCCTCAACTCAAGGAACTCACATCAAGAATTCCGGAAAGCTCTCCCTTCAGTGAAAGACATGGTAGACTGCTCAGCCTAGTCAACACCAGCATTGAAGAGGACATGGTAAAGGTGTTGTTCCAGTTCTTTGACCCCCTTCAACACTGTTTCACTTTCCCCGACTACCAGTTGGTGCCCACTTTAGAGGAATTTTCTCAACTCCTGAGAATTCCTATCCTTAATCAACTACCCTACAATGGTACGGAAAAGGAACCAAAGCCTGGAGATGTTGCTCAAGCACTACACCTACAACCATCTGACATCAAGGGGCATTGGGAAACTAGAAGCGGTGTCAAAGGCTTCTTAGCAAAATTCTTGTTTGAGAAGGCACAAGAGTGTTGGAATTTATTGGATCTACAAGCCTTTGAAGAAATTGTGGCCCTCCTCATCTATGGGTTGGTCTTGTTCCCAAATCCTGACCAGCTTGTAGATGTTAACACCGTCAAAATCTTCTTATCCAGGAATCCAATACCAACATTGCTTGGGGACATTCTTCACTCATTTTACACTCGAACAATGAGAAAGAGGGGTGTTCTCATGTGCTGTACTCCTCTCCTTGCAAGGTGGTTTATTTCGCACCTTCCACAATCTGTCTTGAAGAATGACCAAGGCTTAAGGTGGTCACAACGGTTGATGACCCTTACTCACTCTGATGTACATTGGTGTTCTCGGTCTAGAGAAAATGTCATCATCGTCGATCATTGTGGAGAGTTCCCTAATGTTCCATTACTTGGCATTAGAGGAGGCATTACCTACAACCCTTGTCTAGCCTTGAGACAATTTGGATATGCACGGAGGGATGGCCCTCACGACATGTTGATTCCTGACCTAGTTTTTGACTTCGACAACGATGCGCAAGGACTTCGCCAAAGATTCATCAGAGCTTGGAGGATGCCTAACAAGGTTGACAGCAAGACACTGAGGCACAAGAACTCCATCCCTCTTGAGCCTTACCTCAAGTGGGTACGAACCCGAGCCCAGAGTCTAATGATGCCTTACCCTCATGTTCTCCCTGTGATTAAAGAGCCCGTTAAGGAAGGAGAGGTTCCCTACGCCATCCTATATCCTGACATGCCTACATCGTGGGAGGAGATGCAGAAGAGTTGGATCCAACTCAAGGAGGAACGAAACACTTTTGAAGCCAGCTTCTACGCCAGTGAGAAGAAGGTTTTGGAGCTTACCCGTCGACTCCACGAGGAAGAGACCCTCAACACCTACATCGCACCAAAGAGGATGTGCAACGTCTTTTTACCTTGAGAAGTTTTTGTAATATTTGGCCCATGGGGCATTTATGTACTGACAAATTTCTTCTTATTAATATGACGTGCGTTCTTTTTGTTTGCAACAATTTTGAGCTTTCTAAATCCTTGAATGCATTGCATACATAAGCATACCATTCATCATGTGCATAAGCAGGTCTCCACACCAGGTTTCCTTATCTTTCTGCTGTTTATTTCAGTAAGATGGATCTCGAACAGACGGTCAAGAACTTGCAGTCTCAGAACTCACAGTTTCAACAACTCCTGATGACCTTGGCTAAGGGTCAGGAAGATCTGAAAGCCCTGCTGGGGAACAAAGAGCAAGTGAAAAAGAAGAAGAAGAGAATCGGGGTGGCTACCCTAGGAAGAAGGTTTGAGGTTGAAGCCAGAAGAGTGCTTGAATTTCCCCTACTTCTGAGGAGGGAACCAGTAAAGGCAATGCGGCTGCGGTACCTTCCGAATCCGAGGTTGAAGAAGAGGAGGCTGAAGAGGACGAAGACTACTCTGATCAACAATACCCGCCCGCCGATGATAAGTACAAAGGCTTGGAAGACAGGTTGGCAGCTATGGAGCTGCAGAGAGTTCCCGGCTTAGATTTCGAAGATTTGGGATTAGTTGCTGGAATTGTGATCCCCCCGAAGTTCAAAGTACTAGTTTTTGCAAGATATGACGGGCTATCTTGCCCAAAGATGCATCTCAGATCATATGTAAGGAAGATCCAACCTTACATTGCAGACAAGAACCTTTGGATCCATTTCTTTCAGGATAGCCTTTCAGGGGCTCAACTCGAGTGGTTCTATCAGCTGAATGGAGCCAGTATCCGAAACTGGGAGGACTTGGCCACTGCATTTTATAAACAGTATCAGTATAATTCTGACCTCGCTCCCACGCGTACCCAACTTCAGGGTATATCACTAGGGATGGGCGAAGGTTTCAAGGAGTATGCGCAAAAGTGGAGAGATTTGGCTGGCAGGGTGCAGCCACCGCTGACTGATCGTGAACTTGTTGACATGTTCCTAGGGACCCTGTCTGGTCCATTCTTCAATCATCTGATTGGTAATTCTTCTGCTGGGTTTACAGATTTGATCTTGACTGGTGAGAGAATAGAAGCTGGTATCAAGTCGGGGAAGATACAGAAAGGTGCCGCTGCGAGTACTGAGAAGAAGCCTTTCAAGAAGGAAACCAGTGTTGTTTATGGTCCAAGAAGACAGATTAAACCGGAACGCCGCCAAGCTGTTAATGCATTGGTAATTTCAAAGCCTGCTGCTACTCCTCAGCAGTTCAACCAACCAAGGGGTGAGAGACCCAAAAGGCAGTACACTCGACTCAGCATGACCCTGTCTCAGATTCTGCCGCAACTACTGTCAACCAATCTGGTAACTATCAAAGAAGCTCCGAAGGTAGTGAACACAACTTCTCCAAAGTATAACCCCAACGCCCGTTGCGCTTATCACTCTGATAGCCCGAGACATACTACTGACGATTGCTGGGCTCTGAGGAATAAGGTTCAGGACCTTATTGATGCCAAAGAAATACAGTTTGAGGCGCCCGAAAGGCCCAATGTTGTGATTGCTCCCATGCCCCAGCATGGAGTGAATGTTGTGGAAGAAGACCGGTATGTAGCCTCTGTGGAAGAGATTGTTACACCATTATTGATTGTTAAAAGGAATCTGTTGCTAGCCGGTTTATATCCGAGATGTGGTGAAGATTGCCTTCTATGTGCTGTTTCGCCTTTTGGTTGTCCTTTGCTGAAATCAGGTATCCAAAGCCTGATGGATAGCAAAGAAATCTTGTTCGAGAAGATTGTTGTTCCTGCTGTCCCTGCCGAAGAAGTTTCTATTGTCACTATCTTTAACAACCCTCCCAAGGCTCTTTCAAAAAATCCTGTCAAAATCATGCCCACTCAGAAGATTGCTCCTATCATCATCACTGTTCCGGGGCCTCTCCCTTATACATCTGACAAAGCTGTCCCATGGCACTATGGGGCAAATGTTTATGTTCTTGGAGTAAAGCAAAAGTTTGATACAAGTACCGGTGTCAGCAATATCACCGGGCCTGCCAAAATTACTCGCAGTGGTAGGCTGTTCTCGCCAGATATTGCGCCACCAGCTATTCAGAAACCCCTTATCATCACACCCGCAAGTGTGCATGTTCCACTTCCTAATCAAGTTCCTGTTTCTACCCCTGCTGCCGAGTCATCCGGCGCTCGGGGCAAAGGGATTGCTACTGATTTTCCTGCCCTGACGGAAGCGCTGAAGACAACCACTGTTGAAGCCTCCCAGCAAGAGATGGAGGAGATTCTCAAGATTATCAAGAAAAGTGATTTCAATGTTGTTGAGCAGTTGGGGCACACCCCCTCTAAAATTTCTATGCTATCACTTTTATTGTGTTAAGAGGCCCACGCCAAGGCTCTGATCTCCTTCCTGAAGACGGCCCATGTGCCACAAGAAACATCTGCTGATCAATTTACTAATTGTGTGGCCAACTTGACTGTTGATAATGGTCTGGGCTTCTCTGACGCCGATCTGACTGAAAAAGGAAAGAACCATAATGACGCCCTGCATGTCTCTATTGAATGCAGGGGCACTACTCTTGCCCATGTGTTGGTAGACACCGGTTCTTCATTAAACGTATTGCCTAAGAAAGCCTTAGACAGGTTAGATTGTGAGGGTTTGGAGCTCAAGCCTAGTAACATTGTTGTCCGAGCCTTTGACGGTTTGAAAAGGATGGTACATGGCGAAGTTGACATCCCAATCAGGGTTGGTTCTCAAGTTTTTGATTCTACTTTCTATGTGATGGACATCTGTCCATCCTACTCTTGTTTTTTGGGTCGTCCATGGATCCACAAGGCTGGAGCTGTGACCTCCACACTACATCAGAAGCTTAAGTACCCGGTTAGGGGGAAAATTGTTACAGTTCAGGGAGAAGAAGAGTATATGGTCAGCCACCTTAACTCGTTCTGGTACATAGAAATGGATGGGGAATTCATTGAGACTCCATTCCAACACTTTGAAGAGGTGCCTCAGACACTGGAGTCAGCTGAAACTGTGAGTGAAGACCCTCCTTTGAAGATGGCTTCCTTAAAGGATGCCCGGGCCGTGATTGAGAAGGGCGAGTGCGCAAACTGGGGCCGACTTCCTGACTTCACTCCGAAGACCAACAAGTTTGGTTTGGGTTTCACTGCAGAGGCTCAGAGGGCTGTTCGCAAAGCAAGAATTGGAAGACCTCCTGTGTTCATCACCAACCCAGGAGTGAATGCTATTGAAGACGACATGGAGGAATCGGAATTTGACAGCTGGATCTACCCAACAACCGACAATGGACCAATCAACTGGACTGCCAAAGACTTTACACCTATTACTTTTGTCACTCAGTAATGAACTCTTTTGTTTTCAATTTGTAACAAACAATATGTTGAAAATTTTATGGCTCGGTGTCCTACCCGGGGCGTCGTGGCTTCATTTGTGAGGGCTTTTGTATGTCATTTTCATATATCATTAATCAAAACATTGGACGTTTGTTGCATTTCAAAATCTTGCGCTCCTTTTCTTTCTTTATTATATATATTGCAAAACAGCTATATTTACACACACTCACTTATACAGGTTCCAATCCACTCTGGATCTCACTGGTAACGACTCTGCTACTGCCAGTTATGATTTCGAAAATCCGATCAACTTAGCCAAAGACGAAGGTGAAGATGATTGCGAAGTTCCTGGTGAACTTGCAAGACTGCTACTCCAGGAAGAGAGGGCCATTCAGCCACATGAAGAGCCAGTGGAAACGGTAAATCTGGGTACTGAGACAGACAGGAAGGAAGTCAAGATCGGTGCCAATCTAGAGCTCAGTGTGAAACAACGGTTGATTTAGATGCTGCATGACTACATGGAAATCCTTGCTTGGTCTTACGAAGACATGCCTGGTTTGGATACCGACATTGTGGTTCATCACCTACCTACCAAGGAAGATTGCCCTCCGGTAAAACAGAAGGTCCGCCGTATGCGTCCAGAGATGTCCGAGAAAATCAAAGCTGAGGTTATGAAGCAATTTGATTCCGGGTTTCTAGCAGTGACTTCTTACCCTCAGTGGATTGCCAACGTGGTTCCGGTGCCAAAGAAAGATGGTAAGGTCCGAATGTGTGTTGATTACAGGGATTTGAACAGGGCCAGCCCCAAGGATGATTTCCCTCTGCCTTATATCGACGTTCTGGTTGATAATACTGCTCAGCATAAAGTTTTCTCCTTCATGGACGGCTTCTCTGGTTATAATCAAATCAAGATGGCTCCTGAAGACATGGAGAAGACCACTTTCGTTACTCAGTGGGGAACCTTTTGCTACAAGGTCATGCCATTCGGGTTGAAAAATGTTGGGGCAACTTACCAACGTGCCATGGTTGCTTTATTTCATGATATGATCCATCACGAGATAGAAGTATACGTCGACGATATGATTGCAAGGTCCCAAACTGAGGAGGAACACCTTGACCATCTACAAAAGCTTTTTGACCGTCTGAAGTTGTACAAGCTGAGGTTGAACCCGAACAAATGCACCTTTGGGGTAAGATCTGGAAAATTGTTAGGCTTCATCGTAAGCGACAAAGGTATTCAAGTGGACCCTACCAAGGTGAAAGCCATACAAGAGATGCCAGCTCCCAAGACAGAGAAATAAGTCAGAGGCTTTCTAGGACGGGTGAACTACATTGCCCGATTCATCTCACATCTAACTGCTACCTGTGAACCAATCTTCAAGCTGCTGAAGAAAGATCAAGTAGTACGTTGGAACGATAAATTTCAGGCCGCTTTCGAAAAGATCAAAGAGTATCTCCAAGAACCACCCATTCTTATGCCGTCGGTTGAAGGGAGACCTCTAATCTTATACTTGACAGTACTTGACAACTCAATGGGGTGTGTGCTGGGGCAGCATGACGAGTCTGGCCGAAAAGAACACGCCATTTATTACCTGAGCAAAAAGTTTACCGACTGTGAGACTCGGTACTCATTGCTCGAGAAAACTTGATGCGCTCTAGTATGGGCTGCTCGCCGGCTGAGACAGTATTTGTTGACTCACACTACTCTTTTGATTTAAAAAATGGATCCAATCAAGTACATATTCGAAAAGCCTGCTCTGTCTGGAAGAATAGCAAGATGGCAAATGATCTTGACGGAATATGACATCCAGTACATGACTCAAAAAGCAATCAAGGGAAGTGTACTGGCAGACCATTTGGCACATCAGGCAGTAGATGATTACCAGTCGATGAACTTTGAATTCCCAGACGAGGACATTATGGTAGTGACTGATGGTGAAGTACCTGGACCGGATGAAGGACCTGAGGAAGGATCCCGATGGTCTATGCACTTTGACGGAGCCTCGAACGCTTTGGGTAATTGTATCGGCGTTGTGATCATATCCCTTAAAGGCACTCATACTCCACTTACCGCCCGACTATGTTTCAACTGCACCAACAACATGGCAGAGTATGAGGCATGTATCATGGGTCTTCAAGCTGCAATTGACTTAAGGATCAAGTTTCTGAGTGTCTTCGGAGATTCCACTCTCGTGATCAATCAGGTCAAAGGCGAGTGGGATACGAAACACCCAAATCTTATTCCTTACAAGGAGTATGTGTCGACGTTGATTCCCCACTTCGAGGAGATAACTTTTGAACACTTCCCAAGAGAGGAGAATCAGTTAGCGGGCGCGTTGGCTACGATGTCTTCTATGTTCAAAGTCAAATGGGACAACGAGGCACCCCGGATCATTATTTGGAAGTTGGATGAACCTGCACATTGCTGTGATCTTGAGGTTGAAGAGGTAACTGAAAAACCCTGGTATCATGAAGTGAAGAGGTACTTGGAAGCTCAAGAATACCCGGAAGGTGCATCTGTTAATGACAAGAAGTTCCTGAGAAGTTTCGCAGCAAAGTTCTTCCTCAGCAACGACATTCTGTACAAACGAAACCATGATTCAACCTTACTGCGTTGTGTGGATAAGACTGAAGCAGAGAAGATCATGGCAGAACTACATGAAGGTACCTTCGGAACATATTCCAGTGGGTATACTATGGCAAAGAAAATCCTTCGGGCAGGATATTTCTGGTCCACAATGGAAGCTGACTGTTACCAACATTCTCGGACTTGTCATAAATGCCAGATCTATGCTGATAAGGTGCACATTCCTCCGGTACCTCTGAACGTCTTGACAACACCTTGGCCTTTTGCAATGTGGGGCATTGATATGATCGGCGAGATCCGACCGACGACATCCAACGGGCATCGCTTCATCCTGGTAGCGATTGATTACTTCACGAAGTGGGTTGAAGTAGCTTCCTACGCCACCGTAACCAAGAGCGTCGTGGCACGGTTCATTCGACACAACCTGATCTGTCGATATGGTATACCTGAAAGGATCATTACGGATAATGGTACTAATCTTAACAATAAGATGATCACTGAGCTCTGCGAGAAATTCAAGATACAGCACCATAATTCTTCTCCCTACCGGCCGAAGATGAATGGAGTTGTCGAAGCAGCGAATAAGAACATCAAGAAGATTGTGTAGAAGATGACAGTGACCTACAAGGATTGGCACGAGATGTTACCATTTGCTCTTCATGGGTACCGCACCTCAGCACGAACGTCAACAGGGGCAACTCCCTTTTCCTTGGTCTATGGCATGGAGGCAGTCTTACCTATTGAAGTCCAGATACCCTCTCTCCGAATAATGAAGGATGCAGACTTGAGTGAAGATGACTGGATCCAGACTCGGCTTGATCAATTAAACCTAATTGACGAAAAGAGACTCACTGCTATTTGTCATGGTCAGACGTACCAAAAACGGATGATCAGGGCATTTAACAAGAAGGTCAGACGACAAGAGTATCAAGTCGGAGACCTGGTAATCAAGCGCATCATTCTTCCTCAAAGTGATCCCCAGGGCAAATGGACCCCTACATACGAAGGGCCATTTGTGGTTAAACATATCTTCTCGGGAGGAGCTATGATTTTAACCACCATGGATGGTGACGATCTTCCTCACCCCGCCAATGCAGACATAGTAAAAAGATACTACACATGAACTAAGGACCCGCTAGGTTGACACACCTAGGCAAAAATAAGGGCTTCCCGGCGAACCAAAAGGGTTCGGGCAAAAATAAGGGATGAAATGAAAAAAATCTGTACACCCGGCAAGTCGAAAACCTGAAAAGGCGGCTTGGGCAAAAATGGGTATCCCGGTGGACTGAAAACCCGAAAAGGCGGTCCAGGCAAAAGTTAGGGATAAAGCGTAACACTATGTCTCATTGGATCACCTTGCATCCAGAATTCGGCATCAATTATCGGGCTCAGACGGTATCGATCAATCAAATTCATCTTCAACTAAGCAGCAAAGTGATGAGACGCTTGAAGACATCAAGGCGATAGCAAAGTTGGAACCCAGTGGGATTTATTTTTCACATAGCTGTTTTGTTTCCTTTCACAAAATTGTATAAACTCTATGTTGCTCGGAGGCGTTCTCTTACTAGGACGTCAGCCTCTTGTACAAAAACGCCTATTTTTAGGCAAATTTCAAAATCAATACAAGTTCAATTTCTCAGACAAATTATCCATTGTTTTTCCTTTTTCTATTCTGTTTTGCGAAGAACGTCCAATGTTCATTTTTGATATATGCATTTGACATTAATTTCTAATCATGATTAGTTGCATGCAAAACAAAGGACTGATTACAGGTGACATCAGAAACAGGGGCAATGTAGAGTTGTCCAAGCAGTCTAGTTGCTCTGACCACCAAGGTACCAAGGTAGGTTCGACTGAAGAACGTAACCAAGTCACCTCAACTCCCCACAGAGTAAGGCAAGATTCAGCAATACTTTCCCCAAGTAGAGTTGGTTTCCTATCAGCCCTGAAAAGGCACAATATTCCCCTCAAGCCAAGTTAGTCTATTGTCAGCCTTAAGGAAGTTGGGTATCCCCAGAAGATCTCAACATTCCCCAGCGGAGTATAGATATTCCTCAGCAAGCATCCCCGGCAGTCTTAATATAAGATTGTTCCCTGGCGGAATACAGACATCCAGTGTAGCCATTCCCCAGTACAGTTCAAAAGTTTCCCCAGGAAAGTGGAATCCATATCCCCAGTAGATTCTGGAAGCTTATCCCCTGCAGAGTACATACGTCCCTCCCCGGTTTCATTTCCAAAGTTATTCCTCACCGGAGCTTATAACTGGGTTATCCTCAGCTAATTACCATGGAAAGTCCGTCCTCGGCGAAGTTCTTCCTACCCCCAGCGGAGTTCATCAAATTCCACAACATAACTCATCAGTGGAATCCCCAGTGGAGCTCTCATCAAAACCTCGGCGAAGTATCTCTTCCCACAGAGTAATACCCCGCAGAGTAATCTCTCCACCTATTTTATTCCCCTCAGAGTAATCTCTCCAACAAGTTTATTCCCCAACGGAGTCATCTTCTCCTACCGGTTTATTCTTGCAACCATCATCCCCAGCGGAAACGAAGAACTCTACTCTTCAACATCAGCCCAAGATTTGATTCCCCGGCCAAGTCGTCAAGGATTTATTTTCCTAGACAAAAATACACTCGTAGACATTTCACATTTCATACATCCTGCTTACATGCATGATAAAGTGCATACAACACTATCTCATTTTGAGCATCATGACATCATGCACATCATGACATTGCATACAACTAATGTTTTGCCTTTTCAGGAAAAGTCAATCCAAGGATGATTACTATCAACTATCGCAATTCCAGATTCGATTCCTGTATCTAGCCAGGGCACATCTGTGAGTGATTGATTGTAGATTTGATACCTGTATCTAGCCAGAGCATATCTGCATGAAGAGTTTGAAGATCAACACCTGTAACAGGCCAGGAAATTATCTTTCATTCTCAGGTCAGAGGTCTACACCTGTATCCAGCCAGGAAAGCTATCTCTACCAACTTTTTGCAAATTCCATATTCGACACCTGTATCCAGCCAGGGCATATCTGAAGACAACTATTTCCAGATTCAATTCCTGTATCTAGCCAGGGCATATCTGAAGAGTTTAGAGATTCGATACCTGTATCCAGCCAGGGCACGTCTGTAAACAACCTTTCTCAAAGTACGCAAGTTCTCGCTAAGGAATCTCTTACGCGATCAACACTTACAAATGGCATCTATAAGCCCATTCCCGACAAGGTTCTGTCACACCTCCAGATGGAATCTATAAGCCCATCCTCCTATCCACCATCTCCTCCAAAAGGCATCTATAAGCTCATTCCCGACATCACATTATTGATACTCCAGCATGCGAGTGCAAATTTCAGGGCACTTTAGTGTCCAATCTCCTTTTACCCTCGAGTCGCGAAAGGCAAACTTGCCAATCTAACTCTTCAGGTTCAAGAAGATTGAACAGGGGCAACTGTTGTACCCCAAAATTTGCCCTCCCATTTCCTCAACATTTTCTCACCACAAAACCCTTGGAGCTCAGGATCAAGATAGGGTTTGCTCTGCTCAAGACTTCTCCTTGCACTGTTGACCCAAATTAGGGTTTGTGTTTGCACAAAGATGTTTTGACCTAAAATGCCCAAGATTACTTTCATGCTACATTTTGGACTCCCAAGTTTATCCATACCAAGTTTCAAGCCTTGATTCCAATCTTTGCCCAGTCAATTGGACAGTTGACCTAGAAATCAGCTGTATTGGGGAAAAGTCAACTGTGGTCAATTGACAGTCAAACCTCATGATTTTTGACCCACATCAACATTATGAACTCATATGGACCATTTTATCAAGTTTGGATCACAATTCCACAAGAAATTTGATCAGATCACCAAAAGGGCAAAATGGTCATTTTTAGGGTTTTAACTGCACAAAGGCAATTTTTGACTGTTTGACCTAACCAATGGAAAACCAAGCTCATATATGGACTCAAGGACCCAATGGAATTGTCTTGACATGTTCAACAAATTCAAAAGATCTCAAATGCACAAGATTGACAGATGAATTTTCCAGTCAACTGAGCCAAATTTGACTGTATACTGAAAAGTCAAACTTTGACTTTTTGGTCAAAATCAAGTGTCAAGATTCATTTTCCATCAAAACATGTCAAATTATGAAACTTGTTCCTCAAGAAATCAAAAATCACAAATTAGGGTTTGAAATGAAGAATTTTCATAACTTACAATTTTTCTAAGTTATGAAAATCCCTAATTTTTTCCTAACTTTGTCCCATTTTTTCATCAAGATACATTTGGATTCAAGGAAAGCTCAAAACATGAAAGTTATAGTCCATTGCAAAATCTACAACTTTTATTCACAAAGTTTCCTCAAAAGAAGCTTGTAGCTCAAGTTATGATTTTTGGAACAAGGGTGCAAAACATTCTTAACTTAGAAATTTTTTGACCTATTCTAGGCAGGATTTTTGCCTAACTTCATGGCAACTTTTCACATGCTTCCACTTGGAATTTCAACTTGCATTACAAAGATGGATTGTAGTACACATTCTAAGCTTTCCAAAATGTCAGAGAACTCATCAAACACCCTTGTGGTTAAGGAGAATCGAATTTGGCAATATGGGCAAAAGTCACTTTGTTCATGAGCCATTTCCATGTTCATAACTTGTGCAATTTTTCAAATCACCATGAGCAAGCTAGTTACAGGCCTCTAATCCTTTTCTTACTCAATAATTAAATTCCAATCCATTGTGCCAAGGCATTATTTTGTGCATTTGGTCATTGTATGAAGAATTAAGCCTTAATTAGAAAAAGCACTTTATCCATTTTTGAAAAGTATGGCTTTATGTCAAGTTTGCAAATCAAGAAGTACAATGCAAATCTTTTTGGCACAAGTTCAGGGACATAACACACTGATCAAGAGGGATTGAGGCAGCATGTTTAGGGGGCTTGCATAAGTCTAGAAACCAACTTGCCAAACTTGGCTTAAGTTAGAAGAAACATTGCATAACTTAACACATCTCACATTTCTGCCAAGACAAGCTTAGACAAACTTGTTGAACACATTCCATACATAAAACCTGAGCTAAGGCACGAGCTAACCACCTTCCAAACCTCATCATTCATCAAAACACCATTGTACTACACAAAAACAGGGCATCCCTGCAGTTTGAGATCCATAACTCAATCCATTCGTGCGCCTTGGCCAAAACCAGTTCATACACACCCCATACCACCTATACAAACTATCCCAAGCATTGGACACGAACTGTAACACCCCTAACCAACTTCACCATTTTCACTTTTTCTGTTTTGCAGGTTGACTTCCATAGCTTGATTCATTTGGTTTCAAAGCAAGCTAAAGGTGGGAGAAGCATCCCTGAACTTCAAGCAAGTTGTACAAGTCCTCACATTGCCTTGAAAGTGCCTCCATTGTCAGACTCGATCCAAGCTGAACAGGTAAGTTCATGGACTTCTATCTCTCAATCTAGGAAGAGTTAGCTTTAGGTTTATGAATGAAATATGCTCTACTCATGGCCCTGAAGCTACACATATATTTACTTTCCATTTATATTGCATGTGCTGAGAGAATTTGGAACCTGAACATTAGAAAAAACTTAGGTTAAGAATTAGGGATGGAGAAATTCTCTCTCATTTCTGAGAGTTAGATCAAGTTCTTGGTATGTATGGAATCGTGGCTTGATGCTTGACATTTTTCATGTTATAAGTTTGTGCTAAAAGTCCAGGAATCAGGATGTTTGAACAAGGTGGGAAAGGCGCGCGTTTTTGACAAGTTTGTTGCTAGAGGTTGAAGACAACCTCTTTGGGCTGGGCCTGTGTTGTTTTTCCTTTTTGCACCACTGCATTTCACATGCACCCCCCTGGCCCATTTTGAGTTTTATTTGTCATTTTTAACTTTTTCTTTTTGATTCTGATTTGTTATTTTTTATTAAAATATAAAAAATGTTAAAAATATTTTTCTCACATTTTTTACATTTTTATTTGATATTTATTTGGTTTCATTTAGTTTTATATGTAAATAAATACATAATACCTTTTATTTAAAAATACAAAAAATAATACAAACACTTTTATTTTCTGATTTTTATTTTATTTTACCTTTGAAAACATTTTATAAAAAATATTTTTTTTTTGTAAATATTAAATATTTTATTTTTGTACATATTTAATATATTTAATAAATAATATAAATACTTATATATTTATTAGTCTATTTAGGTTAAAAACATAAAAATAATACATTTAATTTTTTTATTAATATTTAGCTTTAAAAAAATCACTTTTTGACAATATACTTTCTTTTTATTTATTTTTTATACATAATTAATAAATATTGCATATAATAAATAATTAATACATTTTATTTAGCAAAATTAGGGTTTTACCCTAAACATCAAAAATACCAAAAATTAATCCTTTTTATTTTTGTTTATTTGTCACATAAAAATACCTTTTTACATACATATAAAAAATCATTTTTTGCATCTTGCATATTTATTATATTTTTATTTAATTATTGTGCAATTAAATACCTTGTAAAAATTCAATTTGGATGTAATAGTTTAGGTTTAATTTCTTGCTAAAATATCCCCATTTGAACATTTGTACCCCCATCCCATAATTTGTGTTGTAATAATTTAGGACCTTTAAATTCCGCACTTTAAAAGCTTTCTAAATATTCCATGATAGAATTAGGGTTTTGTATGCAAATCAAAAACAACAAATAGTTTGACCTAAATTCAAGATAAACAAGCATGAAAATGGACAACACTAATCACACTTGCACCCCCTAGGGTATTCCACTTGTTGCCTTCAATGGGTCATATTGCATGTTAGGTGTCTTTGGCAAAACAAAACAAAACAATTCAAATGATCATAGTCCCTCGATGACGCTTTCGAAAGTTGCCTAAAAATGATCAAGTCCCTTAAAGTAAAAATTGCCCAAAGACACTTGGCACCATTGCAATCATGGTCTAAACGATGACCCGCGCCCGTCCCGTTCACATCCTAACACAAGATTGTCCACCAAATACAATGGTGGAACAAAATTGTTAAAAGGGTTAAAACATAGAAAAAATCTTTGAGAAATTTAGGGTAGATAGCTCTTGGTTACTTGCCAACTTGCAAAACAAAAACACTTGCCTATTTTTCAAAACCACACATCACAACACACTTTCAAAACAACTTTCAAAAACATTGAAAACTTTTCAAAAGACATACACCTTTGTATACATCCCAACATGGATCATTATAAAGGTTGCCACCACATTGGCCTCTTTTCAAAACCCACACACACAAAGCACCATTTCGAACAATTGAAAATCAAGGCAAGTTGATCTAAGCAAGTAACTAAGAGCCCATGGATAACCATGGATAGAAAGGGTGCTAATACCTTCCCCTTCTATAATCTACTCCCCGAACCCAAGAAAACATCTCAAAGGTTTTTGCTGTGCTTTTTAACCTTTCCTTAGGATAAAATAAAAAGTCGGTGGCGACTCTTGCTCAACCGAAACATTTGCGAAAACAAACGCAAAACCTCAAGTCAGTTCTCCCACCGTATCACAGGATCCATTTTAGAAATCAATAAGGTAGTGTGAGTCAGCATGTACTGTCTTAGTCAGCGAGCAACCCATTCCAAAGCGCAACAAGTTTTCTCGAGCAGTGAGTATCTTATTTCATAGTCGGTAAACTTTTTGCTAAGGTATTATATTGCATGCTCTTTTCGACCAGACTCGTCATGCTGCCTCAACACACACCCCATTGAATTCTCTAATACCGTTAAGTACATGATCAGAAGTCTTCCTTCAACCGGCATCATCAAGATTGGAGGATCTTGAATATATTCCTTGATTTTGTCAAAGGCGTTCTGGAAATCGTCATTCCACTTCACTGCTTGATCTTTCTTCAGTAATTTGAAGATTGGCTCACAAGTAACGGTTAGATGGGAAATGAATCTTGCAATGTAGTTTAGACATCCCAGGAATCCCCCAACCTCCTTCTCAGTGCGAGTAGTTGGCATTTCCTGTATAGATTTAACCTTTGTAGGGTCTACTTTAATACCTTTACCATTGACAACAAAGCCTAAAAGCTCACCGGATCTTACTCCAAAGGTGCACTTATTCGGGTTCAACCTCAGTTTGTACTTTTTCATCCTTTCAAACAGCTCTTGCAGGTGATGAAGGTGTTCCTCTTCGGTCTGAGACCTGGATATCATATCATCAACGTAGACCTCTATCTCGTGATGGATTATATCATGAAACAAAGCTACAATGGCATGTTGATAGGTTGCCTCGATGTTCTTTAACCCAAATGGCATAAATTTGTAGCAGAAAGTGCCCACTGCATGACGAAGGTCGTTTTCTCCATGTCCTCAGGTGCCATTTTGATCTGATTATATCCGGATAAACCATCCATGAAGGAGAATACCTTATTTTGTATGGTGTTGTCAACCAGAACATCAATATGGTGAAGCAAAAAGTCATCCTTGGGGCTCGTCCTATTCAGGTCTCTGTAATCCACACACATACGTACCTTACCGTTAATCTTAAGTACCGGAACAAAATTAGCAACCCATTATGGATAAGAAGTGACAGCTAAGAAACAGGTGTTGAACTGTTTCATGACTTCAGCCTTGATCTTTTCTGACATCTCTTGCCGCATACGAAGAACCTTTTGTTTCACTGGAGGGAAGTCTTCTCTTGTCGGCAGACGATGGACTATGATATCAGTGTTAAGTCCTGGCATGTCTTCGTATGACCAGGCAAAGACCTCAACATAGTCATGTAGCATCTGAATTAACCGTTCCTTGACACTATGCTCCATATCGACACCTATTTTGACTTCCTTCTTATCCTTTTCAGTACCCAAGTTTACTGTCTCAACCGGTTCTTCATGAGGCTGTATTGCCCTTTCCTCTTGTTGTAATAGTCTGGAAAGTTCCCCTGGTTCTTCAAAATCTTCCTCACCTTCTTCCTCGGCTTGGTAGATCGGATTTTCAAAGTCATAATTGGCAATAGCAGAACCTTTATCAATGGGATCCAGAGTGGACGTGGATCTGTAGTTTGATATGTGGGTGTGTGTAAGAGCATAGCTATTTTTGATAAAGTAAAAGTAGAAAATAAAAACAAGGAGCGTAAAATTTGCATGCAGAACGTCTAATGATTTATTAATGACATATGAAGATGAAGTAACAACCCTCACAAATAGACCATTGTGCCTCGGGTAACACACAAGGCTTTAGAGTTTCAATTGTTTAAATATTACATATCCAAAAAAATTAAAAGACAATTACTCTTGAATAAAAGTAATAGGAACAAAATCTTTGGCCTCCCAATTAGTGAGTCCACCGCTGATAGTTGGGAAGATCCACTTGTCCACTTCGCAGTTGTTGTCAGCATCCTCTGTAGCGGAAACAACATCAATAGCACTGATTCTCGATTCATGCTTGGTAATTGGTGCAGTTGTGCCATTGGAGGTCTCTGGAAGTTCAAACTCAATATTCTTACCCACGATAAGATCATGCACCTTATTTTTCAAATCCCAACAATCATTTGTGTCGTGCCCCGGACTTTCAGAATGGTAGGCACATCGAGCATTTGGGTTGTAGTGGGGAGATGCAGTATTGGGATTCTTAGGAGCTTCTTTTAGAGTCACCAAACTGGATTTCAACAGGTGTGGCAACAACTAGGATAAGGTCATGTTGATCTGGGTAAACTATCTTCTGGGTGAATCTGGCCTGCGCTGATTGTTTCTTTGATGGTTTGATGCAGGATTGGAAATCATAACAGCCCCTACCGTCGGACGATGTTCAGTTTTGCTTTGATTTCTCTGGCCATAAGTAGCACTGACCTCCTTCTTCTTGGAGAATGGTTTCTTTACTGTACTAGAGGATGCATCCCTCTGAATCTTACCACTCTTAATACCAGTTTCTACCCGCTCACCAATCAAGATCAGCTCAGTAAACCCAGCTGAAGAGCTTCCAATTAAATGGTTGAAGAATGGACCAGACAACGTGCCCAAGAACATGTCTACCAGCTCTCTATCAGATAGAGGAGGCTGGACTCTTCCTGCAAGATCCCTCCATTTCTGGGCATAGTCTTTGAAACCTTTGCCGGAACTTATAGATATACTTTGCAATTGTGTACGAGTTGGGGCGAGGTCAGCATTATATTGGTACTGCTTGTAGAAAGCAGCAGCCAGATATTCCCAATTACGAATGTTGGTTCTTTCTAGCTGATAGAACCATTCCAGCCGAGTCCCTGCCAAACTTTCCTGGAAGAAATGTACCCACATATTCCTATCAATAGTGTGGGGTTGAATCTTCTTGACATATGACCTTAAGTGGAGCTTAGGACAGGAGACACCATCATACTTAGAAAAGGTGGGGACCTTGAATTTCTGCGGGATGACCACCCCTGAGACCAGTCCTAGTTCTTCAAAATCTAGCTTGGGTACCCTCTGAATCTCCATAGCATTGAGAGTATTCTCCAGCTATTTGTATTTATCATCAGCGGGAGGATATTGTTCCTCAGAGTAGTCAGTCTCTTCCTCATCAGTCCCTGGATTGTTGTTTTCTTCTGTTGGCTTCTCTTCTTGATTGTCCCCTTCATTTGACGGGTTTGAGAAATCTAGAGCTCGCCTAGCTGGTCCTCTAAACCCTCTTCCCAAATTCAAAACACCAGCTGGTTTCTTTTCCTTCTTTGTCTTCTCTTTGATGATAAGAGCTTTCAGATCCTCTTGTCCCTTAGCCAGAGCCAGGAATATTTGTTGGAACTGAGCGTTTTAAGCTTGAAGATCCTTTAATATTTGTTCAAGAGCCATTTATTTTGCTGAACTAAACAGCATAAAGAATAAGATACATGTCTCGAAATAACTGTTTATGCAATGAAATCCATGATATGCTTTTGCAATGTTTTCAAGGACTTTTAAGATTTAAATTTTCTTAGACCAAGAGAGAACAAACATTGATTGCATTCATAAGTTTAAATGATTACTACGATGTCTCTTGGGCTTACAATGGAAGAAACAAAGATAAAATAAACTCCTAAATCAAACAAGACTCAGGCATCCCATGAGCGCATCCTCTTTGGTGCAATGTAGGCATTCAAACTCTATTCTTCCTGCAGTTGTCTTGTAAGCTCCAAAACCTTCTTCTCGTTTATGTAGAACCGGGTTTAAAAGGTGTATCGTTCCTCTTTGAGTTGAATCCAAGATCTTTGTAATTCCTTGAGAGTAGTCGACATCTCAGGATGGAGAATAGTATGAGGTACATCTATATCGGCAATAGGTTCCATGATGATAGGTAGAATGGCGGGGTAAGGCATCATGAGATTTTGAGCGTGTGCTCGCACCCACTTAAGATAAGGCTCCAAAGGGATGGAGTTCTTATGCCCCAATGTCTTGCTATCCACTCGATTCACCATGCCCCAAGTTTGGATGAACCTATGACAGTACCCTTGGACATCATTCTCATAGTCAAACGTGATTCCCTGAACCAATGCATCATGAGGACTATCCCTTCTAGCATACCCAAACTGTCGTAATGCCAAACAAGGTTTATAAGTGATTCCCCCCCTAATGCCTAGGAGAGGGACATTAGGGAATTCCCCACAGCGATTAATGATGGTAACGTCTTCCACAAGTCGAGGTAACTAGTGAATATCTGAATGCGTGAGAGACATTAACCTATTAGACCACCTCATGTCTTGCTCATTCTTCAACACAGATCGAGGTAGGTGTGAAATAAACCACCTAGCCAACAGAGGAGTGCAACACATAAGGGTTCCTCTGCTCTTTATAGTGCGAGTGTGGAAAGAGTGCAGAATATCTCCAAGTAAAGTAGGAATCGGATTATGAGACATGAAAACTTTGACCGTATTCACGTCTATAAGTTGGTCCAGATTAGGGAACAGTACCATCCCATAGATGAGAAGGGCCAACACCTCTTCAAAGGCTTGTAATTCAAAAGTATCCCAAAAATAGTGAGCCTTCTCAAACAAAAACTTGGCTAGAAAATCTTTGACACCACTTCGTGTTTCCCAATTGGTCACAACATCGGACCATTGTAAATACAGGGCTCGAGTGATCTCCTCAGGCTTTGGGTCTCTTTCCATAATGGTGAAGGGTAATTGATTGAGAATAGGTACACCCAATAATTGAGAGAACTCTTCCATAGTAGGCACCAACTGGTAGTCAGGAAATGTGAAGCCCTGATGTAAAGGGTCAAAGAACTGAAAGAGAACTTTCACCATGTCTTCATCAGGGCTTGAGGTGACCAAACTGAGGAGTCAACCATGTCTTTTAGTGAATATAGAATTCTCAGGAACCCTTGATGCCAACTCCTTGAGTTGAGAAGGAACCCTTATGAGGTTGACTTGGATAGTATTTCTACGAATGGGAGCCATGTCCTACAAAACAGATACAAAGATAAGTCTTAAAAGTCCTTGAAATGGTTAGTGTGATATGTCAATGTTATGATGTTATGATGTTATGTACAAAAAAATATATACAAGCACACAAACAGATCCTTAGTTTTAGGCTTGCATGGATTCCATAGGTAAGTACCCTCTTGAAGTTTAGTTGGTCCAACCTGTCCTATTAATAGTAACCGGGTTCTAGGGAATCTCAATATCACTGATCTTTCTTCACCGAGCATTGTTTCAGTGCAAGCCTCTTTATTGGCGACTGAAATATCCCAGAAGTCAGATCTCAATGAGTGTGCTATCAAGTATCAACCAACTTCGGACTGCACCAAATCCGGATATCTCACTACTTCCTAATGGCCAAGTTGTTCAATTAAAGGTTCTAAGGCCAGTTGGTGCTTCGTGACACCATACAGCGGCCCCGTATTCTCCTTGACTACTCAAGGGCTACCGGTACCAACAAATGTGTCACACCAACATAGCTATCATTTCAACCGTGTCGGTATACCCCACATAGTCCCCACGATCTATTGCTACTTACCTAAAAGGTGCCCCAGATCCGGGTGTAGGATCTTTACAAGTAAACCCAAGCAAAAAACCCTTAAAGATAAAGCAACCAAAGCATACAAGGAAAGAAAATTAAATATGACCTAAGCTCTAAGGTAACCCCACTTTTTATATTTCCCCAGCAGAGTCTCCAGTTCTGTGATACGGTTGCAAAACCGACTGTTATACTGGTTTTGCATTTGTGTTTGCAAATGTTGCAGCAAGCAAGAGTTGCCACCGAATTTTCTTTTATCCAACAAAGGAAAGGGTGAAAAGAACAGAAAAAGACCTTTTGAGAGTTTTCTGAGTAAAGGGGGTAGATTATGGAAAGGGAAGATGTTAGCACCCTTTTCATTCGTAGTTTTCCACGGGCTCTTTGATGCTTAGCTCATTTAAAAAAATACCTTGTGCTTTTGTGTATTTTTAAAAGTATTTTGAAATGCCTTAGTGCGACAGTTGGCTTTATGATAACTCTTGTATCAGTCCTCAAAAGTGTTAATAAAGCGTTTTTAAAAAGGTTTTTGAAAATTGTTTTATGTAAGTGTAAAAAGTTTATTTTGAGCATAGCATCTAGGAACTATCTACTCTACTCGAAAGGTTTTTTCTTTTCCTCCTTTCCTTTAGACAGTGCTAGCCTACTATTAGTGAGTAGGTAGCCCTATCGTTGGATGTTTGAGGGACATTCGAAGGGACGTTTTAAAGTCACAAAGGCAATTGGGCAAGAAACCTTAGTAACTATCCTAGGGTTTTAAGATCATGTTTACCGAGGCAACTTCGAGAGGGTCATCGAGGGACTTATGATCTTTTTAAACCAGAGGATAGCCACTAAAATCTCTCACGTTTCGAGAGTTGTGACTATTTTTCTGAAGGAAACCAAAGTGGGAGTACCCTAGAGGTGTATATGTGCAAGTGTGTTTTTTTCAATTATTTTTGTCTTATGTTAAGATTTCTAGCGTTTTATTTTATTCTTGCCATACAATCCTATTACCATACATCTAACAGTTAATATGTACAGGAATTTAAAATGCGAAATTTAAATCTACCCTATTACAATGTTTTGGGGAGGGGGATTAATTACATAGTCCATAATTTGGGGGAGAAATAAAAAAAATCATAAAATAAATTCCTAATTAATTCTATTACATCCAGTAGACAGATACAATAATATGAATGAAAACGCGCGTGAAATGAAAATAACGTCTAAATCCTAAGTGAGAGGAAATATTTTTTTTTTGTTTTATTTTTGGGAAAATGATTTAATTAAAATCCTAAGTCTATTTAGTTTTAAATTAAATAAAAGGTTAAAATGATTAATTAGTTAATTTACATAATTAATTTTAATTATAAAAGACTAGACCTAATTTTTGTGATTTTTTTATAATTATTTTGCTGAGTAAATAAAATAAAATAAATAAAAGGAAATAAGTTAATAACACAAAATAAAATATAAAGGTCCAGGATAGTGAAGGAAACTATGAAAATTATATAATGCAGGTCTGGATCGAAAAGGAGCCTAGAGCTGCCTTTCGATCCAATGAGGAAACTGGTCGAAGGTGCATGATATACTCCTTCGATCTGGGAACACTGGACCTACAGGAAATTTATTAGAGAAACAAAATAAAAATCCAGACTTGGATCAAATCTAGTCTTGGATTCGACATCCTATGGCTGCATCATCCTAGTTCGAATCCCCTGGGTCTAAATCGAAAGTTATTTCATCTTGCAACATCATGAATCCTGAGATTCGAAAGAAAATATAGACCGTGCCCTAGCCATGGAACGATCTTATCCCTATGCTTAACCTTGTGTGTAACGCATGAAAGAAATCACAAACATTATTAATAACATGAATGTATGATTAACATGAATTTAAAAACTGCATGCTTAGCTAGTTTGAGATCGAAATAAAATTACCAACGGAGAGATTGTGTGAGTGATGCTCCAGTGTACGTTGGACCTGCCTAGTGCTTGGGAATGCCTCCTGCAACCTTCAGGGAGTAAGTGGAGTGCTTGTTGAAGAGGCTTGTGAAGGTTGCTTCAATTTTGGATCACTTTGTGAAGATTTTGATATTTTTTGGTGTGACTTTCAGAGGCAGTGTGTTTCTTATCTCTTTTTTTTTGTCCTCTGGAAATGTGTCCTTAGGCTTATATTTATAGAGTTAGGAGAAGAGAAAGTATGGAAAGAGACAGAGGGTTTCAAAGCTGTTGTACCCCAAAATTTTCCCTCTCACTTATCAAGAGTTTGCTCACAAGATCTCCTTGGGCTCAAGACTGCACTAGGGTTTGATCAGCTCAAGACACCTTCTCAAGCACTGATGACCAAAATTAGGGTTTGAGTTTGCACAAGGATTTTTGAACTTAAAATTCCCCATATTACTTTCATAGATCATTATGGACCCCCAAGACTACTCATGCCAAGTTTCAAGTCTTGAATCACATTTTTGCCCAGTCAATTGAATAGTTGACCTAAAAATCAACTGTATCGGGGAAAAAGTCAACCATGGCCAATTTACAGTCAAACTTAAAAATTTTTGATCCACATCAATACTTTAAACTCATATGTATCATTTGATCAAGTTTGGACCACAATTCCTCAAGAAATTTGATCAAATCTCCAGAAGGGCAAAATGGTCAAAATTAGGGTTTTGACTGGGAAAGGGCAATTTCTGATTTTTGACCTAGAAAATAGTAAATTGGTTTAAGGAATGATCTAAAGAGTCCAATTGCATCATTTTGACCTAATGACATGATTCAAAACATTGCAAATCCATTGGATTGACAGATGAATTTTGCAGTCAACTGATCAAAGTCAACTGTATACTGAAAAGTCAAACTTTGACTTTTTGGTCAAATTTAAGTACCAAAGATTATAATTCATCAAAACATGTCAAAATATGAAACTTATTCATCAAGAAATTAAAAATTCAAGATTTCATTTTGAAAAGTCAAAATTTCTAAACTTAGAAATTTTTCTAAGTGTTGGAAATTTCATGTTTTTTCATAACTTTGAGCCAAATTTTCACCATGATTCAAGAGAAACTTCCAACATTAAAGTTGTATATCCCCATTAAATCTACAAATTTTATTTACACAACTTATTCTAAAAGTGCTTGGATCTCAAGTTATAATTTTATGAACATAGGGTCATGAAACTAAACACTTAGTGAAAATTTGCCCTAATTTGACCAGGATTTTGACCTAACTTCATGGCACTTTTTCATATAGTTCCAAGGGGATTCTTCAAAAGAAATTCAAAAATGGGTTGTAGAGCACATTACAAGCTTTCTGAAATGTCCAAGAACTCCTTGAGATCATTCTTGAGTAGGGAGAATCGAAAAGATGAAGTTGGTGTTTTGTCACTTGAATTAAAAGGCATTTTGTGATGAACAAAAATCCAATTTCAAACCTATGCTGCTAAATCTTGTTTTGCAGGCTTCTAAAACTCAAGATATCTCCATAATAAGAAGATTACACTTGCTTTTGAGCTATAATCCAAGTGTTCCAAGCATTTTCCAAGCCAATTTTCCATTTTTGGAATAAAGCTACCATTCCATTCTTGAAAAGTTGCTTTAATCACAAAGTCAACTTGTCTTGAGCTTCTAACTTGTTCTTTCTGCACATATAAATCCTATAAACCAAAAGCAATGTATCTAAGACCTAAAAAATCTCAGAACATGCTTGTACAATACTTGAGATTTGTCATTTCACTTTTCTTCAAAAGTAAGTTATAGAGCCATAACCCTATAACTCAGAAACATGGAGTAATTTTGTGCTCTAATCTTTTCCATACATATTAACAAGTTTATTCCAATCTAAGACACGATTTCAAGCATCCTAAAACTCTCCCAAACACCCTTGTTGCACAAGACTGCTCAACTTGACAGTTTTGAGCCAAAACTCTCCATCTCCATTTTTATTCGTGCGTTTTGATTCTTAATCATTCAAACACCTTACATACATCATACACAAGTGATCCAGGCCCCTGTTTCAAGACTGTAACCCCTCCATCACTATCCACCATTTTCAAATATCAAGCTTGCAGTTTGACTTGAGTAGGGAGATTCAGGGACTTTCAAAGCAAAGTAAGAGTTGGAATACACTCAAGGAGGTCCAGGCAAGCTAAACAGATCATCAGGCCATCTCCAAAGTTTCTCAAACTCCATCCACGACTCCAGCTGCAAGAGGTAAGTTTTCAAACTTCCATCTCTTCATACAGGCATTATTTGTTTCTGATATGTGAAGATAAAATATAGATATCACTGCTCTAAAACTGACCATGTTCATAGTTTTCATTTACATTGATTGTATGTAGAGAATTTCAGATTTGAACTTTCTGAAAAAATTAGGTTTCAATTTAGGGCCAGCAAAATTAATCTTCATCTTTGACTTTTAGCTTACATAAGTTATATGGTTAGATTCGTGAGGAAAAATAGCACTACTTTCATGTTTGCATTTTCCATTTTTGTTGAGAAACTAATGAGATATAGGTGGTCTGGCTGGCTGAAGGTTAAAGATGAAGTACAGGTAATGGAGACGTTTTACCTTATGTATTTATTTTTTCATTTGTATTAACGGATGTACAGACACCCCAGTGGCAAAGGTAGCACGCGTGTGTATGGACGGTCATGGGTTCAATACCCAGTGCTACCTTTTGCCATTATTTTTCAGCATTTTTCTCATTTTTGTTCAACTAGGCGCCTGGGCTTCCAATAAGTGGGCCTTGTGTTTTTTTTCTTTGCTGACTCTCATCCTAACTTTTGGCACCCCCTGGCCTATTTGTATTTATTTATTTATTTATTGCATTTTTCTTTTTTAAATATATTTTCTAAAATACTAAAAATCATAAAAAATATAAAAATATAGATTTATGTTTTGACATAATTTAAATATTTTTCTCACACAAAAAATTATTTTATTCATCATACTTTATTTATCTTTACTAATTATCTTGTAAATTTAATTGAAACTAGGTTATTATTTATTTTCTTTTATACCTATTTAAATATATTATTTTAATATAAAAAAGGCAAAAAATATTTTATAATACTATAATTTATTTCCAAGACAAAAATAACAAAAAAATGCTTTTCTTATAAACTTAATTTCTTTCTAATCAATTAATAGATTTAGGGTTTTATTTAAAATCTTTTCTTAGTAAATTAGGTTTACTTTTATTATTTTAATTAATTATTTTATTTTAATTAATTAGGTTAAAACAAATTCCTTTTTCTTATAAAAAATCCAAACAAAAAGATCCATTTTCTTTGCATTTACGTTCTTGCATTTTTATTTTTGTACATTTATTTATTTCAATTATTGTATAAATTCAATATGGTTGTAATAGACTAATTAGGCTTTAAATTCTTGCAATCCCCATTCAATTTGTACACCCCTTCCCACAAATCATGTAATAGCTTAGTATTTTTATTTTCCGCAATTTAAATGCTTTACATTCACATGCTAGTAATTAGGGTTTGTATGGAAAGAACAAAATCAATCAAATAGAAAACCCTAATTCAAGACAAAATCAAGAATGAAAACAACACACTTGCACACAAGCACCCCTAGGGTTATCCCACTTGGTTGCCTTATACAAAATGGCCATATTACGCATGTAAGGTATCTTAGCAAAAACAAGCAAATACAAGATCATAGTTCCTCGATGACGCTATCTAAGTTGCCTTACAAATGATCTTAGTCCCTCAAAAATAATGCTAAGATATCTTGCAACATTTCTAATCATGGTTATACGATGACCCACGCCCGTCCTGTTTACATCCAAAGATAGGGTTGCTTACCAAATCAATGGTAAGACAATAATGTCAAAGGAAAAGGAAATGAACAAGAAAGACATTTGAGTAGGTAGATTGCTCCTAATTACTTGCTCCATTTCAACACAAACATCCTTTCTATTTTCAAAACAATCACATACACTTTCGAACATCTTACAAAATTAAAAACATTTTCAAAAGATCAAACATCTTTGTATACATTCTTACAAACAAGAATCATTATAAATATTGCCTAAACAATGGCCTCTTTACAAAATACTTTCAAAAACCACACAAAGCACAATTTCAAACAAAAGCAAGTGATCTAACAAGTAACTAAGAGCCCATGGAAAACCATGGATGAAAAGGGTGCTAATACCTTCCCTTTTCATAATCTACCCGCCGAACTCAAGAAATAATCTCAAAGGTCTTTCCTGTGCTTTTTCACCTTTCCTTTTGGATAAAAGAAAAGTCGGTGGCGACTCTTGCTAACGAAAACATTTGCGATCAAACGCAAAACCTTCAAGTCAGTTCTCCCACCGTAACACAAAGGCCATGAGACAAAAATCCAACATATTGAAAGTTTTCCATATTTGGACAATTCTTGTCCTTTTGGGTTTTGGGATGAACCTGGACATGTTTCACTCCCTGACTCCTTAGAATGGACCACATGTATGTCCTTCAAAGGAACAATTTGTGTGTCCTTCAAATGGACCAAATGTAAGTCCTTCGAAGGCACCATTTGTGTGTCCTTCGAATGAACCAAATATATGTCCTTCGAAGGCACCATTTGTATGTCCTTCGAATGGGCCTTTTGAATGCTTCTTCGAATGGACCATATGAATGCTTCTTTAAAGGTACCATTTTTTGTGTTGAAGTATGAAAAACTATGTGTTGAAGGATTTAGAGGTGGAGTCAGAGTAGGCCTGAAGATAGACATTGTCCAGTCAAAGCTTACATGCAGATATCCATTGCTTTGTGAATCGAAGGCAAGTTGAAGGGGCCTTATGCCTTGTGGATCGAAGGAAAGTTGAAGGGGCCTTTTGCCTTGTGGATCAAAGGAAAGTTGAATAAGCCTTTGCCTTGTGCATCAAAGGAAAGCATGAAGAAGCCTTTACCTTGTGGATCAAAGGCAAGTCTGAGGAAGCTTCTGCCTTGTAGATCGAAGTCAAGTTTGAAGAAGCCTTTTCCTTGTGGATTGAAGGCAAGTTGAAGAGGCCTTTGCTCAATCGAAGCTTGCCTGCAGGAGACTACTGCTTTATGAATCAAAGTAGGCATGTAGGAAGTTCTTGCCTTATGAATCGAAGGCAAGCCTGAAGCAGTCATTGCTCAGTCGAAGATTTGTGAATTGAACTTGATCGAAGGGGGCCCAACGTCCAATCGAATCTTGTGAATAAGGCTTTCATCGAAGGAGGCCAAATGCCCAATCTAAGACTTTGAAACAAAGCTCGCTCGAAGGATTTCAGATGCCCAATCAAAGACTATGAATCAAGGCTAACTTGCTCCTCTTTGATTTGATGCCTGGAAGCCAAAAATCCAATTGTACTTGTCCAAACTTTCCCTTTTGAAAACCCTTGTGAGAAAATGTCTTATGAAAAAAGGGAGGGCAAATTTTGGGGTACAATAATTGCATTTGTACAAAATTCTATTTCTCAAAAAGAACTTAGCCGAGAACCTCTGTAGGAACTTTTTGTCATTGATCGATGCCCCTTCAGGGTATTATTGAGCTTCAAGGTACCTTCTCACCTCATGAAACCAAGGATTTTCTTCTACTCTATCAGTGTCAATTTCATAATAGTGTGCTGGTTCATCGAATCTTTCAAAGGTAATTCTGGGAGCCTCGTTGTCCCATCTGAGCTTGAACATGGATGATATAGTAGCTAGGGTGTCCGCCAACTGATTCTATTCTCTTGGGATATGCTCAAAAGTGATCTCTTCGAAGTACGAAATCAAAGTAAGCACATGTTCTCGGTAAAAGATAAGATTCAGATGCTTTATATCCCACTCTCCTCTGACTGACTGATTACCAAGGTTGAATCCCCATATACGCTCAGGAATTTGATTCTCAAGTCAATAGTACCTTTAATACCCATGATGCACGCTTTGTATTCTACCATATTATTGGTGCAGCGAAAGCAAAGTCTGGTAGTGAAGGGTGTATGGAAACCTTGAGGAGAGATAACTACAACAACAATTCCATTTCCAAGTGCGTTGAAAGCTCCATCGAAAACCAGTGTCCATCGAGATTGTAGCTTAGGTCCTTCATACAGTCCATGTTCTTCATGATCTGTAATTAGCATGACATTCTCATCTGGGAACTCAAAGTTCATAGATTGATAATCGTATATAGCTTGACGCACCAAATGATCTGCCAATACACTTCCTTTGATTTCTTTTTGAGTGGTGTACTAAATGTCGTATTCTGTCAAGATCCTTTGCCCTCGGGATATTCTTCTGGAGAGAGTTGGCTTCTCGAATATGTACTTGATGGGATCCATTTTAGAGATCAATAAAGTAGTATGAGTCAACATATATTGTCTTAGTCGGCGAGCAGCCCATGCCAAAGTGCAACAAGTTTTCTCGAGCAGTGAATATCTTGTTTCACAGTCGGTAAACTTTTTGCTAAGTTAGTATATTGCATGCTCTTTTTGACCAGACTCGTCATGCTGCCCCAGTACACACCCCATTGAGTTATCTAGCACTGTTAGGTACATGATTAGAGGTCTTCCTTTAACTAGTGGCATCAGAATCAGAGGTTCTTGTAAGTACTCCTTGATTTTATCAAAGGCTATTTGATAGTCGTCATTCCACTTTACTACTTGATCTTTCTTCAGGAGCTTGAAGATTGACTCACAGGTAGCATTCAAATGAGAAATGAATCAGGCAATGTAATTCAGTCATACTAAGAAACCTCTGACCTCCTTCTCAATACGAGGAGCCAATATTTCTTGAATAGCTTTAACCTTTGCTGGATCAACTTCAATACCTTTACCACTTGTTTTGGACTGGCCCGACAGCTTGGTTGGGCCTAGTCTAAGACATTTCCTTTGGTACGGCCCGCACAACCATAACCCAGAGTACCCGCCACCTGTCGGGAAATGTCAACCGTTTGTCCTCCCGAACCAGCACTGGCCAGGATGATCGACGAGCATCCTCTCAGCCAGCCCGACATCAACATCGTGAAGGCCACCAGGAACTGACCAGAGAGATGCCCATAATTGGCCCCCTCCTCGTGACCAACGACTAGTTACGAGCACATCTTCCCGGTTTGACCAAGTCTTGGAAGTTACCTGGTTTTATGGACCCACATATCCAGGCGTGAAATCAGGAAACAATGGCCATGCACCAGTGGAATTATATATACCCTCACACATATGAGGGCCAGGTATTGAATACTTACTATTCACCACCTAATACTCTGCATGTATCTCCTTGTTCCCACTCTTACTTGATTGTCGGAGTGCCTTACAGGTACAACCCCCCTTTTCTCCTCTACTTCACAACCCGACTACAGCTCACCTTCCAGCCACTTATTAGGTTCTGATCAACCGATAAGATCAGTGGCGCCGTCTGTAGGAAACTTCTCTCCACATCTTTATTTCCTCGAAACTTAAGATCAAAGCAACTTTTTCAAGATTCCTCCCACTAATCATGGCCGACCATAATGATCTTCATATGCCCAAAAAGACCATTCATTCCCCTACTCATAAAACTGCCGGAAGTCAGGAGCATCCTCCCCTCGAGGAAAACCTGGGTTTCTGGGAGGGACAGACCGCGTCTCCAGATTTAACGGACGCTCGACGTAGTGACGACCAATTCTTAGACATGGGACACCCCAAGAATTCCATCGAGGAACTACCTGAGATCATGCAACCAGTTCCCATCCCTCTCAACACCGACCCGACAATGGCAGTGTTGCTCGCTGCTATAGATCAGACCAACACCCTCATCCTACAAAAGAATCAAAGGATAGGGGCCTAGGAGAATAGACGGTCAAGATCTCCTCCTCGGAGAACCCGACGACGAAACTCCCCTAGTATATCGCCACCTAGGCATGTCCCTCCACCCAGAAAGGAGAGGCGCGACATTTCTTCCTTCAAGAAACACAACCGCACACCTCCTGACAGAGATCAAGACTCCCCTTCATTCAAGAAGAGGAAAGACAATAGGAAAATTGACCGTGCTCGGTTGTCTTCTCCCAAGCCAAAGCAAAAACAGAGGATCCCCTCCCCCCGACGAGACCGTGACGATTGACAAGGAAGAAACTATCACTGTCCTTCTCCATCTCCCGCAGATAGTGAGGATGACGAGGCCCGTGACCCTCTATTGAGGGAGATTAATGAGGCTCCACTCCCTGTCGGCCTGGAGAAGCCGCTTCCATTGGGGACCTATAACGGAACAACTGACCCTAAAGAGAACATCGAGAACATTGACGGTCTCCTCGACTATCGAGGAGTCAGGAGAGCTATCAAATGCAGACTCTTCCTAACCACTCTCATAAATGGGGCAATGTCGTGGTACAAGAGCCTTCCCGACGAATCCATCACCTCATGGAAGCATCTCATGAGGACATTTTTGAGGCATTTCATTGCCTCCCGTCGACACCCAAAATCAGAGGCTTTGCTCGAAGTAATCATACATGACAGGGACGAGTCTCCGCGGGCATATATGGAATGCTTCAACAAGGAAGCGGTCCAAATCTCAACGACAGACAACATGAAGAAGTACCTCCTTGAGCGCAGGCTCCATCCCCGCAGTGACTTTTTCAAAGCTGTAGGCATAGAGACACAGGCCACGCTCGACTCCTTCCTCCTCAAAGCCCAGGCGTACATACAGTACGAGGAGAAGGAAGCGGCTAACAGTGCCAGGGAATCAAGGCACAGAGAGAGTGCCAAGTCCTTGAAGAATGACGAACCCTTAACATCCCGTCGAGGAGAGAAGAAATGGGAGGACAAGTGCAGTGATTCCAAAGACTATAAGGGACAACCATCTGTTTCCACGACTACACCCCTCTGAATACATCAAGGGAGTGTATTCTTTCCGAATGTGCCAATTCTGAGTTCAAGCAAGCCGAGGTGCACTTCCCCCGATAAACACCATCCAAGTCGAGAACCGACAAGAGAAAATGTTGCAGGTTCCACAAGAGTCACGGGAATAACATGGAGGATTGCATTCATCTCAAGGATGCAATTGAAATACTGATCAGAGACAGGTACCTCAAGCAGTATAAAAGAAGGAGGGTGCCCGTGACGAAGAACTAGAAACCAAAAACATCGAGGAAGGGAAGAAATCCCCCGACCTCAACGCCATTATGGTTGCCATGAGCATCTCACGGCCGAAAGATTTCTATTATCCAGACATGGAGAATGCCTCCATGTACTTCTCCTCCCATAGTCCTTGGGAATCCTTCCCCGCAACCATTGTCATCTCTGGCGGAGGATTCAACAGGCAAAGTTGGGTCGGTGAAGATGAGATTCGACTAACTCATCGAAGCCAACTCAGATATAGACGCCACACTCGATAAATTTCGAGGAGGCTCTTATCCCCTCGCCTTCTACAGAGAGGAATTGTCAGGTTGGGCCCCGAATTTGAGCATCCCACTACTCGTGAGAGCTCATATGGCTAATTTTGACATGCGTCGCATCCTGGTCGACCAAGGAAGTTCGGTGGACATCATATACGCCCAGTTGTTTACCACCTTCCAGCTGAACGAGAGCCACCTAACCCCTTACGTGGGATCTGATCTCCGGGACTTCAATGGAGCCAGAACGAAACCCTAGGGATATGTCGAGTTGATCGTCACATTAGAGATAGGGGTAACGGCCAGAGTCATCAAGACCCAATTCTTGGTGGTAGATTGTTTGTCTCTCTACCAATGAATCTTCGGGAGACCCACTCTCGCCAAACTCATCACGATCCCTTCTACCGTGCATCTCAAGATGAAGTACTACACCATCGAAGGCTTGGTCGCCACCCTCCACGGGGACATCCAAGTAGCCTGAAGGTGTTTCAAAGCTTCAACCGATGGCCTCAGTTCCATCAGCATTCAACCTCGAACGAGCACTAGAGCCACACTGCCCTCCATCTCCAAGGAAGTCAAGCCCCTGCCCAGGGTTGATACCATTGACCTCGATAGTCGCTTCTCCAAGGAAGACCGTGTCAAGAAAAGAAGGAAATGGAAGGAGCTTATGGTCGAAGACAAAGGGTCGACCTCCTCTACTTATCGCAACGAACTCTCGAGTCACACACGACCCGTTCCAGACGGCGACTTCGAGCTAGTTCCCCTTGGAGAAGACCCCACCAGAGAAGTAAAGATCGGAGCAGACCTCCCCGACCTTGATAAAAGGAAACTCAAAGCTTGCCTAAGGGAGAATCCTGATCTGTTCGCCTAGAGTGCAGCTGAGATGCCTGGTTTAGATCCAAAGGTCGGATGCCATCACTTGACTATAGATCATGCCATCAAGGCGGTCGTGCAACGCAGAAGAAAGCAGTTGACCGAAAAAGCAAAGGCTGCAGAACTAGCTGTAAAAGACCTCCTAGAGGCACATTTTATTTCTGAAGCCCAGTACACAACCTATATCTCAAATGTAGTTCTTGTGAAAAAATCTAATGGAAAATGGCGCATGTGTATTGACTATACTGATCCTAATCGAGCTTCCTCGAAAGACGCTTATCCCCTCCCCAATATTGACAAACTGGTCGACAACTGGGCCGATTTTAAATTGATATCGTTCATGGATGCATACCCTGGCTATAACCAGATCCCCATGGCAAAAATGGATTAAAAAAAACCGCTTTCATGATCGAGCTGGGAAACTATTACTACAATGTAATTCCCTTAGCCTTGAAAAACGCGGGTGCTACATATCAGCGCATGATGAACAAAGTCTTTCACAATGAGATAGGAGACATGCTCGAAGTCTACATGGACGACATGATCGTCAATTCCACTGAAGAACAATACCATGTCTCCCACTTAAAGAAAGTATTCGAGCAAGCTCGAAAGTGTCGAATGGGATTAACCCAGAAAAATGTACCTTCGGCGTACCAGCAGGAAAGTTCCTTAGATTCTATCTGATGGAATGAGGCATTGAGGCAAACCCCGATAAATGTCGGGAATTTTCTGAATTTCCCATGCCCACCTCAAAAAAGTACATCCATATCTTTAACGGCATGCTCAGTTCTCTCTCTCAATTCGTGACAAAGTCCGTCCAACACGCGCTTCACTTGTTCAAACTCCTGCACAAGGAAGCCACCTTCGAGTGGACGCCCAAATGTGAACAAGATCTGGTTCACTTAAAACGAGCGTTGTCACAGCCGCCCATCCTTTCTCGACCCGGGAAATAAGAGGTCCTCTACCTCTATCTGGTTGTCGCCTCCAAGGCAATAAGCGTGATACTGATAAGAGACACTCCAGAAGGACAAAGGCCAATTTACTTCACGAGCAAGGCCCTGTAGGGCCTAGAGGAAAGATATCAACAAATATAAAAATTAGCTATAGCCCTTATTAACACAGCGAGGAGGCTCAGACACTACTTCCTGGCCCATACTATAGTGGTCCGGATAGATCAACCAATAAAGCAACTGCTCGGAAGACCAGACATGGCTGGCAGAATGTTGAAATGGTAGTTGAAATGACCTCGCCCACAGATCCCGATGGATCGTGTCGTTGGACAATATTCGTCGATGGTGCCTCCAGTTCGACCGGAAGCGGCCCGAGCATCATACTGGAAAACGAGGAAGGGACCCTAATCGAAGTCTCCCTCGCCCTGTCTTTTCCAACCCCCAAATATCCGGCCGAATACGAGGCGTTCCTCGTAGGTTTACGATTGGCCAAAGATCTGGGAGCCGAGGAAGTAAAAAATCTTCACTGACTCTCAGTTGGTCGCCTCTCAAGTCCGAGGCGAATATCAGGTCAAAAACGACCAACTCGCCAAATATTGGGCCCTGGTCTAAGAGAGGAAAAGGAAATTTAAATTTGTGGATGTACAACATGTTCCCTGCGAACACAACGCCCACGCAAATATATTATCTAAGTTGGCGAGAAAAAAGAGAAAAGGAGGGAATAAATTGGTGATACATGAAATACTCCCTCGACCGAGCACCTAAAAGCCATTTCTACCTTATAAGTGTTCGCCATCAGGGACAACAATCGCTGGATGAACCTCGTACACGACTATCTCACTAAGGGAAAACTCCCCGATGACCCGAAAGAAGCGACTGTCATCAAGCGGAGAGCCTGCTCGTACATTTTGGTCGAAGGCAAAATTTGAAGAAGAGGATTTTCCATCCACTTCTCAAATACATCGACCGAAATGGGGCAGAGCGTGTCTTGCTCGAAATCCACGAGGGCATCAACGACCAACATCTAGGCGAGAGATCCCTCGCGAGAAAAGCCTTGCGGGTAGGATATTAATGGCCCACCATGCAACATGATGCGAAAGAGCACATGAAGAAATGTGATAAATGCCAACGACACGGGGACATACATTTAGCTCCTCCTAACGAGCTCAAATCCCTCTCCTCTCCCTGGACCTTCGCCTGGTGGAGACTGGGTCTCCTAGGTCCGTTCATGGTTGGAACCAATCAGAACAAATATCTAATCGTAGCGGTCGACTACTTTACCAAGTCGATAGAAGCCGAAGCTTTGGCCAAAATCACGGCCCATAACGTCCTTCGCTTCTATAAAAGAAATATCCTCGCTCGGTTTGGCATCCTACAAGCGATAGTCACGGATATTGGGACTCAACTCACATACCACACCTTTCAGGAATTTGTCACCAAACTAGGCACCACCCAACACTTCACCTCTGTCGAGCACCCCCAGACAAATGTCCAAGCCAAGTCTGCGAAAAGAGTAATACTCAGGCATCTCAAGCAAAGATTAGACGAAACCAAGAAAAGGTGGGTCGATGAGTTACACAGTGTACTTTAGGGATATCGAACGACTGCACATTCGTCTACCGAGGTGACTCCTTTCCGACTAGCTTACAGGAAGGAGGTCGTCATTCACGTAGAGATCGATGAACCTTCCAGGAAAACTGAGGCACCTCCCAACAAGGAGATGAGCAACGTCGCCCTCCGTGAAGAACTGGATCTGGTTGAAGAAATCAGAACAGAAACGGTCCTATGAGAGGTCTCGCTCAAACAAAAAATAGCCATGCGCTACGACGCCAAGGTCATACGATGAGAGTTCGAGGTCGACAGCCTTTTCTTAAATATAAATCACAAAGAATATTGCAAAGGCAAGCTCACATCAAATTGGGAAGGCCCATATCACGTCTGCACGAAAATAGGGACTGGAGCATATTACTTGGAAAACATACAAGGGGAACAACTTGTTCGATCATGGAACACTGAAAAGCTAAAACAATATTATAGTTGAAAACACTGATAAGTCGACAAGTTTGGTCGATAAAAACAAACTCACCCAGGTCCGACCACGAGTGCATGCCTAGGCACAAGCATAGCACCCAAAATAATCATAAGGGGCGAGGTTGCGCCTATTGACGAGTGCACCTTTAGCCCGACATGGATAACTCAACCGAGCTCTGTAGTCCTTGTGCCACGACAATAGAACGCCCGACTCGCGACAGGAAGTTCACGTTGCCGAACCCGGGTCCCTTGAAACTAGACTTGGGCTTCGGCCCTCGCCCGGTATCCATCCTGGCCATTTGATCAGTTTCCCCACACTGACAAACATGCCAAATGAGCAAATCCCCGCTATAAACTCTTAGCAAAATAAAAAAACGTCCTAAACGGGCTAGTTTATCAACAAACATGTAAAAAAACATGATGTACAAATATTACATAAACGGGAAATAGCCCGGAAATACAAATACAACGAATACGACACGTAGGCCGAAATAAACATAAAACAATCATCCTTTCGCTTCCCCTTCAACAATAGGAGACAGTTGGGCGGGACCTCCGATCGGCTGAGCTAAAATATCCTTGAGATAATCAGGGACCAGAATTTGACCGGCAGGTACATAATAATTGACCCCCATTCCTGAGGTGTTAAGCTCAACATCGGGGTTTAACACATGCATCTGATTCACGACATTTTTGAAGCTCCCCTTGGAAGCAGCCTGACCGTCGTCCACGGCCAACTGAAAGCGAGCGACCAACTCGGCCCGAGACTTCAGATCCTTAGTATCCTCCAGCTCATCTTCAGCGAGCGTAACCTCAGCAGTCAGGGCCTCCACCTTTCCCTAAGGTCCTTTTTCTCAAGCAAGAGATCCATGCGTTCCTCAGACAGCCTCCCTAATTCTTACTCAAACAACTTCAGGGATTTATCTTTCTCGACCAAGGCCTTCTCGCTCGTAGCCAGCTTGGCCCAAAGATTCTTCATCTCTGCCTCCTGAGAGGAACTTCCCTCATTTTAAGCGACCGCCATCGTCTTGCCCCAACATCGCCCTCTTCTTCGGGCGGCCCATTCCTTCAAGATGGAGAGATTCGTCCAGGGGGAGACGGAGAGTCGCGCCCTCGGAAAAAGACTTCTCCAGCCAGCATGGAGGCAGGTCATACGTTCCTTTCCCTTTTCATCGGTCAGGTGGACACTCCCCTTGGCTCGCGGCCTCTTTGCCTTTGAGGAAACAACAACAAGGGAAAGAGCTGGGCCAAATATGAGTCACTCGACCCCGAGGCAAGAGCTGGCCCCGAACCAGTCTGTGCATCCTTTAGGGCCCTCCTTGCTCTAGCAGCAAGAGTCTTATCTAAGTTCTCCTGGGAAGGATTCATGCTCTCTGCAAAACAAAAAAAAATAAACATAGTCACTAAATGAGGAGTCAAATAAACTACAACCACTTACTACTATTAGAAACACACACACACACACACACACACACACACACACACACACACACACACACACATACACACACACACACACACATATATATATATATATATATATATATATATATATATATATATATATATATATATATATATATATATATATATATATACACCCAAGTATCTAACGGGGTCCTCACTTCCTAGGAACTCCTAGACGTTTATGAGGCCCGGCTCATATATAGGATCCCCGTTTTTGTCCAACATAGGTCTACCTCCCCGACCAACTCGTTGGTCGCGAGGAATCCGAGCCACGAACACGGTAAGGACAACGAAGCTCTCCAGATCCCCGTCGCTAAGCTCCCCTTCTCTCCAGACATAGGAGCCCAATTCTCTATCAAAATGTTTCCTCGTCTATTGGAATGGGAACTTATAAACCAGCTTGGTGACGGGCTCTCCTAGCTTAGGGAGAGTACCATCCTTGTTTAGCGAAGGCACGGTCCTAAAGACGTTCAACATCGCCTTGGTCGAAGAGGGCTGCACCAAAATGTATTTATCTTTTAAGTGGCAGACATACTTCAAATAGGCTTTAAATAGCTTCCCATTTGTTGTACCCCAATTTTTCCCCCTAAGATCCCTCTATCACATCACATCAATTCAATCACAACAAGATCACACTAGGGTTTAACTCTTCTCCTTATCTTTAAGTTTTGCTCATGGGGAATCACCAAGCACCTTTACTTGTATTTTGTGATCATCTATGTTTTATAGTGATTAATTTTTAACTTAACTGTTTACCGTGGAAATTGGTAAACAACCACTGATCTTCCAAAATGGTTTATTTTGGTGACTTGCAGGATCGATCAAATTGATCCTAGGACATATGCTAAGATAGTTTGTAAGTTTAGTAAATCTAAGTGAAAAAGGGTAAGAGTAGAAGCGAGATGCAGGCGAAAACTTGATGAAAGTGCAAGTAAAAAGTAATTAGAAAGGGGTTGAGAAGAGTTTAAGGATAAAGGTTAAAAAACATAAAAAGTGCAAGTAAAGGCAAGATAGAGTAAAATTGCAGTAATGATAAAGTTTGCAAGGAAATGTAAATGGCATGGAATGTAAATGGAAAGGAATGTAAAGGAATTGTAAATACTTTGATTGAAATGAAAGATGGTGTTTCAAACGTACATTCTCAATATATTTTCTCTCACAGCGGGTACTTGGAAATATTTGAGTGACTTGTACTATATATTGAACACACGGAATTTTACACAAACTTCCTATATTTATACTAAAAATAAGTAACCGTCCAGCAGTTGCCTCGTTCCAAGATGAGGAAAAGTGTCCTCTGCATGTGCTTCGACCTCTATCTTCATGCCACGTTGCTTTCCTCAACTGCCATATGAACTGTCTTTCCCTCCTTTCTTCAGATTCAAAATTACTCGCCTGCTGATACGAGAACCTTTAAGTCGAAGGCCACGTGAACCTCTCAGTCGAAGGCCACAAGGACCTCTTGGTCGAAGACCAACTTTAACTTAGAAAATTTTCTAAGTGTTTTCTCCTTCTTAACAAGGGAGGCTTCGACGCAACCTTTTTGTTACAAGCCCTTATGTCAAAGTGTTTCCAATTTATATTTGTTCAATCTAATCTTTTGGCCAATAAGACTAATATGTTGTGGGTGTCGAATTTAGGAGCTAACAAATTTCCCCCCAAGAATGTCAATTTCGATGCAAGAAGAAATAGTCATTCTTTGATGTATTTATTCGACACCTATAATCCTTTTGACTATAAAAGCTTATCATACACTTTTCATCTTCCACCAACCACTGTTGTCATCAGAGTCATCATTACACTTTCCCAAGACGTCACTATCAGTCAGCCGTTACATGTTGCCATGATGTCCATTATCTCTATAACCTAGGAAAGCATGGAAAACATCTCCACTACCTGTTCGTGTAACTGTCTCAAAGATCACCACATGTCCCACTCGCTCTGCAACATTAAATGGTTTTGAGGGAAAACAATCTTCCTCTGCCACTATAAATAGCCACGAGTACTTCTCTTTGGAATTTTTTACAAACGCCTGAGATTCCTTATTTCCTTATATTCAAAAGAAACCTTTGAGAACTTCATCTTTTTCATCGTTCTTATACTAACATAGCCATGGCTTTCCTCTCAAACGCTCCAAACAACCCTAAAACCAAAGATGCCCCCGATTCACCACAACAACCAGAAATCTTCACAACTAGTTGTGTTCCTGCTTCATCTAGGGAACGAAGGTTCGTCTCAGAACCCATGACTAAAGAATGGCGTGATGCCTACAACTCACAGGTACTTATTCCTGTTTGATTTTCTGGGAAAATGTACGCCATGTATGGTCCATTTCCAGCATGCGTCGAAAACCCTAAGCAGAACAATGCTTTCTTCCCAACTCACCCTAGGCTCAAGCTTATAGATTGTGCAAAGAAGCCCAGAGATGAACCTGAGGATGAAACTCTTGCTAACCAACAACATTCTCAGACGAAAGAAGACATAAACCTCCAATTTATGAATAAAGGGAACTGAATCTTTAGGTCTTGCCCTAGCCTAACTCCGGAATATTCAGAATGGTTGAATAAGATAGAAACGATGCAAACCAAAATCTGGAAAGACATGGGGATTTATGACCTTGTCATGCTATCAAAGACTGGGTTATCGTATTGTCCCCTCATGCTAGTATCTTCTTTGTACTTTTGGAATAGTACACATTTCACCTTCCATTTACCGTGTGGAATGGTGACCCCTACTCTCTTCGACATAGCAGCTATCACTGGTCTTCGACCAACTGGTGACTACTTCGACCCAGAGGACGTGGCTGAAGATACCATTGGGTTTTCAGCTACAAAACCCACATACACTACTTTCATCAACCACTTTCATGATAAGTCTAGCAACATTGTGTCAGAAGTGGGACACGTAGATTTTTTAGCTTTGTGGTTGTCTCGCTTTGTCTTCTGTACCAAGTCACTCCAAGTGACAAAGAAAATGCTCACTCTTCCTACTCAACTTCATCATGGTCACAATATTTGTTTGGCTGAATTGATTTTTGCCAACCTTTATGAGTCCATCAGTAATGGTGTGAATCAACTTAAGGTTATAGGTGATAAAGCCATTTTGTTCCTTTTTGGCCCTTTTTGGCTTCTCCAACTTTGGCTCAAAGCCATGTTCGAATCATTTCTTCCCTAGAAGAATAAAATCAACGAGAAAGCCCCAGAGATCCTTAACATGAGGGTCAAGGGCACCAGGTTGGCTCTGTTGACTCCAATAGATGAAGTTCAACAATTTCAGAAAGCATTTACCAGCTTCGTAATGATGTTTGCGAAGCGCGAGGAATTTGTCTCGACCATGGCTCCCTTTGCCAATCGAAAGGTTGGTCCGGTATGGTTTACTCGACCATATCCTTCAACTGATGATGAGGATTGTATCGAAGAGTATGTGGCCATTTGGGAGTCTTTACTTCGCCCAAGAATTATGCCACTGAGATTCAAGAGTTCGAAGAATTAACTGAGCTTGATTGCTTATCAACCGAACCTTATTTCTCGCCAGTTTGGCATAATTCAATCACTCCCGAGCCCAATCTATACCTGAAAAAAGTTTCTGTTGTTTTATAACGCAGATTATTCAGAGGAGGCTTCTACCAAGAAAATTGGTAGGTACGTTGGTCAAACCGTACTAACCTTGTTCGACGTCAAACTGTACCATCTTTGAAGGCTGGTGGAAGCAATATTACAACGAAGAGTTCTTCAACGAAAAAGACTTTGCTGACCACCTTCAAGAGGCGTTTTTGTTGGTCTTCGACAAGATCAAGAAAGGCACTCTTTCTTCTTTAAAGAAAATGCCTTTTATTTACTCATCTTATATCTGGCTTATGTTTGCTTATTGTCTAGTCGTTAAACGAACCACTGTTAAGAAAGCCGTTGAAAGCACAAAGGGAGGAGATCCTTCTGCAAAACCTCCACCACAGGTAAACACTTTGTTGCCTTCAATTTTTTTTAACATATCACCAATGCTGACATTTTCGAATCTTTTCCTTTTTTAGGCCACCAAGAAATCTACGCCAACTAAGAGGAAAGTTCAAGAAATTGAACTTTCTAGTGATGAGGAAGATACGCCTCCTATCCCTCACAAGAGACAAAAGTTGAAGAAACCAACTCCCATTCCTTAACCCCGCTCGAAAACCAAGATCAAGGTTACGGACACTAAACCTAAACCTACTCCCATCATCATTCGAGAGCCAATTGAACAAGAAGTAGTTGCTAGAATGAATGATCCGAGCGAGAGCGACAATTCAAGCCCTGGTATTGAAGTTCCACCCAAGGTAATAACTTCGACCATCTAAAGATTATTCCTTGAATTAGTTTTTTTTGAAATAATTCTGATAACAATCTCTCAATCCCCAGGACACTGCTAGCATTTCCAAATGGGCTCCCATTCCTATAGAATATTCTAACACTTTGCTAAATAGTGAAGGCGATCCCACTTACAGGCCTTCTTCAGCGAAAGGATCTTTGGTAAGTTTAGCCAGTGAGATGAACCAGACTTATGAACATCAAACTGCAGCCATTAGGGAGCAAAATAAAGAAGTACTTAGTGAGGAAGATTATGACTTACCACAGGTGAATCTCAGGACTCCACAGGCTATTGATGATGAGAAGGAAGGAGAAGAAGAACAAGATGACGATAAAGTTTAAACAAAAATGGAGGGTGCACCAGATGGGGGAAATCAAACTGAGGACAATCCTGCGTCTGCTGACAAAGGAAACTATGTTGAGGGGGAGACAAATCCTGCAAACGTTGAAGGTGTCCATGTACAACTACAGGATCTATCAGTCGGAGAAAATGTGGCTCGTGTTACCAATGAAAGAGTTACTTCGATAGAGTCCCGTACTAAAGAGGACTTGGCGCTACTTAAATGGAATAACCCTCTTGGCTATTTGAATGCTATTCTCGAAGGCCGAGAAAGTTCCTTTGATCAAAGCCATGATGCTTCGACTGCATCTGGGAAATCTACTTCGACTTCTCCACTTGAAAAGGCGCTTCAGAAAGTTAAGGCTCGGCTTTTTAAGAGAGATTTGATGTTGACCTTGGAGGGAGAACCTACTTCCCCTTCCTTTCTGAAGAATAATTTAAAAACTGTCGACCTTCTTGTTGCCTCTCCTGATATAGCTAGCGTCATTATGGATTTGACTTCGATTATTGATCAGGTTTCATCTGATTACAATTGCCGAAGGACTCTCAATCGTGAAATTGAAGAGGCCAATGGCCGAGTTGGCGCTGCCTGGGTTGCTGCTCCTAAGTCAGCTTCAAATCTAAATGAGCTATCAAAGGAACGAGAAGCTAGGCAAAAAAAAGGTCGAAGAGATTGTCCAATGTACAGGTAGTATGAAGGCTCAGATCAAAGAGTTGGAGGCCAAGATTGCCGCAAATGACAAACGCAAAGAAGAGCTTCTTGCCGTAAACAATGATGTTGAGATCCAAGAGGAACTTAACCATGGATTGAAATATTCTGAACAGGCTCAAGTCTTGGATGCAAAGATCGAGGATCTCCATCAATATAGGGATCTGTGTGAAAGGCGCCTGGAACTCTAAAAGATCAAATATCTCCAAATTAAAGCCAATCTTCCATTTTGATTTAGACTTCTTTGTTTGTAAAATGATGTTTATGTAATGACCTGAAGCCATTTTGGCTAATTTTAATGCATCTTCCGTTTTGGCTATATACTTCGAATAAGATTAAACGCTGACTATTTTGACCTCTTGAAGTGCAGGTCTATACATTTTCAAATATTTAACATTTTCTCTCAAGAGTCTTTTATCTTAATTTAATTATTCGATCTCATAGGAACCACCAGAAAATGCTTGGATAATCTTAAAAGGTACTTCCCATTTAGGAGACCACTTTCCCATGTTCATATCCTTTCGATCCATTGGGAGAATTACCTTCCATACCAGATCTTCAGGCAAGAATGTCTTGGGTTTTACTTTCTTGTTGTAAGATTTTTCCACTCTTTTCTTCTGTATCCTTAAAAGATCTAAAGCCCTCGGTCTTTCTTCATCCAAATCAAATAATTCATCTAACATCATATTCCAATAAGATTCTGAATGAATATCTTGAGGTCTCTGAACTCTTGTAGACTGCAGACAAATTTCAATTGGCAACACTGCGTCATAACCATAGGTTAATCGAAAGGGTGTCGTTCTGGTAGCTTCTTTAGGGGAAGTTCGACATGCCCATAATATTTGGTCCAACGTCTTATGCCAATTCTTTGGATTTTTCCCTACATGCTTCTTTATCAAGCCAATTACTACCTTATTTGCTGCTTTGACTTGGCCATTGGCTTGCGCATAATAAGGTGTGGACGTCAACAGCTTGAATCCCATTTCTGTGGCAAACTCCTACATTTTTCGACTAGTGAATACTGATCCTTGGTTAGTTGTTATTGTCTCAGGGATTCCAAACCTATATATAATGTTCTTTTGAATAAATTCAATGATATTCTCTTGGTCTACATTGACTAAAGGAATCACTTCAATCCATTTAGTGAAATAGTCAATGCCCACCAATAAATATTTCTGGATTTTAGATGATGTTGGTCGAATATCTCCAATAAGATCCAAAGGCCATCCTCTAAAAGGCCAAGGTTTCACAATTGAGTGAAGTTTGCTTGCAGGTACATGCTGGATGCATGTATGTATTTGACATTCTTGGCAGCCTTTTGCAAACTCCACATAATCTTTCAGCATAGTAGGCCAATATAATCCTTGTCGAAACAACAACCATTTCATTTTATGGCGTACTTGATGTGCCCCACATGCCCTAGCATGTGTAGTTAAAAGGGCTATGTATGCCTCTATTTCACTTAGGCATTTCAGTAGTACTCCTTCAGTCGTCTTTTTGAATAACTCATTTCCCATTAGAATATAACTTAACGCTCTATACCTTGTCTTTCGTTCTGTCAAAACCATTTGATTTTGCAAAGAATCTACTATAGGTTTTCTCCAATCTCGTTCTGTTAGATTGTCTATGAACGAAATTTCAAAATTTTCTTGGTCAACGTGCCCCAGTTTTGTTGTTTCCAAATCTGTTGGAAACAACTTGGTTGATGCTATTCTTCCTTTAACTTTGATTGCTTGTTATAATTTTTCTTTCAAAATTTTATACCCAGATGCAATCTGTGCTAAGTCATTAGCCACTTGGTTTTCCAATTTTTGTATATGTCAGATGTTGATCACTTCAAATTTTTCAACAAACAATTGGCTATTACAAAATACATGATAAGATTTTCTCTTATAGATTTGTATTCTTTTGTAACTTGCCTTATGACTAACTCCGAGTCTCCCATTATTTCGACTCGAGTTGCCCCCAATTCCAACAAGATTTCAAGGCCCACGATTAGAGCTTCGTACACAGCGCCATTGTTCGAACAAGAACCTTTGATCTTGTACTTGAAGGTTGTTGGAATTTTACTTGGAGAAATGATTAGAACTCCTACTCCAGTTCCATCTTTATGACTGGAACCGTCGGAGTATAACTTCCAGGGTTTGATCTCCAAGTAGTTTAGTGATTCTTCATTTATTGAGTGGTAAACTATAAAGTCCGCTACCACTTAGCCTTTTACATCCTTAAGATGCATAAAGGTTAATGAATACTCAGTTAATGTAAGTGCCCGCTTTCCAATTCGACTGTGCAAGATGGTTTTCGACAACATATATTTGAAAACATCAAAATGAGACGAAACATAAGCATCAACTGGTTTAATATATTGCTTGAGTTTTGTACATGAGAAGTAAAGACATAAATATAGTTTTTCAACTTTGCTATATCTAGTTTCTGTATCATTTAAAACTCTACTGAGGTAGTAGATGGGTCTTTCGACACCATTTTCATCCTCTTGAGCTAACATGTTTCCTAAGGTTTTATCAGATGCAACTATGTACAATCTCATACTCCTATTTCTACAAGGAGGTACCAGAATAGGTGGCTTGGTGAGGTATCCTTTGATCTTTTCGAATGCCTCTTGTTGTTCGTGCCCCCACTCGAATCCTCCTTTGTTGAGTCGAAGTAGTGGTGAGAAGGCTTGCATATTTCCACTTAAGTTGGATATAAATCTCCTCAGGAAATTTATCCCGCCAAGTAGAGATTGCAACTCCTTCTTGCTAGTTGGCGCTTTCGCTTCCAAAATGGCTTTGGTCTTGTTCTGGTTTATTTCGATTACCTTTTTATGGACCACAAAGCCTAAGAAATCCCTACTTTTACGCGGAAAGTGCACTTTAGAGGATTCAACTTTAGACCATAGCTTCTCATCCTTTCGAAGGACTGTCAAAGGTGGTCTATGTGATTCTTCCCTGAAACAGATTTGACAACAATATCATTAATATAAATTTGCATAAAAGTTTCAATAAAATCATGGAAGATAGAATTCATTGCCCTTTGATATGTTTCTCCTGCATGTTTTAGGCCAAAGGGCATCACTACCCATTCATAAGTGCCTAAAGCTCCAGGGTATCAAAATGCTGTTTACGACACATCTTCTTCAGTAATGAAAATATGATTATACCCAAAGTATCCATCAAGCATACTCATGTATTCCAAACCATCGGCAGAATCAACAAGCATTTCTGCCATAGGAATTGGATATTTATCTTTGAGTATTGCAGCATTTAAATCTCTAAAATCAATATACACCCTTAAGGTTCCACTTTTCTTTATAACCGGTACTATATTTGCAATCCATTCGACATACCTTATCATTCGAATGAACTTGCATTTGAGCAGTCTTTCGACCTTCGTCTTGATCTTCAACAAGATCTATGGTGCAAAATGCCTTGGGGTTTGCTTGACAGGCTTTTTTCCAGGATTTATTGGAAGTTGAAGCTCCACCAATCCTCTATAGAGGCGAGACATTTCGTCATAATCCCATGCAAAGCAGTCTTTAAACTCCTTCAACAATTGGATTATTTCGACCCTGAGTCCCAGATCTATCTTCGCACTGATGTGCGTTGGTCTTTTCACCAATCCTTCACCCAGGTCTATTTCTTCCAGAGGATCTTGCGCTAGCATTTTAACAATGTTTGCTAACAGATCCTTTTCAAAACCCAAAGGCTCATCATCGTATATGGCATCTAGCCTCTGGATTTGCACTTACTCCCTTCTTAAGTCAGGTGGCTCTAGGTCGAAGTCTTTCCCAGGGCCTTTAGGAATTGGCACTTGTTCGTTGGCTTTGATAGCCATATACTTCACTTCAGCCTCTAAGGCCGCTATCATTCTGTTTTCGGCTACATATGCTGAAATCCTTTGTAAGGCTTGTGACTCTGTCATAATCACTGAATTCACTTCCCCAGCCTGTTGGTCGTATATCATCAATTCCTCCAAAATCGATGTTGGACAAATCCTCCCTATCCCATTGAAAACCATGATCTGAATGGAGGTACATGGAACAAAAGGAATTGGGGGCTGGCGCCAAGTCAAAATCTGGAGGATTACATGGCCCTATATGGGCCAAATTTCTATTGAAGCTTGTTCTGCCAACGTTGTTGACTTCGACCATATAATAACTCTGGTCAGCTTCGATATTTTCCATTATGCCATCTAGGTGCCAGATTGTGACACGCTGATGCATTGATGATGTCATTGATCCTATGCCATGGATCCACTCCCTGCCTAGGATAAAACTATAATTAGGTTTCGCTGAGATGACCATAAACATTGTTGGTCGAACTATGGATCCCACTTTGAGTTCTAATTGTATCACTCCCATGGTGGTCCCAACTTCACCCTCATAGTTCGACAGAACCATGTTATAGAGTTTGATGTCTTCATCTCCCTTGCCCATCTTTCTAAGCATGCATTGTGGGATTATATTGATTGTGGCTCCATAACCAACCAGAACCTTGTTTATGGTTTCTTCCCCTACTTTTACCCTCATGAACAATGGTTTGAGGTGATTCTTCATCGCCTCAATGGGGCATTAGAAGAAAGCATTCCGCTCTTCGACACATCCATTATTCATAACATAATAACAAATTGGCCTATGTTTGGCCATCTCCTTTTCGACCTCCCAGTCAGTCTCTTCGACTTTGACTTGTCGGTCATACTCCCTGGGTAACACTGACACCACATTGACCATAATATCCAGTGTAGCGTCTGGCCCAGAATCACAGTCATCTTCTGATTCATTTTGTCTAAGCCATTTCAATCTTCTGGCCACTGGCTCTCTTTCCAAAGGCTTTCTTAATTTTCCCTTTCCTTTTCTTTGTGGCACGTTAGTGCTTGTTTCTGGTTGGGGCCCTTGTATAGCCTCTCTTTTGGATTTTCTCCATCTTTGATATCTCCTCCATTGAAAGCGTGTCATAGGGTTTTTTCCTTTGTAGTTGCTCGACACATTAGCCACTTTGTTGGTTGTTGTTTGGAATTCCTCTCTATAGGCCAAGTAGGATCCTCTTGGCACATCGAATGTTCGCCATTTTTCCTCGTTGGGCCTTTTCCTGCTTGCTGTTTTCAACCAGGTGTCCACAGGGACATTTTTTGGAGCCTGAACGTTGGTGGCCTATTCACTGGATTGATTGGCCCCTTTTGGTACCCTCTTCTAGGGTTATATCTCACCTCAGGATCCATGTTGGGTTGGGCATTGGTTCCTCATTTCTTCTTTGTCGCATGCACACCTTGTATGTGTTCAGCAACTTTTTTGTCAAAGATGGAGCTGCATCTTGGGCACAGCATGACTTCCGACTCTTTTTTTCTGGAATCTTTCCAGAAACTCTGCCAGATCTTCATCTTATTTAGGAAATCCAGTTTTGTTGACTTCCTCTTGTATTATGGCATCTTCTGAAGCCTTAGGTTCATATACTTCAACCACATTGATTTGCACATTGCTCTTACCAGCTAGGTTTAGCTTTTGCATCTTGGCTTCTAGGCCCTTCGTCGAACCTGTGACAACAGCCAAGTAGGAACCTGCAGCAGTTCCTTTGTTTGAATCTTTAGTGGCCCCTTTGTTTAGGCCTTCAGTAGCCTTTTTTTGTACCATCTCGACAACTTCTTTTCTAACATCTTCAGTGAAACTGCCAAAGACGGGTTTGTTGATGAAATTTGCTGAGACTTTGAGCATGTTGATGCTTGAAGGTTCAACATAGTTGGCCTCACCTTGCAATGGGTTTGCGTCAATCTTCATGGGTGGCTTGTCAGCAAACGTAAGCCTTCCGTCTTTGCTTGTGCCTTGAATGAGATCCCTGAAAAGAAAATATTGTGAGGTTTTATGGCCCCAAAAAAACGATATTTACAAAAACCTCTATTTTTCCTTTGATCTAAAGGATGCATTTTTGCCCCGGGGGCACTATCATCTGGCCATCTTTAACTAATAAGTCAAATATTTTGCCACATTTTATGACGTCGAACCTATATGATTTCTTTGGGAACCTATCATTATTATTTTTAGTTTCAATAGGATTTTTTCCATTTGAGGGCATTAACAATATGCAAGAGTATGGTGGCCCTTACTTTAATTATGCTAAATAAATCTCACTCTCTTAAACAGTTAGAGGGTCATTAGATGTCTCTGGATCATCATCATCCATTTCAACATATGCTACCCTTTCTCTTCGGTGATTCTTATTTGCCTTAGATTTTTCAGCCTTAAGGCGTTCTGCCTGTCAAACTCTATCGGCCAATTAGGCCATATCTCTCAGGTATTGAGTATCCAATTTCTTCCTAATGGAATAATCTAGACCTCCTGGGGCCATTTCCACTAATTCATGTCCAGTCACTAGTGTAAAGCATATGGCCTTGAGTAATAGAAATATATTCAGATACTCATTAATTGGCTCAATGAACCTCCTTTTCACACTGGCCAATTCTTTCAAACTTATTTTGGTTTGTCCCATATAGAACTGTTCGTGGAATAATCTCTCCAACTGATTCCAATTATGGATTGAATTGGCTAGGAGTGTGGTAAACCAAGTGAAGGCATTTTTGGTCAAGGATCTTGGGAAATACTTAATCCTAAGATTCTCATTATTCAAAATTTCCCCGCCCTCTATCAAATACCTTGCTACATGTTCGATAGTGGACTCTGTCGTATGCCCTGAAAATTTGGTGAACTTTGGAACTTTCCACCTAGGAGGTAATTCTGATTGCAAGATATAATCTGACAATGGAGATGTAAAGTTTGGGCTATAAAAGCTGATGTTGACTCCATTCTGTGCCATGATTATCTTGACCATGGCTGTTAGGTTATTATCTGGTGCATATTTGTGGTGTCGAACCTGCTGTACTACTTCATCAGCATTTTGGTTTCTATTTACCATAATTGAACCATGTTTAATAGCTCTAGGGTGTAAGTTTAAGAATGCGCCTAAGAGGGGGGTGAATTAGGTGGTGGTCGATTTTTGACTTATTTTATACTTTCTGGTTTTGATTTAGTGCTTTGAAAACTGTAAAGTGCAGAAAGTAAAGAGACACGGAGATTTATCCCGGTTCCTTCCACACCCCGGAAGTACGTCCAGTCCCCTTGCAAACACGCAAGAGATTTCACTATTTTGTTAGAACTTTTACAAGACTCTTCCTAGTCTTATCAACTAAAGAACCTAACAAATACCAAGAACACCCTCTTGGATTTCCAATAAGTCTCTTGAGAACAATCCTCTCAAAAGATACCTCTTGTTTCCAACAATGGACAGCAAGGAACAAAAGTAATCTAATACTTAATTCCAACAATCCTGGAAATAAGTTACACTTTGTATAATTTTATGAAGTATGATTTCTTGAAAGATGTTGATCACATAGAGTGACTTCTTTGAAGTTTCTTCTTTCTTCTCTTGTAAGCAATTCAAACTGTAACACAATGGTTAGATAATGCTCAAAGATTTCTGTTCTTTATATGTGTGAAAGTGCAGAAAATCTTTGTTCTTAAAAGTTAAGAAATATGATGTTTGAATATTTTACAAAGTTCAGAATTATTGCATAAAAGAAGAGTTGTTTATGATTTGAAAGATTTTGTATATAAAGTAATCAAGATACCTTTCCAAATGGACACTTTTCTGTTTGAAAAACTTGAGAGGATGCAATGTATGACCATGCATCTATTGGAGAAAAGGTGTGAAGGATATCTTGAAACCAGTTCAGTTTTTTCAAAATTTACAATGTGTAAATCGATTAACATAAGATGTAAATCGATTGCACGGGTTTGTAACGTTCATGTTTTCAAAAAATTTGAAATGTAAATCGATTAGCATGTTGTGTAAATCGATTTACAAGAGTTAAAAATTCACATTGTTCTGTGATCAATCGATTTACACTTCATGTAAATCGATTGCTGGCAGAGACAATCACTTTTTGAAAAAGCATGTGTAAATCGATTTACACAAGATGTTAATCGATTTACAACAGAGAAAAACTTAGAATTTGTTTTGAAATTTAAGTGAAGTGTTGTGGCAAGTGTGTATATCATTTTTGATCATTTCTAATCAATGTAGTTCAAATGAGAATTGATATACTTGATTGCTTGCCATGATCCTTGAAGCTTTGAGTGAATGATGCTTTAAGTTAATTTCCACTTCTTTTCCTTCTTGCCATAGAGCTTGTTTGTCTTTCATCAAACTAGCTTGTTTGTCTTTCATCAAAAATAAAGTTGAGTTGAGGCTTGAGATTACATTCTCCCCCTTTTTGATGATGACAAACCATCTTTCTTTATGAGTTGTTCAGAATTGGAGCAAAAAGTGTTTTCTCCCCCTGAGAAGATTTCTCCCCCTATGGAGAAAAAGACTTGAAAGCTTGCCCTGTAAAGACAATGAAAACAAACAACCATAAAGTGCTATCACATCCTTCTCCCCCTTTGACATTATCAAAAAGAAGGGAAAGATGCAACAAGAAATGATAACAGAATGACACATATATGAACATGAATAAAAACAAAAAAACTTCTAAAATGATCGAACAAAGTTCAAGTACACAATACAAAAACTAACACTTGAAATACAACAAGACAAAAACATAATGATACTTATAACAAGAATTTAATAATATTGATCAGGAACATATTAGAAAGGTCCTTGATATGGAAATTGTTGTTGTAGAGGTGGTTCAGTGTATTGAGGAGGCGGAGGTGCTGGATTGTTTGGATCATATGGAGGGATATGAAGATGTGAATAGAGGTATGAAAATTGTTGGTTCACATCATTCTGAAAAGCATTTATACGAGAGGAGGTAGAGTCATTTATCTCAGTCCATCGAGCATTGATGTTAGAATTGAGAGAAGAAAACTGTTGCGTTATGTAATCTATAACATCTTGGTTGGTTGGACCAGAAGAGGCAACAGGAGGAGGAACTTCATTGTCTTCTTCATCTGCATTATTTCCTTCATCGCCTACAACATCCTCTCCAATGTATGTGATGGTCTTTGCTTCAGCATTGAAATGAACACCCATCCTAGAATCAACATTTTTGATGGAGATCTTATTTGTGATTGGATCCATTTCAATCCGCTCAAACCCAGTAAAATCTATATCAAATGCTTCCAGGATCCTTGTAATGAAGTATGCATATGGTAGAAAGGTGGCCCTTGCGGCAACTTTTAGCATATGCACCACAATCAATTTTGCCCAGTTTACCAGAATTCCATTTTTCCTCGCATAGATAATTTGCAGTTCTAGGTCGGTCACAGTACAATGATTCCCTGCTCTAGGAAACAGAATATACACCAGAAAATAGTGAAACAATCTATCATCAATATGAAAATTACCATCACTCCATGTGTCCCGAGCTGGAATGACCCCGCCAAGACTTCGAATCCGCTTTGCACGGTATTCAGATTCTGATAACCTTCCAATGCTGTAGAAGAATTCTCGCTTCTGATAATTTTCCCAAGCAGCATCCTCTGGATCATAGAGGGTACTTCCAGAATATGGAATGTTCAAAATTCTACCAATAGTTTTGGAATGCAGAGGAATTCTTTTCCCGAGCACATAGGTATAACATTTGTTGTTATCATAGCACATATTGTTGTATAAGACTCTAACTAGATCCGGGTAATAGAAACCATGTGATGATATTAATGGTTCTAAACCATAAGCAATTAAATCCCTTTGAAACGAGAAGCATTCATCTGGAAAGGTAGATAACATACCAAATTTTGGAGCTGAGATAATTTTCTTTTGAAAATGCTTGATAAATCTTTCACACTGTGGATCCGAGAGGTATGCGAAAGAGTTTTCAGATGTTGAAGCAGTTTGCTTCTTTCCTTTCTCTGAGGCAGATGCTTTTCTTTTGGGAGCCATGGATATGGTTAGGGTTTTGAGAAGAAAGATATAGATTTTTTTGTGTTGTTATGAGAGAGAGAGTGTTGGAGTTATGAGATAGTTTTAGTGAGTTTAAATAATAGAGAGAGTAAGTGAGGTCTTTATGAGGTTTTAATTTGGTGATTTGGTCAAGGTTTCATGATTGGTCAATAATAAGGTGGGAGGTTGAGAGAAAATGAAAGTTTGACCAATATATTAAAAGCTCATACAAGTATCATATGCTAAAAATTAATTTGTATAGAAAAAGTACACAGAAAATGCTTCAAATTCTGTGGTAAATCGATTTTCCCCTTGGTTAAATCGATTTACACCGAAAATTTTTATGAAAAATAATTTTCGTTCAGTGGTAAATCAATTTACATATTGTGTAAATCGATTTACACAAAAGATTTTATTAAAAAAATGTTTTGCTTTAGTGGTAAATCGATTTACACATCAAGTAAATCGATTTACTTAAAGAAAAAATTTTAAAAACAGTATTTTTAACATTTGAAACATTGTCTAAACACACGTATATGCACATTTAAGTATAGTTAAGGATAGAGTGCACCTTATATATCTTGTTCATCTAGGATTCCGAGTTCACGACGAATTTTGAAAAAAGCATCTTTTGCAAGTGGTTTTGTGAAGATGTCCGCGAGTTGATTTTGAGTGTCCACGAAAGTAATCTCGACATCTCCTTTGAGTACATGATCTCGGATGGAATTTCTTGTTCTAGATGGACCAAAAAGATCCATGTGCAACAATTGAAGTGGTCTTGTTGTTGAAACCACATTCTTTGGTTTGAAAGTTGATTTGGTCTGTTTTCCCTTTTGGCATGCACTACATAATTTGTCTTTGATGAACTTCATCTTTGGTAGACCAATAACTAAGTCATGCTTAACCAATTTGTTCAAGTGCTCCATGTGTATGTGAGCAATCCTCTTGTGCCATAACCAAGCGTCATTGTTGTTTACCATAAGACATTGTACCTTCATAGACAAATCATCTAGAGTAATCATAAAAATATTGTTAGATCTTATACCTTTGAGTTTTACCTCATTGGTTGCCTCATCCATAATAAGGCATTCTTCTTTGTTGAATTTGATCTTGAACCCTCTATCACAAAGTTGACTTATGCTAAGAACGTTGTGTTTTAATCCTTCAACATAGAGAACATCCTCAATTTGAATGGATGGAGGTGTGCCAACTATACCAACGCCAAGAATCTTTCCTTTGGTGTTGTCTCCATAGGTGACATACCCTTTGGCTTTATGTACTAGATATGAAAATTGGTGTATATCTCCTGTCATATGCTTTGAACATCCACTGTCAAGATACCAACGATTTGATGTGGATTTCAAGCATACCTACAAAAACAAATTATTTCTTGTTAGGTACCCAAGTTACCTTGGGTCCTCCATAGTTAGTTCCCTTTTTCACCCATGCATAATGTCCGCTAGCCATACTGAAATTTCTAATATAGAATGCATTGGGTGTGTGTCCAATAATACCACAGTAAAAACAGTTTGGAACAAATTTGCTCTTGTATCTAGGAATTTGTTTTCTTTTAGATACATTAGCCTTTTTCTTTTGATGATTATGAACAACTTGCTTCTTTTCTACTTTCTTGGGATTGGAACTATTACTAGCCTTTACAAAAACAATGGGATTGTTACTTGGTTTCTTAGTATTCACATAACCAAGACCTCTTTTATCATTTGGATAACGTTGTTGGCTTAGTAATCCTTCCAATCCTATTTGTCCTTTTTCATATCGTTCAATGACTCTTTTCAATTGAACAATTTGAAAGACATTTGATTCACACTTGGAGCATGCAAAGTTTTCCTTTTCTTTTATAAAATTCTGTTTTTGAAGATCAAAATCTTTAGTCATGGTGTCAATTTTTTCTAGACAAATTAGAAGTTCTTTTTCTTGGTTTGACACCTTTTTGTATAAACTTTTGCATTCTTTCAAAAGTTCATCAATTGCACCTTGAACATCATCATCAAAAAGATTAAATTCATTACTAACCTCTTCTTCATCGTCGGAGTGATGCGATGCCATTAAGGCTAAATTTGCATATTTGTCGCTTTCCGATTCCGATGTACTGCTCATATCATTATCTTCCCATGTTATGTAGGCTTTCTTTTGTTTTGAGTCCTTTCCTTTGAATCCGTTTTTCTTTGGGAGATTTGGACAGTTTGGCTTGATATGTCCTTGCTTTCCATATTCATAGCATGAAACATCTTGTGTTGATGTGGAGGCTTCTCTTTTCTTGAAGTGCTTTCTCTTATGTGCATGAGATTCTCCTTTGTCATTTCTGCCAAAAAACTTCCCAAGTCTTTTCTCAAGAAGCATGAAATTTTCATCTTTTTCCGGATTGTCTTCTTTTACAACTTCCTTTGAATCAATTTTTAAAGCAATGTTTTTGGACTTCTTTTCTAGATTCTCATGTTTTTCAAGTCTACCGAGTTCTGTTTCGTATTCTTGAAGTTTGCCAAATAATGTAGCGGAAGTCATTGCGGAGAGACTCTTCTTTTCCGAGATTGTCGTTACCTTTGGTTGCCATTCCCTAGTCAATGATCTAAGGACTTTCAAGTTAAGTTCATCATTTGTCAAGGTTTTACCAAGAGCACTTAAGTGATTTGTCAAATGAACAAATCTCTTTTGTAAGTCAAGAATGGATTCTCCGGGCTGCAATCGAAATAGTTCATATTCTTGACTTAAGGTATTTAGCCTTGATCTTTTTACTTCAGCCGTTCCTTCATGAGTTTGAACCAAGGTATCCCAAATTTCCTTTGCTGTTCTGCATGTCGAGATACGGAAAAATTCGTCCATACTGAGTGCACCTTGAAGAAGGTTTATTGCCTTTTTGTCATAGAGAACTTTCTTTTTATCATCGTCGTCCCATGCAGTTTTAGGCTTTGAAGAGCCAACGCCATTGATTACCTTTACCGGGATAAATGGACCATTTTCAACAGCATCCCATACTTCCTCTCCTTGTGCTTCTAAATGCGCCTTCATGCGTATTTTCCATAAGTCAAAATATTCACCACATAATAGAGGAGGCTTGTTGTTACTACCACCATCTCTGAAAACGGGTTGATGATTTGCGGAAGCCATTCTTGATCTCTAGGAGCAGGTTACCTATAACCTTCTCTGATACCAATTGTAAGTTTAAGAATGCGCCTAAGAGGGGGGGTGAATTAGGTGGTGGTCGATTTTTGACTTATTTTATACTTTCTGGTTTTGATTTAGTGCTTTGAAAACTATAAAGTGCAGAAAGTAAAGAGACACGGAGATTTATCCCGGTTCCTTCCACACCCCGGAAGTACGTCCAGTCCCCTTGCAAACACGCAAGAGATTTCACTATTTTGTTAGAACTTTTACAAGACTCTTCCTAGTCTTATCAACTAAAGAACCTAACAAATACCAAGAACACACTCTTTGATTTCCAATAAGTCTCTTGAGAACAATCCTCTCAAAAGATACCTCTTGTTTCCAACAATGGACAACAAGGAACAAAAGTAATCTAATACTTAATTCCAACAATCCTGGAAATAAGTTACACTTTGTATAATTTTATGAAGTATGATTTCTTGAAAGATGTTGATCACATAGAGTGACTTCTTTGAAGTTTCTTCTATCTTCTCTTGTAAGCAATTCAAACTGTAACACAATGGTTAGATAATGCTCAAAGATTTCTGTTCTTTATATGTGTGAAAGTGCAGAAAATTTTTGTTCTTAAAAGTTAAGAAATATGAAGTTTGAATATTTTACAAAGTTCAGAATTATTGCATAAAAGAAGAGTTGTTTATGATTTGAAAGATTTTGTATATAAAGTAATCAAGATACCTTTCCAAATGGACACTTTTCTGTTTGAAAAACTTGAGAGGATGCAATGTATGACCATGCATCTATTGGAGAAAAGGTGTGAAGGATATCTTGAAACCAGTTCAGTTTTTTCAAAATTTACAATGTGTAAATCGATTAACATAAGATGTAAATCGATTGCACGGGTTTGTAACGTTCATGTTTTCAAAAAATTTGAAGTGTAAATCGATTAGCATGTTGTGTAAATCGATTTACAAGAGTTAAAAATTCACATTGTTCTGTGATCAATCGATTTACACTTCATGTAAATCGATTGCTGGCAGAGACAATCACTTTTTGAAAAAGCATGTGTAAATCGATTTACACAAGATGGTAATCGATTTACAGCAGAGAAAAACTTAGAATTTGTTTTGAAATTTAAGTGAAGTGTTGTGGCAAGTGTGTATATCATTTTTGAGCATTTCTAATCAATGTAGTTCAAATGAGAATTGATATACTTGATTGCTTGCCATGATCCTTGAAGCTTTGAGTGAATGATGCTTTAAGCTAATTTCCACTTCTTTTCCTTCTTGCCATAGAGCTTGTTTGTCTTTCATCAAACTAGCTTGTTTGTCTTTCATCAAAACTAAAGTTGAGTTGAGGCTTGAGATTACATAGGGATTTGTGGGATAATCCTGGGTATTTCGACTCTAGGTTGTTCGATTTCCACTTTATGGTTTATCCTATATGGATGTGGATTTTGGTTAATGGCCATGTCATCCTCTAAGACTACACCTTGATTTATCAACTCTCTTTGGGGTTGTCGAATAGGTTGGGGAACTCCAAAAAATTCAGCCACGCGTGTCATTTGTGCTGTCATTTGCTGATTCGACTGGGTGGTATTTTATATTAGAGGGTTAAGCACTAGACTCAAAGTTTGTGCCAACATTTGCACAATGTCATGGTTTCTCTCATCCAATTGTTGTCTCAAAATTGTTGTAGAAGAAATTGTGAGGCTTGGCATCGTATGGGATGTTCCTCCTAAGAATTGGTTCCTACCCAAATTTGCCATACCAGTTCCAAATCCCTGCAATGGTGAAGATGCACTCACCAAAGGTTCTGAAAATGTGGATGAAGCATTCATAATGCATGCCATTTCAGTCGTTGGCATTCCATAAGGTTGTTCTCGACCCATCCAAGCTGTCAAAAATCCTAGAGGGACATAGGGTCGAACCCCTAGATTTCCCCTTGGTGGGGGTGTTCTTGGTGGGCCCCTAGGACCTACATAAGAAGGTATTGGTCCTGTTTGTACAACCGTCAATGCTGGTGTTGAACCAACTGTTGATGGCATAGGCTCACTGACTATTGATGTAACAATATTTCCAATGCTACAGGTTGGTGGAGGCATTTCTCCACTACTAGACGGATTAGCCATTTTATTATTTCTTCTCTTAGGTATGTATTCGTGGGTGGTTGTTTTACCACTTCTCAATAACATACAACAAAATTATTTTTATTAGAGTTTGTAAAACACAAAAACTTAGCAACGTCCCACTGGACGTGCCATTTTGTTTACCGTGGAAATTGGTAAACAACCACTGACCTTCAAAAATGGGTTATTTTGGTGACTTGCAGGATCGATCAGATTGATCCTAGGAAATATGCAAAGTTAGTTTGTAAGTTTAGAAAATCTAAGTGAAAAAGGGTAAGAGTAGAAGCGAGATCCAGGCGAAAACTTTATGAAAGTGCAAGTAAAAATTAAATAGAAAGGGGTTGAGAAGAGTTTAAGGATAAAGGTTAAAAAACGATAAAAAGTGCAAGTAAAGGCAAGATAGAGTAAATTTGCAGTAATGATAAAGTTTGCAAGGAAATGTAAATGGCGAGGAATGTAAAGGAATTGTAAAGACTTTAATTAAAATGAAAGATGGTGTTTCAAGCGTACATTCTCAATATCTTTCCTCTCAAAGCGGGTACTTAGGTATATTTGAGTGACTTGTACTATATGTTGAACACACATAATTTTACACAAACTTCTTATATTTATACTAAAACTAAGTAACCGTCGAGCAGTTGCCTCATTCTAGGATGAGGACAAGTTTCCTCTGCATGTGCTTCAACCTCTATCTTCATGCCACGTTGCTTTCCTCAACTACCAAGTGAACTGTCTTTCCCTACTTTCTTCAGATTCAAAATTATTCACCTGCTGATACGAGAACCTTTAAGTCGAAGGCCACGAGAACCTCTCAGTCGAAGGCCACAAGGACTTCTTGGTCTAAGACCAACTTAAACTTAGAAAATTTTCTAAGTGTTTTCTCCTTCTTAAAAAGGGAGGCTTCGACACAACCTTTTTGTTACAGTCCCTTCTGTAGAAGGGTTTCCAATTTAGATTTGTTCAATCTGATCTTTTGGCAATTTTGTTTATCGTGGAAATTGGTATACAACCGCTGATCTTCTAAAATGGGTTATTTTAGTGACTTGCAGGATCGATCAGATTGATCCTAGGACATATGCTAAGTTAGTTTGTAAGTTTAGTAAATCTAAGTGAAAAAGGGTAAGAGTAAAAGTGAGATGCAGGCGAAAACTTGATGAAAGTGCAAGTAAAAAGTAAATAGAAAGGGGTTGAGAAGAGTTTAAGGATAAAGGTTAAAAAACGATAAAGAGTGCAAGTAAAGGCAAGATAGAATAAATTTGCAGTAATGATAATGTTTGCAAGGAAATGTAAATGGCAAGGAATGTAAAGGAATTGTAAAGAGTTTGATTGAAATGAAAGATGGTGTTTCAAACATACATTCTCAATATCTTTTCTCTCACAGCGGATACTTGGATATATTTGAGTGACTTGTACTATATGTTAAACACACGAAATTTTACAAAAAACTTCCTATATTTATACTAAAACTAAGTAACCGTCGAGCAGTTGCCTCGTTTCAGGATGAGGACAAGTGTCCTCTCCATGTGCTTCAACCTCTATCTTCATTCCACGTTGCTTTCCTCAACTTCCAAGTGAACTGTCTTTCCCTCATTTCTTCAAATTCAAAATTACTCGCCTGCTGATACGAAAACCTTTAAGTCGAAGGCCACGGGAACCTCTCAGTCGAAGGCCACAAGGACCTCTTGGTCGAAGACCAACTTTAACTTAGAAGATTTTCTAAGTGTTTTATCCTTCTTAACAAGGGAGGCTTCGACGCAACCTTTTTGTTACAAGCCCTTATGTCGAAGTGTTTCCAATTTAGATTTGTTCGATCTAATCTTTTGGCCAATAAGACCAATATGTTGTGGGTGTCGAATTTAGGAGCTAACACTAACAGATACAATAAATGTTTTTCCCAATTTATGATGTTGTAGGAGAAAGCACAATACATTCCATCAAGTTGATCTATAGGTTCATGAGTTTATTTTTGTGCCTTCTTCAACAAGGCTTCATTGAGGTTCAAGCTTCACTATTGAAGATATTTTGAAATAACATTATGAAAAAGTCTATTATGATTCATCATGCCTGATGTTGTCAAAAAAAGTTCAAAGGTACAAGGGTCGATTAAAGAAGTTTGACATAGTTGGACAACTCTTTCTTTCCATTGATCACAAGTGCACATCTCCTTCAATTCACAAGATTTGAAAGTGGTTTTGGTTGCTATGGTTTCTCCTTATCATCCTCGACAACTCATATTCACATGACAAAAGTATTTGTCTAAGGGGGTAGGTCAAAATTGCAAAGGTCTCCCAAGGCATTTTCTTGCTCAATGAGCTAGCGTTTTGAACTTCTAAGGGGTATATATTACTCATCTTTTGGTATTTTTGAGTTATTCCAAAGACATGCTTCTCTTCAAAGGGTTATTAACAAATTACTATAAAAGTTTCAAGGAAATTTTGTGTGGAAGAAACTTAATGATGAAGAAAGATTACAAGCCCTCTAGATGAACACTTAAATTACATTAGGTGATTTTAAAAGATGTGAACCTCAAGCCCTCTAGATGAACACTCAAATTCCATTAGGTGATTTTACAAGCCCTTAGATATGTGAACCTCAACTTTTTTTTTAAGTGCAAAATGTGAAAATGGATGGAAGATGCCCTAAGGATGCAAAGGATTATAGGTCATTTTATGAATTTTTGCCAATTTCAACAAGTCATAACTTCCTCAATTTTTGGAGATTTTGAATGGTTCAAGTCTAAAAATTCCATTCAAGAGGTCTACTTCATTCAATCTTTTTTGATCAAGAGCAAATTTCAAGTGGAAGGAAATGTTTGGATGCAAGAGATTACAAGTCATTTTTGAAGAAAAAACTTAGAAATTTTCTAAGTATAGAAAGTCAACCTCTTTTTCTCAACTTTGACTCATTACAACTTTAAGCTCAATCATCCATTTGATCCCATTCTTTTCACAATGAAAAGCTTGTAACCTCATCTTTCTAAAGCTTCAAGAATCATGTCCTAAGACTCCTTGAGTTGAGAATGCCATTGATTTGAATTTGGTAACTTGAAACTGAAGTTTCTCCAAAAGTCAGAATTTGAAATCTCTATTTTGGCTTCTAATCACAAAATTCTCACATGTTTTTGCTTCTAATAATGTTTAGAAACTTTACAAAAGCATTTAGCTTCATAAAATGCAAGGATTGGATTAGTTTTGATAAAAAATAAGTCACACTTTTCCCATGATGCAGATTCACACAAATTCCCTCCAAACTGCATCATTTCACACGCTTGAACATTCCATTCACTTCCCTATAAATAGAGGATCATCTCTCATTCATTTCCTCAAGCTTGAAGAGCCAAAATCACTCTGTCAAACTCTCTCCATAACACCCTTTTCTGATATTTCGAATTCTTATTTTTACCACTTTCCAATTTAATTTCTTCCTTGATCCTTCATCCTTGAACTTCCCTGAAGCTAATAGAAGAAGAATCAAGTCTTGAGGTGCCCGCAATCGTGCTAGCCAAGTCCATTTATAGAGAAACTTCATCTGACTTCGTTCAGGTAGTTTAAGGCACCAAATCTTCTAACTCAAATTACTGAAATGGTCTATGATATTCACTGATGCTTGCTATAAACTCAATTATGGAGAAACAATGCATTTGATACTTCTGATTTTTTATTTTTAAATTTTTAAACATCTATGTTTTTTTCCAAATCAAATACGCTGTGTTTTATATAAATTTGGCGCAAGGATATGGTTGTGATCATCTTGAAGAGACGCGTCTGTTGGTACCACTATGAGAGCCTAAGTTTACAGATTTAATGACTTATTTGCAGGAGGCTGGAGGTTGAAGACGACCTACGTGTCGTTCTTTAACCAATGACATCAGCCCAATTGTTTTAATTCTATTGGCTGGATTTTGTTGTGATTCATGTGCGCGCTCAACCTTGGGTCCATGATGCTCCCTCACCTCTGCTCTGTTGGATGTGACAGTGTGTATTAGTGAGGAAAGATCCAACGCACGTAGTTTTTTTTTGTTTTTTTATTTTTACAAATTTATTTGTTAATTTCATTTTAATTTCAAAAATTCATAACTCTTTCATTTTTTATCCAAAAATTATAAAAAAAATATACAAAAATACCTTGAATTATTTCTGAATTTGTGAATATTTTTTCATATTTTTATTTTAATGTTTGATATTTTTCATAATTTTTGCTTTGTTTGCTTTATTTTAATTGTTTTAAAAATACTTTATGACATTTTTAAATTCTGAAATTTTTTATAAAAATCATTTTCATTATTTCTAACCCTCTGAACTTTGTGTGAAATTTTATCTTAATTTTTACTATTTTTTATTTTTTTCCTTTATTTGAGCAATTTAAATTAGTTTTAAAAATAGTTTCTGGTTTTAAAAAATTACCAAAAATTTTATAAAAATATATGTTCATTTCTGATTTTTCTATGGTCTCGCTTAATTTTTCTTGATTAATTTGAATATAATTGCTATTTTTCCCCCTTGTTTTCATTTTTAAAATCATTTAAAAAAACATTTTTCTTTTATTTTAAATGTTATTTTATTTTTGTACATATTTTGACTATTTTGAATTTTGATCACGGACTTCATTAACATCATTGGATCTTGGGTGTTGAGTTTAACTCCACCAAAATGGATGAACGATTTTAATGATAGTTTGATTTTTTTTTAATATTTCCATATCCCTCTTCATGTTATCCCATTCTTATTGTATTAAATGTTATTGGAGCATGATTTTCATATCATGTCTCAAAATATATGGTACATAGATTGCTATTGACCGGCCTCAAAATAGGTGCGACTTCTATATAAGTCCACTTACGATTGCTTAACATAGCGCTAAATTTTGTCCCAATTCGAGAAATGATCATTCGTGGCCCAAACCCATGTTTGTAAGCCCAAGGATGTTAATTTGAACCCTTTGATCCAATAACCTTGAGATTCATTGTTAAGAGGCTTTGGTTCTACCAATCCTCTAATGATTCTTCATCAATTTTGGTCAACGTGGATCACTTAAACATCATTGATCATTTAATGTTGCTTTGAGAATTCTTAAATGGATGAAATACTTGACAAAAAGCAAATTTAACTTGTTATTGAGAGGCTTTGGTTCTACCAATCCTCTAATGAGTTCCAAATACAAGATTCAATATGGTCATTCAACTAACTACTAATTTTTAACAATTGACTTTATTTTATGCTTTTACCTTATGCTTTTTACTTTATGTATCATTTACTTTAGCATTTACATTTCATATTATTTTCATCTTTGCTAATTTGAGCATTTATCTTTTATGTCTTTCTTATTTTTGCTCACTTGAGCTTTTCATTTCTTTTTTAAGATACTTGTTAATCAACTTGAACCCTAAAAACTTTAATGTTACTTGGACTACTTGGTTACTATCCTTGGCACTTTGGAGACATGGACTTCTTGGGCTTAGGATTAGGGACCTTAACCTATGTTTGAGATATTGTGACCTCAATTATTAATTTGTCTAGAGTTCTTGGGGTTTACCCTAAGACATTGGGTTGTTTGTTTGATATGTGTGCAGGTTATTGTGATTACATGTTTTGTCTGTGATATGGAATTCATCTGTATAGAGCTGTTACTCTGCCTAATTTTTGTGAAGACTTAATGCAATTGGAGATTGGTTTTCTTAAATAGGTTATTGTAATTGTTTGTTTGGTTTCAAATCCAAAGTATGGAATTCTACATTGACTCATTATGTCAAGTGTTGGCTTCTTGTTGGTTAGATAGTTCTTTTCCATAGCTTTTACCTTATGCTCTAAGATAGCCCCTTCATCTCCTCCCATATTCTTTAATTTCAAGAATCTTCTCCCTCCTTTTGAAAACTCTTGTTTTAAAACTTGAACCATTTTCATAATAAACTTGGAATGATTTCCATGCATTTTTAAAAATCATTTTCTTAATCAAACTTTAATCAACTTAATAGTACTTTGACATTTTTGTGAGAAGACTAAAAGTTAATCAATCTCATTCAAAATATTTTTTCCATTTTGGCTTTTTATCTTTAAAATTTTCTCAAATGATTAGACTCTTGCCAATCCTTGTAGTGATGCAAACAACTATACTTCTACAATATATAGTGAAGTGATACATTTTTCACTTGGGTGTTGAGTGAAGCTTTGTTGATTTTAAAATCCAAGTTATATCCTCCACTTTGAGATGATGCAAATTCTCATTTCTCATGATTGTGGGTAGTAAGTGTGTTTTTCACTTGGACAATGACAATAACGTCTTATCTCTTAAAAATTAATCAACACACTTGAGTTTTGAATTTTTAAAGGTGAACTATGTGTGTCCTGATCCCCTATTGCACAGAAAGGTGGTACGCAGGCACTAAAGGTTGCAACTGCGGCACGTGCAAAAATTATAAAAAAATATTTCTTTCTTTATCTCCACCATCTATTTTTATACAACATTTTATAGCCAAAATATATAGATTTTCAAAGAGGTTCCTGTGGAGTACCATAGATGTTCAGGGTGCTAATATCTTACATTTTCATAAACAACCCCCTTACCTAGACTCTTTCCCCCTCTTTTTGGGTTATTCCCTCATTTCCCATTCCTTTGGAAAAAATAAAGCGCGGTGGAGATTTTTATTTTTGATCTGTGCGAGTTAAATTAATCCAATGGCTCAGTCTCAACATTTCTACCGCTACAGAAGAAAAATGGTGACTTCACTGGGGACAAATTGACCTCTTGTTGGTCCATCCCTAAGTGGGTTAAGCCTATCTTTGTTTATATCTGTATATGTGCCATTATTTGTTGTATATTATGGGCTATATATGTTTGTCTGGATTTTCCTTGTTTTCATGGTGCTTGGTGATTTCTCATAAGTCCTATACCCAGACTTGGGCGAACTTAAGATAGGAAGGATGGTATAGTCATATTAACTTTGAGGGAGTAATCCCAAAAAAGGATACATGAGATCCCCCACTCAGTGGAGGCCCCTTTTCCTATAGTGTCATTTACCGACTAATCGGGAAGACGTGTTGTTTTCGACCTAGGAGCCTGCTAAAACTGAGGACCTTAGAACCTTTAACCCATCTTGGCTTTTTGGGTGTAGTGTGGAAGCTATGACGGAATAATCTGGAAATAGTTGTCACGTGATACTACGCTCGGATGAGTTTTTCTTGAGAATATTACTAATTACCGAGTTTATCGGGAAGTTGATAATATTCGAAGGAAGGATGTAGACTCTGGGAACCTCTAGAACCTTATTCGGAAGGTGATAACTTTTAGACCATACCTTATGGGTAGTACCTTCAACCTCATGCTCGTGACGTTGAACCTATGAACCCTATATTTGTGATCTTGTGTGTGATTGTTGCATTATGCATTCATGCACCCATGAGCATCTTCTAAAGACATTATGTTTCAAGGGACTTAAAAGTTGACTCTTTATGAATATCTCAGGTGCTTTTTGATTATGGATTATGGAAAAATAAAGACTGAGAAATATAGTTTCAAAGATCCCAAGATAGATGAGTTGATGATTCTGATTCTCGAGATCGAGAGTTCTACATATTTTCAGAGGAAGTATGAGTCCATCATTTCTCTTATGAAGCTCAGGATGAAGGAGGGAATTCTCTTGACTTTGGTCCAGTTCTATGATCCGATGTATCGATGCTTTACTTTTCTTGATTATCAATTGATGCTTACATTAGAGGAGTATTCTTATCTGTCGGGTTTACCTATTACTGATCGTGTTCCTTTTTCTGGTTTGGAGGGGGAGCAAAAATCCCATGAGATTGTTGCTTTGATCCATTTGGGAAAGTCTGAGGTTGAAGCCCACATGACTACCAAAGGAGGGATTAGAGGATTACTAGCTCAGTTCTTATTGGAGAAAGCTAGCTACTTTTCTAGGATGAAGAGTACGATTGCTTTCGAGGCCATCTTTGCTCTACTTTCTTGGGGATTGTTCTTATTTCCCAATGTCGACAAATTTGTGGATATCAATCCCATCAGGATCTTTATGATTGGGAACACAGTCCCTACATTATTGGGTGATGCTTATTACTCCATTCATCTTAGGGATTTTTATCATGGAGGGATGATCATTTGATGCACGCCTTTGTTGTATCAGTGGTTTATTTCTCACTTACCTAGATCTGATGCTTTCTGGGATGTCAGAAAGGAACCTCGTTGGGCTCCAAAGATTATGGCCCTCACTCATTCAGATATTGTTTTGTATCATCCAGCATACTATGATGTAGAGATTATCGATAATTATGGTAGTTTCCCCAATGTACCTCTTCTTGGCACAAAGGGAGGAATTAATTACAATCTTGTTCTTGCACGACGACAACGTGGATATCCGATGAGGGATAAGCCAAATAGTGTTCATGTGACCGGTTTCTTCCTTAAAGAGGGAGAGGTTCATAAGGAAGCTAAAGAGGAGATTGTAAAGGCTTGGCGTCATATTCACAGGAAGAGTTAGAAGGATTTGGGACCTACAGGGGCTATTTCTTTGGAGCCTTATCTCCAGTGGGTACAAGAAAGAGCTATCCAGTTTAAGATGTCGTATTCCCGTGAAGCACCCATGCCTGATATATTTGTGAAGACCACTCTTCCCCTATTAGACGACGTAAAATAGCTTCAGCTCGCTTTAGTCAGGATGCAGCAAGAAAAGGAAGCTTGGAAGAATAAGTGCCATACTTTAGAGGTATCCTACCGAGAATACCTGAAGGAGAAAGACGACTTGATCGAGATTCTTGAGAGTCGTGCTGTAGAGGAAATAGAGAGGAAAGATGATTTATTTTCCTATAAGCCTCAGTAAGGCATTAGTTGTTCACTTCCCAACTCTTATGATTGGAAGGAGGTCGCTGTCAGGTATGCGAAAGAAAACCAGAGGTTGAAGGCTCAGGTTTCCAGATTCACAGGGAAGCGTCAGCACGTAGAGTGATCTTCATCAACTTTTATTTAGGGTTTTAGACTTTCATCTTGTACTTGAGATTATTGAAACTTGTACTAAAATGTGTAATCCGTTTTGAGATTATTATAATGAGATTTTTTAGTATTTCAAATGTGTTATTACTTTGATATTTGCAAATTTTCTATAAATCTTTGAGTCCCTTAAAATGTTAATAATAAAATAAATCATGTGCATTGCATATCATGCATCATATTGCACATACTTATTTAATTTTTTGTACATATCCAAGTGTCTTACTGAGCTTCTTTACTTTATTCAGAAAGTTGTCTCATCAGTATAATACTCGGGCCAATTTCAGAAGGAAGATGGATAATCTAGAACAAGAAAATCGCGAGTTGCGCGTGGAAGTTTCTTCCCTGAAGGCCGGTATGGCCAATCTCACTGCTCTGATGGAATCTTTGGTGGCTTCTCAGAATCATCACCAATTTCTCAGCCTCAACAGACAATGGTTGCTACTGAAGCTCTGATTGTTCCTGTTTCTACTACTCTAATTGTGTTGTTCAGAATCGTATGCCTCCGGGATACCCTTGGGGAATGTGGAGAAATTTATGCCAAAAGGTTATAATCAGGATGCTCAAGTTGCTCTACTTTCTTAGACTGCTTCCGTTCCTGCACCTCATGTGGTGCATATCACCCCTGCTTCTAGAAATGAGACTCACTATGATGCACCTCCCTCGATGAATGTGTTCCTGTTTGCTAATGATGAAGTGTATCGCCCTATTCCTCCACCAAGTGAAAGCTTGGGTTTCTATGATCGAATGGAAGATTTTCAATACCAGTTTGATAAGATGCAGTAAGAGTTGAGGGCCCTCAGAGGAAAAGAGCTGTTTGGGCAGAATGTGAATGATATGTGTGATCGGTGGAAATAGAACTGATTGTTTTGAAATGCTGGTTCACGAAATGTCGCGGTAAGCAAGAGTCGTTACCGTCTTTTATTTTCTCCAACAAGGAAAGGACAAAAGCACGACAAAATTTCTTTTCGAGATGTTTCTCGGTTCGGGAGGTAGATTATAGAAAGGGAAGGTGTTAGCACCCTTTCTATCCGTGGTTATCCACGGGCTCTTAGGTACTTGCTCACTATGTTTTCAAAAATGTTTGCTTTTCTTGTGTTTGTGGGTTTTGAAAAAATTTTGTTCGAAAACTTCGTTTTGACTCTTGTATCAGTCCTCAAGAGTGTTTGAAGTGTTTGCTTGAAAACTTTTATCAGAAAAGTGTAAGTGCGAAAAGTTATTTTTTTTGTTTTTTTTTGAAAGAGCAAGTACCTTAGAACCTCTACCTACTCAAAAGGAATTAAGCTGTGTAAATGTCCTTTAGACAGTACTATCCCACTATTGAGAAGTAGGTAGCACCGTTGTTGGAGTTATTCGGGTCAATTCGATTAAGGGACATGTGTGGTCACCAAAGCAATAGTAGGACGCCTTAGCGGTAACCCTAGTGTCTTAGATCCTTTTTATCCGAGGCAACCGTTTCGAGGCAACTTGGATCTTTAGACAGGAGGGCGACCTCTAAAACACCCTATACTCAATGACCACTTCGAAGCAACCAAGTGAGGCGTACCCTAAGAGTGGCATGTGCGAGTGTGTCAAGTTTCATGTTAAGTTTATCTTTGCACATGTCTTGTGGTGAGCTACGAGTTGATTTTAATTTTCAGGCAAGTCTTGTCATGCATAATTAACAGTTAATAATTTGTGGAAAGGTAAATTGCAGAAAGTAAATCTACGCTATTACAAGGCGTCGGGTATTTACATCGCCAAAAACATAACCCTTTGGAAAGTAAGTTGCGAGAAAAATAAATAAAGCGATAAAAGTCCTAATTACGCTATTACATTCCCGGAGCAAATACATAAATATGATCAAAATAGTAATGCGCGAAAAAGAAATTAAATCGGGGAAGTCCTTAGGGTTTTGACCCTTTTTGAGAAAAGAATGAATTTTGGTCCTTTTTGTATTTAATTAAACCTAATTCTAACTAATTAATTAATTAAAAGAAAATAAAAGTATTTTTTATGTTTTTTATGTTTTAATGAAAATAAAATAAAGTAAAGTCAAAAGTTAGTAATAACCCTAATTCTAATTTATTTTATTTATTATGAAAAAGTCAAAATTAAACCTAATTAAACTAAATTAATTTGTTAGTATTTATTTACAAAATAATAAACTAAAGGTGAAATAAATAATAATAATAAATAATAATACATTTTATGTTTCTGATTTTATTATGAAAAATAATTAATTTATATTAATTAAGTAAATATAATAATAAAATAATTAACTAAATAAAAAATATAAAGAAGGAAAGAGAAAGAACTCAGGGGGGTGCTGGCCCATTAGGAGGTTTGTTCTGGAATTTCTGGCCCATTAACACACAAGCCTTTTTGACTTTCTGGATTGTCCAGGCGTGCTTTGACTAGGGAATATTATGGTCTTCCAATCATGACCATCAGATTCAAGCTTGTGGCCACTTGGCACCTGGATGTTTGAGGTATATAGTGGAACACCTTTGAAAGCCTGCACATGATTATGGTAAGAAAAATAGAAACAAGGATTTTGGGGGACCTGGGAATCGAACCCAGGTCCCAATGATCACCGTCCAGCGCATCAACCACCAGGCCATTTGCTTGCTTTTGATAATATATTAACAAACAATTATAATATATACAAAATAACAATTATGCTGGAAACAACAAAATCACGCGCGTTTTTTTGAATGGCCCAACCATGAATCAGCACGTCATCGTCTTCCTCGCTAGGCCTGTAAAAACAAAGTTAGATAGCGGGGGTTTTTAACCCCCACAAAACACCATGAGGAAAAATAGCGATTAAGCCTGTGTTCAATATAAATATTTCGCGAGGGTGGCTGTGTGTTCGTCTTGTTCTGACGGTCTCAACCATATGCCTTAGAGGTCCCAATTTTGCCTGGTTACTGAATCCCCAAATTCAAGGTTTATGAACCCTAAAATTTGTCAATGGCAATTCGTGATTTTGTGTGTTTCAATGCAATTAAACTATACCAATAGCTTCCTGTGGTCTTTAACAATACAAAACAAACAAGAAATCACATCAAATGCTTATGAATCATGAGTTTCGATTATGAGAAAAATATGCAAACCGTGAATTTGTTCTTGACAGTTTCTTGAGCTTTAGCGCTTGGTTTCGATTGCAACACGTCCCTGACACTTCCAACAATGTGTTAGAAACAACCAAAGTCCTTGAATTGGCTTGGAAGATAGAAAACAGTTTTCAAATTTCTTGAGTTTTTTTCAATGTTGCTATGGCTTTTTCTGCAGCAAATTCACGTCTATGTCATTAGGGTTGGCTTGTGTACTTATAGTAGAATAGAATTAGGTCAAATCCTTGAGCAAAGATCCATTGAATAATGGTTTGAATATTTGATTTGCAATCATATATTTTTGAATCTTTTTGATTGGAAAAACTTGCCAAACTTGGAGATTCTTGTCCCTTTGATTTGCACACGAAATTTCCAGCATATATTGACCACTTTTGCTTCACAAAAAGATTGAAAAATCAAATCTTTGTATTTCCTACAATTTAAATTAATTAAATGAATTAAAATTGATTAAAAATCCAAATAATTAATAAAAATAAGAAAAATAAGTTCAAATAAGCTTAATGGGTAGTGCATAGGCCTTGGATAAAGTTTCAAGAAGAAATTTGAGGCCCATTAGCAAAAACAAAGTGTTTTGAGCAAAGTTGACTTTTGCAAATTCACAAAACTTTCCCAACTTCTCCAATGCATATCTTGCTCAATTTTGATCATATGAACATGTTCTTGGACATTTTGGAAAGGTGTTGAAGTCCTCTAACCAATTCCTTTGGTCCCATGTCATTTGGATTTACCAATATTAAGTTATGGTCTTTGACTTAAAGTGCATTTTTGTTGACTTTTGAAAATGACCTATAATGTAGAAATTGATAACTTTTTGTGAGAGCATTTCTTGGACTTGGAATGTGAAGATGGATTGTAGGAACTGTCATCCCCTTCAAAATGAGCATTGGATGGGATTTTTCTGATGAACCATGAAAACGTTATGCCCTGGTCAAGATACAGTTGACTTTTCTGCTGTCCAAAAATAGTAATTTTTGCATCTTGATGATTTTTGAGCCATGCTTGTGGAATCATGATCAAGATTTGATCAAATGATGATTGTGGACTCAAAATAAGATGTTGACCAAAAATTCTGACTTTTGACTGCAAAATGACCATTTTACCCTTGCAGTTGACTGTGAAGCAAATGGAGCTTTTGACTGTGCAAATTGACACTGTGAGTCTTGAAACTTGACATGTAGGTGCTTGAGAATGCATATGGGCCTATGAGACTTGATTGAGCCATTGAAGACCCCAAATTCATTGAAAGAACCAAAACCCTAATTTTGACTGGCTTATGAGGCATTTGGACTGTGCAACCTTTGAGCAATCTTGAACCATTTGAAGATGATTCTTGACAAACCTTGAAGAATATGGGAGGGCAAATTTTGGGGTACAACAGTTGCCCCTGTTCAATCTTCTTAGACCTGAGGATGTAGATTGGCTTGTGTGCCTTTCGTGATCCGAAGGTGGAAGATGATTGAACACTAGAGTGCCCAGAAATTTGCACTCGCATGGTGGAGTATCAGCAATGTGATGTTGGGAATGGGCTTACAGATGCCATTTGGAGAGATGATGGATAGGAGGATGGGCTTATAGATGCCATCTGGAGATGTGACAGAATCTTGTCGGGAATGAACTTATGGATGCCATTTGGAGATGTAATGGATAGTGGTGGAGATGGGCTTAAAGATGCCATCCAGGGGTGTCGACCGCGTAAGAGATTCCTTAGCAAGAACTTGCATGCCTGAGAAAGAAAGATAATTTCCTGGCCTGTTACAGGTGTTGATCTTCAATCTCTTCATGTAGATACTTTCCTGGCTAGTTACAGGTATAGATCTACAATCAATCGTTCACAGATATGCCCTGGCTAGATACAGGTATCGAATCTGGAACTTCAAAAGGTTGGTCGAGATAGCTTTCCTGGCTGGATACAGGTGTAGACCTCTGACCTGAGAATGAAAGATAATTTCCTGGCCTGTTACAGGTGTTGATATTCAAACTCTTCATGCAGATACTTTCCTGGCTAGATACAGGTATAGATCTACAATCAATCGCTCACAGATATGCCCTTGCTAGATACAGGTATCGAATCTGGAACTTCAAAAGGTTGGTCGAGATAGCTTTCTTGGCTGGATACATGTGTAGAACTATGACCTGAGAATGAAAGATAACTTCCTGGCTAGATACAGGTATTGATCTTCAAACTCTTCATGCAGATACTTTCCTGGCTAGATACAGGTATAGATCTACAATCAATCGCTCACAGATATGCCCTGGCTAGATACAGGTATCGAATCTGGAACTTCAAAAGGTTGGTCGAGATAGCTTTCCTGGCTGGATACAGGTGTAGACCTCTGACCTGAGAATGAAAGATAATTTCCTAGCCTGTTACAGGTGTTGATCTTCAATCTCTTCATGCAGATACTTTCCTGGCTAGATACAGGTATAGATCTACAATCAATCGCTCACAGATATGCCCTGGCTAGATACAGGTATCGAATCTGGAACTTCAAAAGGTTGGTCGAGATAACTTTCCTGGCTGAATACAGGTGTAGACCTCTGACCTGAGAATGAAAGATAATTTCCTGGCTAGATACAGGTGTTGATCTTCAATCTCTTCATGTAGATAACTTTCCTGGCTAGATACAGGTGTAGATCTACAATCAGTCGCTCACAGATATGCCCTGGCTAGATACAGGTGTTGATCTGGAACTTAAAAAAAGGTTGATGGGTTGTCTCTACTGACAGGTTATCTCAGAAAAATCTTTAGGAATCGATTTAACTGAACCAGGGGAGGTTTTGTCTTCTTTGACGAGTTGTCTCTTTTGACGGGTTGTCTTTATGGACGGGTTGTCTTCATTGACAGGTTGTCTTCATTGACGGGTTGTCTTCATTGACAGGTTGTCTTCATTGACGGGTTGTGTTGTACCCCAAAATTTGCCCTCCCATTTCCTCAACATTTTCTCATCACAAAAACCTTGAAGATCAAGATCCAGTTAGGGTTTCCTCTGCTCAAGACTACTCCTTGCACTGTAGACCCAAATTAGGGTTTGTAATTGCACAAAGAGATTTTGACCTAAAGTGCCTAAAATGACTTTCATGCTTCATGTTGGACTCTCAAGTTTATCCATACCAAGTTTCAAGTCTTGATGCCAAGTTTTGCCCAGTCAATTGGACAGATGACCTAGAAATCAGCTGTATTGGGGAAAAAAGTCAAATGTGGCCAATTGACAGTCAAATCTCATGAAAATTGACCCACATCAACATTATGAACTCATATGGACCAGTTGATCAAGTTTGGATCACAATTCCACAAGAAATTTGATCAGATCACCAAAAGGGCAAAATGGTCATTTTTAGGGTTTTGACTGCACAAGGGTAATTTTTGACTGTTTGACCTAGCCAATGGAAAACCAAGCTCACATATGGACTCAAAGACCCCATGGAATTATCTTGACATGCTCAACAAACTCAAAAGATCCCAAGTACACAAGGTTGACAGTTGAATTTCCCAGTCAATTGATCAATTTTGACTGTATACTGAAAAGTCAAACTTTGACTTTTTGGTCAAAATCAAGAGTCAAGATTCATTTTTCATCAAAACATACCAAATCATGAAAATTGTTCACCAAGAAACCAAGAAATGCAAATTAGGGTTTGAAATGGGAATTTTTCATAACTTAGAATTTTTCTAAGTTATGGAAAACCCTAATTGTTTCCCAACTTTTCCTCACTTTCTCACCAAGATTCATTTGGATTCAAACAAAAGTCAAAACATGAAAGTTGTAGCTTGTTGCATAATCTACAACTTTGATTCACAAAGTTTTCCCAAATGAGGCTTGTATCTCAAGTTACAAATTTTTGAATAAGGGCACTAAACCATTCATAACTTAGTGAAAATTTGACCTTTTTGATATGGTTTTCTACCTAACTTCAAGACCTTTTTCCATACACTTCCACTTGGAATTTCAATTTTCATTTCAAAGATGGATTGTAGTACACATTCCAAGCTTTCCAAAATGTCCAAGAACTTCTCAAACAACCTCATGGTTAGGGAGAATCGAATTTTGCAAAATGGGAAAAAGTCACTTTTGTTCTTGGCCATGTACATGTTCATAACACTATGCATTTTAATCTCAGCATGCTTAAGCTACATTACAGGTCCTAAAACCCTTTGACACTCATAAATTTAATGCAAAACCATTGAACCAAGTTGTTATTCTAAGCCTTTGGACATTACATGGAGAATTAACCCTAAACTAGAAAAAGCATTATTTCCATTTTGAAAAAGTAGAACTTTATGTCAAGTTTGCAATCCAAGTGGTACAGTCCAAATCTTCTTGGCACAAGTTTGTGAGCAAATTGCACTGATCAAGGCCAATGTGTGCAGCATAGTATGAGGGCCTGTACAGGCTAGAATGATCAAGTGGCCATTGCTTGCTTCAAGTTCAAGTAAGATAGCATAACTTGTACAAAACTTCCATCTCAGCTTACAAACACTTAGACAAACTTATCAAACACATTCCACACATCTCAACCAAGCAAAAGCACGAGCCTTTTACCTCCAATCCATCCCAAAACTCAGAATCACCTTGAAACTGCTCAAACAGAGCAACCTCTGCAGATTGAGTTCCAACTCTCAATCCTTTCAAGCATTCTTGCCCAAACCAGTTCATACACCTTCCCTACCATTTATGCAAGCTAACCAAAAGCTAAAACACAACCTGTAATCCCTCTAACTGGTTCCACCATTTTCACATTTCTGATTTGCAGGTGAAGTGCTCTAGCTCGATTCAAAAGCTTTCAAGATAAAGTAAAGCTTGGAATAGCATCCCTGGACTTCAAGGAAGCTATCCCAATCATCACCTTGCACTGAGAGCTTCTCATTGCCAGATAGAACTTCAACTAAACAGGTAAGTTTTTGAATTCGTATATCTCTTATTAGGCATTGTTAGCTTTAGGTTTGTGAAGAGAATATGTCATAATCATTGCCCTGAACATGCCCATATAATTAGATTTTATTTATATTATGTGTGTTGTAAGAATTTGATGTCTGAACTTTGAACAAAAATTAGGTTAAGAATTGGGAGAGAAGAAATTCTCTCTCATTTCTGAGAGTTAAAACATGTTTTTTATATGTGTGAATTCGTGGGAAGATGCTTAACAGTTTTGATGTTGGAAGTTTTTGCTAAAACTCAAGGAATCAGGACCTTGCAATGGAAGAAAGTGGCGCGTGTTTTGTTCAAACAGAAGGCTGGAGGTTGAAGAAAGGTCTTCATGGGCTGGGCTTGTGTTGACTTTTCTTTTTGCACCACATAATTGCTTCTGAACCCCCTGAGCCCATTTTGCTTATTTCTTTGACTTTTTGACTTTTTCTTTTTTTGATTGACTTATTTATTTTTTCTCATGATATTAAAAATATAAAAATATTTTTTCTCACCATTTTTGAATTTATTAGGCATTTATTTAGTTTTCTTTTAGTTTATACATAAATAGATAAATACATATATTTTTGTTTAAAATACTAAAATAGTGCAAATATATTTTTATACACTTTTATTTTTGTTTTACTTTCTGAAAATATTTTATAGAAAAATACTTTTTTTATTAAATATTAAATATTATTATTTTTATATATAATACATATTTAGAACTTAATACATATTTAGAACTTAATACATATATATATATATATATATATATATATATATATATATATATATATATATATATATATATATATATATATATATATATATATATATATATATATATATATATATATATATATATATATATATATATATATATATATATATATATATATATATATATATATATATATATATATATATATATATATATATATATATATATATATATATATATATATATATATATATATATATATATATATATATATATATATATTAGTATATTTAGGTTAAAATACAAAAATACCTATATTTTTCATTTTATTAATATTTGACATAAAAAAAAATACTTTTTATAAATATACTTCATTTTATTTTATTTTTGTACATAATAAATAAATACTTGTATTAAATTAAATAATAATACATTTTATTTAATAGAATTAGGGTTTTGCCCTAAATATGAAAATACTCCAAAAAATAATACCTTTTTATTTTCTTTTTTTTATTTTACATAAATATTTCTTTTTTTCATACATATAAAAATTCTTTTTGCATTCTTGCATATTTGTCTTATTTTATTCAATCTATGTAAATTAATCATCTTGTAAAATATTTCAATATTGATGTAATAGTCTTAGGTTTAAATTCCTTGTCAAAATCCCCATTTGAACATTTGTACCCCCCCTTCCCATATTTGGTTTTGTAATAGTTTAGTAAATTTATTTTCGCACTTTATTGCTTTCTAATTATACCATGTTAGAATTAGGGTTTGTATGCGAAAAAACGACAAAATAGTTATGACCTAATCTCAAGACAAACAAGCATGAAAATGAACACACAAATCACATTTGCACCCCCTAGGGTATTCCACTTGTTGCCTTTCAAAATTGGGCCATGTTGTATGTTAGGTCTCTTTGGGCAAAACAAACAAATTGAATGATCATAGTCCCTCGATAACACTTTCAAAATGTTTACCTAAACAAATGATCAAGTCCCTTAAAGAAAATGCCCAAAGATACTTGGCACCATTGCAATTATGGCCTAAACGATGACCCGCGCCTGTCCCTTTCACATCCTAACATGAGATTGTCCACCAAATACAATGGTGGAACAAACTTATTAAAAGGGTTAAAACATAGCAATAAACTTTGAGAAATTTAGGAGTAGATAACCTCTAGTTACTTGAATCAATCTTGCAAACTAAAACACTTGCCTATTTTAAAAACCACACATCACTACACTTTCAAAACAACTTTCAAAAACAAATGAAAACCTTTTCAAAAGACATACATCTTTGTATACATCCCCACATGGATCATTACAAAGGTTGCCACCACATTGGCTTCTTTTCAAAACATTTTCAAACCCACACACACAAGCACCATTTAAAACAATTGAAAACAAAAGGCAAGTGATCTAAGCAAGTAACTAAGAGCCCATGGATAACCATGGATAGAAAGGGTGCTAATACCTTCCCTTTCTATAATCTACTCCCCGAACCCAAGAAAACATCTCAAAAGGTTTTTGCTGTGCTTTTTAAACCTTTCCTTAGGATAAAATAAAAAGTCGGTGGCGACTCTTGCTCAATCGAAACATTTGCGAAAACAAACGCAAAACCTCAAGTCAGTTCTCCCACCGTATCACAGGTTGTCTTTATTGACGGGTTGTCTTTATTGACGGGTTGTCTTTATTGACGGGCTGTCTTCATTGACAGGTTGACTTCATTGACAGGTTGTCTTTATTGACGAGTTGTCTTTATTGACGGGTTGTCTTCATTGACGGGTTGTCTTTATTTATGGGTTGTCTTTATTGACGGGTTGTCTTTATTGATGGGTTGTCTTTATTGACGGGCTGTCTTCATTGACAGGTTGTCTTCATTGACAGGTTGTCTTTATTGACGGGTTGTCTTTATTGACGGGTTGTCTTCATTGACAGGTTGTCTTTATTGACGGGTTGTCTTTATTGACGGGTTGTCTTCATTGACAGGTTGTCTTCATTGACAGTTTGTCTTTTTTGACTGAATTTAGAGTTTAACTGCATCTTTCCTGAAAGGTAAAGGTCAGTCATATGCAATGTATGATATGGATCGAGCAATGATGTTCTCAACATAAATGAGATTGTATGATATGACGCATATATGCATGTATCATGATGTATGACAATGTGATGTTTATGAATGTATCTTCGTCTAGGAACATAAATCCTTGACGAATGCCGGGAAGTTCGTTGAATCCTGGGCTGATGTTGAAGAGTAGAGTTCTTCGTTTCTGCTGGGGATGATGAACAAAGATGATTGCAAGAATAACCGGTAGGAGAAGATGACTCCATTGGGGAATAAACCTGGCGAAGAGATTATTCTGCGGGGAATTACTCTGTGGGGAAGAGATACTTCGCTGAGATTTTAACGATAACTCCGTTGGGGATTCAGTTGATAAGCTCTGTTGGGGAATTTGATGAACTCCGCTTGGGATTCCGTTGATAAGCTCTGTTGGGGAATTTGATGAACTCCACTGGGGATAGGAAGAACTTCGCTGAGGACGATGTTTCCGTTGTGATTTGCTGAGGATAACCCAGTTAGACTCTGGTGGGGATAACCTCTGAGTATGGCTGGGAGAGATATTTGCATTCTGCAGGGGACAAGCTTCCAGAATCTACTGGGGAGATGGTTCAACTCTCATGGGGAAACTTTGGACTACACTGGGGAAATGGCTCCGCTGGGGTGTCTGTATTCCGTCGGGGAACAATCTTATATTTCTGTCGAGGAATATTAAGACTGCCGGGGATGCTTGTTGAGGAATATTTGTATACTCTGCTAGGGAATATTGAGATCTTCTGGGGATATCCAACTTCCTTAGGGCTGACAGTAGCCTAACTCTGCTTGGGGAGAGTGTTGCTGACTTGCTAGGGATATTGTGCCTTTTTGGGACTGATGGGAGACCAACTCTACTTGGAGAGAGTATTGTTGAGTCTTGTCTTACTCTACAGGGAGTGAAGGTATCTTGGTCATATTCTTCAGCCGAACCTACCTTGGCACCTTGGTGGACAGAGCAACTAGATCGCTTAGACAATTCTTATTGCCCCAGCTTCTGTGGGAGAAGAAGATACCTGTGAGGTGCTTGATGACTGCCGATTGACAAATCTTCTTCTGGTAGGCAATTGACGATATGACAGGACATAGTCGTACGCTTTGATCCGTAATTTTTGCCTGGACCGCCCTTTCGGGTTTTCAGTCCACCGGGATACCCATTTTTGCCCAAGCCGCCTTTTCAGGTTTTCGACTTGCCGGGTGTACAATTTTTTTCATTTTCATCCCTTATTTTTGCCTGAACCCTTTTGGTTCGCCGGGAAGCCTTTATTTTTTCCTAGGCCAGTCGACCTAGCGGGTCTTTGATTATGCGTAGTATTTTTTTAGACTATGTCCATTCCCTCAGGATGCTGGGAGTTGTCACTGTCAGTAGTGTCGTGTTGCCATGCTACCAGAAGATGTTTGATCGTGCAAGATTTGTTGCTGGAATTCATGTTCAATGTCCCAATTGATTCAGATGGAGATTTGCCCCAGGCTGTTTGGCATCCTTGAGAGATTCCTTTAATCTTGACTGGACTGCCCCAGATGATGGACAATGATCATGCCGTGCCCCTTGATTGGAAGTGTTTTTTCCACTTGAGGTGACCTTTTTTGTTGAGAAGGTTTTTGTTCACTAGATATTCTTCGTGCGAATTTCTCTGTTGTTTGAACAAATAGTCATACACAAACAATGTTATTTTAAGAATGCAAAGCTTATGTCTGTCTTGAAGTTTTTTGAAAATGTAGTTTTCAATAAAACAAGTGAATTTTTGTAAAATGTGATGTCAACTCAAGATTTTACAGCGAGCCCTACAGGAGTCAGGATACCTTTTGTAACAGTATGCTTTCGAAATAACCCATGCTTCAGCTAGGACTTTTAAGGGTTATAACGTGGCCTGGCTCACGGTTTAAGAACAAAGGATAAAGGCTCAAATTTTATTTGTACCCACCCGTTCTTTGTGATGTTCTTCGGTCCTAAACTCAGCTAATCGTGCGTTAGACCTTGTTTGAGTCTTTGCTCTGATGTTCCAGTGATGGTTCGGATACTGATAAATTATTTTGAACAAGCAGTCATTTTTTTTGGTTGAGGGTTTGTAGGACCTCTTCCTTTTGATTTCGTTATCCCTGTTTTTGCCTGAACTGTTTCTTTTGTGATTACAGTCAGCGGGATGCCCCAGTTTTGTAAGTCTCCTTCATAGGTTTTGACTTAGTGGGCTTTTTTTTTTTAAAGATAACGACTGCTTGTCCTTATGATTATACAGAACCATCAATGTCTTCGGAAGGACTTCTTTGATGCCATTTATTGTGCACCTGTATCAACTGAGAGAACTACCCTGCCCCAGGTTATAATTAAGGGTTTTAATTTTTGACAAGAAAAACTCCGACTTCTTTGGCTCAAAGGGGTTGACTAGGGATTATCTTCCTTATAACTCCACTGTTTAGGATTTGAAACAATGCCTGTACCTCATCAGCGGGGTCTGTCCAAAAGCATACTGTAAAGATCATGGTATCGTTTTCGTCATCCTCCCTCAAAAGGCTTAGAATTTTTAATCGAGAGTTGAACATCACAAAAAATGAAAGCAATTTGAATATAGTGAATACGAATGGATTGATTCAAAACAGACATATGCGATGCATTGATAAAATAATAAAGTTTGGCATGAATAAATGTTTGAATAAGCAAAGAAAAATACAACTTGAACATTCAAATGAACAAAAGTCTCTTAGTTTGAACTAGTCATCTCAGATGGAGAATTCTCAGCGGAAGATTTTCATCTCACCATCCGGCATAAACTCCAGCACCCTCCCGTCAATCAAGTCTTGGATCTTGTTCTTCAAACTCCAACAGTTGTCGGTGTCATGTCCCGGACTGTCAGAGTGGTATGCGCACCTTTCATAGGGATGATAGGTAGGAGCGGAGGTGTTGCGATTCCGGGGAGGATCTTTTAATGTAATCAGCCCTGCCTTCAACATGTGTTGTAGCGCTTGAGTCAGTGACATGTTGATCTTGGTAAATTGCCTCCTGGGCACGCTTGGCTTACTCTGATCAACCTGTTGTTTTTGGTGAGGTTGTTGTTGGACCCTTGAGGTAGTGGCAACTTGGAGAGGTCCATTCTTCACCATACCAAACTCTTGTCTTCTTGGAGGCTGATTACTGGTTTGATCCCCAGCCTTGACTATTTGCTTCATACTATTGTATATGTCTTGATGAAGCTGGTTAATCATGGCTCTCAACTCTTCTTGCTCCCGAGCTAAGCCTTGGATAAGAGCCATCTGCCCCAGCATTTGGATTCTCATTGCATCTACCTCAGCTTGCAGATGTTTCAGTCGTTCGTCCTTACTGTCTTCAGGACTCTTCTTGACCAAATTCCCCATGAGGAGTGCTCTCAACTCTTCCTGCCCCTTGGATAGGCTTAGGAAGATTTCCCTGAACTGAGTCTCTTCAGTATGAAGATCCTGGTTGTCTTGTTGGAGAACCATTGCTGAAATAAACAGCGATAACGTGAGAGACCTGTATCAGATGACCTGTTATGAAATGATATGTATGCATGCAATGTTTTCAAGGATCTCGCGGGGTAAACAAGAAAATTGTTAGACTTTGAATCTGGTAGCTTGATTGAAGGAACTTCATGTTGTTGAGAGTCCTTCTTCAAGAGTTAAGGCTCACCATATCGAGTGGGTCATAGCCCCTGACTCAAGTTGTCATGTTTTGATCTCCAAACAAACTTTGGCTAGAGGAAAATAAATCCCCTTTGCCCCTTGCTGGGTATTTTGATTCATCATGACCTGCATCACAGACCCTTGAGATCCTTGAAATGGGTTAGTCCTTATGCAGGATGTATGCAATGGTATGATGTTATGATGTGTATGCTATGCATGTGAGGTGATGTAAGTAAACCCTGTTATAAGCCCAGATTAAGGACTGTAAACAAAACCTGCAAGAAACTCATGTGTCAGATAACAAGAATGTGCAAGTAGTTCAAGTTTGAAGGCACACAAGTCACACAAAAGAGCCCTTAGATTTTAGGCTAGCATGGAGTTTAGGTAGTACCCTCTTGAAGTTAGTTGGCTCAAAACTTGTCCTATCAAAAGTAACCGGGTTCTAAGGAGCTCAATATCATTGGATTGTTTTCTATGTTCATTGTTTTTATTTATCCAGTTAACTGGAGACCAAAATATTCCAAGAAAACAACCCTCAATGAGTGTAGTATCGAGTATCTACCAACTTTGGACTGCACCAAAGTCGGTCATCTCATTACCCCTAAAGAGGCCAGGATGGTCAAGTAAGGTTCTAAGGTCAGTTGATGCTTCGCGACACCACGCGGCGGCCCCGTACTCTCCTTGACTTGACTCAAGGGTTACCGGTACTCACCAAAGTGCCACATCAACGTAGCAACTACTTCAACCATGTCGGTATACCCCACACAGTTCCCTCACAGTTTGTTGCTACTTCTAAAGGGTATCCCCCAGATCCGGGTTAGGATCTATGGAACTCCAATGCAAGCCCACAATATTAAAGAAAACAAGGCATAAAATTGAAAACATAGAATGATCTAATCCTAAGGTATACCTCACTTATAAATGTCCCCAGCAGAGTCGCCAGTTCTGTGATCGGTGGAAATAGAACTGACTGTTTTGAAATGCTGGTTCGTGAAATGTCGCGGTAAGCAAGAGTCTCCACCGTCTTTTATTTTCTCCAACAAGGAAAGGACAAAAGCACAGCAAAATTCCTTTTCGAGATGTTTCTCGGTTCGGGAGGTAGATTATAGAAAGGGAAGGTGTTAGCACCCTTTCTATCCGTGGTTATCCACGGGTTCTTAGGTACTTGCTCACTATGTTTTCAAAAATGTTTTCTTTTCTTGTGTTTGTGGGTTTTGAAAAAAGTTTGTTCGAAAACTTCGTTTTGACTCTTGTATCAGTCCTCAAGAGTGTTTGAAGTGTTTGTTTGAAAACTTTTGTCAGAAAAGTGTAAGTACGAAAAGTTGTTTTTTTTTGTTTTTTTTTGAAAGAGCAAGTACCTTAGAACCTATACCTACTCAAAAGGAATTAAGCTGTGTAAATGTCCTTTGGACAGTACTATCCCACTATTGAGAAGTAGGTAGCATCGTCGTTGGAGTTATTCGGGTCAATTCGATTAAGGGACATGTGTGGTCACCAAAGCAATAGTAGGATGCCTTAGCGGTAACCCTAGTGTCTTAGATCCTTTTTATCCAAGGCAACCATTTCGATGCAACTTGGATCTTTAGACAGGAGGGCGACCTCTAAAACACCCTATACTCAATGACCACTTCGAGGCAACCAAGTGAGGCATACCCTAAGAGTGGCATGTGCGAGTGTGTCAAGTTTCATGTTAAGTTTATCTTTGCACATGTCTTGTGGTGAGCTATGAGTTGATTTTAATTTTCAGGCAAGTCTTGTCATGCATAATTAACAGTTAATAATTTGCGGAAAGGTAAATTGCGGAAAGTAAATCTACGCTATTACAAGGCGTCGGGTATTTACATCGCCAAAAACATAACCCTTTGGAAAGTAAATTGCGAGAAAAATAAATAAAGCGATAAAAGTCCTAATTACGCTATTACATTCCCGGAGCAAATACATAAATATGATCAAAATAGTAATGCGCGAAAAAGAAATTAAATCGGGGAAGTCCTTAGGGTTTTGACCCTTTTTGAGAAAAGAATGAATTTTGGTCCATTTTGTATTTAATTAAACCTAATTCTAACTAATTAATTAATTAAAAGAAAAAAAAAGTATTTTTTATGTTTTTTATGTTTTAATGAAAATAAAATAAAATAAAGTCAAAAGTTAGTAAAAACCCTAATTCTAATTTATTTTATTTATTATGAAAAAGTCAAAATTAAACCTAATTAAACTAAATTAATTTGTTAGTATTTATTTACAAAATAATAAATTAAAGGTGAAATAAATAATAATAATAAATAATAATACATTTTATGTTTCTGATTTTATTATGAAAAATAATTAATTTATATTAATTAAGTAAATATAATAATAAAATAATTAACTAAATAAAAAATATAAAGAAGGAAAGAGAAAGAACTCAGGGGGGTGCTGGCCCATTAGGAGGTTTGTTCTGGAATTTCTGGCCCATTAACACACAAGCCTTTTTGACTTTCTGGATTGTCCAAGCGTGCTTTGACTAGGGAATATTATGGTCTTCCAATCATGACCATCAGATTCAAGCTTGTGGCCACTTGGCACCTGGATGTTTGAGGTATATAGTGGAACACCTTTGAAAGCCTGCACATGATTATGGTAAGAAAAATAGAAACAAGGATTTTGGGGGACCTTGGAATCGAACCCAGGTCCCAATGATCACCGTCCAGCACATCAACCACCAGGCCATTTCCTTGCTTTTGATAATATATTAACAAACAATTATAATATATACAAAATAACAATTATGCTGGAAACAACAAAATCACGCGCGTTTTTTTGAATGGCCCAACCATGAATCAGCACGTCATCGTCTTCCTCGCTAGGCCTGTAAAAACAAAGTTAGATAGCGGGGGTTTTTAACCCCCACAAAACACCATGAGGAAAAATAGAGATTAGGCCTGTGTTCAATATAAATATTTCGCGAGGGTGGCTGTGTGTTCATCTTGTTCTGAAGGTCTCAACCATATGCCTTAGAGGTCCCAATTTTTCCTGGTTACTGAATCCACAAATTCAAGGTTTATGAACCCTAAAATTTGTCAATGGCAATTCGTGATTCTGTGTGTTTCAATGCAATTAAACTATGAAGAAGTGAAAAACACAAGAAGGGGGGTTGAATTGTAAAAACTTGAAATCAATTGCAGTCAACACGGTATTTTTATCCTGGTTCGTTTGATCTCAAACTACTCCAGTCCACCCGCCAAGGTGATTTCGCCTCTCTCACACGAGGTCTTAATCCACTATATTCAACTGAATATTGCAACTGCTTTAACAACTGCTAAAGCCTTCTTGAGTCAAACCACAAACCGGTTTCTCAAGGAAATACTTTCTTACAGATAAATGAAATCTATGTGTGTTGAATGTTTTCTACAAAAACTGTTTATCACAATTGTGATACTACACACGTTAATCTTATGAGAACTAGAGTGCTAAATAATGAGTAAAGAATTTGAGAGCTTTAGCAAACTGAGAGTGAGGAAGATGATGAATAGCTTTAGGCGTGTAGAGAGTTGTAGAGCATTATCCAATTCAATCTTCACTGACTTGTTTATATAGCATTGGAAAATGGTACGTTGGAGTCAGTTAATTCTGTTTCAATGCCAATAACATTCTTTCCAAATTGAGAAGATCTTTGTCTGGAATAATGCCTTTGATAATAACGTATCTTGAATGCACATTACCATTGCCACTTAAGCGTGTTCTGGCTTTGGCTTATTCTGACGCTGCTAGGTGCTGATGAGTTGTTGTTTTCTTGATCAGAGTTCAGATTGTTACGTGCAGATTTGTTCATCAAGCTTCAGCGTAAGCACATGTTGATCTTCTGATTCTGGTATCTGATATAACATCCTCTGATGTTGATGTTGATATTTCATCTTCTGATGCTGATGATGATATTCTCTTGTTGATACCCATCAGAGTTTCTGTAAAACAGAATGTAATTTTTAGGTAGCATATATGTCTTACATGAATCATACAATTAATATATCTTTGCATTTTGTTATCATCAAAACTTAAACTTAGGGTAGTAGATTCAAATTTTGTTCTAACAATCTCCCCCTTTTTGATGATGACAAAAAATAGATTTTTTCAATTGAAAAATAACGTGAAAAGTATCAGAGATGACCAAATAATAAATGGTATCAGAATTAAATAGGAAGTTATCAAAGATAAGAGGATAAGGGATAAAGAGATATCAGAGTTTAGATCGGAGATACTCCCCCTGAATTTATTACTTCCCTTTTTAATTCCATGAGATCTTCAGGATCAGATCTTTATTGACTTTCTTTGAACATCATAACATCAGAGCTTCAGTGTATCAGAGATGATTAACTTCTTGTACCTGTAGGCTTATGCAAAACAAAAACATTCAAGTATATCAGGGTGTTAGAATGTTTGAGACTTTTTTGTCTCAGTAGTCCGTTATTGAAAAAATATCATTCTTTTTCTCCCCCTTTTTGTCAGCAATCAAAAAGTGCAAGTAATATAAGCTAAAACGATCAGAGCAGAAAAACTGTTATATTTAATTCAAAGCATAGAAGATAGTACAGAAAACATGGAAAGAAAACAATGAAAATATCAAGAATGAAAAACTAAGGTTGGGGTGGAAAGCGTGTGAACAGAGCTTCTAGCATGTTCTTAATCTGATCAGCAGTTTCCTTCTTCTGATGCACCATGCTAACAACTGTATCAATCTTGCCATCTTGCACATCCATCCTTTCCTTCATCCTTTGATCATTCTCATCCATTCTTTGCTGCAGACGAATATCATTCTGCTTGAGCTCTTCAAGAGTCTGCCTGTCCAAAGCAGCTTGAGAAACGTCAGAAGCAGGATGCTTCTGAGAGCTTTCTACAACATCTTCAGCTTGACTAACATCTTCAGCTTGAATTGTCTGATCTTCTGCTGGCTGAACTTTTGAAGCTGGACGCTTGTCAGACCATGGCTCACTATCCAGAAGTAGCACTTCCTCCTTCAGCAGCTGTCCTTCAACTTCCTTCAGCAGCTTGCTGAAGTTCTGTTGGGCTTGTTCATAGTTGATGTCTTGCAGCTTGAGGGCTTCAGCGCGTACCCACATTCTGAATTGTGTCCAGAGTTGGTCTGAGGCAGCAGGATCAATCATTCCAGGACAAACCTGCTTTAGAGAAGCAATCCAATTCTGCAAGCCTGTTTCAAAATTCAAAATGCCAGAGCCAACATCTAGCTGTTTGGGTTTGGGAATGGCTATTTTATTTTTAAGATCAGCAAGGCGGTCAAGGACTGTTAAATCAATGAAGGTCCTGCTGTGGTCTTCTGTATTTTGTTTGGGAGATGGAGTGGGAGAGTCAGAAATGATAATTGGACTGTTTGGAGTATTTAGAGGGGTAGTTTCTGGTGAGGATGGCAGTTGGGGTATGTTTACAGTTGTACCACAAGGCAGCTGAATTGCCAAGGGTTGTGGTTCAGAGGATTGAGGTGAGAGAGGTTCAGGTGATGGAGTTTCAGAGTGTTGAAACTCAGGTTGTGGAGATGATGGTTGAGGTGAAAGTGGATGAAGTTCTGGTTGTGGAGAGGGAGGTGGAATTTCTGGTTGTAGAGAGGGAGGTGGAATTTCTGGTTCCTCTGGTATTGGAGATAATGTAGTTACTGGTTGTGGTGAATGGGGAGTTTCTGGTTGAGTGTTTGGATTTTCCGAGAGGGGAGCGGAAGAACATTGATCAATTTCAGAAAGAACTTTGTCAAGTTCTGATTCTGTTGATGTTGTGGGTTTTGGATTTTGGGATTTGGTGTGGGATCTCCTGAGAGTTAGTGACTCAGAAGGGTCAGCCTCTGGTTCAGTGTCATCAATGGTTGGTATGGGGATTGGGAGTTCATATGAAGCTGGGGTTGGGATTGATGTTGGAATAGCAGAAGAATTTAAAACATTAACAGCAGATAGATTACCTCTCTTCTTAGGGGTCTGTTGGGATGGTCCTTCTGAAGTAGCCTTTCTCTTCTTCGTCTTCTTCATAGTAACTTCTGGATTTTGCTGGTGCAGATCTTTAATGTTCAGAGTGGGATCTGTGCCATCAGCCTTGCAAGCATCCAAGTATCTGAGAACAATGACTGGTTTAGAGTCAATCTCAGAAAATATTGGAAAGTCTTCCAGAGGGACTCTTCTGCTGGTGATGTCAGCAAGAGGAGTGACGCTGGGCTCCTTTCTGATATTCTCTATCAGTTTCATTTTCTTCAGATTCTTGGCATTCAGAAGCTTGCCAACAATAGGTTCAATAGAGCTTAATTCCTGTGCTTCTGTAAGGTGTTCAATCAACCTATTCTCAGTTAGAATATCTGATATTAACCTGCCAAAGGGTATCCAATCCCTTTTTGTCCTTTCTTCTTCTCTTGTCTCCTTGACGCTGGTCCTGAGGTGATTAAACAGAAGATGAGCCAAGTTAATCTTTACCTTCTGATTAATAAAATAGATTAGAAATTGCTGATCTATATTTATATAATCAGGAGAGCTTATGGGCTTCCTGTGATTGAAGCACCCCAGAATAATCTTCACCCATATTCTGTGCTGATCCTTCAAATCTCTGATTTTGCTACTGGGAACCCCATGGGTGAAAATCTCTCTTGCAATGACAGCAGCATCTGAGCATCTTTCTGCCTTGTCGATACAGCGGATACCACCACCTGTGTATCCAATCAATCTTGCAATGTGATCCTCAGTGATCACAATCTTCTTTCCCATGATACAGGAGGTAACTTGATGTGTTGATGAAGACGCATGAATCTAGAGTTCCTTGACCAATACAGGGAACGTTGGACCCACCAACCTATCAAAGTATCTCTCCCATCCTTGTGCCCTAATTTCTTCTGTCAAATCGAATCCATTTTCTTTCAGACTGGTGAAATCAACAATCAGTTCAGACAGAACTTCCAAGTTCTTCACTGGTGTAAGTAGAGTTCTGAAGGGAATTTGGTATTGTTCAGATGAAGCCTCCTTCTGAGAACCTGCAGAAACATTGCTAGAGGTTGCCATGTTCACACTTAGGGTTTCTTTTAGAAAAGCTTGAAAAAGGGTTTCTTTTGAGAAAGATGAATACAGAAGTGAGAATGCAGAAAATATTTGTATGAATGTAAGAGACGGTAAAAGTTTAATGAATGATGTTAATGTGCTTAAATAGATTTCAAAATGTGTTTTGAAAATGTAAACGGTTTTAAGAAAGAGAATTAATTCATGATTACAGTTTAACTCATGATTACACGCATTTAATGCTTGTTGATTTTGGGGGATTTGAGAAAGATACTTGGAACGGTTACCAGACATGTGTCTCAATGCATCCAATCAGCGTTTTTCCTTCTCAGAAGCGTGCACGCGTGTTCTGCTTCAGAGATTTGCTGATGATTGGATGACACTTGTTTGATTTAGTGAGCAGCACGTCTATCCTTGAGCTGAAATGCTCAGATCTTTAAGAATAGAATCTGATACAATCTGCATGTCTATCTTTCTGAAAGGAGATTGATCAGAAGTTCACAGTAAACAGAAAACACATTCTGAAGGTTAATATATAAAATTAAAACATTTTCACTCTGGGCAGAGCTTCATGCTGAGATGTTTCAGAATGAAGTTGAACCTATCTTCAGAAAGTGGTTTAGTGAAGATATCAGCCCATTGATGGTCTGTATTAATAAATTTTAAGTTCAAAATTCCTTTCTGAATATAGTCCCTAATGAAGTGATGTTTTATTTCTATATGCTTAGCCCTAGAATGCAAAATAGGATTTTTACTTAAGCAAATGGCAGAGGTATTGTCACAGAGTATAGGGATGTTACTCTCAAAAATCTGGAAGTCTTCAAGCTGACTTTTCATCCAGAGCATTTGTGTGCTGCATCCAGCTGCTGCTATGTACTCAGCTTCTGCTGTTGATAGCGCAATTGTGGATTGCCTTTTGCTGGACCAAGAGATCAGATTTTCTCCCAGAAACTAGCAGCTTCCAGAAGTACTTTTATGCTCTACTCTGTCTCCAGCAAAGTCAGCATCGCAGTAGCCTACTAAGCTGTAATCACTAGATTTTCTATAAAATAAACCCAGATTAGTAGTACCTTTCAGATACTTGAAAATTCGCTTAACAGCTGTTAAGTGAGATTCTCTAGGATCTGATTGGAATCTAGCACAAATACATACGCTGAATAAGATATCAGGCCTTGAAGCCGTCAGATAAAGGAGAGAACCAATCATACCTCTGTAGACCTTCTGTTCTACCTTTTTGCTTACCTCTTCTCTTTCCAGAATGCACGTGGGATGCATTGGAATCTTTGATGACTTGCATTCTGAGAGGTCAAATTTCTTCAGAAGTTCTCTGACATATTTTCTCTGATGAATGTAAGTTCCCTCGGGATTTTGATTGATCTGAATTCCCAGAAAGAATTTCAGTTCTCCCATGAGGCTCATCTCAAATTCTGCCTGCATACACTTAGCAAATTTTCTTCCAAGAGAAGGATTAGTAGATCCAAAAATAATATCATCAACATAAATTTGGCAAACTAAGATGTCATTCTTAACTGACTTACAAAATAAGGTAGTGTCCACCTTCCCTCTGGTGAATTCTTTTTCTAACAGAAAGTTACTTAGTCTTTCATACCAAGCTCTGGGAGCTTGTTTCAGACCATATAGTGACTTCTTTAGTTTTAAAACATATTCTGGATTTTTTGTACTTTCAAAACCAGGGGGTTGGTGCACATAAACCTCTTCTTCTATATAACCATTTAAGAATGCACTCTTGACATCCATCTGATACAGAGTGATGCCTTTGTTAACATCAAACGAAATTAAAAGTCTGATAGATTCTAACCTGGCGACTTGAGCAAAGGTTTCTATATAGTCTATCCCCTCTTGCTGACTATAACCTTGTGCTACCAGTCGTGCTTTGTTTTTGATAACTTCACCTTGTTCGTTCAGCTTATTTCTGAACACCCATCTTGTTCCAATGACGTTGAATCCTTTTGGTCTGGGAACGAGATCCCATACGTCATTTCTGGTGAATTGATTCAGCTCTTCTTGCATTGCTAGAATCCAGTCGTTGTCCAGAAGTGCTTCATCAATAGAAGAAGGTTCAATCAGAGACACAAGTCCCATGAGGGATTCTTCAGAGTTTCTGAAGCTGGCTCTTGTTCTGATTGGATCTTCCTTTCTTCCTAAGATAGTTTCTTCTGGGTGATCCAAGCTGCTTCTGGGTAGTCTTTTCTGAAGTTGATCAGCAGTTGTTGCTAGATTGCTTGCAGTGCTCCTTTCAGATGTTGAAGGAGTGTATTTGTTGAGAGCTTCTGATGACTTGTCTTCAGAACCTGTAAATTCAACTTCCATACCTGCAAAAACTTCATTCTGCTTTGACTTTTCAGAGTCAAGCTTATCATCAAACGAACACTGATTGATTCTTCCACAATCTGTGTTTCTGTATTGTATACTTTATACCCTCTTGAGAGTTCAGAGTATCCTAACATAATACACTTCTGTGCTTTAGAGTCAAACTTGTTCAAATAATTTTTTTTGTATTTAACATAAAACAAGTACATCCAAATGGATGAAAATATGAAATGTTGGGTTTTATGTTCTTCCACAATTCATATGGAGTCTTTTCCAGAATAGGTCTTATTGAGATTATATTCTGAATGTAGCACGCTGTGTTTATTGCCTCTGCCCAGAAGATCTTAGCAACATTTGTCTCATTGATCATGGTTCTGGCCATTTCTTGCAATGTTCTGTTCTTTCGTTCTACAACTCCATTTTGTTGGGGAGTTTTTAGGACAAGAGAAATCATGCAGAATGCCTCTGTCATTAAAGAATGACTCAAAATCTTTGTTTTCAAACTCTCCACCATGATCACTTCTGACTTTAACGATTCTAAGATCCTTTTCATTCTAAACTTGGTTATAGAAGGTGACAAACACAGAGTGTGACTCGTCCTTGTGTCTTAAGAACTTTACCCATGTCCATCTGCTATAATCATCTACGATTACTAACCCATACTTCTTGCCACTGACTGAAGCAGTTTTAACTTGTCCAAATAAGTCAATGTGCATAAGTTCTAATGGCTTAGAGGTAGAAACAACATTTTTAGATTTGAAAGAAGGTTTTGCAAACTTGCCTTTCTGACATGCTTCACACAGAGCATCTGAATTGAACTTTAGATTAGGAAGTCCTCTGACCAGATTGAGTTTGTTAATCTGAGATATTCTTCTCATACTAACATGCCCCAATCTTCTGTGCCAGATCCATTGCTCGTTGTTAACAGACAGAAGACACTTTACATTCTGACTTTTCAGTTCAGAAAGTTTGATTTTATAAATGTTGTTTTTCCTCTTTCCATTAAATAGGATAGTTCCATCTTTCTGACTAACAGCTTTACATGATTTTTGATTAAAGACTATATGATAACCGTTATCACTTAATTGACTTATGGATAATAGATTATGCATTAATCCATCTACTAACAGAACATTATTTATAGAGGGAAGATTTCCATTACCTACAGTTCCAGAGCCAATGATCTTTCCCCTCTGATTGCCTCCAAAGCCAACTTGGCCTCCAGGCTTAAGTTCCAGGCTTTGGAACATATGCCTTCTTCCTGTCATGTGTCGAGAGCAGCCAGAGTCCAGGTACCATGACTGGTGTTTCTGATTTGCTGCTAAAGATATCTGCAACATGTATTATTTTATCCTTAGGTACCCAGATTTTCTTGGGTCCTGATTTGTTAGATTTACCAAAACTCTGGTTGAATTTTGGTTTCACATAATACTTACTACTAGTATATTTAATATCATGTGTGTGACCATACACAAAATGTGAGTTCAGAGGAGTGTGTTTAATAGTTAAATCCATGGCATTCTTTGGTGTAGGAACCTTACCTTGGTATCCTATTCCCTTTCTTCCGTTTCTGCTAACTCCATAGATCATTGAAGCCATTTTGCTTCTATCTCTGCTTTTAGCAAGGAACTTCTGAAAGCTATGATCATACTCCTTGATGATCTCATCAGCACTGCTGGGAGTTTCAGAAATTGTTTCCTTCTGAGAGTTTTGTAAAACATTTTCTAACTTTAAAATTTTATTTTTCAGCTCAGAATTTTCCAATTTAAGACTCTCAGTCTTATCAGAGTCAGATTCAAGATTCCTTTTCAGGTTTCTGAATTTAACTCTAATCTGCTGGTACCTTTCCAGAATTTCGTTAAGGCTTTCAGCAAGTTCAGCCTTAGTAAAATTAATTGCAAAGTCAGGAAATACCTCTTCAGTGTTTGATTCTGAGTCTGATTCAGAAGCTTCACTGTCTTCTGAAATGTTGGCCATGAGAGCTATGTTTGCTCTCTCATCATCTGATTCTGAGTCAGCTTCAGACGAGTCAGAGTCATCCCATGTAGCCATGAGACTTTTCTTCTTTTCTCTTCCAAACTTCTTTTTGGGCTTTTCCCTCTGAAGCTTTGGGCAGTCACTCTTGTAGTGTCCTTGCTCATTGCATTCATAGCAGATGATGTCCTTGGTGTTTGGCTTTTTGCTTCCTGAGGAGCCTTCAGATCTTCTGTATCCAGAGGAAGAATCTGACCTTCTGTATCTGGAAGAGGACTCATTCTGATCAGATCTTCTGGGATTCCTGAACTTCCTTTGCCTCTGCTTCCATAGTTGGTTCACTCTTCTGGAGAGGAGGGAAAGTTCGTCATCTTCTGATGAGGATCCATCAGATGTTTCTTCAACTGCCTGCAAAACTTTAGACTCAGATTTTTTGTTAGATTTTAATGTTATAGGCTTACCTTGCTTCTGAGGTTCATCAGCTTCCAGCTCTATCTCGTGACTTCTGAGGGAGCTGATAAGTTCCTCCAGAGAAATTTTGTTGAGATCTTTAGCTAGCTTCAGCGCTGTAACCATTGGCCTCCACTATTTTGGCAAGCTTCTGATGATCTTCTTGACATGATCAGCAATAGAGTATCCTTTGTCCAGAACCTTTAGACCAGCCACCATAATTTGGAATCTTGAGAACATTGTTTCAATGGATTCACTTTCTTCCATTTTGAATGCCTCATACTTCTGAATGAGCGCAAGAGCTTTAGTTTCTTTGACCTGAATGTTGCCTTCATGCGTCATTCTGAGTGAGTCAAACATGTTCTTTGCTGTGTCTCTGTTAGAGATCTTTTCATATTCAGCATAAGAGATGGCGCTGAGAAGAATGGTTCTGGCCTTGTGGTGATTTTTGAAGTCACGCTTTTGTTGATCAGACATTGCTTTCCTGTCAATCTTATGACCGCTTGCATTCACTGGGTGCGTGTATCCATCTGTCACCATGTCCCACAGATCAGCATCATGTGCCAGAAAGAAGCTTTCAATTCTGTCTTTCCAGTAATCAAAATTTTCTCCATCAAAGACTGGAGGTTTGCCGCTGAATCTGTCTCTGTCTTCATTATTGTCATTGCTGTTGTGTTGATATGTTCCTGCCATTGTGTTTTTCTGACGCTGGATATTGTACTGACACGGTTAAGTGTTTTAGCTCAGAACAAGGCGCTCTGATGCCAATTGAAGAAGTGAAAAATACAAGAAGGGGGGTTGAATTGTAAAAACTTGAAATCAATTGCAGTCAACACGGTATTTTTATCCTTGTTCGTTTGATCTCAAACTACTCCAGTCCACCCGTCAAGGTGATTTCGCCTCTCTCCAACGAGGTCTTAATCCACTATATTCAACTGAATATTACAACTGCTTTAACAACTGCTAAAGCCTTCTTGAGTCAAACCACAAACCGGTTTCTCAAGGAAATACTTTCTTTTAGATAAATGAAATCTAAGTGTGTTGAATGTTTTCTACAAAAACTGTTTATCACAACAGTGATACTACACACGTTAAGCTTATGAGAACTAGAGTGCTAAAATAATGAGTAAAGAATTTGAGAGCTTTATCAAACTGAGAGTGAGGAAGATGATGAATAGCTTTAGGCGTGTAGAGAGTTGTAGAGCATTAGCCAATTCAATCTTCACTGACTTGTTTATATAGCATTGGAAAATGGTACGTTGGAGTCAGTTAATTCCATTTCAATGCCAATAACATTCTTTCCAAATTAAGAAGATCTTTGTCTGGAATAATGTCGTTGATAATAACGTATCTTGAATGCACAGTACCGTTGCCACTTAAGCGTGTTCTGGCTTTGGCTTATTCTGACGCTGCTAGGTGCTGATGAGTTGTTGTTTTCTTGATCAGAGTTCAGATTGTTACGCGCATATCTGTTCATCAAGCTTCAGCGTAAGCACATGTTGATCTTCTGATTCTGGTATCTGATATAACATCCTCTGATGCTGATGTTGATATTTCATCTTCTGATGCTGATGATGATATTCTCTTGCTGATACCCATCAGAGTTTCTGTAAAACAGAATGTAATTTTTAGGTAGCATATATGTCTTACATGAATCATACAATTAATATATCTTTGCATTTTGTTATCATCAAAACTTAAACTTAGGGTAGTAGATTCAAACTTTGTTCTAACAAACTATACCAATAGCTTCCTGTGGTCTTTAACAATACAAAACAAACAAGAAATCACATCAAATGCTTATGAATCATGAGTTTCGATTATGAGAAAAATATGCAAACCGTGAATTTGTTCTTGACAGTTTCTTGAGCTTTAGCGCTTGGTTTCAATTGCAACACGTCCCTGACACTTCCAGCAATGTGTTAGAAACAACCAAAGTCCTTGAATTGGCCTGGAAGATAGAAAACAGTTTTCAAGTTTCTTGAGTTTTTTTCAATGTTGCTATGGCTTTTTCTGCAGCAAATTCACGTTTGTGGAATTAGGGTTGGCTTGTGTACTTATAGTATAATAGAATTAGGTCAAATCCTTGAGCAAAGATCCATTGAATAATGGTTTGAATATTTGATTTGCAATCATATATTTTTGAATCTTTTTGATTGGAAAAACTTGCCAAACTTGGAGATTCTTGTCCCTTTGATTTGCACACGAAATTTCCAGCATATATTGACCACTTTTGCTTCACAAAAAGATTGAAAAATCAAATCTTTGTATTTCCTACAATTTAAATTAATTAAATGAATTAAAATTGATTAAAAATCCAAATAATTAATAAAAATAAGAAAAATAAGTTCAAATAAGCTTAATGGGTCGTGCATAGGCCTTGGATAAAGTTTCAAGAAGAAATTTGAGGCCCATTAGCAAAAACAAAGTGTTTTGAGCAAAGTTGACTTTTGCAAATTCACAAAAATTTCCCAACTTCTCCTATGCATATCTTGCTCAATTTTGATCATATGAACATGTTATTGGATATTTTAGAAAGGTCTTGAAGTCCTCTAACCAATGCCTTTGGTCCCATGTTATTTGGATTTACCAATCTCAAGTTATGGTCTTTGACTTAAAGTGCATTTTTGTTGACTTTTGAAATTGACCTATAATGTAGAAATTGATAACTTTTTGTGAGAGCATTTATTGTACTTGGAAAGTGAAGATGGATTGTAGGAAATGTCATCCCCTTCAAAATGAGCATTGGATGGCATTTTTCTGATGAACCATGAAAAAGTTATGCCCTGGTCAAGATACAGTTGACTTTTCTGCTGTCCAAAAATAGTAATTTTTGCATCTTGATGATTTTTGAGCCATGCTTGTGGAATCATGATCAAGATTTGATCAAATGATGATTGTGGACTCAAAATAAGATGTTGACCAAAAATTCTGACTTTTGACTGCAAAATGACTATTTTACCCCTGCAATTGATTGTGAAGCAAATGGAGCTTTTGACTATGCAAATTGACACTGTGAGTCTTGAAACTTGACATGTAGGTGCTTGAGAATGCATATGGGCCTATGAGACTTGATTGAGCCATTGAAAACCCCAAATTCATTGAAAGAACCAAAACCCTAATTTTGACTGGCTTAGGAGGCATTTGGATTGTGCAACCTTTGAGCAATCTTGAACCATTTGAAGATGATTCTTGACAAACCTTGAAGAATATGGGAGGGCAAATTTTGGGGTACAATAATATGTGTTTGGTGCCAAATGTGAAGATACCTGCAAAGTTCAAAGTGTCAGAGTTCGAAAAGTACAAGGGAAACACTTGTCCTTGTGCTCACTTAGTGATGTATGTAAGGAGAATGTTTACCCATATAGATGATAAATTCCTGTTAATTCATTTCTTTCAAGACAGTTTGACCGATGCAGCATTGAAACGGTACATGAGCCTGGACAGTGCCAATATTCATTCTTTCAACGACTTGGATGAAGCGTTTATCAGATAGTATAAATATAATATGTACATGGCACATGATCGTGATCAAATCAGGGCCATGGTCCAGAAGGACAAGGAGTTATTTAAGGAATATGCATAGAGATGGCGTGAAGTAGCCGCCCAGGTGATTCCTCCAATGGAAGAAAAAGAGATGAGAAATATTTTTCTAAAGACACTAGGTGCATTCTATTATGAAAGAATGGTGGCGAGTGCACCCAGTGACTTTACTGAAATGGTGGGATGGGCGTCTGTTTAGAAGAAGCTATAAGAGAAGGTCGTCTGACAAAGAGTGAAAATTCCGGCAATACGAAAAAAACATCATTTGAATTTGTTAAGAAGAAATAAGGAGAAACAAACGCTATTATTTAAGAAAGAAGGGTTAATCCTCCTAGATGAAATCATCAGCGCCATCAACAGGTTTCCTCGATAACTCTGATTGTAAATGCTGCTTCGACTATAGTCGCTTATCAAAGACCAGTCCCTCAAGGAAGTCAAGGGCAGAATCAAAGGAGTCAACTTTTTGACTCTACCCCCCATGAGCTATGCAGAGTTACTCCCATCATTGATCCAGAAAAAGTTGGTCCAAACTAGGCCACCTCTTGCCATACCATAACCATTGCCTTGGTACTGCAAGGCGGATCAAACGTGTGTTTTCCATAAGGGTGCACTAGGGTATAATGTGGAAAACTGTTATCCTATGAAGTACGAGGTACAGAAGATGGTTAGATCTGGCCTTTTGTCCTTCGAGGATGTCAGTCCTAATGTAAAAGGCAATCCTCAGCCAAAGCATGGAGGAACGAATGTTGTTAACATGGTTGGCGATTGTCCAGGGGACTTCTGCATTTATGATATTAACTTGGTCAGAGGAGAATTGGTAAAGATGCATGCAGACCTTTACAATTTTAGTTACTATACTCATGACCATGCTAGTTGTGGTATTTTTAGCACTGATATACAAGGTTGCGATAAGATAAAGGTTGATTTGCAAGAGATGATGGATGAGGGCCTCATCCATATAATCAGGCCTAAGGAAGAATATGAAGAGGAAGTGAACATGGTCTTTGGGTGTCTTGGAGAATTAAGGATCTTTGATGTGGACCATATGAATTATGATCTCGTGCAATTGCATGCTACTTTCTGTCACATGGCTGGTCAGGTAGAGCACCACTATGGATCTTGCTGAGTTTGCTGCAGGGATTCCCAAGGATGTTCCATTGGAAGAACAGGTATTCAGTTGTTATTGGATAATGGAACAATCAAGGTGTCAAGCCAAAGAGATTATTACCATGAGGTTAATATGATCGAGGTTTGCTTGGCTGAGGATGAATAGGATGATAAATATGCTTATGCAGATGAATTCTTTTCCTCAGATGAGGATATGTTCTCCAGAGGTGATTCTTTGATGTCCAAATTTTCAGAAGAAGGTGTGAACATAATTGTGCCTTGTTTAATTGATTCTTCCCCTATTGAAATTGAATATTGTAGTAAGCCAGTTGTTTCCCATGTGGTGATTTGCTTTCCAGGGCCCATTCCTTACAAGTCACATAAAGTTGTAACGTACAAGTACAATGCTACTATTTTAGAGGATGGTGTGGAAGTTCATATCCAGCCTTTGTCTAGTATTGAGAATATTGCTAAAACTAGCAGGGTGACATGCAATGGTCGTGTATTTGCACCAGTTATTAGGGGAAGTGTCATTGCTAAGAAGAAACTTACAGAAGGTGTTGAGAATAAGAAAGTTGTAGGAGAGTCCAGTGGTTCTACCCTGGAAAAAGATGTGGATGATATTTTGAATATTATCAAAATGAGCATTACAGAATTGTAGATCAACTATTGCAGACTCCTTCAAAGATATATATCCTAGCATTATTGATGAATTATGTTGCCCATAGAGAATCTTTAATGTGGGTGTTGGATCAAGCCTTCGTGGAGTGTGATATGTCGTTAGATCAATTCAGATGTGTGGTAGGTAATATTACATCTTGTAATAACCTAAGCTTTTGCGATGATGAAATGCTTGACGAAGGGAGGAATCACAACATAACTCTCCACATATCCATGAACTGTAAAAATGATTCATTATCAAATGTACGGATTGATAATGGGTCCGCCTTAAATGTTATACCAAGGAGTACGCTGATGAAGTTGAAATATCAAGGGGCTCCCATGCCCCCAAGTGGTATTATTGTCAAAGCTTTTGATGGATCAAGGAAGTCAGTTATTGGGGAAGTCGATCTGCCTATTCACATAGGCCCACACTTGTTCCAGATCACTTTCCAAGTCATGGATATTGTGCCCGCATACAGTTGTCTACTGGGAAGTCCATGGATACATGAAGCAGGGGTTGTCACTTCCAGTCTACACCAAAAGCTGAAGTTTGTATGCGAAGGCAAAGTGGTTATTATAAATGGAGAGCAAGCATTACTGATATCTCATCTATTGTCTTTCATTATTGTGGGGGTAGATGAAGTTGTTGCGGGGACACATTTCCAAGCTTTGTCAATTGATAACATAAGAGAGAATGAGAATTCTATGGCTTTCAAAGATGCTCAGCAGGTTGTGCGCAATGGTCCAAGTAAAGTATGGGGGTAAATTGTTGATCCTCCGGTAAACAAGAATAGGGCTGGTTTGAGATTCTCTACAAGGAATGGAAAACTTGACAGTTTGAAGTCAAATTCTACTTGGAGCAGCTATCAGGATATTTTCCACAGCGGAGGCTACCTCCATCCAACTGCTTCTGGAGTTAATGCCATTGTAGAGGATGGAGAAGAACAGGAGATGCCAAATTATGTGATGCCTGGAGTCAAAATCCAGAACTGGGTCACTTATGATGTTCCCTCTTGCATCCATGTCTCAAAGTAATTTGTTTTGTTTATCTTTTCAAAAAGCTTTCACCCTGCCCAAGGTGAAAGTTAATATTGTATGAGCTTATCTGTTTTCTTTGCTAATTAAAATCATTAATAAAATATGTCTTTGATTCTCAAATTATGTTTTATTTTCTACTTATTTCTTGGAAAATGGTAATCAGAAAAAACCCTTTTTGGAATAAATAGAAACTGTAAAATAAATATGCATGATCACTTGATATATATGTCAATTTCTAAAAAGCAATCATAAATCACATGTGCAGATTAATTAATAAACTTGTTGAATACAATGACCCTGCACCCTCTCTCAACTTCGAATACCATATGCTTGGGACAGAAGAATAATATGATGATATTTTAGAAGAGGTTTCGCGGTTGCTCGAGCGTGAGGAAAATGCCGTTCATCCATATAAAAAGCCGTTGGAGACCATCAATTTGGGTTCAGAGGAGGATCCAAAGGAAGTCAAAATTGGAGCATTGTTGCATCCTGATGGGAATAGCATGTTGACTGAACTATTGAAAGAGCATGTGGACATATTTGCTTGGTCGTACCAAGATATGCCTGGTCTAGATACGGATATTGTGGAACATCATTTGCCTTTGAAGCCAGAGTGCCCGCCGGTCAAGCAGAAATTGAGAAGAACTCACCCTAATATGGCAGTACAAATTAAAGAAGAAGTGTTAAAGCAGATAAATGCTGGTTTTCTAATGACATCAATGTATCTTCAGTTGATTTCCAATATTGTCCTTGTACTAAAGAAAGACGAAAAAGTTAGATTACAGAGATCTAAATAAAGTTAGTCTAAAATATGACTTTCTATTGCCACATATTGATATGTTGGTTGATAGCACTGCAAAATTCAAAGTATTCTCGTTCATGGATGGATTTTCCGGATATAATCAAATCAGAATGGCTCCTGAGGATATGGAAAACACAATGTTTATCACACCCTGGGGAACATTTTGTTACAGAGTGATGCCCTTTGGGTTGAAGAATGCTAATGCAACGTACCAGAGCGCTATGAGAACCCTATTCCATGATCTGATGCACAAGGAAATTGAGTTATATGTTGATGACATGATTGCCAAATCACAGGCCGAAGCAGGGCATGTGGAAGATTTGTTGAAGTTGTTTCAGCGTTTGCGAAAGTATCGCCTCCGTTTGAATCCAAACAAATGCAACTTCAGTGTCCGGTCAAGGAAGTTGTTGGGTTTTATTGTCATTCAGAGAGGGATTGAAGTTGACCAAGATAAAGTCAAAGCAATTCAAGAAATGCCTGGACCAAGGACTGAAAAGCAAGTTAGAGGCTTCCTTGGGCATTTGAATTACATTTCCAGATTCATTTCCCACGTGACTGCAACATGTGAACCAATTTTTAAGTTGTTAAAGAAAGATCAGAGTTGTGTGTGGACGGACGATTTCCAAAGGGAATTTGAAAGTATCAAAGAATATTTTCTTGAACCTCCCATCTTGCTCTCTCCCGTTAGAGGAAGATTATTGATCATGTATCTAACAGTGTTGGATAGTTCTATGGGCTATATTTTGGGACAACAGGATGAAACAGGAAAGAAATAATATGCCATCTATTATCTCGGTAAGAAATTTATTGACTGTGAGTCGTAGTATTCTATGTTGGAAAAGACATGTTGTGCTCTGGCCTGGGCGGCAAAGCGGTTGTGGCAACATATGCTAAATCATACTACTTGGTTGATTTCCAAAATGGATCCAATTAAGTATATTTTTGAAAAGCCCGCTCTTACCGGGATAATTTCCCGTTGGAAGATGTTATTGTCCGAATATGACATTGAATACCGTACTCAAAAGGCCATAAAAAGTAGTGTGCTGGGGAATTATCTTGCTCACCAATCGCTAGATGACTATTAATCTGTCAAGTTTGATTTCCCTAATGAGGATGTGATGTTCGTGAAAGCGAAAGATTGCGATGAACCTTGGCCTGGGGAAGGACCAAATCCTGAATCTCGTTGGGCATGGTTTTTGATGGAGCTGTGAATGCCTACGGAAAAGGGATCGGTGTTGTGATTATCACTCCCCATGGATCACACATCCCTTTTACTGCAAGGCTAACATTTGATTGTACCAATAATATGGCGGAGTATGAGGCTTGTATCATAGGGCTCGAGGAAGCCATTGTTCTCTGAATTAAAGTTCTAGATGTTTATGGTGATTCATATTTGGTAGTGAATTAAATTAAAGGAGAATGGGATACTCGTCATTCTGGCTTGATCCCTTACAAAGATTATGCTAGAAGACTATTACCCTTCTTTAACAAAGTTGAATTCCATCATGTTCCCAGAGATGAAAATTAGATGGCGGATGCTTTGGCAACTCTAGCTTCTATGTATCAAGTGAATACTTGGAATGATGTGCCTCATATCACAGTGCAACGTTTGGATAAACCGGCTCATGTGTTTACAACAAAGGGAGTAACTGATGAAAAACCTTGGTATTTTGATATCAAGCATTTTCTTCAGACTCGGAAATACCCAGCTGGTGCGTCAAATAAATATAGAAAGACATTGAGAAGGTTGGCAGGAAACTTTTTCCCCAACGAAGATGTGATATACAAAAGAAATTATGACATGGTCTTGCTCAAATGCGTGGTTAGACACGAAGCAGACATATTGATGCATGAAGTCCATGAAGGTTCCTTTGGTACTCATGCCAATGGACATTCGATGGCAAAGAAGATGCTCAGTGCAGGTTATTATTGGCTGACAATGGAATCTGACTGTTACAAGTTTGCAAAGAAGTTCCATAAGTGCTAGATTTATGCTGGCAAAATTCATGTGCCTCCGAAACTTCTCAATGTTATTTATTCCCCATGGCCTTTTTCTATGTGGGGTATTAACATGATTGGAATGATTGAACCAAATACGTTGAATGGACATCATTTCATTTTAGTGTCAACTGACTACTTCACCAAATGGGTGGAAGCAGCTTCATATGCTAATATCACTAAGAATATGGTAGTGTGATTTATCAAGAATAATCTCATATGTCGGTATGGTGTGCCAAGCAGGATTATCATCGACAACGGCTCAAATTTGAATAACAAGATGATAACAGAACTTTGAAGAAATCAAGATTTCCCACCACAATTTGTTTCCCTATAGGCCAAAGATGAATGAGGTTGTTGAAGCTGCTAATAAGAACATCAACAAGATCGTCTAGAAAATGGTTGTTACTTATAAAGATTGGCATGAGATGCTCCCTTTTTCTCTGCATGGGTATCGAACATCTATCTGCACTTCAACAGGGGAAACCCCATTCTCTCTTGTGTATGACATGGAAGCAGTGCTCCCCGTTGAGGTTGAGATTCCCTCTTTACGTTTGATAATGGAAACCAAGTTGTCAGAGGCTGAATGGGTCCAGAATAGGTTTGACTAGTTGAATTTGATTGAAGAGAAAATAATGACGGCCTTGTGTCATGGTCAGTTATACCAGAAAAGAATGAAGAAAGCTTTTGATAAGAAGGTCATACCTCGTGAATTAAGAGAAGGCGACCTCATGCTCAGGAAGATCATGTCCTTTAACGCTGATTCTAGGGGAAAATGGACTCCTAATTTTGAAGGCCCATATGTTGTCAAGAAAGCCTTCTCTGACAGTGCATTGATTCTTAAAACAATGGATGGCAAGGAGTTCCCATGTCCTATGAATATTGATGTAGTCAAGAAATACTTCTCCTAGAAAAATAAAAGAATAACTCACTAAGACGAAAACCCCAAAGGGCGGCTTAGGCAAAAAGGAGCGTCTCAGTAGGCCGAAAACCCGAAAGGGCGGTCTAGGCAAAAATTAGAGACATAAGTATAATAAATTTTTCCCGATAGGTTGAAAACCCGCAAGGGAAACCTAGGCACAAGTTAGGGATTTTCTAGAAAGTAACTGCATCAGACAAGACTTGATCATTGAAGCAACAATCTTCTTGGATTTTCATTACTCTTCAATCGAATTCTCTGCTAAGGAATTCAAAGTTGTTAGGGAGAATAGTGGTCATTGTAACTCAATGTATCTTTTCCAATGTATATTACCATTTTCCAAACTTTGTAATCATCTATGGAGTCTCGCCATTTGCGGACTACTATCCTATTAATAAAGTTTGAGCTTTTATCTAATGCCTTGTAATTCTTATTTTATTCAGCTTACAAAGACTTTAATTATTATTGATAGTAATGATCAAAGCAAACAAATTAAATAACAAAATTATTTTTTGAAAATAATTTACAAATTACTTATTGCTTTAGATTTTGTGACTCAAGGAGAACATAAATAGTGACTCCAATGACGGACAAATTCAGAAAATTTTGAAAGTCTGATTTCCCCAAGAAAATTCTCCCAAGGTACTTTTGCTAGAATGAGTATGATCTTCATGTGTTTCCCATTTATTTGAAGATGGGACCAATTGGTGTATGTTGCGATGTTGGGTTTGTGATCCCATCTTCACCAGACAAGTCTTGGTACATTATGATCTCGGGTTTTCCTGATTTGAAGTCTTTATCTCCGATTTCCCAATAAGGTCTTCACTCATGTAACAAAAGTATCTTCTCTCCATGCATGTTGAGTTGGAATCACTTGCAAAACATCGCCCTTTTGCAGTGCTAGCATTTTTTGTTGTTTTCCTGGTAACTAGGAAAGGGTAATGCCTTTATTAAGAAGTGCCGAAACAATTTTCAACTTTTTTGGGTTTTCTCTTGCCAAGTACTGGGTTTGATTTAAAATTCCCATAAGTCTGATTTCTTGCTGTAATGTTTGACTTCTTAAATCCATGGATAGGGATATCCCCATGGATGTTTCAAAATTTCTCCCTAGAGAAGTTGGTGCAATCCTCGCTCTTAGTATTGAAGAATGTCTCTTGTTTTCCCCTCGACAATATGTTTCCCTCATCATTGAAACCTGTGTGGTATTCCCCAGTGAAGCCTGGAGGAGGATGTTATCACGATATTGTGTTTATTTGTTGTTTTGATTTTGTTCCTTCCCAGTGAAGTTAAGCCATGGAATAGGAATTTGTTTCCTCAGTTGGTGCTTACTTTCTCATGGAATTTTCATCCTGAATGTAATTTAGCCGAGTATTAATTATACCCAATTGGTTTTATCTGGTTATCCCCAGTGTTATGTGTTTGTTTTGTCAACATATACATGATGACATTCATACATTCATACATACATCATGCATAGCTGAATTTAGATATTCATTGCTCATTTGCATTTTCTATTGTTGGAATATTACCCTGTTTTACAGAGTTGTGTTATCCTTCCTTCAATAGAGTATCAATCTTAAGAAGAAAGTGTATATCCTTTCAATTCCCCCCACTGCTCATTTGCATTTTCTATTGTTGGAATATTACTCTCATTTACAGAGTTGTGTTATCCTTCCTTCAATAGAGTATCAATCTTAAGCAGAAAGTGTATATCCTTTCAATTCCCCCCATTGAGCTATCCCTCATAGAAGAAGTTTTGTTTTAACTTTTCTTTAAGCTCTTTGTCTGGATAGAAGGTGCTTCCCTTTTGAGTTTATTTCTCATGAGGCGTTATTTTAGTTGACTGATTCATTCTGGTTTTTTTATGGTTTGAATTTGGGTTCCCCAACAGTAACATTATTATTTTTTATTTTTGTAAGCTTCGAGCCCTTGTGTGAGAATGTGCATTTATTTTGCACATAAAGACTTTATCTCCTCAACAGGAATATATTGGCATTTCCCCAGGAAGCCATGTTTCTTTCCCCAGGAAATCATTATTGCAATTCTCTCTCGTAACAGCAAGTGATAGGTCTCTTTATTTGAGCAACCTTTACTTCCCCAATAAGTCTTACAGTTCTCCGAGAAGATTCAGATTTGTTACTCCAATGAATGGTAGCCTTGTCTTTATGGAAGGTAGTTCCTTGTTGAGATTCTTTTTCTCCAATTAATGGTAGCCTTGTCTTTATGGAAGGTAGTTCATTGTTGATATCTTTTTCCAATGAATGGTAGCCTTGTCATTATGAAAGGTAGTTCGTTACTGAGATTTGTTACTCCAATGAATGGTAGCCTTGTCTTTATGGAAGGTAGTTTGTTGTTGAGATTCTTTTTTTCCGATGAATGGTAGCCTTGTCATTATGGAAGGTAGTTCATTGCTGAGATTTGATACTCCAATGAATGGTAGCCTTATCTTTATGGAAGGCAGTTCGTTGTTGAGATTCTTTTTCTCCAATGAATGGTAGCCTTGTCTTTATGGAAGGTAGTTCATTGTTGAGATTCTTTTTTTTTATGAATGGTAGTCTTGTCATTATAGAAGGTAGTTAGTTGTTAAGATTTGTTGCTCCAACGGATGGAAGCCTTGTCATTATGGAAGGTAGTTCGTTGTTGAGATTTGTTACTCCAATGAATGGTAGCCTTGTGTTTAGGGATGGTAGTTCGTTGTTGAGACTCTTAGTTACTCCAATGAATGGTAGCCTTTTCATTATGGAAGGAAGTTCGTTGCTGATATTTGTTACTCCAATGAATGGTAGAATTGTCTTTATGGAAAATAGTTCGTTGTTGACATTCTTTTTCTCCAATGAATGGTAGCCTTGTCTTTATGGAAGGTAGTTCGTTGTTGAGATTATTTTTTTCCCGATGAATGGTAGCCTTGTCATTATAGAAGGTAGTTCGTTGTTGAGATTTGTTACTCCAATGAATCGTAGCCTTGTTATTATGGAAGGTAGTTCGTTGCTGAGATTTGTTACTCCAATGAATGGTAGCCTTGTCTTTATGGAAGGTAGTTCGTTGTTGAGATTCTTTGTTACTCCAATGAATGGTTTCCTTGTTATTATGGAAGGTAGTTCATTGTTGATATATGTTACTCCGATGAATGGTAGCCTTGTCTTTATGGAAGGTAGTTCATTGTTGAGATCTTTTTCCAATGAATGGTAGCCTTCTCATTATGGAAGGTAGTTCGTTGTTGAGATTTTTTACTCCAATGAATGGTAACCTTGTCTTTATGAAAGGTAGTTCGTTGTTGAGATCTTTTTCCGATGAATGGTAGCCTTGTCTTTATGTAAGGTAGTTTGTCGTTGAGATTTTATTTCTCCGAAGAAGTTCATCTGTTTTCAGTCATGAGTATTGACTGCTTACCTTAATATTGAAATTTATTGGTATTATCTTACCACTTCTTTCCCCATTGGGTCGATGTTACCTTTTTGCTATCTCCTCAATGAGTGGATAGTTCGCAGTCATCTGTCGGTAGCTTTTATCCTTCACTTTCTCTTCTCAATTTTTAAGTTGAAGACACTTTATCTCCTCTTTGGGCTTTACCCCAAAAGATTCTGATCTTTTGCTCACCAGTGATTTATTTTCCTGGTCGACTTTTCCTTTTGAGCCTATTTTTATTTACTACATCCCCATTGGGGTCTTGCGTCCCTTTTGTATTTGTTCATTCGCATCCATAATCAAGAGTATTTCATGGCATCTTGGGCCCAAAAATAGGGCTTGTTTTATATTTAAGTATCTTCAATCGCGTCGACACGAAGATTTTTAACCTTCACATCTCCGGATAGAAGACACCTAAATAAGGGCAGCTGTTGTACCCCAATTTTTCCCCTAAGATCCCTCTATCACATCACATCAATTCAATCACAACAAGATCACACTAGGGTTTGGATCTTCTCCTTATCTTTAATTTTTGCTCATGGGGAATTACCAAGCACCTTGACTTGTATTTTGTGATCATATATGTTTTGTAGTGATTAACTTTTAGCTAACAGATACAATAAGTGTTTTCCCCAATTGATGATGTTGTAGGAGAAAGCACAATACATTCCATCAAGTTGATCTATAGGTTCATGAGTTCATTTTTGTGTCTTCTTCAACTAGGCTTCATTGAGGTTCAAGCTTCACTATTGAATAAATTTTTAAATAAAATCATGACAAAGTCTATTATGATTCATCATGCCTCAAGTTGTCAAAAAAAAGTTCAACGGTACAAGGGTTGATTAAAGAAGTTTGACATAGTTGGACAAGTCTTTGTTTCCATTTATCACAAGTGCACATCTCCTTCAATCACAAGATTTGAAAGTGGTTTTGGTTTATATGGTGTCTCCTTATCATTCTCAACAACTCATATTCACATGACAAAATTATTTGTCTAAGGAGGTAGGTCAAAATTGCAAAGGTTTCCCAGCGCATTTTCTTTCTCTAGGAGCTAGGGTTTTGAACTTCAAAGGGGTATATCTTACTCATCTTTTGGTATTTTTGAGTGATTCCAAAGACATGCTTCTCTTAAAAGGGTTATTAAAAAATTAGTTTAAAACTTTCAAGGAAATTTTGTGTGGAAGAAACTTAATGATGAAGAAATATTACAAGCCCTCTAGGTGAACCTTCAAATTCCATTAGTTGATTTTAAAAGATCATAACGTGGCCAATTCTTATCACCTTGAGCCCATTATTTTTCCACATTTATCTTAGAGATTTGAACTTCAACCTTTCTTTTAAGTGCAAAATGTGAAAATGGATGGAAGATGCCCTGAGGATGCAAAGGATTATAGGTCATTTTATGATTTTCTTTCCAATTTCAACAAGTCATAACTTCCTCAATTTTTGGAGATTTTGAATGGTTCAAGTCTCAAAATTCCATTCAAGAGGTCTACTTCATGCAATATTTTTTTATAAAGAGAAAATTTCAAGTGGAAGGCCATGTTTGGATGCAAGGTATTACAAGTCATTTTTGAAGAAAAAACCTAGAAATTTTCTAAGTATAGAAAGTCAACCTTTTTTTCTCAACTTTGACTCATTACAACTTTCAGCTCAAGCATCCATTTGATCCCATTCTTTTCACAATGAAAATCTTGTAACCTTGTCTTTATAAAGCATCAAGAATCATGTCCTAAGACTCCTTGAGTTGATAATTCCATTGATTTGAATTTGGTAACTTGAAACTGAAGTTTCTCCAAAAGTCGGAATTTAAAATCTTTATTTTGGCTTCTAATCACAAAATTCCCACACATTTTTTCTTCTAATCGTGTTTAGTAACTTTCCAAAAGAATTTACCATCATAAAACGCAAGGATTGGATGAGTTTTGATAAAAAAATAAGTCACACTTTTCCCATGATGCAGATTCACATGAATTCCCTCCAAACTGCATCATTTCACACGCTTGAACATTCCATTCACTTCCCTATAAATAGAGGATCATCTCTCATTCATTTCCTCAAGCTTGAAGAGCCAAAATCACTCTGTCAAACTCTCTCCATAACACCCTTTTCTGAGATTTTGAATTCTTATTTTTACCACTTTCCAATTTAATTTATTCCTTGATCCTTCATCATTGAACTTCCCTGAAGCTAACAAAAGAAGAATCAAGCCTTGAGGTGCCCGAAATCGGGCTAGCCAAGTCCATTTACACAAAAACTTCATCTAACTTCGTTCAAGTAGTTTAAGGCATCAAATCTTCTAACTCAAATTACTGGAATGGTCTATGATGTTCACTGATGCTTGCTATTAACTCAATTTTGTAGAAACAATGCATTTGATAATTCTAATTTTCGATTTTGACATTTTTAAACATCCCTGGTTTTTTTCCAAATCGACTACGCTGTGTTTTATATAAATTTGGCGCAAGGATATGGTTGTGATTGTCTTGAATAGACGCGTCTACTGGTACCACTATGAGCGCCTAAATTTACATATTCAATGACTTGAGGTTTGCCCTATTTACAGGAGGTTGGAGGTTGAAGACGACCTACAGGTCCTTTTTCAACCAATGACATCAGGCGGATTGTTTTAATTCTATTGGCTGGATTTTATTGTGATTCATGCGCGCGATCAGCCTTGGTCCATGATGCTCCCTAACCCCCGGTCCGTTAAATGTACCAGCACATATTAGAGAGGAAAGATCCAACACGCGTGATTTTTCTGTTTTTTTTTTACAAATTTATTTGTTAATTTCATTTTAATTTCAAAAATTCATAACTCTTTAATTTTTTATCCAAAAATTATATAAAAAAATATATAAAAATACCTTGAAGTATTTATGACTTTGTGAATATTTTTCATATTTTCAATTTTTGCTTTGTTTGCTTTATCTTAATTGTTTTAAAAATACTTTCTGACATTTTTAAATTCTGAAATTTAAAAACAAAAATCATTTTCATTATTTCCGACCCTCTGAATTTTGTGTGAAATTTTATCTTAATTTTTACTATTTTTGATCTTTTTTCCCTTATTTTAGCATTTTAAAAAATAACCAAAAATTTTATAAAAATATTTGAATTCATTTATGATTTTTCTATGGTCTCACTTAATTTTTCTTGATTAATTTGAATATAACTGCTATTCCCCCCCCCCCCCCCCCCCCCCCCCCTTATTTTCATTTTTAAAATAATTTAAAAAAACCTTTTTTCTTTTATTTTAAATATTATTTTATTTTTGTACATATTCTGACTATTTTCAATTTCGATCATGGACTTCATTAACATCATTGGATCTTAGGTGTTGAGTTTAACTCTACCAAAATGGATGAATGATTTTAATGATAGTTTGATTTTTTTTTTATATTTCCCTATCCCTCTTCATCTTATCCCATTTTTATTGTACTAAATGTTATTGGAGCATGATTTCTATATCATGTCTGAAAACATATGGTATATAGATTGCTATTGACCGGACTCAAAATAGGTGCGACTTCTATATAAGTCAACTTACGATTGCTTAACATAGCACTAAATTTTTTCCCAACTCGAGAAATGATCATTCGTGGCCCAAACCCATGTTTGTAAGCCCAACGATGTTAATTTGAACCCTTTGATCCAATAACCTTGAGATACATTGTTAGGAGGCTTTGGTTCTACCAATCCTCTAATGAATCTTCATCAATTTTGATCAAAGTGGATCACTTAAACATTATTGATCATTTAATGTTGCTTTGAGAATTCTTAAATGGATGATATACTTGACAAAAAGCAAATGCAACTTGTTGTTGAGAGGCTTTGGTTATACCAATCCTCTAATGAGTTTCAAATGCAAGATTCAAGATGGTCATTCAACTAACTACTATTTTTTAGCAATTGACTTTACTTTATGCTTTTACCTTATGCTTTTTACATTTCATTTTTTTTCATCTTTGCTTATTTGAGCATTTATCTTTTATGTCTTTCTTATTTTTGCTTACTTGAGCTTTTCATTTATTTTTGAAGATACTTAATAATCAACTTGAACCCTAAAAAACTTTAATGTTACTTGGACTACTTGGTTACTATCCTTGGCACTTTGGAGACATGGACTTCTTAGACTTAGGATTAGGGACCTTGACCTATGTTGGAGATCTTGTGATCTCAATTGTTATTTTGTCTGGAGTTCTTGGGGTTTACCCAAAAACATTGGGTTGTTTGTTTGATTTGTGTGCAGGTTATTATGATTACATGTTTTGTCTGTGATCTGGAATTCATTTGTACACAGTTGTTACTCTGTCTAATTTTTGTGAAGACTTAATGCAATTGGAGCTTGGTTTTCTTAAAGAGGTTATTGTAATTGTTTGTTTGGTTTCAAATCCAAAGTATAGAATTCTACATTGACTCATTGTGTCAAGTGTTGGCTTCTTGTTTGTTAGACGGTTATTTTCCCTAGATTTTACCTTATGCTCTAGGATAACCCCTTCATCTCCTCCCATCTTCTTTAATTTCAAAAATCTTCTCCCTCCTTTTGAAAACTCTTCTTGTTTTAAAACTTGAACCATTTTCATAATAAACTTGGACTGATGTCCATGCATTTTTAAAAATCATTTTCTTAATCAAACTTTAATCAACTTTATAATATATTGACATTTTTGTGAGAAGACTAAAAGTCAATCAATATCCTTCAAACTATTTTTGCCATTTTGGCTTTTTATCTTTAAAATTTTCTCAAAAGATTAGACTCTTGTAAATCCTTGTAGTGATGTAAACAACTATACTTCTATAATATGTAGTGAAGTGAGACATTTTCCACTTGGGTGTTTAGTGAAGCTTTGTTGATTTTAAAATTCAAGCTATATCCTCCACTTTGAGATGATGCAAATTCTCCTTTCTCATAATTGTGAGTAGTAAGTATGTTTTCCACTCGGGCAATGATAATGACGTCTTATCTCTTAAAAATTAATCAACACACTTGTGTTTAAAATTTTCTAAAGGTGAACTACGTGTGCCCTGATCCCCTATTGCGCGGAAAGGTGGTACGTAGGCACTAAAAGGTTCGCAACTGCGGTGGGTGCAAAAATTATTTAAAACATTTATTTCCTTGTCTCCACCATCTATTTTTATACAACATTTTATAGCTAAAATATACAGATTTTCAAAGAGGTTCTTGCAGAGAGTACCGTAGATGTTTAGGGTGCTAATACCTTCCCTTTGCATAACCAACCCCCTTATCTAGATTATTTCCCCCATCGTTTTGGGTTATTCGCTCTTTTCCCATTCCATTGGAAACAATAAAATACAGTGGAGATTTTTATTTTTAATCTGTGTGAGTTAAGTCAATCCAATGACTTAGTCTCAATATTTCTACCGTTACACCATTTCCTTGCTTTAAGGAAACCATCCCCACTTTATGTCGACCTTGCTACTTTAAAGGTGGAAGCAATAGAAGAACAAGGGAATGGTGGCCCCTATCTTTAAATGGTCGCAAACTATCTTGAACGCTCACATGAATGTGATGCTGTTCGGGTGCAGTTAAGAGGGAGCCACACACAAGTGCCTGAATATGGCCACCTCAAAGTCAGAAAAAGGGAAGCAAAGACCCATCTCTTGAAATAAGATGTCGTACATTTGAATCCGCCTCTTTTCCTATTTCGAGCAGATTCTGCTCTCCTTCCCGGGGATGTATAACGACCATTCCTCTTGGCCCCCCTCCTTGTGAGTATACACGTCCGTAAAGACTTCCTCCCGGTGCTCGTAAAAATATGACGACCATTCCTAGGGGTCACTCACGACCCAATCCCGAGATTCCTCCTCATCCCCAGGAGGAAAAAAGCATGTTGCCCTCCCCTGTTTGCTGCTCCATTTGATTCTGCACATCCACGGAAATTTCCAGGATGCTCGACGAACTACTCGTCTCATCTGAAGAACTCCCCAAGGACTGTGTGGATTCACTCGAAATATCTACTCGGGCATTGTCAGCCATAACACCTGAAAAGAAGAGGAAAAGATGAGCTCGACATAAATTCCAGGACCACCCTTCCACCATTAAACAAGCGAAAGGGCGCTGGGAAACGAGGATTTTATCCCCGACCAGAAACCTAACTGAGGCATATTAACAGGCAGGAGTTGCAGAAAATACCCTAAGCCCTAATGAGTCGTCTACGACACACCAAGAGGTCTCTGAGAAGACTCCTTGGCGGCTCCGGCGATTCTAAACTACAACAACTCCGTCTACCACCAACGCTCTCCAAGAACATTGTCACCAACAGATCCCTAAATCTTAATTGCATGCAGCTCTAGAAAATAGAAAGAGAAAATGCGAACTACTGAAAGCAAATAACAATGGAAGATTGGAAACTCACCAGTCAACAGAAGAAGAAAGGATGGAAATAAGCAGCTGCGAGCAGAAAAAACTCAATGAACAACGATGGCCGACAATCGAGCTAATACGAGCAGTTGAGAGAGAAGACAAAAAATACTAAACTTCCTGCTCCTCTCGTATTTATAGCTGATACAACCCGCGCGTACAAGACACGCACCAGGAGAACCCCAGGGTCGTCATCATTACACCCTATCCCTAGGTCATCATTTCACCACTTTGCTAGCACGCTTCCCAAAAAATGCTACCTCTCTAAATTCAAAGGTCCTGACGACCAACTCCTTGTCTCCCGGCAAGCAAGGCATAATGGGTAACACTCATTTCCCTGTAAGACACGCCCCATCCCACAAACAGATGTTAAAGTCATTTCTCATGCACCCAGAAGCAACGACTTGGGGGGATACTATTCTGGACTGACCCGACAGCTTGGCCGGGCCCAGTCTAAGATGTTTCCTTTGGTATGGCCCGCACGACCATAACTCGGAGTGCCCGCTACCCGTCGGGAAATGTCAGTCGTTTTCCCTCTTGGACCAACACTGGCCAGAATGATCGACGAGCATCCTCTCAGCCTGCCCGACATCAACATCATGCAGGCCACCAGGAACCGACAAGAGAGATGCCCTTAACTGACCCCCTCCTCGGGACCAACGGCTAGTTACGAGCACATCTGCCCGATTTGACCAAGTCCTGGCAGTTACCTAATTTCATGGACCCACATATCCAGGCGTGAAATCAGGAAGAAATGGCCATGCGCCAGGGGCATTATATATACCCTCACACCTATTAGGTCCAAGTATCGAATACTTACTATTCACCACCTAATACTTTGCTTGTATCTCCTTGTTCCCACTCTTACTTGATCGTTGAAGTGCCTTGCAGGTACAACCCCCTTTTTCTCCTCGACTTCACAGCCCAACTGCAGATCATCTTCCGGCCACTTCTCAGATTCTGATCAACCAGTAAGATCACCATTGACGATGAAACCCAGGAGTTTTCCAGACATCACCCCAAAGGTGCATTTGTTTGGATTCAACCTCAGTTTGTACTTCTTCAGCCTTTCAAATAACTTGTGCAAATGATCAAGATGTTCTTCTTTATTTTGTGACCTTTCTATCATGTCATTTACATAGACTTCTATCTCATGATGAATCATGTCATGGAATAAGGCTACCATGGCATGTTGATAAGTTTCCCCAACGTTCTTTAACCCAAAAAGGCATGACCTTGTAACATAAGTGCCCCACTGTGTGACGAAGGTAGTTTTCTCCATGTCTTCAAGCACCATTAGGATCTGATTATATCCTGAGAAACCATCCATGAAGGAGAATACCTTGTGTTGAGCAGTGTTGTCGACCAGAACGTCAATATGTGGTAGCAGGAAGTCATCTTTGGGGCTCACCCTGTTCAGATCCATGTAATCTACACACATACGTATCTTGCCATCTTTTTTGGTACCGAAACAAAATTTGCAACCTGTTGTATCCCAAAATTTTCCCTCTCTTTTCTCAAGACATTTCACACAAAATCTCCAATTACTCAAGCTTGCACAAGTGTTGACTAGGTCAAACCATCTCCTAAACACTAATGCCTCAAATTAGGGTTTTTATTTTCACAAGGATAATTGGAATTCTAATGCCTCAAATGACCTTCATGGATCATTATAGACCTCTAAGAATACCCATGTCAAGTTTCAAGTCTTAAATCTCAATATTGCTCAGCCAATTGCTCAGATGACTGAAAATCAGTTGTATTGGGTAAAAGTTAACTGTGGTCAAACTACAGTCAAAATTCAAGAATTTTTATCCACATCAATATTTTGAAGTCATATTCATCAATTGATCAAGGTATCATCACAGTTCCTCAAGAAAAACAGTCAAATCATCAAAAGGGGTAAAATGGTCAAAATTAGGGTTTTGACTGAGAATGACTGATCAGTGATTTTTGACCTAGTACATGACTTAATGGCTTGAAGCATGATCTCAAGGATTCAAGCATAACATGTTGACCTTATTTCATGGCTCAAACATTTATCAAGATTATTGAATTGATAGTTGAAATTTGATCAACTGATGAAAAGTCAACTAATGCACAAAAAGTCAATCTTTGACTTTTTTATCAAGATTTGGTTTCAAAGATCATAGTTCATCAAGAAATTCAAAAATATGAAACTTGATCGTAAATAAATCAAGAAATTCAAAAGTCAATGTGAAAAGTCAAACTTTTCAAGACTTGGAAATTTTTCTAAGTGTTTTATACATGACAATTGCATTACTTTATGCCAATTTTTCACCAAGATGCAAATTAATTCAAAGAAAACTTTCAACATGGAAGTTGTAGATCTTGATGAGATTTATAACTTTTCTTTAATGATCAATTCCTATAATTTCTTTTATTTTGAGTTATAAATTCATGAAGTCATGCACTTTTTCTAAAAACACTGTGAAAATTTAACCTAGTTTAGGTAGATTTTTGACCTAACTTCTTGGCAAATTTTCACCAAGCTCCAAGATGATTTTTTCAAAATGGTCAACATGAAGGTTGTATAGGATATTTCAAGCTTTATAAAATGTCCAATAACTTGGAGAGATCATGCTTGAGAAAATATAATCAAAGAGAAGAAGTTGAGGTTTCATTCTTGATTTTTAGGTCATTTTGATGATGAACATTTAACCAAATTTAAAACCTATGATGCATAATCCCATTTTGCAGGCTTCTAACTTGTGTTTCACTCCTTAATTTAATGTTTACACAATTATTTGAGCCATTATCCAAGTGATTGACCTATTGTCCAATCCATCTTGCCATAAATGGAACAAAGTTCACACTTCCATTTTGGAAAAGTGACTTTAATCACAAAGTCCACTCTCTTTGAGCTTTGCATTTGTTCTTTCTACACAAGTATCCTCTAAAAACTCAGAGAAAACATGTTTAAAGTTTCTAGCCACCCTACCTTGCATTGAAACCATGTTTGTCTAGGTTTCAAAAACAAGCCAAAGATCCATAACATGTGATTTTGTACTTCTGATATCTCCAAGCTTCCAAACTTTTTCCTATAAATTGAACCTCAATTCACAAGCCTAATACTTGAAATTAGAAGCCTTGAAACTCTCCCAAACTGCCTCTGACCCGAAATTGCTCAAAAAAACACCATTTGTATACAGTTCTGCCCTTGAACTTGTATCTTCAATTTCTATCGTGCGTTTTCCCTCAAAATAATTTTCAAAGCTTTCATACATCAAATATAGTTCATCCATGTCCCTGTTTTAGAACTGTAACACCTCCATCACCATCCTTCATAACCAAAAACAGGGTGCTTCACATTGACTTCTCCAACACGATTCAGCGATCCTCAATCCAAACTAATCATTGCATTAGGTTCCTGGAGGTTCACTGAAGCTATTTTGATCATCACAACACCTTGAAATGTGCTTTAAATTAAAACATAATTTAAATTTCAAGGTAAGTTTTATTGACTTTGAACTATTCATACAAGCATCATTAGTGGTTCATTTGTGAAGATAAAATGTAGATATCATTGCCCTGAAGCTAACCATATGCTTACATTTCATTTTTATTAACCATGTGTTAAGAATTTTAGAACTGAAAATCCTGAAAAGTTAGGTTTTATTTTGGGGCCAAACAAAACTCTCACTCATATTTGATTTATATTTTATGAAATTTATATGGTTGGAATCATGGTAAAAAATGGAGCAAGTTTCATGTTTGTACTTTTGCAAATGGTTGAGAGATGAAGAAGTTACAAATTCAAAAAGCTTGTCCATGGAAGCTGGCTCGAGGAAGAAGAAGATGACACATTAAGGATTGAGTTTGTAATATAATATGTTGGTTGTGTATAAATGAATGGATGTATATCAACCCCAGTGGTAGAGATCGCGTGCGTAAGGCATTACCCTATAAGGTCCTGGGTTCGAACCCCAGGGACCTTTTGTTTTGTTTTCTAACATTTTCTCTTGTTTCTTTTTTTGTTTACAGCTTGCTTGGGCTCTTCCAGCATTGGGCCTTTCCTTTTTTTCTTTCTCTCCCCCTGCTTACTTTACACCACGCAACCCTTTACACTTCTTTATTTTTTATTTATTTTCTGATTACAAAAAAAAAATAGTTTTGGGCCTAAAACATTTTTGTTATTCTCAAACTTCCCAATTTCTTTTCACCCCCCGACTCCTAAATTAATATTTTTTTATTTTATTTTCTTATTTTCTTATTTTTTTAATAAAAAAACAAAAATATATTATTTTCTTAAACAATTAAATAAAAAGACTTTTTGACTTACTTTGTCTTTACAAATAACAAAAACCCTAAAAGCATTTTCTTTCTTAAATTAATTAAACTAATTTAGACTTAGATTTTATTTTAATTTTCTCATTTAATCAAGTTAATTTAGATATTAAGTCTTTTATAAATTTATTTCCAATTTAGTTAATTTGGACAATTAAATTTATTTTAATTTTTTTCTTTACATTTCTTTGTACATGTTATTATTTTACACATTATAATGTAACCGTCAAAGCCTTGTAATAGTTAGGGTTTATTCTTATTTGTCATCCCCATTTATAATTTGTATCCCCATCCCCTAAGTATTTTAATAGCGTAGGACTTTTAATTTCCACAATTTATCGCTTTCAATATTATTGCTAGTAATTAGGGTTTGTATGTAAAGACATAAAATCAACAAATAGAAAACTCTAATTTCAAAGACAAAAATACATGCAATCGAAACACAATTCACACATACACCCCTAGGGTATACCCCACTTGTTGTCTTCAAATAAACAGTCATGTCCCTCGAACTTAGGATACTTTAGCAAAGACCCTCGATTAAAAGATCATAGTCCCTCAATGACCCTTCAATGTTGCCTTCGATAAATGATCTTAGACCCTTACAACAAATTGCTAAGGTATCCTACAATTTTTCCTTCTATGATTGTACGACAGCCCACGTCCGTCCTTTCACATCCAATGATATGGTATCTTACTAACTAATGGTAAGATAACAATATCTAAAGAAGGAGGAAAAGAACAAAGACTTTTTGAGTACGTAAAACGCTCGTAGTTGCTTGCTCACAGACATTTCAAACAAAACATCTTCCAAACACATCAACACTTTCATGAAATATTTTCAAAAGTCAACACTTTGTATACATTCTTATAGAGACGAGAATCATTACAAAGTTCTCCTAAACAAAGGCACTTTTCAAAAATACTTTCAAAACATCACAAACACATTTAAAATAAAGCATTTCAAAGTGAGCTAGCAACTAAGATCCCGTAGATAACTATGGATGAAAAGGGTGTTAACACCTTCACTTTTCATAACCTACCCCCCAAACTCAAGAAAAATTCTCAAAAGGTCTTTCTTGTTCTTTTCACCATTTCCTGTATTGGATAAAAGAAAAGTTGATGGCGACTCTTTCTATCCGCAACAATTGCGATAAAATCCAAAACATCCAAGTCAGTTCTCCCACCGTATTATAGAACTGGCGACTCTGTTGGGGATAAAAACTAAAAGTGGGGTTACCTTAGGAGCTAGATCATCTTTATTTCTTTACTTGTGTGCCTTGTCAGCCTTACATTTGTGGGTTATGCTTGGTTTTTACTTGTAAAAATCCTACACCCAGATTTGGGGGCATTTTAGGTAAGTAGAAATAGATCGTGGGGACTGTGTGGGGTACACCGGCATGGTTGAAGCGATGGCTATGTTAGTGTGACACATTTATTGGTACCGGTGTCCCTTGAGTCCATTCAAAGAGAATACGGGGCCGCTGTGTGGTGTCATGAAGCACTAACTGACTGTAGAACCTTAGTTGAACAACTTGGCCATTAGAAAGTAGTGAGGTAGCCAGATTTGGTGCAGACTGAAGTTGGTTGATACTCGATACTAAACTCATTGAGATCATACTTTCGGGATACTTTGGCCGCAGTTTGGATGCTTGAGCTCAAACAATGCTCGATGAAGAAAGATCAGTGATATTGAGGCTCCTAGAACCCAGATACTTTTTAGGACAGGTTGAACCAACTAAACTTCAAGAGGGTACTTACCAATAAACCCCATGCAAGCCTAAACCTAAGGCCTTGTGTGCTTTGTATGTGTGTGATTATTTTCTCATGACATCATAACATCATGCCATATCATTTTACTAACCATTTCAAGGACCTATGGATTTATCTTTGTTTTGTTTTGTAGGATATGGCCTCCGCTCGTAGGAATACCATCCAAGTCCACTTCGTAAGAGTGCCTCCTCAACTCAAAGTGTTAGCATCAAGGGTTCCTAAAAATTATCTGTTCACCAAAAGATATGGCCGACTTCTCAATCTAGTTACCTCAAACTTTGAATAATACATGATGAAGGTGATTTTTTAGTTCTTCGACCTTATACACCATTGTTTCACCTTTCCTGATTATCAATTAGTGCCCATAATGGAAGAATTCTATCAATTGTTAGGTTTAGAGGAAACTCCAAAGCTTGAAGTTGTTTCCAAGGCCTTACAATTGAAGAGTTCTGACGTCATAGCTAATTGGGAAACAAGAAGCGGGGTCAAAGGCTTTTTGGCTAAATTCCTGATGGAGAAAGCTCGTTCATTTTTGGATGTTTTGGATTTTCAAGATTTTGAAGAAATCTCGGCCCTTCTAATTTATGGTTTTGTTCTCTTTCTAAACCCTGACCAACTCATAGATGTGAACGTTGTCAGAATCTTCCTTACTCGCAACCCTGTGCCTACATTGTTTGGGGATATTTTGCACTCTCTTTATACTCGCACTATGAGGAAGCGAGGGAATCTCATATGTTGCTTGCCTTTGCTGGCTAGGTGGTTTATTTCGCACCTTCCTCGATCAATATTGAAGAATGAGCAAGGCTTAAGATGGTCTCAAAGGTTGATGTCACTTTCTCATTTAGATATCAATTGGTGCTCTCGATATCAGGAAGACTTTACTATCATTTATTGTTGGGGGAGTTCCCTAATGTTCTACTCTTGGACATTAGGGGAGGTATCACTTATAATCCTTCTTTAGCCCTACGACATTTCGGCTATGCTTGAAGAGATGGTCCTCACGATGCACTCATTCAAGGTATTATTTTCGACTATGAGAACGATCACCAAGGTTATCATCAAAGGTTTGTGCATGCTTGGGGAATGGTAAGTAAGGTTGATAGCAAGACTCTGGGGCATAAAAATTCCATCCCTCTTGAGCCTTACCTCAAGTGGGTACGAACTCGTTCTCAAAGCCTCATGATGCCTTACCCAGCCATCCTACCTGTGTTTGTGGAGCCCATTATTGAGGGAGACACCCCTTACATTCTTCTTTATCCCGACATGCCTACCAACTTCGAGGAATTGCAAAGATCATGGATTCAACTCAAAGGGGAACGAGACACCTTTGAAGCACAGTTCTATGCGAGCGAGAAGAAGGTTTTGGAGCTCACGAGGCAAATTCATGAAGAGCAAAGCCTGAATGCTTACATTTCACCAAAGAGGATGCGCCCGTAGGAACTTGAGCCTTTCTTTTTTGTTTTAGGAATTTATTTTGTAACCTTTGTAAGCCCAAGAGACATTTGTAATTCATGAACTTATTAATATAATTAATGTTTGTTTTCTTTTCTTTGTCTAATAAATTTAAATTCCATAAAATCCTTGAAAACATTGCATTCGCATAACATGCATCATATCATAAGTAGATTTTCCGACATAGGTTTCCTCATCTTTCTACTATTTATTTCATTATATGATGGATCTCAAGCAAACTGTGAAGGATCTGCAGACTCAAAACTCTTCTCAACTTAGCAAAGGGTCAGCAAGAACTAGTGTCACTTTTGGTTACGAAGAAGAAGACCAAGAAGAAAGATGTAATCAACATAGGGAAGAGATTCAAAGGCCCCATCCGACAAGTTCAAGTTGAAGAGGACTCCTTCGAGGAGGATGAGAATCAAGATGAAGATGCTAGGAGTACCCATGCTAGGGGTGGAAACAATTAAATCTCTGAATACGAAGATTATTTTGACGAGCAATATCCACTGGACGAAGACAAATATAAGCAACTAGATCATGGGTTAAAGGTTGTAGAAACCCAAGTTGTGTCTGGCTTGGACTTTGGTGACTTGGGATTGGTTCCTGGGGTAGTCATTCCCCATAAATTCAAGATCCCCGTTTTCACCAAGTACGATGGTGTCTCATGTTCGAAGCTTCATTTAAGATCTTACGCCCATAAAATTCAGCCGCATATCGCTGATAAGAAATTATGGGTGCACTTTTTCAAGAAAGTCTAGCTGGGATGCAGTTGGAGTGGTTTTACCAATTGGAAGGGACTAACATCCATACTTGGGAGGATTTGGCCACTGCTTTTTACCGCCAATATCCATATAACACTGATCTTGCACAGACTATGGTGAAATTACAAGGAATGACCATGGGTTCCAACGAGGACTTCAAAGAATACACTCAAAAATGGAGAGACTTGGCTGGCAGGGTGCAACCACCTTTAACTGATAGAGATTTAGTAGACATGTTTATGGGAACATTGACTGGACAATTTTTCAACTTGCTAATTGGAAGTTCACCATCCGGATTTACTGAATTGATTTTAACTAGTGAGAGGGTTGAAAGCGAGATTAAAAGCGGGAAGATACCCATGGCTTCCACCTCAAATGCTGTGAAAAATCCATTTATTGGTAAAAATGAGACTAATGTTGTATATGGGTCAAGAAGCCATGCTGTGAAGGAACATATTCAGTCAGTAAATGCAGTTCTAATCTCCAATCTAACTTCTACTCAAAGACCACAACAACAAGATAATCAACAAAGACCAGACATCCTGAGGAGACAATTTACCAGAATTAACATGTCACTATCTCAAGCCCTACAACACATGTTGGAGGCCAATTTGGTAACATTGCGGGATCCCCCTTCAAATCCCAATGTTTCATCTCCAAAGTATAATCCAAATGCAAAATGTGTTTACCACTCCAATAGTCTCGTACATGAAACTGATCATTGTTGGGCATTAAAATACAAAATCCAAGACCTAATTAATAACAAGACAATTGAATTCGACCTTCTGCCAACTCCCAATATAATCACTGCACCCATGCCAAATCATGGTAAGGGTGTCAATGCTATTGAAGATGTCTCTTTTGTTTCCTTAGTCAATGACTTGACCACTCCTTTGAAGACTGTTAAAGAGAATTTGTTGAAAGTCGGGGTGTTCCCTTGTTTCCTTGAAGACTGTTGCTACTGTGCTGTACAAATTAATGGTTGTGAATGGCTTAAGAAAGGTGTCAAACACCTGATGGATAGCCATGAGATTCTATTTGAAAAAGTTATGTTTGTGAAAAGTTTGACCCAAAGTGTATCTCATGAATTTAAAGACGTGTCCATCATCACTATCTCAAACAAACCTATTAGGATCACCTCCAAAGGTCCTATTAGGATTACCGTTGAACCAATAATAGCTCCACTAATTATCACCACACTGGGGCTAGTCCCTTATTCTTCTGATAAGGTTGTGCCCTGGAATTATGGGGCGGAAGTATATTACCATGGTATCAAACAAGATTCCTGGGTTGATAAAGTTGAAATTGCTGACATTACAAACATTGCTGGATCAATTAAAGTTAATAGGACGGGGAGGATCTTCTCTCCGAAGATTTCACCTTCGACAAACACTACTACACACATTCGTATTACTATTGTTAAACCTATTGCTGATACTCGAGGAAAGGAAAAAATGACTGAGCCTGTCCTGACGGAGGTACCCGCAAAAGATATGACCATTGAGGACCCATCTACCCAAGAGATGGGGGATATTTTTAAAATTATCAGAAAAAGTGACTATAAGATAGTGGAACAGTTGGGGCAAACACCCTCGAATATTTATATGTTGTCTCTATTGCTATGTTCTGAGGCACATGCCCAAGCACTGATAAAGTTCCTGAAAAATGTACATGTCACACAAGAAACTATGGCCGACCAATTTGAAAACTGTGTAGCAAGCTTGACTGCCAACAATGGTTTAGGATTCTTTGATGCAGATTTGACCCCGTGGAACATGTATTAGTGGATACTAAATCTTCTCTTAATGTCTTACCTAAAGGAGCTTTGGATAGACTAGACTGTAATGGATTGGTGTTAAAGCCTAGCGACATTGTAGTAAGGGCTTTCGATGGTTCTAAGAGGATGGTCCATGGAGAGGTTGATCTCCCTATCAAGGTTGGGTCTCAAGTCTTCAACTCAACATTCTATTTGATGGATATTTGTCCTGCTTATTATTTCCTTCTTGGACGCCATGGATACACGGGGCAGGTGCAGTGACTTCCACACTACACCAAAAGTTGAAATATCCGGTCAAGGGGAAATGATTACCGTCTGTGGTGAAGAAGATTTCATGATTAGTCATCTAAATTCATTCAAATATGTTGAAATGGATGGCGAGTTCATTGAAACTCCTTTTCAAGCCTTTGAAGTGGTCTCTCCCATGGTTGTTGTTGCCAAAGCCACTCTTGACACTCCCAAAGCTACTAAACATATACCGAGGATGGCTTCTCTCATAGATGCTCGTTCTATTATTGAAGAAGGAGGTTGCACCATTTGGGGAGAACTTCCTGATTTCCCTTTCAAGTCAGACAAATTTGGTTTGGGCTTCACTTCCAAAGCTCAAAAGTAGGTTTGAAGTGCTCGCATAGGGAAACCACCTCTACGCATTAGTAACCATGAGGTTAATGCTCCTAAAGACTCTGATGTTGATTGCAACTTTGACGAATGGATCTACCTGACTGCTGGTGAAGGACTCAACAACTGGCAGACCAAGGACTTCATTCCCATATCCTACTGCTAGGAGTAATTGACATTTCATGATTTTTATTACTTTGAGAACTTTTTCCGTAATTTCCATTAAAATAATGACTTCAAGCCATGTACCTTGCCCGGGGCACACTGGTCCACTTGTTAAGGGTTTGTAATTTTCGTATGCCATATGCTCATTTTAATGAAAAAACATTGGACTATTTTGCATTCAAATTTTGTGCTCTTTGCCTTTCTTTACTTTATTGCATTTTCAAAATATCCATGTGACTTTACATGCACACACACACACATTTGCAGATCCACATCCACTTTGAATCTCATTGATAACGACTCTGCTATTTCCATCTATGACTTTTAAAACCCAATCTATCAAGCCGAATAATAAGGCGAGGAAGACTGTGAAATACCTAGGGAACTCGCCAGACTTCTGATACAAGAGGAAAAGTCCATTCAGTTGCACGAAGAACCAGTTGAAGTGATCAACCTAGGTACTGAGGTAGAAAAGAGGGAAGTCAAGATCAGCGCCAACTTGGAAGACAGTGTCAAGAGAAGATTGGTCCATATGTTGCACCACTATGTTGAAGTGTTCGCTTGGTCATACGAAGATATGCCAGGGCTTGATACTGATATCGTAGTTCACCATCAACCAATGAAGGAAGGTTGTCCTCCAGTCAAGCTAAAAGTTTGTCGCATGCGGCCAGACATGTCTGAGAAAATAAAAGCTGAGGTAATGAAGAAATTAAATGTAGGTTTTCTAGAAGTAACTTCATACCCACAGTGGGTTGCAAATGTGGTCTCAGTGCCTAAGAAAGATGGAAAAGTTCATATGTGCTAGGACTATAGGGATTTGAATAGGGCAAGCCTCAAAGATGATTTCCCACTACCACATATTGACGTCTTGGTCGACAATACTACTCAACATAAAGTGTTATCCTTCATGGATAGTTTCTCCAGTTACAATCAGATCAAAATGGCTCCCAAAGACATGGAGAAGACCACTTTTCTCACATGGTGGGGCACCTTCTGTTACAAGGTCATACCTTTCGGCTTGAAGAATGCAGGGGAAACCTATCAATGAGCTATGGTAGCTCTATTTCATGACATGATCCATCATGAGATAGAATTATGTGTGGATGATATGATTGCAAGGTCACAGACTGAGGAAGAACACCTTGATCATTTACACAAGCTATTTGAAAGGTTGAAGAAATACAAGTTGAGGCTGAATCCCAACAAATGCACCTTCGGGGTAAGATTTGGAAAACTTCTAGGGTTTATCGTCAGTGGCAAAGGTATTGAGGTTGATCCAACAAAAGTCAAAGCCATACAAGAGATGTCAGCTCCCTGTACTGAGAAAGAGGTCGGGGGTTTCTTAGGTCGACTCCACTACATTGCCTGATTTATCTCTCACTTAACTTCTACTTGTGACACAATCTTTAAACTGTTGAAGAAAGATCAAGTAGTTAGATGGAATGACGAATGCCAAGTAGCTTTTGACAAGATTAAAGAGTACTTATAAGAACCTCCAATCCTGATGCCTCCAGTTGAAGGAAGACCTCGGATTATGTATTTGACTGTATTAGAGAATTCAATAGGGTGTGTGTTAGGTAAACATGACGAGTCTGGCCTAAAAGAACATGCAATATACTACCTTAGTAAAAAGTTTATCGATTGTGAAACCAAATATTCACTGCTCGAGAAAACTTGTTGCGCTTTGGCATGGGCTGGTTGCCGTCTAAGACAGTATATGTTGACTCATACTACCTTATTGATTTCTAAGATGGATCCCATCAAGTATATCTTCGAGAAACCAACTCTTTCTGGAAGAATAGTTAGATGGAAAATGATATTAACTGAATATGATATCCAGTACACTGCACAAAAAGCAATCAAAGGAAGTGTACTGGCAATCATTTGGCCCATCAAGCTGTTGATGACTTCCAATCCATGAAATTTGAATTCCTAGATGTGAATATCATGATAGTGATAGACTGTGAAGAACCTGGACCGTATGAAGGACCTAAGCAAGGATCCCGATGGACTATGGTTTTTGATTGAGCTTCCATCTCTTTGGATAACAGAATTGGTTTTGCGATTGTCTCTCCCGAAGGTTTCCATACACCTTTCACTGCCAGAATTTTCTTCGACTGTACAAACAATATGGCCGAGTATGAAGCATGCATCTTGGGTCTAATGTCTTCCATTGATCTAAGAATTAAATTCTTGATTGCATACGAAGATTCAGCCATGGTGGTAAGTCAAGTTAAAGGAGAGTGGGATACCAAGCATCCAAACTTGATTCCTTACAAAGAGCTTGTGCTAACCTTGATCCCATACTTTGAGGAGGTCACCTTTGAACATATCCCAAGGGAATAAAACCAGTTGGCAGACGCCTTAGAAACTATGTCGTCTATGTTCAAGGTCAATTGGCACAACGAAACTCCCATAATTACTATAGAAAGATTTGGTGAACTGGCGCACTATTGTGTGATTGAAACTGACGAGGAGAAGCCTTGGTTTCATGAGGTTAAAATATATCTTGAAGTTCAAGAGTATCCCGAAGCCGCATCAATCAATGATAAGAAATTCCTACGGAGGTTCTTAGCCAAGTTCTTCCTAAGCAATTGGATTTTGTACAAACGCAACCATAATTCAACTTTGCTTTTTTGTATGGATAAGATGGAGGCATAAGAGATCGTGGAGGACATGCATGACAGTATCTTTGGAACTTACTATAGTGGACACACTATGGCCAAGAAAATTCTGAGGGGTGGTTACTATTGGTTAACAATGGAAACTGATTATCACCATCATTTGAGGACTTGCCATAAGTGTCAGATTTATGTCGACAAGGTTCATGTGCCTCCAATACCCTTGAACATCATGGCTGCTTCATGGCCATTTCAATATGGGGAATTGACATGATTGGAGAGATCAAGCCCACTTCCTCTAATGGACATTGCTTCATCCTCTTCGCCATTGATTACTTCACCAAATGGGCCGAAGCTGCTTCATTTGCCTCAGTCACTAAGAATGTTGTAGCCCGGTTTATCAAGCATAACCTCACTTGCTTGTACGGTATCCCTGAAAGGATCATCACTGACAACGGAACCAACCTCAACAATTCTATGATCATTGAACTCTGTACGCAGTTCAAAATCAAGCATAACAACTCTTCTCCTTACAGACCTAAGATGAATGGTGCAGTGGAAGCTGCCATTAAAAACATAAAGAAGATTGTGAAAAAGATGGTGGTGACCTACAAAGATTGGCATGAGATGCTACCATTTGCTCTTCATGGCTACCGTACCTCGGTACGAACATCAATCGGGGCAACCCCATTCTCCTTAGTCTATGGCATGGAAGTCGTCCTGTCTATCGAAGTTCAGATTCCTTCCTTAAGAATTATGAAAGAAGAAGACTTAGGCGAAGACGAATGGATTTAGACTAGGTTGGATCAGTTGAACTTGATTGATGAAAAGAGGTTGGCTGTTATTTGTCATGGTTAAATGTATCAAAAGCATATGATCAAGGCATTCAATAAAAAGATCAAACCTCGTGTATACCAGGCTAGTGACTTGGTAATAAAACGCATCATTTTACCACAAGGCGATCCTAGGGGAAAATGGACTCCCACTTATGAAGGGCCATTTATTGTGAAGAAAGTATTCTCTGGCGGTGCTATGATGCTAACCACTATGGGCACGAAGATTTCCCGCATCCTATGAATGCGGACATAGTCAAAAAATACTACTCATAAAGAATGACCTGCTAGGTTGACATAACTAGGCAAAATAAGGGCATCCCGACGAACCAAAAGGGTTCGGGAAAAATTAGGGATATATATAAAAGATTGTACACTCGGCAAGTCAAAAACCTGAAAGGGCAACTTGGGCAAAAATGGGTATCCTGGTGGACTGAAAACCTGAAAGGGCGGTCCAGACAAAAGTTGAGGATTAAGGTGTACGCCTATGTCCCGTCGGATCACTAACAGACATCTTTATTACCAAGTTCAAAAGTTCAAACGGTACGAGATAAATTCAGTCAACTTCTTTCGACGGCAAGGGATGATGTTTGAAGACATAAGGGCAATAGCGGAATTGGAACCCAATGAGATCACTTCCACATGGATATATAATTTTTGTTTTCACTTTGTATTCTTTTCATTTTTCAACGATTTCCTCTTACTAGGATTTATGTCTCCCTGTACAAAAACGCCTGTTTTTAGGCAAGTTATCAATACAAATATACTTTGAAGTGTAAACTTTTTGTTTTTTCTGTTTTGAGTGAAAAAACGTCCAATGACTAAAACTGAATGAACATATGCATATGAACATGATTAACTGTTAACAAATATATGCACAAGAACAGTAATAAGCATTTACTAAAGGATTTAGGATATCCCCACAGAGTTACTTCAATAAAATTATCCCTACAGAGTGAATTCATACATTCTCCATCCAAAGTTCCAATCGACATGTTCCTTGAAAATTCTCTTCCCCGGACAAGTTTGGACTTCCAAAGCTGAAAGAGAAAGCCTTGCAAAATTCTTCCTCGGTAAGGTCATCAGAATGCCTTCCTCAATAGGGTTTATTCCCCCAATGGATTACGACCTCCCCAGCTTGAGTCTACTCCTCAGACCATCCATTGGCAAAATTCCTCTTCTCTAGTAAAGTTGATGTTATCTCTGGAAAGTTACTGCAAAGCCTGGAACCCGACCAGATACTAGTTAACTTTACTTGCCCCAGGAAAGTCAGAAGTTTAATCATCTTTTTTATCCCCAGTCAGGGTATATGAGAATTAAAATTCCCTAGTAGAGCAATGGACAACCAAGATTCTTAAACTTTACTCCCCAAACAGAAATCAACATTCCCTACAGATTTTCCTCAAAACAGCAAATAAGATTTCCCAGCGGAAGCACTTTAAACAAGGTTAGAGATACACATACTTTTCATCTCCAGCAGTAGTCTGGGATTTAGCTTCCCAAAAACTCCCCAACAGTAGTCTGGGATTTATCTTCCCAGACAAAGATACATTTTAATAACGTTACATATTCATACATCATGACATATAAAACATATAGAACAATCTCATTTATTTTGAGAACATCATTATGCAATGCATTTCATACATCATGATATCGCATACAGTTAACCCTTTTCCTTTTTAGAAAAAAATATCAATCAACAAATAAAAGACCTCTTCTGGTTAGATTTACTTCTTCCAGTTAAAGACAGGTGAATCAAAGACCTCTTCTGGTTTAGATTTACTTCTTCCAGTTAAAGACAGGAAAATCAAAGACCTCTTCTGGTTAGATTTACTTCTTCCAGTTAAAGAAATTTGAATCAAAGACCTCTTTTGGTTAGATTTACTTCTTCTAGTTAAAGACAAGCGAATTAAATACCTCTTCTGGTTTAGATTTATTTCTTAAAACTAAAGACAGGCGAGTCAAAGACCGCTTCTAGTTAGATTTACGTCTTCCAGTTAAAGACAGGCAAATCAAAGACCTCTTCTGGTTAGATTTACTGATTCCAGTTAAAGACAGGCGAATCAAAGACATCTTCTGGTTAGACTTACTTCTTCCAGTTAGAGACAGGCGAATCAAAGACCTCTTCTGGTTTAGATTTATTTCTTCCAGTTAAAGATAAGAGAATCAAAGACCTCTTCTGGTTAGATTTATTTCTTCCAGTTAAAGACAGGCGAATCAAATACCTCTTCTGGTTAGATTTACTTCTTCCAGTTAAAGATAGGCGAATTAAAGACCTCTTCTGGTTAGATTTACTTCTTCCAGTTAAAGACAGACCAATCAAAGTCCTTTTCTGGTTAGATTTATTTCTTCCAGTTAAAGACAGGCAAATCAAAGACCTCTTCTATTATAGATTTACTTCTTCCAGTTAAATACAGGCGAATTAGAGACCTCTTATGGTTTAGATTTATTTCTTCAAGTTAAAGACAGGCGCATCAAAGACCTCTTCTGGTTTAGATTTACTTCTTCTAGTTAAAGACAGGCGAATCAAAAATCTCTTCTGGTTAGATTTGTTTCATCCAGTTAAAGACAGGAGAATCAAAGACCTCTTTTGGTTTGATTTATTTCTTCCAGTTAAAAATAGGCGAGGGACATCTACTATTTAAGTATAAATCAACCAAAGATTTATTCTGATACTTCTCTCCGTCTCTATCAACAGTTATTGTGGATGCCATCTATAAGCCCATTGCCGACAACTTTTTATCACCTTTCCAAATGGCATCTTTAATCCCATTTCTGACGCAATCAACTAACATATTACTTCGTGCATCAGCGAGTGCAAATTTCTGGGCACTCTAGTGTTCAATCATCTTCCACCTTCAAGTCACGAATGGCAGACCCAGAAATTTAACTCTTAAGTTTTAAGAAGATTGAGCAGAGGTTGTTATTGCACCCCAAAATTTTCCCTCTCTTTTCTCAAGACATTTCACACAAGATCTCCAATAACTCAAGCTTGCACAAGTGTTGACTAGGTCAAACCATCTCCTAAACACTAATACCTCAAATTAGGGTTTTTACTTTCACAATGATAATTGGACTTCTAATGCCTCAAATGACATTCATGGATCATTATAGACCTACAAGAATACCCATGTCAAGTTCCAAGTCTTGAATCTTAAAATTGCTCAGTCAATTGCTCAAGTGACTAAAAATCAGTTGTATTGGGTAAAAGTCAATTGTAGTCAAACTACAGTAAAAATACAATATTTTTTATCCACATCAATATTTGAAGTCATATTCATCAATTGATCAAGGTCTCGTCATAGTTCCTCAAGAAAAATAGTCAAATCATCAAAAGGGGCAAAATGGTCAAAATTAGGGTTTTGACTGAGAATGACTGATCAGTGATTTTTGACCTAGTACATGACTTAATGGCTTAAAGCATGATCTAAAGGATTCAAACATAACATGTTGACTTAATTTCATGGCTCAAAGCATTTCTCAAGATTATTGAATTGATAGTTGAAATTTGATCAACCGATGCACAAAAAGTAAAACTTTGACTTTTTGATCAAGATTTGATTTCAAAGATCAAAATTCATCAAGACATTCAAATATATGAATATTGATCATCAATAAATCAAGAAAGTCAAAAGTCAATGTTAAAAGTCAAACATTTCAAGACTTAGAAATTTTTCTAAGTGTTTTATACATGACAATTTCGTTACTTCACGTCAATTTTTCACTAAGATGCAAGATGATTCGAAGAAAACTTTAAACATGAAAGTTGTAGATATTTATGAGATCTATAACTTTTCTTTATTGATCAAGTCCTGGAAGTGCTTGTATTTTGAGTTATAAATTCATGAAGTCATGCACTTTTTCTAAAAACACTTAGTGAAAATTTGATCTAGTTTGGGCATATTTTTTACCTAACTTCTTGGCCAATTTTCACCAAGCTCCAAGATGATTTTGTCAAAACGGTCAACATGAAGGATATAGAGGATGTTTCAAGATTTCTAAAATGTCCAATAACTTGAAGAGATCATGCTTGATCAAAGAGAATCAAAGAGAAGAAGTTCAGGTTTCATTCTTAATTTTTAGGTCATTTTGATAATTGAACATTCAACCAAATCTCAAACCTATGCTGCATAATCCCACTTTGAAGGTTTCTAACTTGTGTTTCACTCCTTAATTTAATGTTTATACAATTGTTTGAGCCATTATCTAAGTGATTGAGCTATTATCCAAACTATCTTGCCATTAATTGAACGAAGTTCACATTTCCATTTTGGAAAAGTGACTTTAATCACAAAGTCCACTCTCCTTGAGCTTTGCATTTGTTCTTTCTACACAAGTATCCTGTACAAACTCAGAGCAAACATGTTTAAAGTTTCTAGCCACCCTACCTTGCATTGAAACCATGTTTGTCTAGGTAACTTCAAAAACAAACCAAAGATCCATAACATGTGATTTTGTACTTCTAATCTCTCCAAGCTTCCAAACTCTTTCCTAGAAATTGCCATTCACAAGCCTGGGACACGAAATTAGAAGCCTTGAAACTCTCTCAAACTCCCTCGAACCAGAAATTGCTCAAAAAACATCATTTGTATACAGTTCTCCCATTGTACTTGTATCTTCCATTTCCATCATGTGTTTTCCCTCAAAATCATTTTTCAAAGCTTTCGTACATCAAATATAGTTCATCCATGTCCCTGTTTTGGAACTGTAACACCTCCATCACTATCCTCCATAACCAAAAATAGGGTGTTGAACATTGACTTCTCAAGAACGATTCAGCCATCCTAAATCCAAATTAATCATTGCATTAGCTTCCTGGAGGTTCACTGGAGCTATTTTGATCATCACAACACCTTGAAAGGTGCTCTAAATCAAAACACGAATTTCAGTTTCAAGGTAAGTTTTCTTGACTTTGAACTCTTCATACAAGCATCATTAGTGGTTCATTTGTGAAGATAAAATATAGATATCATTGTCCTGAAACTAACCATATGCTTACATTTCATTTTTATTAACCATGTGTTGAGAATTTTAGAACTGGAAATCCAGAAAAGTTAGGTTTTATTTAGGGGCCAAAAAAAATCTCACTCATCTTTGATTTATAGTTTATGAAATTTATATGGTTGGAATCATGGTAAAAAATGGAGCAAGTTTCATGTTTGTACTTTTGCAAATGGTTGAGAGATGAAGTTACAAATTCAAAAAGCTTGTCCATGGAAGTTGGCGCGAGGAAGAAGAAGATGATACATTCATGATTGAGTTTGTAATATAATATGTTGGTTTTGTATAAATGAACAGATGTATAGCCACCCCAGTAGTAGAGAGCGCGCGCGTAAGGCATTACCCTATAAGGTCCTGGGTTCGAACCCCATGGACCTTTTGTTTTGTTTTCTAACATTTTCTCTTGTTTCTTTTTTTTGTTTACAACGTGTTTAGGCTTTTCCAGCATTGGGCCTTTCCTTTTTTTTCTTTCTCTCGCCCCTGTTTACTTTACACCACGCAACCCATTACACTTCTTTATTTTTTTTCTGATTCCAAAAAAAACAGTTTTAGGCCGAAAACATTTTTGCTATTCTCAAACTTCCCAATTTCTTTTCACCCTCCCTGACTCCTAAATTAATATTTTTTATTTTATTTTCTTTTCTTATTTTAATTTATCATTATTATTTATTAATAAAAAAATACAAAAATATATTATTTTCTTAAACAATTAAATAAAAAGACTTTTTGACTTACTTTATCTTTACAAATAACAAAAACCCTAAAAGCATTTTCTTTCTTAAATTAATTAAAATAATTTAGACTTAGGTTTTATTATAATTTTCTATTTTAATCAAGTCAATTTAGATATTAGTATTTTTACTAATTTCTTTCCAATTTAGTTAATTAGGACAATTAAAACTATTTTCATACAAAAAACCATGAAAACAATTTCCTTTTCAACATATTTTCTCTTTACATTTCTTTATACATGTTATTATTTTACACATTATAATGTAACCGTCAAAGCCTTGTGATAGTTAGGGTTTATTCTTATTTTCCATCCCCATTTTTAATTTGTATCCCCATCCCCTAAGTATTATAATAGCGTAGGACTTTTAATTCCTGCAATTATTGCTAGTAATTAGGGTTTGTATGGTAAGACATAAAATCAACAAATAGAAAACCCTAATTTCAAAGACAAAAATACATGTAATCAAAACACAATTCACACATACACCCCTAGGGTATACCCCACTTTTTTCCTTCAAATAAACAGTCATGTCCCTCGAACGTAGGATACTTTAGCAAAGATCCTCGATTAAAAGATCATAGTCCCTCAATGACCCTTCAATGTTGCATTCGGTAAATGATCTTAGACCCTTACGACAAATTTCTAAGGCATCCTACAATATTTCCTTCTATGACTTTACGACAACCCACGCCCGTCCCTTCACATCTAATGATATGGTTTCTTACTAACTAATGGTAAGATAACAATACCTAAAGAAGGAGGAAAAGAACAAAGACTTTTTGAGTAGTTAGAACACTTGTAGTTGTTTGCTCACAAACATTTCAAACAAAACATATTTCAAACTCATCAACACTTTCATGAAATATTTTCAAAAGTCAACACTTTGTATACATTCTTATAGAGACGAGAATCATTACAAAGTACGCCTAAACAAAGGCACTTTTCAAAAATTCTTTCAAAACATCACAAACACATTTCTAACAAAGCATTTCAAAGTGAGCTAGAAACTAAGAGCCCGTAGATAACTACAGATGAAAAGGGTGATAACACCTTCCCTTTTCATAACCTACCCCCCGAACTCAAGAAAAATTCTCAAAAGGTCTATCATGTTCTTTTAACCCTTTCCTTTATTAGATAAAAGAAAAGTAGGTGGCGACTCTTACTATCCACAAAAATTGCGAGAAAATGCAAAATACCCAAGTCAATTCTCCCACCGTATTACACAACCCATTAAGGATATGACATCACTGCTAAGAACCCTGCATTGAATTGTTTCATAACCTTGTCCTTGATTTTCTCTGACATTTTAGGACGCATGCGACGAACCTTTTGTTTAATCTAAGAACAACCTTTTTCATTAGCAAACGATGAACCATGATATCAATATTGAGCCCTGACATGTCTTCGCATGACCAAGCAAATACCTCAACATAGTCGTGCAACATTTGAATTAATCTGTTCTGGACACTGTCCTCTAAGTTGGCGTTAATCTTGACTTCTTTTCTGTCTGCCTCGGTACCCAAATTTACAACTTCGATCGGCTTTTCATGTGTTCGGATATCCTTTTCTTCTTGTATCAAGAGTCTGGCGAGTTCTCCAGGTATTTCACAATCTTCTTCACCTTCGTCTTCGTCTTGATAAATTGGATTTTCAAAGTCATAAGTGGCAATAGCAGAATCGTTATCAACGAGATATAGAGTAGATGGGGATCTGCAATGTAGTGTGTGGGTGTGTGTAAGGTCACATAGCTATTTTAAAGTGCAATAAAGTAAAAGAAAGATAGAGAACACAAAATTTAAATGCAAAACATCTAATGTTTTCATTAAATGAAAATACGATATATGAAATGACAACCCTTAACAAATGGACCATTGTGCCCAAGGCAAGACACAAGGTTTAAAGTCATTATTTCAAAAGAAATTACATAACCAAACTTCTTAAAGAAATAAAAATAGGAAATGGAAATTACTCCTGACTAAAGGAGATTGTTACAAAGTCTTTAGCCTTCCATTTGTTGACTCCACCGCCAATGGTAGGGAATATGTAGTTGTCATAGTCATCGTTGCTATCAGTGTCTTCTAGAGCATTGACTTCATTATTGCTAATACGAAAAGGTGGTCCTCCAACACGAGCACGACAGACCGCCTTCTGAGCTTTTGAGGTGAAACCTAAACCAAATTTGTTGGACTTGTAAGGAATATCGGGAAGCTGACCCCAGATAGTGCAACTACCCTCTTCTACCACAGCTATAGCATCCTTCGGAGAAGCCATTCTTGGTGGTTCCTTAATGATATTAGGAGTAGCAAGTGTAGCTTTAGCAACGGAAATCATCTGAGAGATTACTTCAAATGTCTGGCAGGGAGTCTCAATGAATTCACCATCCATTTCAACATATTTGAAAGAATTCAAACGGCTGACCATATATTCTTCTTCTCCACAAACTGTAACGATCTTACCTTTCACCGGATACTTCAATTTTTTATGTAAGGTAGAGGTAACGGCACCTGCCCCATGAATCTAGGAGAGTCCAAGCAAACAGGAATAGGCTGGACGAATATCCATTACATATAAGGTGGAGTTGAAGACCTGAGATCCACCTTGATTGGAAGATCAACCTCTCTGTGTACCTATCTTTTTTACCCATTGAAGGATCTTACCACAATATCGCTAGGTTTCAGCACCAACCCCTCACCGTCCAGTCTATCCATAGCACCTTTTGGTAACACATTCATGGAGGAGCCTGTATCTACTAACACATGCGCCAAAGTAGTGCCTCTACACTCAATAGAGGCGTGCAGAGCCTTGTTATGATTATTTCCTTCCAGAGTTAAGTCAGCATCAAAAAATCCTAAACCATTATCAGTTGTTAGGCTTGCAACACAATTCTCAAACTGATCAGCATAGGTCTCTTGTGGTACATGAGCATTCTTCAGAAATTTCAACAAAGCTTGAGCATGGGCTTCGGAGCACAAAACAAGGACATCATGGACATTTTGGAGGGTGTCTGCCCCAGTTGTTCAACTATTTTGTAGTCACTTTTATGAATGATTTTCAGTATTTCTTCCATATCTTATTTAGAGGAGTCTTCAATTGTAACATCTTTTGAGGGTGCCTCCATCTAGGCAGGCTCGGTCACTTTCTCTTTGCCCCAGGCGTCATCAGTTGACCCAGCTGTAGGAATATGAACAAGTGTTGTGATAGTTTTTGGAGGCGAGATCTCTGGGGAGAAGATCCTTCCTGTTCGGGTAACTTTACTAGTTCCGAAAATATTTTCGACATTGAGATTGGTAACTTCATAATCTTCATCTTCGGTAATCCATGGCTCTTGCCTAACACCATGGTAATAAACTTCTGCCTCATAGTTCTAGGGAACAGCCTTGTTAAAGGAATAGGGGACTGGCCCCGGTGCGGTAATGACCAAGGGAGCCACCCTCGGCTTGGCAGGATTCTTTATAGGACCTCTAGAAGTGATCCTTACAGTAGTATTGGGAATTGTGATTATAGAAACATATTCAAGTCTCAACTCTTGAGACATACTTTCATGCAAACTCTTCATGCACGGAGTCTGCTCTAACATAATTTCATGGCTATCAATCAAGTGTTGAATACCCGTGTTCAGCCACATACAACCATTAGTTTGGGACGCATAATGGTAACAATTTTCAGGATAACCCATAAACAAACTGACTCGCCACAGATTCTTCTTAAAGATCATCAAGGGAGTGGTCATGTCACTTATGGTGGAGACATAGGAAACATCGTCAATAGCATTAACACCTTTACCATGACTGGGCATGGGCGCAGCAATCACATTAGGGGTCTCGAGAGGATCAAATTCTATTTCTTTTGCATCAATCATATCTTGGATTTTGTTTTTCAAAGCCCAATAGTTGTTGGTGTCATGCCCATGACTGTTCGAATGATAGGCACATCTTGTATTTGGGTTGTACTTCGAAGAGGATATGTTGGGATTAAGAGGAGGATCTGAGAGTGTTATGAGGTCAGCCTTTAACAAATGTTGTAATTCTTGAGCCAATGACATATTAATTCTAGTGAATTTCCTTCTCGGAGCGTCTGACCCTCGTTGGTTTCCTTGTTGTGATTTTTGAACAGACGTCAGATTAGAAACCAATATAGCCCCCATAGACTGATGGTGATCATTCTTACTATGGCTCTTCTGGACATAGATAATGTTAGTTTCTTTCTTACCAATGAACGACTTCTTCATAGCATTAGAACTTGTAGCCATTGGAATCTTCTCGCTCTTGATACCACTTTCAACTTGTTCGCCAGTCAGAATCAGTTCAGTAAACCCTGATGAAGAACTCACAATCAGCAAGTTAAAGAATGGGCCCTACAGAGTGCCCATGAACATATCTACCAATTCCCAATCAGTCAAAGGAGGTTGCACCCTTCCAGCTAAGTCTCTCCATTTTTATGCATACTCTTTGAACCCTTCATTCGAGCCCATGGTCATGTTTTGTAGCTACACACGAGTCGGTGCCAGGTCAATATTATATTGATATTGTTTGTAGAAAGCAGAAACCAAGTCTTCCCATGTGTGAATGTTAGTTCCCTCTAGCTGATAGAACCATTCCAGTTGAGTGTCAGTCAAACTTTCTTGGAAGAAACGGACCCGTAATTTTCGGTCAGTAGTATGGGGTTGGATTTTTCGAACATACGACCTCAGATGAAGTTTGGGACAGGAGACCCCATCATATTTAGAAAAGATAGGGACCTTGAATTTGTGAGGGGTGACCACCCCCGGGATCAGACCTAGTTCTCCAAAATCCAATCCAGGCACTTTCTAGATTTCCACAGCTTTGAGTCGTTCTTCCAACTACTTGTACGTATCATCTGCGGGAGGATACTATTCGTCAGAGTAGTCTTCATCTTCAGAACCCTGGTTGTTTTTAACTTCACCCCTAACACTTCTATCATCCTCGTATTGGTTGTCATCTTCCTCAGAGGAAACATCTTGAACTGGTTGACCAGGACCTCTGAATCTTCTTCCCATGTTGAGGATAACAACCCGCTTCTTAGTCTTCTTTTTCATGGTGAGGAGCTCCCTTTGTCCGGATTCAGAAGAGTCTCTTGAAATTGCACATGTTGAGTTTGCAGATCCTTGATAGTTTGTTCGAGAGCCATCTTATACTGAAATAAATAGTAAATAGATGAGGAAACCTATATCAAAAAACTTGCTTATGAAATGATGCATGATATGTGGATGCAATGTTTTTAAGGACTTTTAAGAGATTTAAATTTGCTAGCCAGAAAGGGAACAGAAACAAAGATTGCATTAATAAGTTCAAAATTAAAATTTCCTTTTAGGCTTACCATGAAAAGCGAAAGGGGCTCAAATAGACAAAAATATGAACTTCTAAAACCTAGGACTTAAGTCTCCCACGGACGCTTCCTCTTCGTGTCGATGTATGCATTAAGACTTTGCTCCTCGTGAAGTTACTTTGTGAGCTCCAACACTTTCTTCTCGCTTGCGTAGAATTGAGCTTGAAAGGTGTCTCGTTATTCCTTGAATCCAGTACTTCTGCAATTCTTTGAGGTCAGTAGGCATGTTCGGATGGAGGATGATGTGAGAAACATTTCCTTCGACAACAGGCTCTAAGATCATTGGTAGAACAGCTGGATATGGCATCATAAGGTTTTGAGCGTGAGATCGTAACCACTTGAGATATGGCTCCAAAGGGATAGAATTCTTATGTCCTAAATTCTTTCTATAAATCTTGTTTATCATGCCCTAAGCTCGCATAAACCTTTGACGATAACCTTAAAAATTGTTCTAGTAGTCAAACACGATACCCTGGATAAGTGCGTCATGAGGACCATCTCTTCGAGCATAACCAAATTGCCGTACAGCCATAGAAGGGTTGTAGTTAATACCTCCCTTAATGCCAAGGAGTGGAACATTAGGGAATTCCTCATAGTGGTTAATGATAGTAACATCTTCCAGAGACCTGGAACACCAAAAGATATTTGAATGAGAGAGCGACATTATCCTTTGAGACCACCTCATACCTTGTTCATTCTTCAATATTGATCGGGGAAGGTGCAAAATAAACCACCTTGATAACATAGGTATGCAACACATACGATTCCATCGCTTCCTCATAGTACGAGTGTGAAGAGAATGAAAAATGTCTCCGAGCAAGGTAGACACAGGGTTACGAGAAAGAAATATTTTGATGGCATTCACATCTATGAGTTGGTATGGGTTAGGGAATAGCACCAACCCATAGATTAGCAAAGCCAAAATTTCTTCAAAAGCTTGAAAACCCATAGCATCCAAAAACAGTCGAGCCTTATCTAACATAAATTTATCTAGGAAACCCTTGAATCCACTCCTTGTTTCCTAATTAACTACAATCTCGGATTGTTTCAGGTGTAAGGTTGATGCAATTTCTTCAGGTTGTGGATCTTTTTCTAAACCAATGAAAGGTATTTGATTGAAGACATGTATTCTCGGTAATTTAGAAAACTCCCCCATCGTGGGTGCCAACTGATATTCGGGAAAGGTGAAGCAGTGATGTGCGGGATCAAGGAACTGGAATAAAACACTCATCATGTCTTCTTCAAAACCCGAAGTAACCAAACTGAGTAGTAGAACATGCCTTTTAATGAATGGAGAACTTTCGGAAACCCTTGATACAAACTCCTTAAGTTGAGAAGGTATCTTCACAAAACTGATCCAGATAGTGTTTCTGCGAACGGAAGCCATAACCTATAAAATAGAACAAAGATAAATCCTTAGGTCCTTGAAATGGTTAGTGAAAATGATATGGTATGATGTCATAATGTTATGATGTCATGTTCGAACAATTAATCAAACACAAACAAGACACACAAAGCCTTAGTTTTAAGCTTGCATGGAATTTATAAGTAAGTACCCTCTTGAAGTTTTAGTTGGCTCAACCTGTCCTAAAAGAAGTAATTGGGTTCTAGGAATCTCAATATCACTGACCTTTCTCTCAGGCATTATTTCAGCACAAGCATCTAAGTTGCGACCAAAATATCCCGAGAGTCCAATCTCAATGAATGTATCATGGAGTATCAACCAACTTCAGTCTGCACCCGAGCTAGTTATCTCACTACTTTATAATGGCTAAGTTATGGCAACTAAGGTTCTACGGTCAGTTAGTGCTTATGACACCACGCAGCAGCCTAACATTCTCCTTGACTTACTCAAGGGACACCAGCGCCAACCAATGTGTCGCACTAACATAGCCATCATTTCAACCATATTGGTCTATGTCATACAGTTTCCACGATCTATTGCTACTTACCTAAAAATGCCCCCAGATCCGGGTATAGGATCTATACAAGAAATAAACCCAAGCATATCCCGAAATATAAAGCATACAAGGCAAACAAGTAAAGAAATAAAGGTGATATATCTCTTAAGGTAACCCCACTTTTAGTTTAGTCTCCCCAACAGAGTCGCCAATTCTGTAATACGGTGGGAGAACTGGCTTGGTGTTTTGCATTCCATCGCAAATGTTGCAGATAGCAAGATTCGCCATCAATTTTTCTTTTATCCAATAAAGGAAAGGGTGAAAAGAAAAGGAAAGACCTTCAAGAATTTTTCTGGAGTTCGGGGGATAGGTTATGAAAAGGGAAGGTGTTAGCACCCTTTTCATCTATAGTTATCTACGGGCTTTTAATTGCTAGCCCACTTTGAAATGATGCTTTGTGTTTGTGTATGTTTGAAAATATTTTGAAAACGCCTAAGTGTGGCAATTTTGTAATGATTCTCGTATCGTAGAGAATGTATACAAAATGTTTGTTTTGAAAATATTTAGGAAAGAGAGTGTTGTTTTGTGAAAGGATGTTTGAAAATGTCAACGTGAGGCAATTTGCTTTATAATAACCATTGTATCAGTCCTTAAGAGTGTTTATAAAGTGTTTTGAAAGTGGTTGTTTTGTGAGGTGTGAAAATTGTTTTAGTTTGTGAGCAAGCGATTACGAGCGATCTACCTACTCAAAAAGTCTTTGTTCTTTTCCTCCTCCTTTAGATGGTGCTATCCTATCATTAGTTAGTAGGAATTCCTATTATCGGATGTGAGGGACAGACGTGGGTCATCGTACAGTCATAGAAGGCAACTTGTAAGACGCTTTAACAATTGTCGTAAGGGACTAAGATCGTTTATCGAAGGCAACATCAAAGGGTCATCGAGGGACTATGATCTTTTAACCGAGGATCTTTGCTAAAGCATCTCATATTCGAGGGACATGACTGCTTATATCTGAGGCAACAAGTGAGGTTAACCCTAGAGGTGCATGTGTGCAAAGTGTTTTGATTTCAAGCATTTCTCTTTGAGATTAGGTTTTCTAATGATTGATTTTAATCTTTCCATACAAACCCTAATTACTAACAGTAATAAGGAAAACTGTAAATTGCGGAAATTAAATGTCCTACGCTATAAAAATGCTTCGGGGATGGGGGTTAAGCATTTACAATATTGGGAAATATTAATGCGAAAAACAAAGTGCGCGAAGGTGGGGAGAAGGGGAAAGATGTAAAAACCTTTAAAAAGTTCTAAGTATTTAAAAAAAATATTTTGTTGTTTCTTTGTTTGGAAAATATTTGCAATGTGAGATAGAAAATTTAGACCTAATTCTAATTTTATTTACAAATTAATTATACAAAATCAAATAAGGTGTAATTAAATTAATTTATTTTTATTTATGAAAATTAAATTAATTAATTAATTAATTAAGGCCTAAAGAAATCTAAGTATTTAGAAAATATTTTTGTATTTGTTTAGAAAAATAAATGAAGTATAAAAATAACCTAGTCTTAATAAAATAAAATCAAGATGCTTAAAATAAAATAATTTTTATTTTTCAAAAATTAAATTAATTAATTAAAAAGACTAAATCTAATTTTTTGTCATTTTTTATGATTTTTATGATTAAATAAAAATGATTTAGAAAAAAAAAGTTAATTAAAATAAAAAAAGAAATAAAATGGGCCTGAACTACAAAACAAAAAATGGGGTGTTAGAAAGAAAAAACAAAAAGCCCAAAAGGGAGGCCCAAGCACTATTTGGATCTAGTGAGGTTGGCCCTTGATAGTTCATGGTGGAAAGGTGTGCTTGAAGTATTGAATCTTCCTGCTTGATGGTCTGATGGTTGTAGCATGAGGTGTATGATGAGTTCATGTGACTTGCGTGTACCTGATTAATAAAGAAAACATTGAAAAATAAAATGATAGAAGCAGGGATCGAACCCCTGCCCTGGCACACTAACGCTCTACACACACACACGCTTGCCACTGGGGTGGCTGTTTTATCCGGTTATGAAACTTCCACCAATAAATATATTATAAACTCAACCCTGGAAATTTGAATATGACTTCATCTTCTTCCTTGCGCCAGAACAACAACACCAACATTTTTTATTTTCAAACTCTTCCGTTCCTCAACCATTTTGAAAATTGTAAACATCAAAGTTGTTCCAAATTTCACCACGAATTCAACCATGCCATTAACTTAAGCTAAAACTCAAAGATTAAAGTGAATTTCTGTTGGTACCAAATTGAACCCTAACATTTCATAAATTTCAAATCCAAAATTCTCATCACACGGTCAATATAAATGAAAACTAAGGACATGGTTAATTTCAGGGAATTTATATCTACATTTTTGCTTTAGAAAATAAATGCAAATGATGATTGTACAGAGATTTCAAAGTTTAGAAAACTTACCTCAAAAATGACAATCAAGTTTAAAGTTAGAGCACTTTTGGAGGTGTTAGAATGATCTGGATAGCTTCACTGAACTCCCAGGAAGCTTTTGCAATGCTTACCTTGGATTGAGAGTGCCTCAATTCTTCTGGATAAGTCAAGTTGCAGAGCTCTGTTTTTGAATTTGGAAGATGATGAAGATGGGGTTACAGTGATGAAACAGGTCTTTGGATAAGTTCTATATGAGTTATAGAAACTTTTTAAATTATTTAAAGGGAAAACGCATGAGTGTATTAAGTGTGTGGTGTTCAAGGTCAGAAGTTGCAACAAATTGAGTTTTTTTAGCAATTCTGAGTTTGAGAGGGTTAGAGCGCTTGTCTGTTCGTGTTATGGCTTGCTAATGTTTTGTACCTTGTCTCATAGAGTGGTTAAACACTTTAAACATGTTCCTCAGAGTTTTTTAGGTTGAGTGTGATCAGAACAAACAAGTTAGAGGCTCAAGAAGTTGACTTTGTGTATAAAGTGACTTTACAAGAATGGAAGTTTGAACTTTCTTCCCTTAATGGCAAAATGGATTGGACAAAGCTTTAATCACTTGGATCATAGCTCAAAATCTTGTGTCTCTTAATCACTTGGATAAAAACATCCTAACTTCATGAGCTTATATCTCTTAACCCAAGAAATTTTTGGAAATCAACCCTCGTTGACAAAGTTGTAGAATTCATCAATGCCTACAACTTTCATGTTGAAATTTTTCTTTGACTCAACTTGCATCTTGAGGAAACTTGCTTGTGAAGTTAGGGTTTTTGTTAAGAACAAAAACACTTAGAATTTTTCTAAGTGTTAGAAAATTTTCCAAATTTGAATTTTGTTGAATTTTTGATTTCTTGATGATCAAGTTTGATAGTTTTTAATATCTTGATGATTCTTGACTTTTGAATTCCAATGTTGACCAAAAAGTCAGAGTTTTACTTTTGAGTGACTCTTGACTTTTTCATCAATTGATTCAAATTTCCAACTATCAATCACTTGCATCTTTGGAAATGTTTTGATCCATGTAATTAGGTCAAGATGTTATATTTGAGTCCTTGAGATCATTCTTCAAGCCATTAGGTCATGCATTAGGCCAAAATTCAATGATCAATCATTCTCAATCAAAATCCTAATTTGGCAATTTTTAACCTCTGATGATTTGAGGTTTTTCCTTGAGGAACACTGATCAACCCTTGATCAAATGACGAATATCACTTTAAAATATTGATTTTGACAAAAAAATCTTGAAGTCTGAGTGTCTATTGACCATAGTTGACTTTTGTCCAATACAGTTGATTTTTAGTCATCTGAGCAATTGAATGGGCAAATTTGTGATGCAAGACTTGAAACTTGGCACGAGGGTTCTTTGAGGCATATGAGGGACAATGAAATCTACTTGAGCCACTAGAAATTAAATTTTCCTTTAGGAAAGTCAAACCCTAGTCATAGGTCAACTATTTAAGAGAGAGTTTGTCTAATTAACTCTTGAGAATCCTTGAGTACTTTAGAATCTTAGAAGAATGTCTTGAAGAAAATTGGAGGGAAAATTTTGGGGTACAACATCTACGTATACCTTTTAAGGAATCAGAGCAGCCGTAGTTCAGCTTCAAAAGTTTTGTTGGTTTGTATTTTTCAATGAACATTATTAATTACGCCTGCTGCCATAACTCAACCTTTGGAGACTTACGCGTCAGCACAAAAGCGAATAGCATGTTATTTTGAAAAGAGTTTTAAAAGAAAATCCCAAAGGCAAAAGAGTTGTGTTGGTTGGTGTTTTTTCTGCAAATGACAACTAGTTGATCTCAAGAGAGAGATTTTAGCCACTTCTTCACTTATTCATGGAATATGTTTTTTGAGACTTAAACCACACCAAAGCTTATAATGGAAAAGCAATCAGATCGAGAAGAAACCAACTTATCATTTCCAAAGCTCAACAAAGATATGATTTTCATAAGTAATTTTAAAGTATTTTGAAGTTTTCCAAAAAAAGAAGTTTTGTTTTAAATGCAAGCATGCAAAAGGGGAAAGAAAAGTCTAAGGGGAGACTAACAAGATTCTACCCCTAATGTTACATACAATGATTGATCCTATAGTTTGAGTTTTGAAGGGAAATCTCTACCCTATGTTGGCATACATGGATATAAGCCTAAGGTATATTCAATTCACACTTGTAGTAGAGTGAATTGAAAACTTAAGGGGAGTGTTGTACCCCAATTTTTACCCCTAAGATACCTCTATCATCTCATGTCAATTCAATCACAACAAGATCACATTAGGGTTTCGTTTTTATCCTTATTTTTAGCTTTGCTCATGGGGAATAACCAAGAACCTTGACTTGTATATTGTGATCATCTATGTTTTATATTGATTAACTTTTAACTAAGAAATACAATGAACGTTTGGCCTAATTGATGATATTATAGGTGAGAGCACAACATATTCCATCAAGTTGATCTATAGGTTCATGAGTTTATTTCCATGCCTTATTCAACAAAGCTTCATTGAGATTCAAGCTTCATAATTGAATATTCTTTGAAGTAATATCTTAACAAGGTCTACTTTGATTCACCATGCCTCAATTTATCAAATAAAGTCAAAGGATGCAAAAGTTGATTGAAGAGGTTTGACCTAATTGGACAAGTTCTTGATTACAAGTGCATAATTCCATTAATTCTTAATGTTTGGAGTTTGTTTTTGGTCCTACGGTTTCTAATTATCCTTCTCAACAACTTCTATTTACAATACAAAAGTATTTGTTCAAGAAAGTTTGTCAAAATTGAAAAAGATTTCTAAGGCATTTTGGTGCTCTAGGAGCTAGGGTTTTGAACTTCTAAGGGCTATATCTTGCTCATATTTTGGTATTTTTGAGTGATTCCAAATACATGCTTCTCTTTAAAGGTTTATCAACAAATAACTTCAAAATTTTCAAGAAGATTTATGGTTGAAGATACCTAATGATGAAGAAATAATACAAGTCCTCTAGATAGTCCATCAAATTCCCTTATATGACTTCAAAAGATCATAACTTGGTAAATTTTTATCTCCTTGAGCCCATTATTTTTCCAAAATGATCTTAATGGTGTGAACTTCAACTCTTATTTTATGTGAAAAGCTTGAAAATGGAAGGAAGATGCCCTAAGGATGCAAAAGATTATAGGTCATCTCATGAATTTTCACCAACTTCACAAAGTCATAACTTTCTCAATTTTTGGAGTTTTTAAATGGTTCAAGTCTCAAAATGTCATTCAAGAGATCTAATTTATGCCATATTTTTGGTTCAATGGTAAATATTTAATGGAAGGCCGTGTTTGGATGCAAGACATTATAGGTCATTTTTGAAGAAATATTTAGAATTTTTCTAAGTACAAAAAGTCAACATCTTTTTTCTCAACTTTGACTCATCACAACTTTCAACTCAAGCATCCATTTGATTCCATTCTTGGCACATTTTAAAGTTTGTGATCTCATCTTTCCAATTTATCAAGAATCAAGTCCTAAGGTTCCCTAAATCATGCACACCATTGATTCAAAGATGCTACCTTGAAATTGAAGTTTTCTCCAAAGTCATAATTTGAAAATCATGATTTGGCCTCTAAACACAAAATTTCTACACATTTTTACTTCTAATCATGTTTAGAAATCTTCCAGAAGAGATTAGCACCTTGAAACGCAAGCTTTGGTTGAGTTTTGAGCAAAATAGAAGTCACACTTTTCATGTTTGCAACTTCACACGATTTCTCTCCAAACTTCATCATTTCACACGCTTAAGCATTCCATTAGCTTCCCTATAAATAGAGGGTCATACCTTATTCATTTTCTCAAGCTTAGATAGCCAAAATCACCCTGCCAAACTCTCTCTTCAACCCATTTTTTTACAACTTCGAATTTGGTTTTACAGCTTTCCTCAATCCGTTTTATTTGTCAATTCTTCATCCTTGAACTTAACTGAAGCTAACAGAAGAAAAACCTAGCTCTAAGACTTCCTAAATCGTGCTATCCAAATCAAGTTTCAAAGCTCTGAATTTGAACTTCAATAGGTAGATTCCTTCATCAGTTCTCTCAAATTTTGGTATTGTAATAAAGCTCTCATCATTCTGATTCTAGTTGCAACATTTGTTATCAACTGGAAGTGAGTTTTGGCTATGAATTTTCAAATCCCTTTTCAAATCTTTCCTTCTGAAACGACTGAGCTACACCTTACATAACTTTTTTCGCGAGGGTACCATTAAAATCGTCTTGAAGATATGAAGTGAATGGTACCGGTCTCGAGCTCTAATTTTCCCATTTCATGGACATGCAAATCGTGTGGGCAGAGGTTGAAGACAACCTACGTGTTTGTCTTCAACCAATAGGACTTTGCCACGCATTTGTTTCAAATCTGATTTAATAGATGATCATGTGTTTTATTCATTAAAGACCATGTTATGCACAGTGTGTCTGATCCATTGGATTAGTTTACTAATGTGTTTTGACTCTCATCCAATGGTCTATGTTTTTTTGACTTTATCTTTTATTTCTGATTTTTATATTTAAATGTTTTAAACTTCAAAAAGTCATAGAAAATTTATTTCTGACTCAAAAATTATGAAAAGATTCACAAAAATATTTTCAAATATTCTCTTTCTGATTTTTATTTTTTCATAATTTTATTTTCAGATTTGATATTTTTTATAATTTTTTCTTTGTTTTGGTTTGTTTTAATTGTTTAAAAATACTTTTTTACATTTTTAAATTCTAGAAAAATTCATCAATATCATCTTTCTTATTTCTGACCTTCTGAAATTTTTCAAGAATTTTATTTTTTGACTTCTACTGTTTTTTTAATCTTTTTTCACTTAGTTGAGTAATTTTAATTAGTTTAAAAATACTTTTCTGATTTACAAAATTACCAAAAAAATTATAAAAATATTTGAGATCATTTCTGATTTTTCTATTGTCTCTTCTAATTTTTCTTTGATATTTTGAATATAGTTTGTTATTTTCCCTTTTATTTTCATTTTAAAAACATGTTAAAATCATTTTTTTTCTTTTTTATTTTTATTCTTTAAATGCATTTTTATTTTTGTACATATTCTGACCTTGTGACTTTTGATCATGGACTTCATTAATATCATTGGATTTTGGGTGTTGAGTTTAACTCCACTAAGATGGATGAATGATTTTAATGATAGTTTAAATAAATTTTTTATTTCAAATATATTCCTTCCCTCTTCATCTTATCCTTTTCTTATTATGATACATGTTATTAGAGGGTAATCTACATATCATCTCTCCAAACATATGGCACATAGATTGCTATTGATCAGTCTTAAAATAGGTACGACTTCTATATAAGTCCACTTACGATTGCTTAACATAGCGCTAAATCTTGTCCTGATTCGAGAAATGATCATTCATGGCCCAAACCCTAGTTTGCAAGCCCAAGGATGTTTAATTTGAAACATTTGATCCAATAACCTTAAGATCCATTGTTATGAGGCTTTGGTCTTATCAATCCTCTAATGAATCTTCATAAGCTTTGGTATAAGTGGATCATTTAAACATTATTGATCATATGTTGTTACATTGAGAACTTGAAATGAATGATATACTTGACAAAAAGCAAATGAAACTTGTTGTTGAGAGGCTTTGATTTTATCAATCTTCTAAGGAGTTTTCAAATGCAAGTTTCAAGATGGTCATTTAACTAACCTCTAATTACTAATTCATTAACATTTGACTTTTACTTCATCCCCCTTATTTTGTGCTTTTATTTTATGCCTATACTTTATGCACCATTTTATTTTAGCATTTACATTTCATGCTATTTTCATTTTTGCTCACTTGAGCATTTACTTTTATGTCATTTTCATTTTTCTCACTTTAGCTTTTCATTTCTTTTTTGAAGATACCTAATAATCAACTTGAACCATAAAAAACTTTAATGTTACTTGGACTATTTGGTTACTATCCTTGGCATTATGGAGGGGTGGACTTCTTGGACTTAGGATTAGAGAACTTGACATACCTTGAGACCTTGTGACTTTTATTGCAATATTGTCTGGAGTTATTGGGGTTTACCCCAGGATATTGGGTTGTTTGTTTTCTTTGTGTGCAGGTTATTCTGATTATATACTTTGTTTGTGATTGGGAATTTATCTGTATACAGCCGTTACTCTGCCGATTTTTTTTGTGAAGACTTAATGCATTTGAAGTTTGACTCTCAAGAGGTTATTTTATCCTTGATCATTTGGTTTCAATCCAAATAATTGGAATTCTACATTGGCTCATAATGTCAAGTGTTGGCTTCTTGGATGTTAGACGGTTCTTTTTCCTAGCTTTTACTTTATGCTTTAGGATATCCTCTTCATCTCCTCCCATCTTCTTTAATTTCAAAAATATTCTTCCTCCTATGAAAACTCTTCTTGTTTTAAACTTGAACAGCTTTCACAATAAACTTGGACTTAGGTCAATGCCCTTTTCAAAATATTTTCTTAATCAAACTTTAATCAAATTATTAATACCTTGACATTTTTTATGAGAAGACTAAAAGTTGATCAATCTCATTCAAACCATTTTGCCACTTTCAGATTTTTTTTACCTTAAACATTTTCTCAAAAGATTAGACCATTGTCAATCCTTGAAGTGATGTGAACTACTATACTTCTACGATATGTAGTGAAGTGACATATTTTCCACTTGGGTGTTGAGTGAGGCTTTGTTGATTTTAAACTCCAAGATATATCCTCCACTTTGAGATGACGCAAATTCTCCTTTCACATAATCGTGGGTAGTAAGTATGTTCTTCCACTCGGATAAGACGATAATGTCTCGTCTATTAAAATTAACCAACACACTTGTATTTTAAAATTTTTAAAGGTGAACTACAAGTACCCTGATCCCCTATTGCACGGAAGGTGGTACGTAGGCACTAAAGGTTTATAACCGCGGAGGGTGCAAAAATTGTAAAAAAATATTTCTTTTCTCATCCCCACAATACATAGATTTACAAAGAGGTTCTTGCAGAGTACCGTAGATGTTTAGGGTGATAATACCTTCCCTTTGCATAACCAATCCCCGAACTTAGATTCTCTCCCCCCTCTTTTTGGGTTATTCGCTCTTTTCCCATTACTTTGGAAACAATAAAGCACGGTGGCGATTTTTATTTGATATGTACGAGTTAAGTCAATCCAATGGCTTGGTCTTAACATTTCTACCGCTACAGAGAGCATACAAGAAGTGGGTCTACTAGAGAAGAGGAAAGATAGAATCAACCCCTAAACTTCTAAACATAAGCAAACGGTCAAGGTAAAACCCTATTATGTTCCCTAATCAAGATTAATTTTTGTATAATATTTATGAAAAAATGCAAAATCAAAAGTTAAAATTAACAAAAATTATTTTTATGGTTTTAAAGCATCTAGGGAAATTAAAAATATTTTTCTTTGATTTTTTCAAGTAGAGGAAACTAGGGTTTCAAAAGTTTCTTCTAGCTTAAGTAAAAAAGAAAGGTCAAAAACTAATATTAGTTTCTAAAATTTGTAAAAATAGGAAAATTAAAATGCAAAATCAATTAAAAATTATATTAAATTGGTTTAATTCCTAAGGGTTAGTAAAATTATTTTTATAGAATTTTATTGTTATAGGAAGATACCAAAAGAAAATTATTTTGACACAATACCGAAAACAAATAAATAAAAACGATATTGTCAAAGATTGGTTTTATTTTCTTATCACAAATTTTTATAAAAAAAAAAACCATTTCCATGAATTGCATTCAAAATGGAACCTAATATATTTTTTGGGATTTTTTTATCTTAGTAAAACTTGGAAAATAAAATTCTAGAACTTAATAGATGATAAAAACCCTAATTGAACTTATTGATTTATTTAATATTCTAAAAATGATTTAAAAAAAGAAATAAAATTCATAATGTTAAAATAGGCTAAAAATAGAGTTCACTATATTATTTTAATTTTTCGACAAGAGAAAATATTAAAACAAAAATAAGAAAACAATTAAAAATACATTAAAAACTTAAAAAGAACCAAGGCTTATTACACCTGCTATAGCCAGAATGCGCTGTAAAAGAAAATCAGAACATGTTCAATTGAAGAGCACCATGTCATTGTCCCTAACACTGAACCATGCCCTAACACATGTTGATCAGTTTTTTCACTGAATTCAGATCATGATATCTCCTTTAATTCTTGATGAAAACGCACGAATTTGTAACTAAATTAAAGATTTCTTGAAGTAGATCATCATAGGATCAAAGATTTTCAAGAATGGCTCATGAATCAAGGAGAAAAATGCACGCGAAAGTCACTGAAATCGACATATTTTTAACTTGCAAAAATAGAATTCATCAAGCCAAATTCAGATCCACATATCTCATTCATTTCTGAACCAAATCACTTGATCCAAACATCAAAGTTCATTATGAAAATGCAAAGAACAACAAGATGAACATAGATTTCACAACTAATGCAAGATTAAGCAGAGGTATGAGCATGAAATAATTCTTTCAATCAAAGTTCAAGCAACTTGTAGAGAATGAATTCATCATCAAATCACTTATGTACATACTTCAGATCTAAGATTCGACCTAGTAGCATGATTAAAATAAGATCTACATTGCAAATTCACGATGAAATGATTATGTGAAGTTCATGAAAACTTACCTCAAGTAGTGAAAAGTAAATTCACTAGGTGCCTCTTAACTTAACAAGGAAACCAATGGATCTTCTCCTTGAGCTTAAAAGATGAAGATGAGAGCTAAAATTTGAAGAATGCACGAGCAGGTTGAGAGAAAACTTGTGAATTCTTGAAAATGCAGAAAAGTGTGCAATCGGATTTTGGAGAAGAAGCTTATATGCAACTTAGGGATTCCAGATCCCTCCCTGGAGTGAAGAGAAAGCTTATATAGAGAAAAGAAGCGTGTTGAGGAAGCTTTGCAGAGGGATAATACAGTATTTTGCAAGTTTTGAGCCGTTAGAGG